>CM074191.1:43737819-44337819 GCA_037179385.1 Holothuria scabra
TAAATTTCATTGCATACTATTTTGCATCTGGACATCTAACAACACCTTTCTTTTTTTAAAGGCATATTTTCATCATCCCAAACAGCTCCAATTCTCCCAACCTACTTACTTCTAGCCCCTCCCACATTTATCTAAAACTCATCTTTATCCAGACACAATCCTAGTTTACTGCTTCATGGCTTGTCCCAGTGGCCATACAAGTCCATAATGTGTAATCAAGACACTCTCAGTGCCCATGCTGTGTAATTTAGCTATGATGCATTGTTTGAATGCGATGCCAATCAAAGAGCTGTACCAATTGAGAGTTTTGCTATATGCATACTGAAACTGTAGTTTAGGGTGACGATTGACTGCCTTTAAAGTACCCTCCCTATCCTGTGCCACACTCCGCGAGCTTTCCCATCATGACACAATCATCAACCAGGTATATCTCTGACCATGGAATTTTCACCATTCATTCCTGCAGACTGTGTGCACCATCCCAAAACAAGATTGAATGGTTACATATGGTGGGCATGATTTTAACTGTTAAATTCAATGTAGTTCTCAGGTTAATGTGAAGATCTTTATGAAGGGGTTGTACGGTATATATGAGGGATGGAAAGATCAATGAAGTTAACAACATTGCCAGATTTAGGGTGCGCGTACGCCGATAACTATATATAGGGCCGTATTGGCTGTGAAACATACACCGATCAATTTCAGTGCATGCGAGTGTTATCACCCAAAGACTTTACCGTTTTGGTTTTACACCGTTAACTTCCAAATAAACATTGATGTTTCTGGAAATTTAATACCTTAGTATCAATGCACTATCTTTAAAACTTCTTCGCAACGTGACAATTTCCTGATTGGTTTCCGTAGTGAACAACATTAGCATGATAATAGACCACTAGAGTGATTATTGGCAGAGGATTATAATTCTTGTTGAACTGAACCCACTATGACAGTTTAGATTCCAAAACGGAAATATTAATCGTATGACAGGTGAAACTTGACAAGCAAAATCTTGTCATACTGAGTATTAATCGAAATATTTACTACTGGTCTTGACTTTATAACACCGATTAGAGGGGGTAGTTTTAAAATCTGCAATCTCCTGTTATTTGTGGAGAAGATCGTAACGTGTGGTCTAGTGTAGAGCCATACCGTACTGCACTGTTTTGTGTGTCCACTTTACGAAGTATAGTCTCAGGCGCGGATCCAGACATTGCAAAAAGGGGGACTAACTTAAGAGAACGCAGGGAAGTGAGGGGGTTCCGCTGCTAATATTCCGTAAGTTTTATTTCTGATCTGGCGAAAAATGGAGGGTTGAGGCAGAACCCCCCCCCCCCCTTGGATTCGCGCCTGCGTCTACAACGTTTGCAGTTTATTTAAATGTTTGTCTCTATAATCCAATTGCTTCCATGTATATCGGTACACTCGATATGAAGGACATATTCTAGGTAAACAGCCGTTTGAATTCACTTTTTGTGCTATTAAATGTGACATTAATACCCACAGACAAAATGTGAAAATATACACCCACACGCAACCTATATTGACGTAGATTTCGCAGAAATCGTTTGTCAAAATAAAAGAAAACTGTTTATATTGTTGCTCTTGGTTGGCAAGGAAACGCTTTGTCAACGGTAAGTCTTTCAAGTGCAACATAAGTTTTCCTCCTGCCAATGATCGTGACAGTGGCCCGTCTGTTGGTGTATTCTTTTTTAAGTTCCCGCAAGGCTCTCTATGATAATTCCCAGCAGTGATTTTGGAGTGAGGCCGAGGCGGGTTTGGCTGGAGTATGACACTTTTTACTGAACCTATGATTAAATCCAGTCAAGCCAATTAATTCTGACACAAAGGTATAGTAAAGAATCACATTAGTGTACCGTAAACGCTTATGTGTATGACTTAACGCGTGTCTATTTGTTTCCCCCAGTTCTCAATATTGATTGATTAAGACGATTGTCTGTGATTTCAGAAAAAAATGTTTTCGCGCATCACTAAAATAAGATACCGGTAGGATATACAACTACAACATTAAAAATAATCTTTGATCGGGTGCAGACAGATCAAACGTCATGCAGGAGTGTACTAAACCTGATGGGACAATGATCCACTTTTGGGGTCAAATTGACCCTATATTTTCCACAGAGAGGGCTGCGTCGAAACATACAAATGTTCGACGCTTTTAAAGAACATTTGTCGACCTGTTCCAAGTGTGCGTCTTATACTGATACCGGTAAGTGCATTTAAGCAGATTGGTAGAATTTTAAGTGTCTGGAAAAAGAAGACTATCCCTTCAACCTATCAGACAAATTCTGAAGTAAACTGTTCATGTAGGCGGACCGTATATATCGTCTAAAATATTACCAGGGACTCTCATAGAGCCCGTCTCAACCCCCTCCCTGGCTTTACATTTGACTTATTCAATACCAAACACATTTATTTGTAAACCCTCACTACTAGGCCTATCATCATTTTTACATCAGCATAATCATAATGCTGTCGTAATTCTTGATTCTTATATACATGTGCAATTCGTTACCAAGGGCAAGGACTGTCAATTACAGCAAAAGGTTCAAACACAGATCAAGAATTCAACGTGGTCTTGTCTTCTCTGCGGGTAAATGCCATGGTTAAGGGTAATCCCACGGTGAAGGTCGGCTAAATCGAGTACCATTCCAGTTCATTTGGATATCGCGATGACATCGACTACCAGATAGTCTTCTGGATAGCGAACACTAAATGCCAATAAATACTGCCGCATTATGACAGACATGGAGATGGCTTTTTGACAGACAAATTTGCAATTAGGCTAAAATATGCTGCTGAGCAAATGAAAGATTCCGTTAGCAAGCCCACGGAGAAACGATGCCGTAAATAGCAATCATGTCTAGACAAGGAATCTCTTGGGATCAGAGGGATACTCCCTGCTTAGTTCATTGAAGTTATTTTGTGTCAGGACCTACAGTATTCAAAGTAATGCTTGGTCTTGGCATAAGACGGTTTGATGGTCAGATTTTCATTTCACTTTGAAAAATGCGCAAACGGTCTTCCTTATCTCATGGTACTCTCTTGTAGTATTATGGAGACTGGGCTTTTGAAGGTTAAGAGGAATTACACAGGGATTTATCGAAGCGTATGTGCATAGTAACTTTGCTAGGGATACTGGAATGGACATCCCACTTATAGGATTCAATTGCTAGACATTTTCTGTAGTCATATAAAATACTATAAAATGGAGCCTACTGCCGTTGTGCGTGATGGTCCGCATAAGCAATGGGGTAAGGAAAACAAACCACCGAGTCACAACTGGAAAAAGGGCCCTCGCAGGCTCGACTTGAACCAATAGGTTGGAAACTGGGCAGTAAACCTCCATCTAACTGGCTATGCCGAGGTCATGCATATTTATGGTGAGGTTAATCGTGGCGTAACTCGAAGGGCTGCATTTGTCAAAACAGATGCAAGTTACAAGGCGCAATAGATAAAATCAGTGTATTAAGAAATGCAAATATATTTTAAAAAAATAACGTGTGGGACAGCCGTGTGTTATTATGAGATCCCAGAATAATTCCCCACGTCAAAGCTGAGTGTTCACGCTATAATGATTCACTGCCACAGGGAGGGGAGTCGTTTTTTTACTGGTGGTAGACATCTGTTATGAGACTTCTCCCCTATATATACTGATGATGAGTCGAGCTCAAATACAGAATGGTGCCAAATGTTTCAATATTTGGGGTAAAATGAAAATTAGGGGTATACGTCATTCCCCAATCGAAAAACACAACACGTAGGCTATGTTCGACCAGGGGTGGTGTTTAGATTTGCCGGCGACATGGGGGACCAAGCACCCTGACAAGGCGACACCTGCTCTAAGCCACGCCTGATGCAATCGGTTGCCGAATTCACGCCGAACTCAAAATAAAAAGCGAGGGAAGCACAAATAAAAATGGAGTCGTAGTGAAATACATTTCGTATTTTATTCATCAAAACAATAAAAAAAGAAAAGAATTCTTTTATTTTTTTCTTTTTATTTGATGAATGGCTTATATTCCTAACAGCAAACCAAGAAATTTAATCGGACAACGTATGGTCTTCGTCGGGAGTACAATCTTTATTTAAACCATCAAGGCTCCCAGGCAAAAACTGAATACAAAAACCTTTAACAAAACAGCCTGTTTTCCACCATGGGAAGGTTCAGTGAAGAAAAATCTTCGGTATATAATGGAAGAGGGGTTAGAACTTCGAAACAATGCATTTTTGTGTTTCTAAACGATCAGCACTTCTATATTTGTGGAACCTGCCGTCACAGCTAGATAGACCTGGATCTGAAAATGAATGCGCACGCAACAGCGCGAAAATAGAATGCTATAGAGAGAATAGAGCCCTTTATACGACATCGTAATTCTCATCGGTGGCCATGTTGTAGTTCATGAAACTACATTGTAGACCACACTCTACGTGCTTGTTTGATAAGTGTGCACTCACCGCGCATACCACAGTGCACACTGTACAGTGCTTTCAGCACAAAACAACGCGTGCTATGCATGATTATCTTCCAGCATGGCGGATCCGTGACGTAATTGCAAAGCCTCTATAGGTACTAACTTACAGCCTCGTAATTACTAAAGAGCCACGTCAAATAATTTCTGAGCGTATCTGTGTCTTTATGTAGTTTTTGAGTGAATCGATTCCAACTTAAAATTAACAAAAAGAAGGACCAAGTGTGTTAGCCTCCTTCCAAAAAGTGAAGGGACATGTCCCTCTTATCCACCGCTCTCAAAGCGACGCTAATGGCCACGGGTACAGTAGACATTTTTTGGCAAGAATTTTATGTTTTGAACATTCTTGTGTTTTTGTGTTTTGATGC
Organism: Holothuria scabra; assembly: GCA_037179385.1. Lineage (NCBI taxonomy): Eukaryota > Metazoa > Echinodermata > Holothuroidea > Aspidochirotida > Holothuriidae > Holothuria > Holothuria scabra. The sequence goes on from CM074191.1 coordinate 43,742,678, forward strand.
ACCCTCCTCATTCCATAATATTGCAGGGGCGTCAACGTTTACATACTCGTGAGAATGAGATTTACTGGTACTGATTTAGAGCTCCAATACGGCTTCACGTGGGGTGCCAAACATATCCTGATAACGGAGGTGAAATAAAAACAAATAAAAATAATCGTATCCTTCCATCTACTTTGAAGAAGCTTCTCCGAAAAACGAAAAAAAGTTATTGTTACGTGTAATATGAAGGAAGAGAAGTATCTATCTAAAAGGAAGTGACGTCACACAACGATGGACAAACAAATATCCTCCGTCGTATAGATTAGCGCTCAGAGACATGAAAGAAGACTACGGTACTTTATGAGGAAAGATCAAAGAAACTGCTTTTCCCGATAAACAGTGTAATTTATGGACATTTCCTCCTAATTCTGGGAACTTGGGATGGGGTATGTGACACCGGGCCAAACTGTTATACCCATTCTTTTCTTTCAAATGTTCCAAGCTTAAATAATCTCCGTCTACATGATTTGGTCGCAAGCATGACCATACTTCTGCATGACGTTACGGTGCAACTGTACATGGTCTGTTTCCCGCGCAGTGGTCAAATTTTTTTCGTATATCGCTGCGAAAAAGTTCGACGGTTTGGGGGAAACAGTCACAGAGGTGCTATACGCTGCAAGTTTTTTATTGCTTTTCCCTAAATGAGATCAACATCCAGTATACATGTACTAATTATGATGTTCAATGATTCAGCAGCAGGTTTTACGTTTCAAAACTAAGTAAGATGATATTTCTAGACAGGCCTTGCTTTTGAATTACATTGAGATAAGAAAATGTTAGAGCAAACTTTTGGCTCTTCGAGGACTCCTCCTATAGTGGCTGTTTCAAGTTTTATTAAATGTTCAATAAACGTCCCTTGAATTTCCCTCTCTCGTTCATTATTCCTAATGCTAATAGAAAATTTCTACAAGCAGAGATATGTGGTCAAAGTTACAAACCATCACCACAGTATCTCTCTTCACTTCAAGCGGCGTTCACACTACAACGAATTCGGATGGGATTGTCCGGTCCATTTTTTAAAGATTTTATTAAAAACTTCTGCATCTCTGGTCGTAAAGAACCCCAAATTTGTCAACCTGTATAAATATATTACCGATACAAATCGTAGGACTGTACGAACATAAGATTTATACTTATTTTTTACGTCACATAGCCTAGATAGAGAAATTAATCGAACTACACTTGTCCGACAGAAGCTGTCTCTCGGTGGGATGTCACGAAAAAGTCATGTAACATTTCATTTTCATAAACCTATGATACAAATCAAATATCTGCACTGATTGACACAATTTTGGCCTTTTTGCGAACAGAGATGCAGGTTTTTATTAAAGCTCACAAAAAACGAATCGAAATCTTTTCTGAATTATAGTGTGACCCAGATTTTCTTTATTTGACTACATGTTCTTTCAACACTAACCCATTGAGCCACGAGGGAACTAAACCAACATTCTCGGTCACGTCCCCCCCCCCCCCCCAATATGAGTCAACTGCAGTCTCATTATCTTATTCTTTGACACATTTATTTTAGTCATTTCCTTTCAGACCCACTTTTGGGTCAAATTTAACCCAAACCGTACCGTACTAAAACAAAAGGAAGATCCTTTGATAACAAGTCAACCGGGTGTTGCAAGTCTCATAGTCATTCATTTATTTACATATCTCGTGACTTCTGAAATTTCTCAACAATTTGATACGACACAAGATACGGGACCTCTACAGATTCCTTTCAATCCTTCCACCGACGTCACCAGCCCGCCCCTTTTGACACGCAAAAACTAGTGAAGTGGTCGAGATAGTGCGACTACCCAAAAAGCAGCTGACGACCTACGTGCGACTGATGCAATAAAGACTGTTAATTTTTGTCCGGTGACGTAGTTTTGAGAAGCTGTCCTAGGACAGAAAACACTGGTTATGCACTCGGTTTTTTTGTTTGATGTTAGCTGAAATGGTCCGTGACGCATACGGACACTATACAAGCACGTAAGTGCAGAGAGTTGACACTCGGATTCTCCGAACAAAGACGCACGTATACGTACCAATACAACTCACCGCAACCTACTCAGTGGACAGCGAACAATAACGCTGTGGAGCGAACCAAATAACGGCTGTGCGGAAGTTGATAAATGCCATCTCCACGGTCGGAGCGTTCTTCGAACTTTCAAAGGTCATTTTCGCAAACATTTCGAAAATGTTTTGGGGGATAACGGGGTGATTCATGTAGGGGTGGGTCCGTTCTATCACCATGCTTCTGCTGACCGCGGTGAAATTGGTACAGGGGCACCACAGCCCCGAGAAGGTCCGATAATTTGCGTAACATATATATATATATATATAGCGTACAAATTGCTACTTTCAACGGTCATTTTGGCATTGCGACTTTCAACGGCCATTATGGTAAATATTTCAAAAATGTTTCGCCGGACTATGGGGATGATTCATGTAGGGGTGGGTCCATTCTATCACCATGCTTCCGATGAGCCGGGGCAAATTGTCACAGGGGGCTCCAAAGCCCCGAAAAGGTCAGGTAACTTATTTCTATAAGGTGGGGCTGGGGTTGGGATGGGTACGTTACTTGCAAGGATGGCATTCTCGTAGGACCGGGACCCTCTATATGTTCACCACTTTATTACGATAAAAATAAAATAATGCACTTGTTTCGCATGTAAAGTTTTGAATTAATAACGAACCCACATTTTGCGCGATCTTAACAGAAACAATGCCAGTCAAATTGGGCACCACTGTAACCTTTAGGGTTAATTCTTTCTCATGTTCTCTACTCTAGTTTTTTTTCCGTGTGGTTTCATTTTTATTCCACCTTAGAGTGGTTAGGAACAATAGAGCTATTTTCTGTCGTCTATGCACTTCGGTGCACTGTACCCATGCGGACTAAAGGAACGTCTGGCGGGAAAAAATAATGCCTCCATGGTACGTCGTCCATATTATGTGTTTATGGGACGTGTAGATTTGGTTTTTTTGTTTGTTTTTTGTTTTTGTTTTTTGTAAAGGGGTCTACTAGCATAAGCTTTACTTTCTCAGTCCTCCTCCACCGCCTTGTTTAAATGTTGTATCATTTTGTATTTGAACTGTGGAAACAAACTCAAACTCATCTCAGATATTATCCTGGTTCTGCCGTAAGCCTTGGGGCAGGCCGGTTTTGCGATGTGTGTACAGGGCACTTGCAGAGATTCCGAACTCACAATTACCCAAAGGTGGCATACAAATGAAAATGCTAAACTGTGGAAACTCTCAGTTGTAGGCTAAGTGAAAACCCCAAAGACCTGACAAATCGCTTGCATAAGATTCATTTAATTTTTTGTGTGGATATTCACTGGGTTTCTTCGTAGACAACTCTTTTATTGGTAAATGCATGGCAACGGTGGTCGAACTTCCTCACTTGCATGATAGCTCAAAACCTGCAAGTCATGCAGACAACTTGGCAGATCACTGGGACGTTACCAGATGTTTTTGAAGGGGGTCGTACTTTGCGCGAAAAAGGGAACTTGTTATTGTCGCGTTGGTGCGAGCACTACGACGTCGGCGTGGGATCCAGAGGCGAAGCCCCCGAAAGCTCTGAGGATTTAGACATTTCAAATGCCTATAATGCGGTGAAATATTGTCAATATTGCCAGTTTTGGTAATGACAAAATTATGATTTCATAAAGGTTTAGAGCAAAACGTGAATCCATGTATGGTTATCAAAAAGAAAGTTTTAAATCTTGAAATGACAATATCATCAGAAAGTTTTTCTCTTAAAGTTGAGGTGCGGCTATGGTGGATCCAATTGCAACCGGAGTGGTTGTATCCAGAGGCAACGGATTCCCAGAAGAAAACCCCTTTAAATCACGTGGAATTTAATCCAAAGTATCTGCACCACGGGGCTGTGCACACACGCAGAGACAGCGTCATCAGCTTTGCGGTAAACACACTCGACAGGCTTATTTTCACCCTTTACCGTTGTTTGGGTCCTTTTGGACACATACGGTAAGCGCGGCTGCCACCCATCTTTACTGTTTCACGCGAAGCTCGAAACTACGAGTAGCTACCCGAAAATTCGGCCACAACAACGGGAGAGACAATAGTTTAATGTAACGGGCTCAAAAGCCTACAAAAGCCGATGCGGGACGTGCTACGTCCGCTTTTCCGCCCACTCCAGAGGCGCGCAAATATGCCCTGATTGGAGCACAACGGTAAAGGGATAATGAAGTATTCAAGATTAATTAGGTAAAAATAGCGAAAATAGCGAAAAATAACAAATCGTGAAGAAATTTTAAGCGAAATGATTTCTGCAACGCAAACAAATTTTAGAGAATCATTCAAAACTGCAGTGGCGTAACCAGCATGGGGGTAGGGTGGGACCCCAGTGAAATGACTTGCCCCAGCCCCCCCCCCCCCGAATGAAAAAATGAATGACAATGGACAGGTAGGAATAAACCACATTTGTCTGATCATTACTGTTTCATAAGCCGTCTTGACTCCAAATTAGCAACATAGTGGACTCGACTTCGCCTCGACCCTTATTTTGCCAACTTGGAGTCTAGACGGTTTATTCACCATAATATAGTCAGCTAAATGCGACTTATCCCTTAAATATCGGTACCACCACTTCATTGGGATTTTAAGTCAATTTGAAATATCCAAGCAAATAGGAATGGCAATATGACAATGATACTGATAAATCAGTTCGCATAATCTCTGATAGCACAGTAAACCGTACCTTCCATGTATCCCTACGGCACCCTTAATCACCACACCAGGATGACACTCATTCTGAACTAGAGAGGCGGTAATTAACCCTGGGTGTCACCTATCAATCAGGGGCACGCCATTTGTTCTCTCTTTTTGCATAAACTGATGTTCCCTATTTACTTCCCCAATACCACAGCCTCATTGTAAAACAAAAGAATGTGGATAAATTTTAGTCCGTGCCCCCCCCCCCCCATCCTCACAATTATTTTGTCCGCTCAAGATTCGCCTGAATCGCGTCATTGGGGTCCTGTAATATTTTGTATTTGGTCATCCAATTTGTTATTATAGTATATGGCCGTGAGGGAACCACCAAAAAAGAATAATGCGGATCTTTTTTTGTCGGCATCTTAATTGTCTCAGAATTCTGACTAAATAACTCAGAATCCTAAGATAATTAAGATGCGAACAAAAACAAAAAAATCAACTTTTTTCTTGTCACCGTACAAAATTGATCAGTGAAGCGGACCCAAAAAGCTTCTATTTCGTGGGACCAAAAAAACTAGACCCGGACCAAAACATCTAGCTTTTTTCGTCCTACCCCAGACCAAAAAAAAAAACTAGCTTTTCTTGTCCTAGGACCAAAAAGACTGAAAAACTCCAGTTTTTTGGTCACGTTGGACAGGGGACCAAAAAAACTGCCACACCGGCAGTGGGCGCGGTTTACCAGTTGTGAAGTCACGTGAAAACACTCTAAAACACCTTTGAACTTTGGCTACTTATTTTATCTTTGAACCTCATTTGACATTTATCCTAAACCCTCATTCACGGCAGGAATATAAAAAAGAGTAATGAACGTTATGAACACATCGACTGCACATGTTAACATGTGCATTGGTAAAATTCCAATATATGAATGTTTGACTGTCTTGACTTTTGAGCTTTACCCCTGACCTTAACGCTTGTCGTCATCAATTACGCTTACGCGAATAAAAGTGGAGAACAGAGTGGATTACTCGAGGCGACCGTAGCACAAAGGGTACGACGATCCCTTGTTTTAATTTGGTATTTTGATACAACACTTAGCATAAATCTAAGTGTCTAGCTCACCCAAAGGGAAATAAGGGTCTCAGCCCTACTTAACGACAGATTAAAATGAAAATTTTTAAACCAAAAAGCAACTTTGACATGGGCCACTACACAAATCACACTTACGATTCCTATGTTGTGGATAGATTAAGAAAGAATGATGTTACCAAATTTTCAAGTAATTAGCTCAATTTTTTTGAACACCTGTTATAAGCGCGGGGTTAGGTTGTTTATCCCGACGATTTGGAGGATATGCGCATGTGCATAGCCCCCTAAAGGAATTACCGAACTCGTTTAATTTCATGTTATCAAATTTGAATTTATTCGGCTAGGGGGGGTTCTGAGATACGTTACACGTCTGAGCTCGCACATCAAGAATATTTAGGGACAAAGCTTTACTTCTCCAGTAATATTAGGTGACGTTAAAAGTGACATGTCTTCTAAGGAAAGTGCAATAAAAAAAAAGGCTGGATTTTGGATGACTTCACAGCGTGTTCTCGTCTTAGCTTCGACTGCGAACTGACTCGATGCAAGATAATGCGACTGTTTTAGATACACTACCGCGGGTGATTTAGGATTTTTTTTATGGTGTATCGAATTAGTTCGCAATCGAAGTTAAGTTATCGAGAATCCGACATACGGTACTTTTTACTGCATTTTCATAAAACGACAGGTCATCTTTGAATTCACCCTCCCATACAAACTACCAGTGAATGAAATACGGTACTAACAGAATAATATGAGAAGAAAAGTGTAACTTGGATTACACATTATGCTGTAACCAGGTGTACTTTTTATCATATCGACGAACACAAAGAATTACCTTCCAAGAAAAAAAAATCTGTAATTTGAAGCTGAGTCACTACTCGGCCCTAATCTCACGAAACGAAGAAATCGATAAAACAGCCCTCTTGACTCTGTTCCAAGTATTTCACAACATTTGCTTAAAAGAGGTAAAACTTGCTTCTCAGAAAGTTAAGGACACATTATAAGTGGCCTGCTGCCTTCAACCTTCTATTTTTTAATTTCCTATTCTTTTTCATTTAGCAGGTCATGCAGTGACTGACTGATTTGATTGGCAGAAAGAACTCCGCTCGAATACTTTAACCAAATATTGAGTTAAGATCCTCGATAGCCTTCAAAGAAAATGATTCGTTAGAAAAAGAAAGTGCAAGAACTGTTGACATGGCCCTGATTCAAAACCGTTCTTAAATTGGGAGCTTTATACCAGAACTGGATGGCAGAGCATGCCGCGCAGGTTAAAAAAATCGTTATAACATAGCACTCAACATCGTAGTCCCTGTATCCATTATTTGCACCGAATATAAGTAACGAACGTTAAAAAAAATAAAAATACCTTATATGAGGGTACCTTGGTGTAAAATTAGACTTTGCAACCATTGGCAAAGTTCTTACGGTCCAGTACGAAGGGTATTCGCCACTACAAAACCCTCCGCTCCGGAACACAAACGCACACACATGCAGGGGCGGGATTTGATCTCTGAAAGTGGGGGGGGGGGGGCAAATTTGGACTGATTACCGGACTGGTGCCGAAGGCGCCGCGGGAGCGTGGGCGTGGGGTCCAGGGGTCCACCCTAGGGCCCCTGGTGGGGTCCAGGGGCAAAGCCCAGGTGGGGGTCCATTGGGCGAAGCCCCCGGAAGCTCCGGGGTATAAGATGAGCACTTAACAGAACACTAATATCACCATTTGACTTTCTTCAATTATATCCTTACTCCGTGTGATTAAAGTTGACCGGAATCGATTATGAAGAGGGTGCGGGGAGGGAGAATGGATTACTCAAAATTGAGGTTCTTCAGGGGCTCCATCCTTGGTGCCCCAGATATTTTTTTTCAGAAAGCTAGGGACTTTTCATGAGATGTTAATTCAGCATTTGTCTGTGATGGGGCCAGCGAAGCTCGCCGAAAAAGTTAACGTTTAAGACATCTCAGTAATGAAAATGAAAAAAATTAGAGAAAGGATGGGCCACTTTTAACCTTAGCTGAATAACAGTGGCACCCTAAAGACGTTCTTACTGAAGCACAGACATACCCTGGTTTCCCATATAGTCTTTTTCAGGTGACTTTTACAGAGCCGTTACCTGTAAATGGGCGCGCAGAGCGCGCCAAAATAATAAATTTTTACTTCATCTCAATAGTGTAATTGAAAAGAAATCAGACAAAGAGTGGTCCCTTTTCACTACAGATGAATAAGGGTGACCCCTGAGGATATTTGTACTAAGAAAAACGTACCGTTGTTTTTCTATTGAGTCCTTTTCATGAGATTTTTATAGAGTCCTTATCTGGGATGGGACGCGCAGAACACGCCGAAAAATGAGAAATCTCAATAGAGAAATTAATGGAAATAAGAGAAAGGGTGGGCCCCTTTTCACTTCAGCCGAAAAAGAGTGGAGCTCCAGATAAGGGTCAAATAAGATCATCGTCCTTTCAAAAAGCTTGGGGGCATTTGGTCAGAGAAGAGGACCAGAAGACGACCACCTACCTGCCTCCCCCTTTCACTATAGTAACGGTAGACCTGTGTACGGCCCAGACACTGGTGATAAGTTCAGTGACAATGGGAGAGGTGTTCAACTAGAAGTAGCCCTGAATCCTGACATATTTAAAAACGGGTGCACGCGAGGAGTGTCGAAAAAACAGCGTTGAGACATTTAATTGGAAGAAGATTGTTTTCATTTAGTTTTCTGTGCAGTATATGACCTGTTTAAACATATAAAACTTGATTAAGTATCACTCGTGTAACTCTGTCAGTTCCAGTTTGTATTTTTGTAGCAAAAACAACCAGACTAAGGCGTAAAAAACTAAGTTCTGGAAAAAGTGGGGGTGGGTCCAAGTGCCCCCGTGCCCCCCCCCCCGTAATCCCGCCTATGCACACACGCATGCGCATAGGCAACAACCAGAGTGCTACTTCTCATCACAGATAGCCTCCACTGCTGTTTTACGACGAATCATATCGTTACATAGGGGGAGCATTCTTGTGATGACTGAGAGAGAGAAAACATTTGCTTTTCCATCTAAACATTATTTACCAAAAAGATATTACCACCAAGGTTAGGGAGTCAATTGGCTGACTTGTGCAAATACTGCATTTGCTGAAGCACTCCAACGCCTTATTAAATGGTATAGCTTAAGAACACGAAAGATCCTTGACGGACAACGTGGTTTACGAGGAGGGTCACCTGCAGGGCATTAGTTCAAGGTGTATCTCTCCAACGTGTGTATGTGTGTATCGTGACTTACGTCCGTCTTTCAGTTCCCCTGTGGCCAATACACAAATATGACTTGTGCATATGTAAAGGTCTGCAAAGGTGTAATTTAGGTAGACAAGTTGGCCAACCGGCAATATTGGCCCAGGGAGTTCAAATTGCACAAAGTAGCAACGCCCTCAGTGGTTGTCCGCACTTGCAAATTCGAAACTGTGAGAACGACGTACATATGTTTATACGTACCGTACGTAAAGGAAAGGTCCACACCAAAATTAAAAAGGGCGAAATTTCACCCGTCACAAGAGTGAAAGTTGTTGAGGTCACTCCAAAACGGCGAAAATTCACTCCAAGAAGATCAAATTCACCCCAAAAGAGCGAAGTTTCACTCTTAATGAAGTGCCTCATGAGTATAGTGTAGGCACTCGTTGAAAAAAATCATTCTTCCTGAAGTGAATTTCACTCGCCTTGTTGTGAATGTCACTTTTCCTGGTGAGCATTAACACGAATGAATTCACACTTTTCACTCTATTGTAGGGTTTCTAAGTTCACCCCTTTTTTAAACAACGGAACAGTTACAAAACAGGCAAAATACAAATAGCTTAATTGACATCTAGTTCTACGGAATGCCGACAATCAACCTAGCAAAGATACATTATGCTTGCCTTTTCAAACCAAATGCTACATTGGAAAGCTAATCCATTCATTTTTTAAACAACGAAACAGTTACAAAACAGGCAAAATCCAAATAGCTTAATTTGACATCTAGTGCTACGGAATGCCGACAATCAACCTAGCAAAGATACATTATCCTTGCCTTTTCAAGCCAAATGCTACATTGAAAAGCTAACCCATTCCATTGGAATAAATGGAGATGAAAGACTTGTATGACACAAAATCAGGCCTTGAAGGGCAGTTGTTTTACGACGCTAAGCGACCACGAATGTGGGAGAAGCCATTGGCTTACGAATTAAAACTTCACGTCGGGTGGCAATCAATTCAAAAATTTGAATCAAATTTGGTTTTTATTTTTGAAAGGCCAGTTCAGATGGGAAAACCGTAGATTGCTCTTGGATGAAAAAACCACCTTACTTTGACCCGAGCAGGAATCGAACTCCAGACCTCCCCGGTTGCTAAGCTTCATCGCCTCAAATAGTATTTTGAATCACATTCTAATCACATCTAAGTGCTAGGCCAGAATTTTAAAGGGAAATATTGTGTTTAAAATGCTCCAACAAAGAGTGCAAAGAAAATAGCTCACACACTATCCAACAATTCAGTCTTAATAAAAAAAAAAAACAGCAATAGCTACATCCCGTCAAAATACTATGTGCAAGAAGAGCCGTGGCAGTTGCATCATTTGAAATGTTTAAAGTTTGGTTGAACAAATTACTTTTGAGCAACAGACAACCGAATTTCTATCTGTGAGAAACTTATTTCTTGAAAAGAAGACTACCATTTTGCTTCATTTTTGATAACCTACCACCATGTGTGATAAAAAATATTGGTTTAAAAAGGATGAATTTTTCTTGCAAATCAAACGCAATATTTCTCTTTAAGATCAGGTGTACGGAAGAGTCAATACAAGATGGTAGCTTGACTCCTCTTGGCCAAGAGGAATTGGAACTTGAAAGAACTTACATCTAGGTTCCAAAACCTAGACACTTGTTTTTTGTTTCGTCTTGGGAACACCCTGCTACATTTTGGACAGAAAAAAGTAAACACCGTCGAGCTGAGAGTAAAATTAGGGACTGCCCAAATGTTTTCATGCAGGAGCGGCTGCCCTTCATGAAATGTTTGCACTCTACCTCCTTGGAAAAACATTTTTGTCACAAACCCCGATTGGTCATGACAAATTTTATCCACATACTTACACACTTCTGTGCATTTTCGGCTAAAACGTTTTGAAAAGATTTATTTTAGTGAATCATTACAACTGCCAATCAATAGTCAGAATGACAGGTCTCACACGAATGAGCTGTGGGTGGCCCCTGTCTCCCATTTGACAAACTAATGAACATCACACCTCTTGCTTGTGTTAAATGTTCCTTACAAAATATAAGTGGGAGGCTGTCAACCTAAGTCTCTGTTGTTCCTCCATGTGTACAAAGGATTTGCAAATTAATTATAACTACTAGTCACGTGTGGCAATCTACGTTGTAGCAGGGAGTTGCTCTAGTAACAACTCCCTGGTTATAGCAAGCAGCATGGTAGCTTTATGGCTTTAGGCACACGAAAGTCCGAAAAGCTGAAACAAATTACATTTGGTGGCGCAATTTCATTACAGGTGATGTCGAAGGCGTGATTATTATTGCAAATACCTTCATGTAACAGAAATTGAGGAAATACAAGGATCCCACCGAGTCCCTGAAAAATCTCTTCGTTAAAGCTTCTGATGTTTTAAAATCCCCCCTGAAGATCACATACTGTCATGTTCATCTGCATAATAAACGAGACATCAAATGCAGACTTCTATATTTTTGTTGCTGTTGACCTTCTCGTAACCGCAGAAAAAGGTTAAATAAGTGACGTAGGTAAGAAGGACTGGGGAATCACCCCTTAGTTCTGGAAAATGAATTAAAAAAGTCCTTGACACCAGACCGGTGGCATCGCTATAACATACCAAAAATTGTCATTCACATAATTCTCTCATATTTGTTTAGAGCAAAAAAAAATTGCAGTTCCTCATTTTATTTATGCTCTTACTAAATAAAACTCCAAGTTTTGGAAATCTGCGGTATGTGATACCAAATCATCACGTGTTACCATTCAACTACAGTGCTGTTTCCCCAACTTCCTGTCATAAAATTCTAAATTCTCTCAAAAACAAGATATATTCTTAAAAACTCGTGTAAATTAAAAATTTTCGGCGCTTTTGGCGCCCCTCAAATTGCAATGTCTGATGCAGCAATGTCCAGCTCTGGAAACTTCCCCGGACTCTAGAAATGAAGAGAGAAACTAAGGGTCCCTACAGGTAGTACAAGTGCCATATGAGCTTAAATGACCTCAAATCTCGACAGCATTGAGATTGTCACATGTGGTCTGTGCTATCTTTTGGTGTAAATTTGTGCACACCCCAAGGACATCATTGAGTATCATTTTTACAAACCATCAACGTTGCACAAGAAAACATTGTAGGAGTTTAAAGGGCAGGAGCAGTCATCCCAAATTGAAGAAGTGTAGTAGACTGTCCAGTTTCATGATTGGCTGTTGGAGTCATGTGACAATGTTTTTTCTCTTCAAATGTGAAATTTACCAGGAATAACTGCTTGGTTTACCTTGAATATGCAATAGTTAAGTCATAAAATATGATTAAAGATACTTTGAAGAGAAATAAGATGAAAACTTAGTTATTTGGCTTTTTCTTGAAAATAAGTTTGGGGGACTGCTTTTTACCTTTAAGCGTTTTGCAGATTTTATAAATGAATAATTGTTTGGGTGAACAAATTTGTCAGTTGTTACAGAATTGGTAATTACTTGATAATTATAGTGCTCCCGGATAGATTATTTTCCTAGTTATCTCTTTTTCATTGAGCTGTATCCGACTGTGCATAATTAAGTTAGATTTAATAAGAAGTCTGAAAACGTAGTATTTTCCTTTAAAAGACAAACATACTGTCTGAAATTTATAAAAATGTCCTTGGAGAGCCTCAAGGCCCTAAATCCGAGGGCCTAAGATAACATGTAGGCCTACAGTCCATAGGTGTAGGAAACGGGAGGGGGCTGCGGGTCGATAGCACCCCCAGTGAAAAAAGAGGAGCGAAAGTATGCTTCCGCAACCCCCAACTTCCAGGGTCAGAAAACCCCTTTTTCATTTGTGCGATATTCTTAACTCTTCTTTCTCATGAAATTTCGAATTCTCTTCAATACAAGCGCCAATTTATAATTCATTGTTTTAAAAAAGCAAAATTTTCGCGCGCCTCAACTTGCAATTCCTTACGCATAAGTGCTATCTCATAAATCAGTTTGACAGACCTTTTCAAACTCTGGAAATGACAAAATGACGAAAATGGAAATTATGAAATAGGCCTATGTCATTTGCGACTGACCAGATCATCAAGTCATCAAGTCATCTTCAACTTCAGTGCTACGTTATAATTTTTTTTTCAAAAAAATTCCAAATTTTCTTCAATATAAGCTCTTGACTTTGAAATAGTTTTGTCTGAAATAGACAGCAAGATTTGGGAAACTTTTAAACTTTTATTGGAGAGCTTCAGTGCGTAGGTCTTCAAGATAACATTATATGACAATAATGAAATTTCGTCGATCAGCGTGCAATCATCCTCAGATTTGCCAGCATATATAGGAAGAGCAGATTCGTCGATCAGTAATCTCCCAACTTTCCAGATTTCCTCATAAAAGAAAAACAGAATCCATTTTTTTTGCAAAACAAGCTCCATATCCACGGCACAAATATTTGGTTCAAAAAGGCAACATTTTCGGAGAGCCTCTCGCGCCGCAAATTACGTCCCTAGTACAGAAGTGTTCACACTTGTCAAAGAAACGTTGGAAAATTTGGGTGCCTGCCCCTCTCCCCTGAAGAAGTATATTTACCTCCCTGCTGCTAAACTACTACTTAGAAGCCTGAGAAATGCCTTTTTCGACTGTCTAAGTTGTCCAATTTTTCAAAATTTCCTCTAGTCGCCCCGCCAAGTGACGATGGCGCTCCGCTAAAATAGTCTTTCCGGCAAGGCTTCCGACAGGGAATCATTTGCATACCGTACTTAAATGCTGTCATATACCTTCCATCAGATACCTTTCAACCCTATCAGTTGAATAGTCTGTGAGAAGATGTATTTGTATTTATTTTTATTTAAAAAAATTTTTTTTCTGGTTAGAAAAAAGCGAAAACTTTGCATAAAAATGTACATTTAGGTCAATGGGGTAAGGTGAGGTGCATCATCCAGAAATTGCTCCGTCCCTCTACTTTCATATTGTTTCTTACGCCACTGGTACAGTCGCCGTGCAATCGCGGACTTGCTACTAGGAAGTGGAAATAAATTCTCCAATAATGTTCAATTTTTTTTTCAATTTCCCTTACAAGAATCCTACAATCTAAAAATTTATGCAATACAAACGCTATGTTTTTAAGAATTTGTCTTAAAGAGGAAAAAACTTCGACTCCCTTAGCGCTCCGCAAATTGCTTTCAAAAACTTGTAATTCTTAATTTAGTAATTCTGAAAAATTGGATGTTCTTCTCCCTGTAAGGAAGAATAGCTACGTCACAGGGAACAAAGCACCTCCTTGGATTAATTTTTGTCCAGTCCGATAACTGCAAAATTCGTAAATAACTGTTCGTTGGTAGAAAAGGAATAAACCACATTTGTCGGATTATTGTTGGTGAATAAACCGTCTCGACTCCAAAGTTGAAGGAAATTTCGTCTCGACAACAAATTTGAAGTAAATAAAGGACTCGGCTTTGCCTTGTCCGTTATTTTTGCCAAATTTGGAGTCTCAACGGTTGATTGACGAACAATACTCCGACAAATGCAGTTTATTCCTTAAATAGACGATAACACCTTTTTGTATAACGAATGGAAAGTTTTAATTATCCATCAATGGCTCTGTTTATCATTGACCCTCTTCCGTGTGTCATTTTTTGTTTTCATGTTGATTTTTAATTTTTACAGAATGACGTCTTGTGTTACCTTTTGTGTTTAAATTTAGTTTTAGCGTTCAGCACCATTTCTAGAGACACTTATTAGCCAGTTAACATACCACCGCCATGTTCTGAATGGGTCTTTTTTTAGGGCAACTTTTTAAAAGATGTATTATCCAATGACAACACCATGCAAACAGTCGATGGGCGATAAATGTTCAGGGCTTGCCTTTCTGGCCCCTTCCTTTGGATACGGGCCTGTTTGTTCGGTCCAATATACGTTGAGGAGACTTGAGTGATATGTTACAATTAATATTTATTCCCTTGAATAACTAATCGTTGTTAAGTTTAGGCTCAAGCTGTCAATATGGAAAATATCGAGTTTGAAGGGTTTTTTAAACCATTTCAATTCTTGGTTGAACTTAGGGGTAAGGATACTGTATACGATTTATTTGGTACACCCCATTCGTTTTTTGTAGGTAAAGAAGACCCATACCTCCGCAGTTTTACGATTTTAAACCATTTTTATGCTAAAATTGAAATGTAAATGCATTTAAAATGCACCAACATGACATGCAAAGAAAATAACAATCATTGAACTGCTAAGTTTCATCAATATAATAGCTGAATAGCTTCATTTCCTCAAAAAAATATTCCTCGAAGGAAAAATGAAAATTGCATCATTTTAAATTTTGGAAAGATTGGGTGACAAATAATTCTTGTGCAACAAACAGCTCAACTTCGTATGATGGGAGAGACTTATTTCTTTAAAAGGGAGCTGCCGTAAGGATTTTGCTCTACATTATCTATCATTCTCGGTCTGTAAATATTTTGTTTTACAAATGAATGAATTTTAGTGAAACAAACGCAAAGGATAACTCCCTTGAAATGGAAAAAATGGGACCGTATCCAAAGGGACAAAACTTGTCACCCCCCTTTAGAGAATTGGAAGTTTGCCATTAAATTAATGTAACTTCACACATCTGGTCCCCATGAAATGTTTTCGTCCACAATGTTAAATTTTGTTTATTTTGACTAATATTCTTTTAATCTGCATGAATTATTAGCGGAAAAGGCTATATATTTGCCCCCAATAAGTAATCAGTGGGAAAATTTCCCCTTCCCCTCCTCAGAATCGACCCCCTGTTTCCCGACTTCGAGCATTCTGGTTTTTCTCCACCGCGACGTCTCTGTGGGACCATAGAACCACATCTACGGACAGACGTTTTCACTTCTAAACCGTCGAGTTGTTTCTCCATACAGTGATAACTGAGAACCCTACATAACATACATTTATCAAACAATTGGCAAGGGAACAGACGTGAGCGCTTTTAACCTTCTATCAAAACATGTCGTGAGTAACGCTACACGTGAGGAGTCAGAAGGCTACCCCCTTGAGGAGATACATTTGTGAATGAAACGGCGGGGGCTTTTTTACCATTTGGAGAAGACTCTGCCGTCCTTTTTATTATGTTTTGGAAATGTTTCCGTCGAGAAGCCGCTTTGTTATAGTGTGAAATATTGATCAAAGATCAAGCCAGGTGACCCCGTAAACATCATTTTGGAGCTGCTTTCGTTTTCAGTACCAGAAAAAACCGCAGTTATAGTATTGCAAAATGTGCCACCATAAAAGGGTGACATTTGTCATTTATCAATAAATTCTGGTCCTCGAAAAATACAGCCCTAATTTATATGTGGGCTCTTAAAGGGGCTTATTGAGTTGATATCAGTATTTCAATGAGAGTGTTTAAGGGTCAACACCACATAACAATGCTTATAATTAGCGTTATAACTCAAGTTTCATATCCAATTGTTACAGGAAAAGTTAAAATTTTGAATTTTGTGGTGCCCTGACTTGTAATGGTTTTGTTCACAATTTGAAAAAGTGTCTGGTCACAAAATTTTCAAAACCTAATTGAGCCGTTAAATATTCTCTCATAAAACAGTTACTTGCATGTAGGATATAGGGATTGTCTAAGTTTGACAATTTGCAATTACTATGTGAAGGAAATGCAACAGTTTTGGAGAAAATTGTTGAATTTCATGAACCAACTCAATGAGCCGCTTAAAAAGGACACAAGACTCATCTAGATTTTTCAAGTCGACAACATTGATTGGTGAACTGTGGTTGGATTTAGTAAGCTAAATGAAGTTTAACGACGCACCACGAATGTGTTCTGTTTCGAATACTTTACAAGTTCAAGGTAGTCGGTTTCAAATACATTTCAAACATGATGCAGGTCATTCCCTTCACTATCGTCCTTTATGGCAGGTGGGAAAGACAGTGGAAATATCCTACAACCCGCAGGGATAGTTAAGGTAGTTAGAAGACGTTTGGAAAAAACACCACTATATTTCGGGTTTAAACACTTCATTAGGTGGCAAAAACGAAACTGAACAACTGATGAAAAATGGACACGACAAACAAAAAGCTGACACGACCCGTTCAGCGTAAAACAACAAGGTTACAGCCCAATAAACTGACGGTATACGAAACAGACGCTCTACGAGACCAAAAATTCAATAGGGTTCACGAGACCAAATGTTGGTGAGACCGAAAATCATAAAAGTTTCACGAGACCGAGGGTTCGCGAGACCGAAAAGAAAATATGGTTCGCGAGACCAAAAATAAGAAAAAGCTTGGCCAAGACCGACATTCACAACCCGCTGATATGTATTCATTTATGGTCTCTCGGGCTGATGGCCTATTCTCATCGTCGGTCTCGTGAACCCTTTCTCATTTGAATTTTCGATCGCACGTACTTTCGGTCTTGTGTGATGTCCCCAAAACAAAACCGGAGAAAGGCGAAGGAACCGAAGGAAAGTTCGTGCTTGCAGAAATGTGTGCAACTGGTGCATAAAAAACAAAACAAGTTTGAACAAAAGGTACAACACACTAAATTTGAGCAACGCCAAATTGGTGCAAAAAGGGGAGCTCCTGAGATAAAATCTGTTTCACTACGAAAAAGGGACAAATGTTGCTAAGAAAAAATTAAAAGATCTAGCCTAACATTGAGATCGTGTTGAGAGAGAGAGTTCCCACCCTTGTGATAATCCGTTTTTTGCACTAAGGCGGTCGCGGTCATAGTCACGACACACAGTCGCTGCAGTCACGTTCTGAATTGAACAAGGTGAAGGGAGGTTGAAACGTGCGGCCACTTGAATTCCTTAGAGATTTTGTTTGATAGCCCTTAAGTGTGCAGTGACTCTGTCCGCTAGACGAAGCTTGGTATCTCCTACTAAAAAGTGAATTACCACCCCCACAAAAATGTTAATGCCTAAAATGTTGACGAAGTTACTTTTGCCAATAACTGGACCTGTATTCCACCTGGGACCGTTACAGGGAACGGTGTTAGGAGTTTGTGAGTGGGTAGCCCGAAAAAAGGTTGGATACATTTGTCTTAGCTCTGAATGCAGTTTTGTAGGGTTTCGGGGAAACGTCGCGGGTTACAGGGTCCTTTCAAAATTACGAGAAGCAATGCTTGTACATCGGAAGATGATCTTTCAAAGACATACACTTATAGGAAAAGCCCATCAAGGGCATAAGGTCCCCATATAAGTATGTACTGTAAAAATGTCTGTTACATTACAAACCAGAAAGCCTAAAGGCTTAGTGATTTCTTGTTGCTGAAATGTAAGGCCTTTTATCACATTGACATTGCTTTGCAATGTTTTTCAATTAACAGGGTTCCATAATGTGCCTACAAAGTACACATGCAAGGCTTCCAGTCTTCCTACAATGAGATTCCCCTTGCCCGTTGTGAACGCAAATGACATTTGACCTCAACCAAAAACTTCAAGGACCATGTATTCACTATGTGCCATCTACATGAAAAATTACAGGACGCTACAACTGATCTTTCTTGAAAGACTGTGCAGGAAAGCTTGTCAGGCTTTGAACATGCTGACTCCAAATGAACTTTGACCTTTGGGAATATCAATAGGGATCATCCAATCAATATGACCAATCCACACACTAAATATGAGCACAGCCACATGTACCGTTCTTGTGATATAGTGTTTACGAAGTTTTGACCTTTTGACCTCTCATGAACCCAAATGACCTTTGACCTCCACCAAAAACAATAGGGATCATCTAGTCAATATGGCCAACACAGTCGCCAAATATGAGCACAGTCACATGTACTGTTCTTGAGATATCGTGGTATGAAGTTTTGACCTTTTGACCTCGCGTGACCCCAAATGACCTTTGATCTCTACCAAAAACAAAAGGGATCATCTAATCAATATGACCAATGCACACACCAAATATGAGATTTGTCACACTTACTCTTCTTGAGATACCATGTTTACAAGCAACTTCTAAGGAATTTACCTCTTCACCTCGCGTGATCCCAAATGACCTTTGACCTCCATGAAAATCAATAGGCATTATCTAATCAATGTGACCAACCCACACACCAAATATGAGCATAGTCATGTGTACCGTTCTTGAGGTATCGTGTTTATGAAGTTTTGACCCTTTGACCTCGCGTGACCCCAAACGACCTTTGACCTCCACCAAAAACAAAAGGGATCATCTAATCAATATGACCAATGCACACACCAAATATGAGATTAGTCACACTTACTCTTCTTGAGATATCGTGTTTACAAGCCAAAGTGTCACATACACACGCACACACACACATACACAAACACACACATACACACGTCATCACCATCGCATAGATTCCTTGCCTGCCTTCGGCAAGGAATAAAAAATGTATCAGTTACAGAAGACAAGTAAAGAATTACAAGAAATACATGAAAAGTGTTGTCCAGGCGCGGATCCAAGGGGGACTTTTACAGCATCAGCCCCCTTTTTCGTCACATCGACAATAACGAATGCACTAAAATAAGCATAATGTTCATCTATACGAGAATATTTAAGGGGGCTATTTCAGACTCATCCTTTTCCTCACAACACAAATATAAATACACGAACCTCGTATGATACTCAGTCTGGCAGTCCAGGTGAAAGGCTACCTACTTATTTTCCTACCGCCTTGCGTTCGCCACAACAGGGAGCTGCAATTCCCTGGCCACAACAACAAGATTTGAAAAATATGGATAGCGGGCGGCCATTATGTAATAAGGTTATGAGAGTTACCGACTGAACTATGTTCACACAGACGCACGTTAGCTCCACGTGTGCAATGTAGTGGATGTGAACGTTTCGCCACGTTAGTCTTGTTTTAGTTTCCAATGGTGGTTCATTATGGTACAGAGCATGGGTGTGCAAACCTTTTGACCAAATCATGTTGCTGTAGCCATCTGGCTGGCCCCAGTGGAGCAGATATAGGTGACGTCTTACCGTCACCCCTTGCCCATATCCTTCCCCCTTAAATTGGCCAATGTGTCAAGACCCACATGCACACCCCTGGGTACAGCGATCAGAATCTATCATGTCGGAGAAACACAAAACGCATCTCACAATTTTCAAGTATGCTCTAATTGTTATGATGCGAAACGTAAGAATTGAACTCCAAGTATAGCTGTTGATGCTGACAAAGAAGAATTGGGCTATACGTCGATTTTGATTTCTATTTCGTAGCGCACAGGGATGTTTTTATTTGACGAGTGAGCCACGGTTTGTGCGGGTCAAGTGTGCAGAAACCGTTGTGTCTGTTGCCTAGAAAATAATTTGCCCCTTGTTTGTTTGGGATGAATGTTATTAATAATGTATAAAGACTTCGACATTGCGCGGTTCACTCACCACAATTAGGTCGGTTTTGTAAGAGCCAATTATTCTCATGCAATATCCCACTCAGGTAAACTTCGGACATGTATGCTTCTGAGTCTGAGCTAATCATGCTTCTCAAACACGTGGGACCCTTGCAAAGTTCGACGAAACTTGTAAAGGCTTGGTAGCCGGTATACTAAGCATTGCGATCCTCCCTTGAAGTTCGTCGGTCAATGAAGTTGCTCAAATTTTAAATGCTGTACTCACCATAATCTTGTGTCTCAAGGTAGTCAGCTGTTGGTAGAATTCCCATACAATCTCATTTTCCCAAAGATTAATTTCTTTACATTACCATTTCTTCCAATGGTAGAGGTACAATTTATCTGGTATTTTCTGATCATTTTACAATTCAGTAATTTTACATTGAAGTATAAATTTTTAATGCAAACGAAAGTTTGAATTCTACTTACTTAGCTTTGATTCCACTTACAAGTCGGTGTGAAATCCCGTTTCCGCGACAGCGTGAAATGCGGCACATCGCAAAATGGTAAAAATACCAGATTCAATGTACGTGAAAACTGGCCACTTTATACGTGTGTGCATCCTTTGAAAACATTCCGGAAATTTTGGCTCTTTCAATGCCTCTGAATAGGATCTAACTACTAGTCGTTATTTGGAGCTTTTGTTTGCAATAAATGTTCCCTTCAATGAAAAATGCGCAAAATGGTAAAAATACCAGATTTAATGTACAAAAAAAAGCTGACCACTCTATACTCCTGTGTATCATGTGGAAACATCCCGGACGTTTTGGATCTTTTGCCCAAATTGAATTTATTCTATCATATCTGGCAGAGTGTTGCGCAGGTCTATAAAAAAGGTTGAAGAAAATTGTTTCGTATAAGCTCCTTCATGAAAATTCTACCAGTCTGAGAAATTTCTGCGGCGATGTAGAAAATATACAGACAACCGTCAGGAAATGACACTTCAAGGATCTTGAAAGCTGCATTTAAAAGTATTCTGACACAATTATAATAACTCGCCGCTGCTTAAAATTTACATTAGCTTTTCGACACACGCACATCAATTGATAGAAAAAGTCGAAAGACCACGTCATGGTCAGCAACAAGTTAGAAGTTCGTCTAATGTTTATGAGTCTATAGCAGTACGTCAAGAAATAAATTTAAAGGCATGTTATTACTTTTATTTTATATATTTATTTGTATTTTTTTATTTTTAATGTAATACTTTTTGTTTCCGATCGCCAATGAGAGCATCAGGGGACTGGACAATTTCATGAACGGAGGGGGGGGGGGGCACGGGCACCACATCTCCTCAACGCCACTGATGGTGAGGAAAAAGAGAACCTTGGATCGGTCGATAGGTATAGTGAGTCTTTTGGCACAGTATTGTGCCATGGGCTTAAAACAAGAGTGGTGGTGGAAATAACAAAAATAACCCGGTTAAAATACACACACATCTATAATTCGGTGTTCACTTGAAATAAATTAGTCAATTGATCAAATATTCCTAATATTGAAACGTCGACCACAAGGGAAAAGTATATGACGCGAAAACTTGTTGAGATGGAAGATGGAAGGGTATTTTCTATTGACTCACGAAAGAAAACTAAACCTACAGAACGAGAAGTGCGAAGAAAATATCTTGACCAAGTTGAATGATTTGAGCCAATTTTTCTATCAACAAAGACTAGAAGCGTCGGGATGACTCATTGGACTATTACCTATTTCATCGTAATCCACCTTGACTATGGGAAATTCCCAGGCTAGGACTCCCTCAGTAGAGCAGCAAAAGGGTGGGTGGACATATGTTGTTCAAGGGAAAATGTGGGGAACTAACATCCTAAAGGCATATCCTGGAGAAAAAAATGATTAGTGTCAAAATATGCAGAAAAATTTCCTCTTACTTGTGGTGAAAACTGCAACTCAATAACATGTAGCGCTAAGAAGATACAGATTTTTGTTGTCAGTTAGAAACTTTCCACTATAGGTCTAAATTCAAACTGAATTGTGAAACGTTTCCCGAAAGGATGATTAAATGCATATTCTTGAGACAAAATTCATTAACTTCAAAATATGCCGAAAAATTTCCTTTTTTAGGAGATGAAAACTTCATCTCAATAGCATATAGCGTTCGAGAGATACAAATTTATAAAGTAGGTAATGCATTTTTTATTAGGTGCATCATGGGAAATCTTTGATGTCATCGCGGCACATTAATTTGACGTTGCATTCAATGTGTTTGTAACATTGATTCTGCTGCAGGCATTATTAAATTGTACCTCAAGTCAAAAAATTTAACAATATATTTAATAGACCATAAAAAATCAATTCTAGCAGTCTAACTCCTATCTAAATAGGACATTCCTAAGTTGAGGTATAAAATGTTGGAGTTCATTCACTCAGATTAAAATGGTACATTGCGCAATAATTTGTGATTTGTTCGTTATACTACTCAAATAACAATCTTTGTATTTCTTTGTTTTTCGGAACGTTACTGCATCTTGTACCAAGGTGGAATAGCACTGTACACCTATAGGGTAATGTAATTAATTAAGCCTTCTTTGTACAACTTGCTATGCAAACAAATAGAAAGTGTTCAAGATAATAAAAACATTTCTAATTTCAAAGGAAAACAAAGCAGGTAGTGTGAGTTGTACAACAAGAAAGTCACAAATTATTGCGGAATGGACCAATTTGTTTTAAATAAATAAACTTCCACATATTATATCTCGGCTCAGGAATGTCATATGAAGATGGGAGTTGAACTGTTGGAGTTCATTTTCATGCTCTTTAATATAATTATATTTTTGAATTTTTTGACTTGAGGTACACTTTAAGCAACATTGTTGGTTGTACTCTTCTGATGGTGAAGGTCAATGCTTTATCCACACCAAAAATATTCAAACATTTCAACAGTATCGAATATCAAGGAAGTTCAATTATAAAGAAAAACAAAAGGAATATGAGAAAATGTGCCCAAATTACATAAATTTTTGTGGCTTTGTTAAGAGCAGAGGTATTTTTAACAAAAATATACACTCTTTAAAGGGGAATATTTTTAGTTAGTAAGAGGGTATTGACACAAGGTTTGAAGAACATGGTGTAAAATATTTTCATTTTTCTTACAAGACCCTGGTAATAAACCACCAGAATATGCCTTTGAAACTTATCGTCTTGTGCGCATTTGAGAGATCGATAATAACGAGGGTGAAAAGGTGTTATGGAAAGCCTGTATGCGTAAGAAGATCAATAACCGCGATCTACTAATTGTTTTTTCATGATTGCTGCAAAAACAAAAATTTTCTCTCAATTGCAATCATGTTTCGCATTGTGACTGCTATCTCAAATTGTAAAGGTATGATTTAGTCAATAAGACTCTATCGACACATCACTGACCACGTGTGGCAAAAAATAAACAAAACATGTTTCATGTATAAATGACCCTTGACCGGAACAAATGTTAAGTGATCCTCAATGACTAAGGGTGTAAATATCAGTGCGGTAACCCCTTGTTAAGAGGAAGTGGCGAGAGAACAGTGGGAGCTCATCTTGGATGTAACTGAATTCCAAGAAGAAGGATGCCGGAGAAATCTAGAGAGGAAGCAAAGGATCTGAACGAAAGTAGGAAAGTAGATGAAAAAGATAAACTTGAAAAAAATATTGCAGGGGTGATGGAACAATTGGTCAATGACCCGGACTATCCTGCTATCATGTATAAAAAGGTGTTTATAATTCGATGACATGAACCAATTAGGATATGTATATTTATATATTATCACTTGCAAAGAGCTCTATAGGTAATTTAAGCTGAGTCATAAAACCATATCTAACCTTGCAATAACTGAACCAACTGCAAGGTCAAGTGGTTAGAGCATCCGACTTGCAGTCATGGAGGTCGGGAGTTAAAGGCCAGGCCGGGTTACACCGAAGCCTTTGAAAACGGAACCTAATACCGTTGTGCTTGGTGCTCAGCGTAAGCAATGGAGTAGAGAGAACAAGCTAGTGAGACACAACTGAAAAAAGGCCGTGGTGGGCTCGACTTGAACCAATAGGTTGGAAACTGGGCCGTCAAACTCTATCTAAATTACTAACTAATTAACTATCTTACCATAACTGAAGAAATCTCTTTACTTGAAGATGGTTTGATTAACCACCCCGGGGGGGGGGGGGGCTTGTCTGCGTAGCAGGCTGTCACATACGGCACATTCTTTGTTCAGTCATGGTGGTTTTGGGAGCTGAGGAGCTGAGAAAAGAGAGTCCTCTCCGCGGGTCTCCGTGGGCCCAACTTCGCTAACCCGTCTTTTCGTTCAGCTCGTCTCTGCGAGGGGCGGAAGCCTAATGGGGCCGCAGCCACAGAGGCGCTACGCAGGCTACAACGTCCCAGGCTACAAAAAACAGGAAAAGGAAAGTTTATGTTTGTAGCACCAGCTACGGCAATGTAAACAATATGTTGGTAGTGATGAAGATCGTAGTATATGTTGCAGATAGTGTTGTGTTCATCTCACATTTGATTCCATTGTCTAAGACACATTAAAGTATGACAACCGTACAGCAGTTTTGGAAATATGTCACTTATAGGGAAAGAGCAGCACCCATCGAAAAAGTCTATTCACCTCTTTCGGCATGAATGGCTTTTCAGAATAAAGTTGTGACAATGTTACACAACTGTTGTAAAATTTAAAGGATGGAACTTGTTGTTTGATCTAAAAATGAATATGTAATAGTTAGGTATCATTAAAATGAAGTTAAATTAATGACAACTGGCTATTTTTTAAATATTTTTAGGACCACTGCTTTAACCTATACATATGGCAGTCTGAGTACAATACATAGGCGTCCTGATCAGCATTTCGTTATATTTAAACTAGACATATGGGCAAAAATAGTGTTCAATGTTGCGAGGAGTATCTGTCTAATTCAAATTAAATTTATTCCAATTAAAGGGGTTGTACTCTCATCCCAAACTACAATTTCTGTAGTAGTCCACAGAGATTCTCAACTGGCCCAGCTCTTTGATTGACAGAAAGTTCAAACAAGTACCAAAAAAGTACCAAAGCTTATATTACACAGCATGCACTGTACTGAGAGTGTTTTGATTATACACATTGGGCATTCCTGTACGTACCCTAAAGCCATAAACTAAGACTGTGTCTGGATGAGGATGAATTTTAGACAATTGTGTGAGGCTTCAATGAGACAGTTATAGGAGAATTGGATTTGTTTTGGGTAAGGTAATTGGGTCTTTAAGATTCCAAAGTCGGCAAACCATTTGAGTAGACAAGAGAAAACAGAAACATGTTCACCAACATAATGACTTATAAAAGAGATAAAATAAAAACAAGATCATACAAGAAGCAGTACAAAGTGATAGTTGCATGAAATACTGGTTTCCTTACGTCAACTGAGTATGAAAACCTACCTTTCTTTACTTTTTTCATTTCTTTTAATAACTTATTTGCTAACGTGAAAATGAAATTGCTCTTTTTAACTTCACGGGAAGTGGGTTACTGTTGTCAAGTTAATTGTCACGAAAGCTTCTTCTGGTAGTGATATTTAAGGGCAAGAGCCCGTCACCCCAGTTTCAAGTAACTTAATTTAGGAAAATATTTCTGACATATGGAAACTATTTTCATCTTAAAGGCAGATATGTAGCACCCGAAACTATATTTTTGCTAGAGACAGCAAAATTCTAAATTGGTACTGCTCTACGATTGACATAAAATTATATGAAAAATCTCACCACGGTAGCTCGTATCACACAGAGTGCACTGAAAGTCTGGCTTACATTTCTAGCAAAATATTAGTTTTGGGGTATTCACCACCTCTATTAAATATAGTGTCACGTAAAGGCCACTGTCGGTCAATTTGGTAGGTTTAAATGCCAAATGCCAGGTTTATGACATTTGATAGCCCTCAACCAACGACAAGGGTTGAATTTCTCCACGTTTATAAACAGTATCTCATGAAGAGATGCTACACCTTCGCGGTATATATGGCGAGTTCATTCACACCATGTCTTGGCTAGGCTCACAGCATGACGGTTCTTCCACAAATTATATACCTTCATGGCGAAGAACAAGATTGTTCCTTTCGTTCATTTGATTATTTCATAATTTCAACCGGAATCTTTCAATTATAGTTTATCTTGACTTTTCCCCCAATATGTACAACATTAGGTAAACTAGCAAACTCTGATTAAAGGAGAAAACAACTCCAAGACGACTGGTGACCTGAGCCCATCCCGGGGTTCGTTTCACGTTAGGTCAGTCACCCCTGGAACTGATACTCCAAGGATTCTATTAATCGTTGATCTTGCGTGACATACATAATATATAAGATACCTGCAACAAACATGTTGTGAAAACATTTGTGCTGAGAGTGAAACACAATTTTGAGAGTTCCATTTCCAATACTGTAAAGAATTGAATGGGTAGGGCTTGCTTCAATGACGAGTATTCTTACCATTTCTTTTTTAATATTCGAGACATGAAATACAGTTTAGTGTTACATTATTTCAAAGTGCATAATAGATATTATATTATACATACCTACACAGGGATATCTTTAATTATTGAAGTTAGAGTCACGCTAGTTTCAATTTCGATCCAGCATGAACACTTGAAAACAGAAGGGTTGCAAAACCTTTACTAGCAAATACTTATCAACAGATATTCTATATAGGCATTAAATTGTAGTCGGATAAGGTTATTCGAAAAGTAAATAGGTTAAAGGGGATGGAACGTAAAACAACATAATGTCGGTAAACACGGTAGAACTTTGATCTTCAAATGTCCGCCTTCCATGTTAGCCGATCTGATCCATTGAATGGATATCGTATAAAACATGATATTTAAAGGGGCAAGTGCATTTTCCCCAAACTTATTTTGAAACAACAATTAAATCTAATTATTTGCTTCTTATTTTTCTGGGGTTCCAAGCATCTTTCATGATATTTCAAGAGTTGCTTACTTAGTACTCAAGACAAACCAAGCACGAGTAAATTTCTCAATTGATAGGGGAAAAATATTTTCACGTGATTTACAACCATTCATGAAAGAAGATTTTCTGCTAGAATAAATCAAGTTGAGGTGACTGCATTTTCATTTTAAAGTGTTCCATTTAGACCATGTGTTGTGCCAAGTTATCTGTGGGATTTTAAAGCAGTAGGCTATGGCACTGGGTACTAAAATGTATCTATTAAATTTTAGGAAATAAACTTTGAATATTTTCCTTAAATTTTACGCTTGAAAACAATGTTGCCTGTAGTTAGTCAGTGTTGTAACAAGTCACGACTCGAGTCACTTCCTCTCAAAATGATAGTGACTCGATAGAATTCAGGAGTAATTTCCCCATTGAAATAGTACAGTGACTCGAGTCAATGACTCGACTCGAGTCACTTAAAAGTTTGAAAACTGGTGACTCGAGTCACTAATCTAGTGACTCGATTACAACGCTGTAATTAGCATAAATCTTGACTGTCATGGACTGTCATGGTCCCTAAGCGCTGAAAGAGCTCTGGAAAGGGACGCTTTTTCGTATATGTAGGTTTTCTCTGACAAAATGGTCTCAAACCCACTCCTCACTAGCCCTCCAAAAAGTTCTACCCGACTGTGACTCATGGGTCCACTTATCCTTTGAAAAAATGGATCCACCCGGTCTCAGAGGTAATAAAGGGTTCCATTTCCCTTTTCACTGAAGTACCTCTGTTATCTGTTATGCTCATAAGTGTCATGGTTGAGTGTCCTGTCAGTTTTTGTTGAAAAAAAAATAACGATGTACCTTGTATTTTGTGACAAAAGGCCAAGAAACAAAGCACTGTGTTTCATGTAATCAAGTTTCGATTCTTATATTTCTTCACTGTTTAAAATTTAATGTTGACCACATATCAAGGGTTAGATTGCGGTGGTATTTAGCCTACGTGTGACGTCTTTTGCGATGAAGTGAGGCTTTAGGGCTGTCTCATCCTGATTCCGGATAATTGCGGTACTTCACGTCGAGAGTATTCTAACCGCGGGAAAGTGTTACATGTCTACAAAACTTCAATTAGATTCGACACTTGTTCAAAGGAAACATAAAACCACGTGATATTTACTACACTTGCAATGTGAAACGAAGTAAACAAACTGTCGATCTCGATATGTTACTAACATTATGACACTCGATGATACATTTTCATCTATAGATCAGCTAGGTAGTATGACATGTCAGCAAAATGACCAGAATTCAGATGTCAGTTATGGAATGAACTTTTCTAAAGAAACAATCCTTTAGATTATTTGAAAAGCTTTTAGGGTTCTCCAGATAAACCTCTTCAAAATTTTGAATGATTCTGAAGTAACTTGTTGCTTAATTAATGCTAAAATAGCGATGTGGAGTGCTGCGTAGTGTTGATATTTCTTGTGTTGACCCAATACTATCTCTTCATTACTCATCAAGCATAGTTTGTATATTGATACTGATGATTTTCAAGGGCACCATTTATACATCCAAAATTAAAAATTATGTTAAAATTTATGTTACAACTGTGCTTGGAATGAAGTTTGTAAAATCAAAGGTTAACATTAGCCATATATGGTATGTCCGTCTCACGACATCACAAGATTTGCATATTGAATTCATATTTATTACTGAATACGTGCAATTCGGAAAGTGCCCAGTAACATGATCAATTTTTGACGGATTTTGATGGTTATTGTGAATTTTTTCTTGGTTTGTAATGGTTTTTATATCAAATTCCCCATTTTTGTCCTTTTCCGCCGCACGACCTTTAATTAAGTAGTCCACGACAAAGCAATACAAAAGGGAAGGACGAGGGCGGTACATCAACTCAAGGAACGAAGATTGGATGGAAAAAATCATAAAGTTCGTATAATCAATGCGTTGAATCTCAATTTTCTCATCTGTAGCAGTTTCTTACATGAAAATGTACGGTTTATTGTCTAGCAAATTATTTCAAAATCAGTTTGGACGTCTGTCTCTGATCTTGGTCGTTATCACTTGCATGATCAAATTTCTTTCGTCAGATACCACGTGCCCACGCCAACGGACGAAAACTTACTAGGAATCACTGTGTATAGAGTATCTTCATTTGACGTAAACTCATCTCCGTATCTATGGTAACCGATCGTGCGCAGTAAGCGTGATGTCCATACTCGCCCACAACAATACTTACGTGACAATCGTTGTTTAAGGTGCATCTGGCCTTCAACATGGAAAGAGCGTAACACAGAGACGTCGGTGAAAACCCTCTGCATGCAATCTACGGTTTCTTTACCTGAAATTCCCTTTGAATAAACTAAATTTGACGTTAATTTTTAACCACCTACGATGTTGCGTATCATAAAACATCTAGGCCTCCCTTACTTTCACGATCGCTTGGGTCCTGAAAGGCTTGAATCCATGACGTCATTACCTTTCACAGGAAGATTTGACGAAGAAATTGAGATGGAAATATTTTAATTTTTCATACCTGTCCCGGAGCGATATTTTCCCTGAAAACTAGATGCTTTATACCGTAGAAAATCATAAGACAGAATTGAATTTAATTTCTCCGAAAGCCAGGGATATGGGCCTACCCTTGGTCCAAGTTAACCGACTTATTGAAGTTTTCAAACCATCTTGTCTTCTTTTAGTCTATAAAAATAGAAAAACATCTTTGATCATCCTTTGAAGTATATGTTAGGAGCAGTGCAAAGGCTTCGTGATGCTTTGTTCAGTAAATTTGTCCGAAGAATAATTAAATCAGTCACATGTGTACAATTGTGTAATGCATAATATTCATGTGAGATATTTTCAGTCTTAAATTAGTGTGACACGTCAGCAAGAAGCCCTGAATTGGCAGTTGAAAAGGCAAATCACTAAGTTCCGCAATGAAGGCATCTTAGACCCAGATGAAATTGTCATTTAGTATGTTGTTAAAGAGCAACATAAAACGGCCAGTTTGATCATTTTATACAGATTGAAATAATTCCCTCAAGTTTAATCCTTTAAATAATTCCCACAAGTTTAATCCTTAAAAAGTCCTGGTGCTCCAGATGAAGGTCTGTAGTAGTTGTATTCATAAGCGTAGGGCTGTATGGAGCTGGTCTTATACACGAATCCGGACAGCAAATGATGGTCTGATTTCAGTCGGCCATAACTGGGGTCCACCACCTTTAAATCTTTCAATTTCTTTGCTCACCGGTATCATGAATGATTGTACACTAATTTGTATCTTGAATTCTTCAATTTTACTAAATATGAGGGTCTGGAATTCATGTAAACAATAAATGAAGACGATTTAAGGCTGATGGACCCCACTTACGGCGGCCTACAGTCACTAAAAATAAGCGCCAATCGAATTCGTCTATACGTGGGAGGAGTTTTGGACTTTCAAGTTTATTTAGCTGTTCTGTGCGAGGGGTCTTTTTTTTAAAAAAAAAGGGGGGGGGGCATCGGATGCGATGTTGCAATATATTGAACAATATAAAAGAGTATGATCAGTTCAGGATTGGTTTTTGTCTTTGAATTAAGAGGAGGAGCGACAAAAAACAAAAAAAAAAAGGACGCTGAGTGCTAACAAGGCTATTTAAGCGGGGACCACCATAAATTGACCGATTGCATGGTCAAGTGGTAGAGCATCAGACTTGCAGTCGAGAGGTCGGGAGTTCGAGTCCTGCATGGCCATGGTCATACCGAAGACTTTAAATAATGGAACACGTGTTATTATGCTTGGTGTTCCGCATAAGCAATGGAGTAGGGAAAACACCATCTAACCTAACCTAACTATCAGTTGGCACGGAGCGTGCAAGGAAATTTTTGACTTTGCAAACGAACTGGAACAGAACTTCCCGGGGGTTCAAGTTCTAAGCATCTACCAACTTCTTGAAGCCGCACTTTGTAAAAAAATTGGGGGCTGAACATACTTTAACCCCACCACTTTTTCACCCCCCCCCCTCCCGCAATTACTGCTTAACGTTAGTTGCATCCCATATAGCGTTCAAGGCTTCAATCATACCGTCCTGTCAGAATAACCCTTATTTGTCGGGAAAAGCTTGAATTTCCCACTTTTTATGTTCATCGAATGAAATACAAATCTCGGAACTGTGGTTGTCGAAACTTACCCGCACGTTTCTTTAAAACCCATTTTGTAGAGCAATTCCAAGAAAAAAGATCTTTGGTGGACCTCTGTAGCATTCTGTTTCAATGTAACATTTGTGATGGCGCTGTTTAATATGTCCTTTTAGCTACAAGCTGCAGCTTCCAACCAACTGGGAAAATAATTACACTTTGGACACACTATGTTTCTGTTAAAAGTCATTACCAGAAAATTGAGATAACAATACAGTGTTGTTCTATAATATATATTATGGCAATATTTTAACAATTAGGCTTGTTACAAGTCATTTCAATCCTCATCTTTATGAAAGTCCTCAATGTACTTTCATTTCGTCTTGTTTAAAAGAATAGTCCAGAACCTAATTTAAGTTTGACATGTTGAAGAGGAACATATTCTAAGCATTCTGGTAAAAGTTTCATTCATTTCCCTTCTTCGGTCCTCAATATATTAGCAATTGAAGTCGACACATTTTCTGTAAAAAGTGAACTTGGAGCAAACAGATGTGATGTCCTGGATTCACTGCATTGTCGGCCAGTGTTTTGTTTTTCTTTATTTTTCATCCAATAAGTTTGACGTTGAATTGATTAGGGTTGTTATTTTGCCCCTAAGGCATATCAAGTTCATACAGTTCCATTTCTCAGGGTGCACTTGCATAAAATCGGGGGTGAATTAAAAACATAAAAAACCATTAAACAACAATGTCAATCCATGACATCACGCCTGCTTGCTCCAAGTTCATTCTAAGAAGAAAATTTGCCATATTGAATTCAAGTTGCTAATATGTAAAGAACCGAACATGGGAAATGAATTAACATTACAGAAGGAGGCTTTGAAAATGTTCCTCTTTAAACATATCAAAAATAAATTTGCCTTTGGAGTATTCTTTTAAAGGGCAAGAGCAATAGTCCCAAACTAATTTTGAAGCAACAGCTGAATCTCAGAATTTTCTTCTTATATTTCTTCAAAGTATCTTTCATTGTATTTAAGGACTTCAATGTTGCATGTTCAAGTAAACCAAGCAGTAACTCTTAGTTAATTCCACATTTTAGGAGAAAAACTACCGTACTGTCCGAGACTCTAAAGAGCCGGATCATGAAACTGGGCAATGTACTACACAACATCAAAGTTGAGGAATCTGAATTTGCCCTTTGAAAGTCAGAATTCTTAGCGAACTATGAACAAACTAATTTTAATTTTCGAAGATCAAAACATGTAGCGTCTTCAGTCATTTTAAGCTGTTAAGTGGGCTAGACGTGGCCATACATAAAAGGGCTAAAATTCACACAGTTATCATTTTTGTGTCAAAAACAAAATGGAAAAGACTTTCCTGATTACGGTTTATCACGAGAAAAATATGTGCAAAATTTTTTTCATCAGTGTAATGATGAAAATCAGAGCGCAAATGCAACAGGCCCATACATCAAGTAGATACTCTTGGATTAACCCCATATGGGCTACTTTAGCCCTCATAAGGCGATTACCGCGGTGTCTAAGCACATATTCAATCCAGAAGGCGGCTCGCACCGGTGCTGGATTCGGGTTATCACGATACACAGCGGCCAAATGTTTAGCTCGGTTTCGATACCTGTAGAAATAAATCAATGTGACGCATTCTGAAATCGATTTTCATTTTAAAATCTGTAAATGGTGAAACATTTTACTCTTACTGCTGCATCAGTATGGACACAGATTTCTGAGGCGCTTCCTCAGGTAGTGTTGAGTATACGCACTACAGATGAAACTCCTTGTTTATAGTATAGATGACACTTGAACACCTTTGTGTTGGTACAGTGTCGTTCAAATTTAACTAAATAACCAGGGAGTTGTCAGGGAAGGAGATCCAACGTTCATACATACCAGACAAAACGTACTTGAAACTTTAATCCCTTTTCAGGTAAAAAATTTGATTGACATGTCCCTTTTTTCCATTGGTTTGCCCTCTCTGAATTTCACAAGGTAATGATGTCCTACTACTTTTAAACCAAGGTAATCCAGAAATAAGGGTCTATGCATGCTAACTTTTTCTTTGAAGTACAACGTGTTTGCCGAAAAGTGATACGGTAAGCTTCAATAAAGATTTTATGTAAAACGGCTGCTTATAAACTTTTAACTATACGTTTCGTCTGTCTAGGATTCTAATGAGTTGCACCAGGTTGGCACATTGTTCAGGCCTAACAAAACAATCACATTTCTGATAATTTTCCCCATTAGAATCAAGTTTTTTTTTTTTGGAGAAGGAGAATTTTAAAAATTCTTCGTAATAGGTATTTGAATAACTATTAGATGGACTCAACACCGTGCGACGCAAGCTTAAAATTAAGATTTTTTTCTCTACGACTGACAATGTAATGGTAATGGATGGAATCATCATGACAGTTCTTTGAGATGTAGCAGACGACAGAGATCATTGTCTTCAGTACCAAATTCCTTTCAAGCCTTTAAATGGCCAATCCTCTCACCCCAAACTACACTTCTTGTAGGGGGTACAGAAACTCTCCATTGGCCCAGCTTTTTGATTGACTGTTATTTCAAACTATGCAGATTACTAAAGCTTTTATTACACAGAATGAACTGTACAGAGAGTGTTTGATTATACACATATAACTTTTCTATACTCACCCTGAAGCAATAAACTGAGATTGTGACTGGATAAGGATGAATTTCAGACAATTGTGTGAGGGGCTTAAGTAAGAAGGTTAGGAGAATTGGTACTGTTTGGGGTGAGAGAACTGAGCCTTTAAGATGTTTCCAGAGCAAGACAATAAGCGGCTTAATGTCGGCAACTACCTTAGTTCAGAGGACCGTTAAATGTTGGATCTCATTTCCTGATAACTCCCTGAACTAACTAACGAACAACAAATGAAAAGAGTAGAATTGGTCAGATTGCCAGAAGAAAATTAAACATTCTTTTCTGACGGTGCCTTTTTAACGGTGCCTGTATTCTAACTTTATGAATACATGTGGATAAAACGTACTCCAGAGCCATTCTGAGTTATCGAAAATTATTTCTTATTCTAATGCACGATTAACTGGGCTTCCACCTTCTTACTGCTTTCATCCGCATGGAGGGGTCATATTCTGGTCGATACACTTCGTCCGCTTGACTTGTCCTGAGGCAAGTGGCAAATGCGTACCATCGCCTCTGGTGATACCTAGCCCGCAAAGCAGACACTGTGGAAAGGTTGTATCATGTAGATGGCGCTCTCTCAGAAATGGTAATACATATCTTTATACGGCTGTATACAGTACTTATGCGGCCATGTAAATATTCTAAATTATAACAATTGATTTAAGACGAGTAGGATTTTGATTTTGACCAATAAAACACCTAGCCTGGTTTTAATAGGCTAGTGATACCATGACCAAAAATTTATGCGAGAATTCCGGTTATCATTTAGAAATTACTAGAAAAACGGAAAACTTACTGTGGTTTATTGATCACCTCGATCAGGGCTTGGAACATAGTCTCATTGGTCAATGTTTGGGGCTCGATGACCACTCCCATACCATTGGACATTACGCGGTATGCTACGTCTACTTGATCAGCAAAAACAGGTACAGCGATAATCGGTACACCTTGATAGAGGGCCTCAAATGCTCCGTTATTTCCGCAGTGGTACACCATTGCCCTAGTTTTAGGATGTGCTGTAAAAGAAATCATTGGATAACTTGTTATTCAATATACTTAATGACGTTTTTTACTTTTGAATCCTTACATGACCCTCGTCATTAGTTCTAAGTTATTACAAGAAGAATATACAGAACGTGAAGGTTATTGAAAAAAGGGATTCACATCCAAGGGCGAAGCGAAGCTGATTTCATCTTAAAGGAAAATTTGGGAAAATTTGGCTTTTGAAGAGTGAAATAAAAGCAAAATGGTCTTGAGAACAATTTTACATCGATCGTCACGGTTAAGACTTATCACAAGTAGACAAGGCCATGGGCAAAGAAGGCGAGACCCCTGCAAGTTTTTTCACCCCCTAGAGAGTTTACCAGTGACGTAATACATTTGGCAACTGAAACAAAAACTAAGGCGGAAAAGTTCACTCCCCTTCAATAACCTACTTTGTGTGGTTCTGGAAATGAATGATTTGTGGGTTGTGTGACCATTGTCTCATAACTTGCAGGTCTGTTTGCGCGAAACGCAGCTTGAAGGAACAGTGAGCTACGAAATCGAAATGTGGGGCTATACCATGGCCTAATATTTAAGACTTCGCTGATTCTAAAGTCCCATATCTCATGTGGGGTGCAGCAAGATTTTAATGCACAGTTATCGTCGATATTGTATGGGAGGAGTACCGGTACTTCTTTAATTGATGCTTTGTTTCAGTTGTGAAGTAAATTTTCTAATTTTAATTTTTTTACGTGAAACGTTTATACATGCCTATGAGGTCTTTTTGAGGAATCCACTTCTTAAGTATGGTGTTGTTACCAATGAAACTTGGTCGAGGAACAGGTTCTTTCCAAACGACTGTATGAGGTAGTCTAGCAAAAGCTGCTGCCATTGCGTCCGTTTGCTCTTGACTGATTCCCTTTACAACAGTTCCCATTGAAACAATGAGTACACCATCATCACCAGACCTTTCAATAATTGTTTGGAATTCCTAAAAGAAAACAATGGAAAAGTTTGTAACGTGGGAAATAGAAATTTTCTCTTGAAATGATCATAAATGAATTTGAAAACGTTTGCAGCTTTCCGACCCTTCATATTGCAATCCTTTGATGTGAAAAAAAAACTCAGATAATTTTAAACGAATCACACCTGTTTTATCATTTCTTAACTTCAATCTAGTGTCCATGACCCTATGTTTGTAATAGGCATCCACGTCAGCTATACCTGTACCGACTCTAAACACAGAAAAAGAATTAAAATACTCAATAATAGGGTACAAAGTGTGAATTCACTAAGCTTCAATCCTGGACAAAAATGATGGGACACTTTGGCACAAATGTAGGAAAATCTACGAAATACTTTCGCTGGTCTTCCAAATTCCCCTCCCCCTATTTCAATGTTCCCCAAACCAAAATTTAAAGAATTTCAACATTGAAAGGGGGAGCGGAGGACTGTCCCAGGTATTTTTGGCCAGGATTGTAGAGTGTTAATTCACTCTAAGGATAGTAAAATCTCTTCAACAAGAGGGAAATTTACTCCAAAAGAGTTAGGCTAATAGTCACTATGCAGGCAAGGAACACTCTTTTTAAAAAGTGATCCATGTAGGCTCTCCATCAAGAGTGAAACTAAGTCACTCTTTTGGATGAATTTTACTCTTGTGGGACTGAATTTCCATTTTCACGGAAATGAACATTTTAACTTTCACTATTCTATATGTCAAATAGTTGATTTCATCTTTTGTATTTAAGGTTTTCGACTTCACAGTCCATCAGATGATACTTTATGGCACGTGACTAGTTGGACCAAACCGAGCTGTTGAGAAAAAGATGACAAAAAGTATCTAACGATGATTTTTCTCATCGCATCCCTTCGTTGTCTCTATGAAGGAGAAAACCAGCGAGCCACAACTAGAAAATGCCGTGACCGGCCCGACTTAAAGGAAAATATTGCGTTTGTTTTGCAAGAAAAGTTCATAATTTTAAAACTAGTATTTATTTACACAGGGTGATAGGTTATCAAAAGTAAGGCAGTATGGTAGTCTTATTTTCAAGAAATAAATTTCCCACGGATAGAAATTCAGTTGTTTGCTGCTCAAGAATTATTTGTTCACCCAAACTTTCAACATTTCAAATGATGCAACGTCCATGGCTCTTCTTGCGCATATTATTTTGAAGAGATGGGGCATTTTAAACACAATATTTCCCTTTAAAACTAATTGTTTAGAGACTGAACCGTGAACCAAAGGAAATTTTGTTTATACCTTACTAAGTGGTGATGGATCTTCAACGCTTAATCCGCCCACTAGTGCTGTATTCGGCATAAATGGTCGCGGAACGTCTGTGGCGTGATCAGCATTTGTCAGCCACACATCAGCTAGTCCGAAGGATTGTGTAGGGGCGTAAAGAGGCGTTGCATAGAATTCCGAAGCAGCTGAGACAATTGCATGGTCAGCAAACAATCTAAAAAAGATAACTGAACCGTATATCATCATTGCATTATATGTCCTCCAATAAAACGACATTGATTTTCGATGATGTGTTCTGAAAATAAAACCCGGTACGACAGTTGGTAAATTTGGTGCTCGAATCCAAGTATTCGTTTGAGATGAGGCAGCTGAGGTTGTGAGCATTGCAAATGGAATGTTGAATTTTTGAATGAGTGCATGTAACCACAAGAAGCTACCTTCGAAAAGAACCAAACTGAAGTTAGAGGCCATGAGAGTATCAGATGCAGAAGTGTCGCAAAACAGGTCTTCCGTAGAGTCTATAAAAATGTCAACAACAGCCTTGGAGACTTTCAAAGGGAGTTCAATAATTTGCATGACTTGAGACTTTCCTTTAATTTGGACGTCTTGCGCCATTTGTACGACATCAAGTGTCTCAATCTCGTCTTTGCATCGTTTTTGAAAACCGATAAACGAAAAGTTCTCATAACGTTTTACCGTTGCGACTATGTCCGATCCTTCTGGAAGAAGAAAAGTTATATTATGACCTTTCTCATTTAACAGCGTGGCAATAACCGCTGCATCGTGGAAATGACTTGATCCCGGTTTATCGAAAATCATTAGGATATTAGAGGCATTGCAAGTTGCCATGGCGACCGACAGTAGAAGTGCTATTCTGAACATAAAAGAGAACGTGTCGATGAAGCGTGCCATTTCCCTCTTCGCTCCTAACCATCAAATACTCTAACCAAATTTTGTCTAGCAATACGTCACGCTTCCATTCATGAGAACGACATTCTGTAGGAAATACAGGGAAAAAAATGCAAGATTTATATAATTGAAATTAACTTTCTCCACAGAACAAACAAGCTGATTGTAAAGTTTGAGATAACCTTTTTGCCTATCTCTTGCTCTAAAAACAAAAGGAATCGCCTGGTTCCGCCAGTGTAAAAATATATACCGTAAAGTTCTTAATGAATGTTTTCGACGATTAAGTTTTACAGCGATAGACTAGCTGATATTTCAAAAACGTCATATAGTTTGGACTGTTGAGAATGCAAAACTTTGCCAATGAAAACAAGATACTCCTATGTAGTATGCAACAGATTTTTGTAGGTCTTTTGTTGTTGTACAATATGGATAAACCAGCAAATAATACATACAATTAATGAAATCTCTCGACTGTCGAGACCGTAGTTCCGTTTTGTTGATCATTAAGCTTTCAAAGTGGATCACTTAGTCTTTCAGCTGTATGCCACTCAAGAAAACGAATACGTTAATTCTGAAATACTTACTACTTCGAAGATGCAGCTTTACAGATCATCGCAACAGAAAGTGCAGGTACTGTAAGTTGCAGTGGATATGATAACAAACTATATCAATTTAAAGCAGAGTAAAGATTATCTGTTTCGACGTATTCTCCTTTCTCACCAAAGGCTAGTGTGGAAAAGCAGGACTCGAATTCGAGTCCTTCCAATAGGGAGGTGAAAATGTTTCCTCTTTGAACCTGCCGACCGTTGTGCGTGATGCTCCGTATGAGCAATGGAGTACGGAAAACAATCCAGAGAGCCACAAGTGGAAAAAAGGCCGTGGCCGGCTCGACTTGAACCGATAGGTTGGACACTGGGTCGTAAAACTCTTTCTAACTAACTAACCGACCGATAGACCAAGTTGAATATTCGGCTGGACCACAATTTCCTTATTCAAGAAACATCGAAGGTAGATGGGCACGGATTGATATTCAGCCTTTCCCAGGAGTCACACCAAACTACTCTGCAAACTCTATGATTTTTGTTTTTAGGGCAATGAAAACATGAATTTTTTATACCAACCCATAAATAATTAGTCCCCATCATTACGGTTAAAAGACTAAAAGAGCTAGAAATCATTGCACAGTTTATTCATTTTAATTCGTACACGTCAGTGTATATGGGTAGACATTATAGACGATTCCGAGCAGTTGATGAAATCGGCCAACATTGCGGTCCACCGGCCTTAAGGCGTCTTAGCAATTGTTTATATGCAATTTCAAACCCTCATGCCCAGTGAAATTGTCCGAATCAATGGGTATTTTAGT
Source organism: Holothuria scabra (assembly GCA_037179385.1). Taxonomy (NCBI): domain Eukaryota; kingdom Metazoa; phylum Echinodermata; class Holothuroidea; order Aspidochirotida; family Holothuriidae; genus Holothuria; species Holothuria scabra. Next base: position 43,782,244 of record CM074191.1, read on the forward strand.
GTAAAAACATTCATGGTGAAGAAAGAATTTTAAAGTTGAAAAATTAGGACCCAAATTATAGACCACTAAATCAGACCCGCACTTGTCTTCTTCGGATTCGTTTATATGTATAGAGGCGGTAGTTGAGAAATTGTTTTAATTTTCAGTCAATCATGAAGCGAAATCTCCTTACAGTTTAGAAGACGACATATGTACACTTTTAAATCGAAGGAGTGAACGTAGTCACTCTCTAATATAGTGGAAAAGGTACATTCTCTCCATTCGAAAGCTAATTGACCCAGAGAATAGTGAAATTCACTCCAAAAAGAGTGAAAGGCACTCCAGGAAGAGTGAAAGTTCATTCCTCTACGAGTGCCCGAAATTACCACTCTTTGTACAAGTGCTCACTACATGCACTCCCATCAAGGGTGAAACTGCTATTTCCGAGTGAATCGCTCTTTTTGGAGTAAATGTCACTATTCTTTAAGCGCATTAAAACTCTAAAGGAGTTGGTTCACACTTTTCACTCTGTCAGGGAGTGACGTAGGTCACTCTTGATTTTAAAGTGAACGTGAAATCTACAAATTGTTATTTGAAGAGATCTACCAACATTCATGGCCCTCATGGCCCACCTCGAGCTCTCGGGAAGATATTTTTAGGGCCACGAAAGATTCGAAATCAAAAATAATTACCAGTGTTTCAATATGCATGTGACGTGTGATTCTGGAGTGGATAAATTTAGGCCACTAAGCAAAAAACTTCGGTGACCCCCGCAGATGGAAAAATGCAGAAAAATACGTTATGTTTAGTATAAAATGAAAAGTTCGAATACTCTGGGAACATGTGAATTTAGCACGCAAAATTGCCGTTTTTAACCACATGTCATTGGAGAGCAAGAGCTGGATTGTCCTGTGAGAAGAAGGTAAAGTCCTTCCCACAAAATTAAAAGAAATCATTTCCCAGGATAGATTTTGAACAGAAGAGGATAATATCATGGAATAACGAAGGACTTAATTGTCTATATACTGCTGAGTCCACCGCAACAGCACCAAATACCACTCCGTGTATAAAAAGGGCGTAAACCAAATTGTCAATGATGTTTTGTTGGCGTTTCAATGTACGGGAAGGTTTTGTATGGAATGAATCTGACGAGTTACTTCGCTTGCGCGCAAGAAAAAAAATAGACCTGCGTAGTCGCTACTACAGTAATGTTCACAACAATCTTTTCCATAAAACCTCGTGATGTAGCCAAAGAATAAAACACATGAGAGGGACCTGCTAAGGTTCGGGTACCAAGTCCTCCTACGGAAGAAGTAGGGAGTACGTTCACCAACGCTAAAATCAAGTCCGGAATTAGATTCGTAATTTCTGAATTTGAAGGACTCACCCAGAAGGGGTGATTTTCCCCATTGAGAGAGTACAGTTTCCCCACAGAGAAAGTACGAGTCCTGACTGGAGTTCTCGAAAGGTGGAAATTGTCGGACTTGTGCCTAGAGGTCTACAGACTCGACAACAGCACTGGTGTTTAACTTCCCACTAATTTGTTTTATATTCAAAATACTATCGTTGCTGTTTTCCTTTTCAAATGCTTCTTTGCAAGGGTGTATTCTCCGCAATATCCGCTCAATTATCACGTTACCAATCTGGCGTGTCTTTTAAAGGCACCAGTTTGCATCACATTACCAACGTATCTCTTTAAAGGCAGTAGTTTGCATCCAGGATAAATTCATCCCCTAATACTGTTTTACTTTCTCCGTGTTTGTATCACACTAGGGAACTGTCAAAATATAAGTATTGCAAATATTTACCGGGATTCGTGAGTTTAGTAAATGTTGAAAGAAACGATACAATATACAGTGAAGGGGAACTTTGTTTATTAACACACTAGAAGAAATTGCTCACCACGCGGGCTACATACCCACATAACTTAGAGACACTCTATGATTTACATAGAGAGTTGAGACAATATTTTGTAGTCATGACTACGACCAAAGTAACAGTTAAAAATACAGTAAACACGTCTAATAAATACTCCTGGAAGAAACCCATAGTAACAGCTTTGCTTTTGAGCAATCGTGCCCCTCTGTGCCGGAGAACATACTCTATCCAGTATGCCGCCCTCTCTACTGGGATGTCGTAATCTCTATATATAGCTGACAATTCCTTGGCGCGATTCGAATACCTGCAAATATAATAAATTTGATTTAATCATAAGGTAAAATATATTTAGTCCCAAGCAAAAGTGAATGAAAAAAGCATAAATGAGAATTTGCATTGGGCGAGATGGGATCATGGGTAAAATATTTTTCTCTAATTATGTGCATGGTCAAATGACATTTGATTTAAGGTGAGGGCGTTTTAAAAAATGTGATGATAAGAAGAAATCGTAGTCATATACTTTTTAATATATCAGCATCACGTACTTCCTTTATACATGGATAGAGCATGTAACACGTATGACCTATTCGTAGGCCTAGATTGTCGCCACCAAGATCCCCACAAAAATTACCGTAAAGTTATAATTTGTACGATTTGACGACTACTTTGAAATATTTTAAACAAAGATTTAACTTACATGAGAAAAGAATATTAGTATTCCTGCAATACGTGAAGTAATTTTGAAATTATCTTGCATCATTTCGAAAATATTTCAACTTTCTACCAAAATCTGTTGATTTACTTGGGCAAGTCCAAAATTTCAAACAAAACCATAGCAGGCGGCCATCTTGGTACGCTTTTTCTCACACGCACGGTAGCGAAAATGTACCGTGTTGCATGCTCTGTCCATGTATGGGAAATCCGTGATCAGCATACACCATAACGTTATTTATGTTACATATGGCAGTGAGGATGTTTGTCTTCCAACCATATTTTTGCAACTGCTACACATTCCTCCTTCCGTTAGCTTCCCTGAGGGTTATGGATCCAGTCGTTTTCCTTTCAACCTGCTTACTTCCTTTTACTAAATCATTTATTGCAACAAAAGATGTATTTGGGTTACGTGCACACCACCGGACTAAAATACAGTGAATACAGGGGCGATGTGTTCGCGATTCCTCATTTTCGATAAATTACTGTAACAAAATTTCAAAGTCAATGTATGATTTTTCAAATATTGCGGGACATGTTCCCCGTGGCCTCGGGATTGCCGCCCATGCAGTGAACATTATAGTGTGCCTCAATTCAAAACGTTAAAAACTGAATATTAAACAGCATGAAAAAAAAAATGAATTTTAAAAGTCGAGCACCCATCTTCATGGGACATTCTTGAGCGGAGATATAAAATGTTGAAATTTATTCACTTAAAAGAAATCAGTCTGTTGCACAATATTTTGTGACTTTCTTGTCAGTTGTACAACTCACATTATCTACTTTGTTTCCCTTAAAATTAAAAATTTTCATGACCTTGAGCACTTCCTGTTTGCTTGCACAGCATGTTGCACTGAAGTTAAACTTAATTAGTTACATCACCCCCATTAGAATAAGGAAGCTATCATACATTGGTACAAGGTGCAGGAACATTCAGAAAAACAAAAAATATAAAGATTGTAATTTGTGTAGCACAACAATGACAGCACAAGTTGCGCAAGTACCATTTTAATTTGAGTAAATATTGAATAAACTTCAAAATTTTATTCCTCGGCTCAACAATGTACTGAGAAGATCGGAGATGGACTGATAGAATTCATTTTAATGCTGTTGAATAATTATTTTGAAATTTTTTGACTTGAGGTACATTTTAAACAAAAAAGCTAAAAACTGGATGGAAAATTACTTTGGATTATTGATGACCTCTGACACGGCTCGGAACATTGTTTCATTTGTGATCGTTTTCATCTCGACTACCACACCCATTCCATTGGACATAATACGGTATGCAACGTCGGTTTGATCTGCAAATACCGGCACCGCGATAATGGGAACACCGTGATATAGAGCCTCAAAAGCACCGTTGTTACCACAGTGGTACACCATTGCGCGAGTGTTTGGATGACCTAAGATAAGAAGGTAATGTTTATGAATTAATTTCAAATTATGTAAAGACAAAAAGAAAAATATCAGTATTCCACTGGATATGGGTAAAATGTTGGTTCGTAAGGATATCTATTTTTTTTTTAATCAGCCTTATTCAATGACACCGCTTATTAGACAAGATTATGCTTTTGCTATAAACATTAATTAACGTATAAATATTTGAAATATTTTCTCCCCCAACTCGTAAGCTGTCTTAATACCTTTAAACCTTGCCTTTCCTTGGGCCCTATTTCATTGAAGTGAATGTTAGTCCCATAACTTACAAGTTGGGATGTTCAGCACTTTCGGCTGTGTAAACAAATGAACTGTGGGAACCGTTTCTCCTGTGCACGCATGCGCATAGTTACACCCACCAGTCCGCTGCACTGTATAAAAGGGCTCATAATCGCTGTAAATTAACAGACACAAAAATAAAGACAATCATTTAGATGACAGAAAAGTTTTGGAAAGTTCTCATTTATTTCTTTATTTTGTTTTTCTGTAAATCTGTCGTAATGTTTCACATGGTAGACGAAGTTTCCTGCAATGCATTGACTGCATTGGTAATAAACCTTGTGAATTGACGACATACTGACGTCATATTTTGAGCAGAACAATGGAACACGTGGCCGCACGCATAAGAATTCACCCTACACAAAATTATGTAGCAGACTATGTGCGTATTCGACTGGTTAACAAATCAGCTGTCTGCATTCGTCGGTGATAGTTTGCTTTGCCCCCAAAGAAGGGCGTACTTTCCGCTCTGTGACATCATACGCATCAATTGTGCAACTACCCATCCCAAGATGCATTGCCTGTGAATATTTCCCAAGTTATTGTTTGTTGTCGTGTTGACTCACATTTTGGAAAAGAGTCAGTAAGCTACTTAAAAATTTTCTATTGGAGATAACATTTCCCTGGAGGTTAGTTTCTTCCCTCTGCTATGCAGGCTTTTAAAATAATATTAAATCAGAGAACTTTTACAACAGGACCTTGATAAAAGATTCCTTAAATCAGCCTGGTACAAGACACCATTTAGGGTCTTTAAGGAAAACTCGCCTGCTTGAGGACAGGCAATACTCTTTATTTGCAAAACATGTTGAGTTCAACAGTTGTTAATAATAAACATATGACACCAAGTCAAACTTTGATTTCATGGTCCACAGACTACATGAGAAACAAAGTTTACCTTAAAAGAAATGTTTAGTTTTGATTTGGTACAGAGGGCATTTTGGTGAAATTTTCATTGAAATCCGATGTGTGGTTCTCAAGATATGGGCATGTATAGTGGTTGCATTTTCAATAAAAAGTAAACTTAAAACAAGCACATGTATCATAACATCATATTCTCACATCAATGGGCAGTTTTTGTTTTTCTTTAAAATTTACAGCCAATTTTCCCCTCAATAGCTTAATCCAATATTATCAGAATGTGATTTCTTAAGTAGAATAAAAACTTTACAAACTTTACATTTGACAATTTGACAAAGGATGGTCCTATTTCTATGAACTTAAAGATCATTACAAAGTCTAGAAACAAAAATGAAAACATCAACAAAGGGAAACACAGCATTCCCTGTCAATGTGAGGACTGGAGGAAGTGACAACCTCTGCTGCCCTCACACTCACTTTGAAAGACAAATTAGTGACTTCATTTACTGATATGGATATCTCGAGAAAAACAAGTCCAATTTGAATGGAAATTTCACCCGGCACTGTGTAGATTTGTTTCCCCTTTCACATACGAAAATTTCCTTTTTTCGCTTAATTTTTTTCCATGGAGCTATTATGTAATAGGTCCATTGCCCTTACTGAGGCCGGTGGATGCATGGACGCAACTTGTGATCTCTATAAACTATGACGTAGAAACATCCCACCTCACTTAAACAGCATAGGTGAAAAAAAAGAAAAAAAAAACATTGAATTTCGTATAATTCCTTCCATTTTTCTTCTATGTATCTTTTATGATATTTTTCGAACTTCATATTACATATTCCAGGTAAACCAATCCTCGCGTGCAAATATTGTCACATGATTTGCAAGAGCCATTCATGAAAAAGGATACTCTACAACACACTAACCTAAATGGGGTTGACTGAATTCATTTACCTTTAACTGTAGCGTAATACATCAATGCATAGCGATGACGACAAAGTTTTGAATAACAAAAAATAAATAAAACAAAAAACAAAAACAAAAACAAAAAACATGAACCACACACTAACCTAATAAGTCGTTCTGTGGGATCCATTTTTTAAGCAGTGTATTTTTACCAACAGTTTCAGGAAGCGGTTCTGTGGCCTTCCAGATGATTGTCTGGGGTAATTTTGAAAATGCCTCAGCCATGCTATTGACAAGATTTTGGCTTCGGCTTTTGATTACCGTTCCCATGGATACGATAATGACACCAGCGTCACCTGCAGCTGCCATGATGGATTCAAACTCCTGTGGGCGTTAACAGATGAGTAGAATTTTCAGTTCTAAAAACGGCATTAGCCAACAACTGAATTACAAGAAATTGAAAACGTTGCAAGCTTTTACGAAGAGAACCTGGGGATGGGGGCCCAAAGTTGGGGTATAGCATTCGCAAATTCAATATTCATGAAAAAAAATACTCAAATGTATCACCAAAGGGAACGGTATCTCCACAGGCATAGTCAGAAAGTTGACTTTTGATTAGTTTGGTTGTAAGTTTCATGGTCACGGTCAGTGCCGTAACCCCCTCCTAATATAGGGGTGTTGTTCGGTGTACAAAGGCGGCTACGGGAGAGGGGGTTACACAGTGTCTTTGCAAGCAAATTAAGCAAGGTAATTGACCTATTTCAAAGGTCAAACAAGTAGCAAGGGGTCTCTGAGTCTCCTCACTGACGTCATCGCCATTAGTTCCTAAGATAATGAAGGTAAGCAGGCTTTGACGCTAAGTGACCACAAATGTGGGAAAAGCCATTGGCTTATGAATTGCAAATTCACTTCGAGTGGCTACTCAACAATTTGGATAAAATTTGATATTTTATTGAAAGACCAGATCAAATGAGAAAATCTTAGATTACTCTTGGATGAAAAACCCCACCTTACTTTGACTCACGACATCCGTGTGGCTAAGATTCTTCGCTTCAAATGCCACCACATCCACTTGGCCATTGCACCGGTCACACAAAATGCACAAAATAATTTAACACAAATTGAACTTTAAAAGTAATACATGGCACCAGATTGATATCATATGAGGACGTCTAACTTTTCAAAATTTTTCCAATATAGGACAGGACACCCTCAGACCCCTGTTCCACATCCCCCCACACAATAAACGTTCATAGGGGAGATTTCCTAACTACGCCACGGATAAAACGGCCTATCGATTGGGGGGGGGGGTAAAGGTGTGGGCTGTTGGGTGCTTGTCGTACAGCCAGACAGGTAGACATGTTGCCTTATTATGCCATGTCCAACAATATGAAGGGGACTATTGTTTTAAGTTTGCGATGTAGACAAACCTCACAATAATCCACCCTCTCCGTCAACGACAAACCCTATGCGCCATCAAATCGACCGGAAGTTAGTCCAAACGACACCTGAAGCTAAAGGTAATATCTGATGTATCTTCATTGCGCATGCAATGGTTCATTCTCATCCTCACATTTGTAAGCACCGAAACCTTTCTTTGGCTGTTACATGGGAGATAGTCTTAGGCCCGACTCAAGACGGGTTTTTGGGCTTCAATCTGATTTTGGATCTCTTGCTAAATTGTAAAACCCTCATACTGCTAGCAGGGATGCATATCGATAAATATATGGTCATTAAAATTGTTTTTGAATCTTCTTCCTTCTATTGCAAAAATCATCACTTGGTCATAAAATTTACAAATGTGCAGGATTTCATGTTTTCGAGAAAATTTTACAGTGGGGACTTTTTTTTCACCTTGAATTCACTTGAAACTTCCTGGGCATATAACATTTTCTCACATGACATATTCATATGATAAAACAGATCATTAAAAAGAAATTCTTAACGGCAGACTGCTCTCAACCATGCACATTTTAGTTAAGTGTAACTAAAATTTAAATTTGCGATTGTTTTTGCGGGATATTTACTTGAGTAGTGAAGTTGGATATGCATTTATCAATTGTAAGATTACCATTTGACCGCGAGCAAAGTCGACCAATGTTCGGTAGGAGGTGGGAATCATTTTTTGCACTGACGCAATTGACGCATTGACGGAATTGACCAACATCTCATACATTTTGATGTGGGTTTGTTAGGGGACATGGCGCACTTATCCCGCACTACCAGGTTGTTATGACGCAATATTTGGATAAATTTGACATAGCCCTGTGTCACAACTCGAATAAGCCCGATGCACGTTTGACTCACACTGTCCGAGGCTAAGGGGCTAACAATTGATAAGTGCAGGGAGTGAGGAATAAGGCCGTTTTGTGAGGGTGTAGTGTTACGGCTTGGTCGCAATACAAACCAATAACAGCGAAAGACCACAGAAGAGCGAGATTAAAATCAACAGCTTAATTATTATTCACCTCTTACTACCTTAAATTTACAACAATTAATCTTAAATCTACTTACAATCTTTTACAGCTTAAGGTTTCACTCTTTGTCCAAGGGGTAGTGTTGTTAGCGTCGATTGTACAGCAGCACAGCGTAGGGCTCGGTTCCGCGAAGGCAGGATGAAGACTATAGTGGTCGGTAAATGGCGACACAATTACAGCGTTAAGCGGCGAAGCAGGCGTCTGGTCTCGGTAGGGAGCACACCACCATTAGCAGAACGGCCTTGCCGGGAAAAGTAGTTCCAAAGTACACCGTCAATTTTAGGTCCTCTTTAAGTGTGAATTGCTGAAGTTAAGCTAATCAGATGTGGTTGTTTTGTTTTGGATATGAAAGAGGACGTGTAAATGCGTGAGTGTTGTCAAATTGGGAAGAATTGAAGGTGATTTAGACTGTTTAAAAATTTGGTGTGAAAAAGACGCTATTTCCGTCACCTTGCGGATTAATAGGGTAGGGTGTACAGACCCAAAACTTCATCCCCTTTTATCTCAAAATCTAAACGGTCATGCTATGGTGAATTTGTGATGCCATGATTGGCCAACTCACTGGCTTTCATGTGAGGGGTAGCTTTAGTGGGGTGTGAACTTTGACTGGGCTGCGGGGGGCATTTAATGAAGGCAAAATAGTGTGTAAGTCAATGGAGAAATTAATGGTGGTGTGCTCCCGGTATTATCTGTGTATCTTCTGTTCTCTTCTCTCTCTTGTCACAGTTCTTGCATGACCTTTTATACGCCTGGTAGTTCTTTCAGAAAAGTCTGGAACTTACTCTAATGGAAACGTCTCGTTTGATCTCGTACAAAACAAACAGCGAAAGTTCTGGGCTCAGTAACCCATAACCACAAGCGGGACAGATAGTTCTCGAGAGAAATTCACAGTAGCCGACAGTTGCGATAGTTGGCTATTATTAGGCCATTACATCATACAGTAGTTTCCAGTAGGTGATCGTACATTCTCGTAACTGTGCGAATGTTCTCTGGGGTTACCCGTTGAATATGCTCGAGAGACAACACCGATGCTAGCACTTTCTAGAACTTTTCACTTGCTCGTCCGTGGATTCAATCTGGTTGATGTCGTCTCGTAACAGTAGAAGTAACGGAAAGGCAGTCGATTATCACCCCCAAACTTTAATTTTTGTAGTAGTCTATACATTTTTAATTGACATAGCTCTTGATTAACAGCAAATTGAAAAAAGGAGAGTGCTGTAGCTCCTGTTACACATGTAGGCAGAATATTCTGATCGCACATTGGGTACGGGTTTTGTATACTAACGCCTAAAACTGAGATTGTGTCCAGATAAGGTTGAGTTTTACACAATAATTGTGGGAGGGGTTTAAGTATGTAGGTTAGGAGAATAAGAACTGTCTGGACTGAGAAGATTTGGCCTTTAACCTAAAAGAGGTCACGTGGTGCTAATGAGACTCACACTTTGTATTTACATTGAGTATGCGTGGTGATGTGTAGCCGTGTTGCAGACACAATATACCCATACATTTATGCGTCCTTGAAGGTCCTTTTGTTCTTCTTGAATCAGACTGCGAGATATTCAATAGTACTTATCCAGTTATCATGGTATTGTAAACCGAAAGCAAATCTTCACCTATGATGAAACCTATGCAACAGAAATTTGTTACAGGTAGATCGTTACATACCCCGTACTTTCACAAAGCTTTGTCTATTTGTTGTAAAACAATAACAAAAATGTACCTCAAGTCTAAAATTTTAAAGATATTTATTAAAGCGCATTAAAATGAATTCAAACAGGCCAATTCCAATATTCGAAGGAACTCCCTGTAGCGAAATATAAAATGTTGAAGAGTATTCACTAAATTTAAAATGGTGTGGTGCATTTTGCAGTTATTTGTGATGTCTTTGTCGTACTACTCAAATAAATACTTTTCTTTGTAATTGTTTGCTGAAAGTGACTGCACCTTGTAACAACATGTGATAGCACTCTTCCTCTAATGTGCTGATGTAATGAATTGAGTCCTTTCTGTACCGTACAACATGCTTTACAAACAAACGTAAAGCATTTAAGGTCATACAAAATTAATTTCAGAGGAAATCAAGACAGGCAGTCTGTTGCAACCTATGAAATACATATATTTTTTAAAATTCTAGACTTGAGGTTCACTTTAAGCTCTCGTGGTCATGAAATTTGAGAAAAGACATCTCTTTAAGTACAAAAGAAAATTTAATGCTGCTAGAAATAATTTCTCCTTTCAATAGATGAGTCCAACGAGTTATAAGGTAGTGAAATGAATCTGGAGAAGGAGATTCTGGAGATTGTCTTGTGGTGAAGCACTCGAGAGTTTAATATTTTTTGTTTCTTCAGTGGTACCAAAAGGGTATGTATAGAGTGATTTCACTGACATTACAAGCCCCGCCCCTTTGACGGGCAAAAAGTAATTGTAGCACGCTGTGACTGTTGCACTATAACAATGTTGATTTTTGATCGGCAGTGAGCGCGGCTTACCAATTGTGACGTGATGTGAAAGCACTTCATACACGAATCCGATAAGCGCTTGTTTTTAGTGACTGTAGGCCGCCATTAGTGGAGTCCACCAGCCCAAAACCGTCTTTATTTATTGTTTACATGAAGTTCAAACCTCCATATTTAGTGAACTTGGAGAATTTAAGATACAAATCAGTGTACAACCATCCATGATAGAGGTAAGCAAGATAATCGAAAGATTTAAAGGTGATGGACCCCAGTTATGGCCGACTGAAATCAGACCATCATTTGCTGCCCGGATTCGTGTATAGAGGTCGTGTAACGACGTTATTGAGTTGCGCGTCTATTTTGCCGTCCATGTTCCCATTGTACAACCGCCGTTACGTAGGCGCAGTCTTGCAGGCGTATCGGTAACACACCTACTGCGCATGTTTAGTAACTTCTAGTTTGCGAAACTGTGACGCGACGGCGTCATGCGCACCACCCTCATAACTTATGTAGTACACATCTTTCCAAAGAAAATTAGATATTGTTAGCTGGTATCTGACTTGGGATTAACTGGCCTCAGCCCCCCCCCCCCTCACCCTATTAATTTTGCAATCACTTCCTTTCTGAGGCGGTTTCAAAGCTGCACTTCAACTTTGTAAGGTATCCATTATGATTGCTACTATTGTCTAAATGCAAAGGATTGAAATTAGGGACGGATTTAAAATGTTGACTGTGCATTCATTCTGAAAGAGTGAAAATGAATCTTATTCGGGTTAAATTTTCCAACATTCAAATTTAGATTGGTCCATTAATTCACTAGCATAGAATTATTTTTTCACTCTCAAGATTTGAAAGAGTATTTAGATGTCAGAAAATACCAACGAATAGAGTCTTATCAAGACGGCACAGAATTCCGCGGAACCCATCTAGGCTTTGTACATTGAGAGCTTTTCTCTCGTGGAATAAGTCTAGCCGCCACACCTCTTTTCTGTTTAAGTCCTGAATATGTCCCAGTTATGGTAACACATGTGTACCTCAAATTACAAACAATATAAGACATGTCTGAATGTTTGTATTTCTTCTAGATCAGATCAAAAATCTATACCAGTACTTACGTTATCCAATGGTTTAGATGCCTCGACAGTCAAACCACCGACAAAACCCATGTTTGGAAAAAATGGGCGCGGGAAGTCAGTGGCGAAGTTGGAATTCGTCAACCATATTTCAGCTTGTCCAAAACTATCGTGTCCCCACCAATCATTGGCGACATTATACTCCTTTTGAACTGTGAACATCTCTCGGCCCAATAAAGAGTGAATATGGAACTTTTGGAACAACTGGACGAGGTTAAATAATCGTTGAAGAAATGACAGGCGTCCCTTTCGAAAATCATACTCGAATTGATTAACACTGTTGTCGAATGGGATATAGGAGAGTTCTGTAGGTAAATTAAACCACTCCAAATTGACAGAATTTAAGGAGTATGTAGTCATGGTAACAAAATATGGATGATGCCTTTGTGCAAACGGTAGCAGCCACACAAAATTACCTTCCACAATTATTAAGTCATATGCTGCATCAGATATACGGTCCATAAGCTGGGGGTCGCTTATAAATTTCTCTAATTCGTTACGCCACCATCTGGAAACTAGGTCAAGAATATCGAAACCAATTTTAAACTTTCCTATCAAACTTGCATTATTCAAACGTTCGTAAATATCAATTCCAACATCGAGACCGTCTGTTTTCTTCTCCGAGGTGTATTCAAAGTTGAAGACCCCAGCATGTTTGGTAACTGCACGTGAATTTGATTCGAATTCGGGAAGAAGAAAAGTAATGTTGTGTCCACGTGACCTCAAAATTTTGGCGACTCGAACTCCGCATTCGTAATGACTGTTTGGACCAGTCATTGCAAACAGAATATTAGCTGGGTGGCAATGTACAATCGGATTAAAAACGAGCAAAAGACAAATCACGAATAACGCATAAGATTCCATTGTTGATTGAGCAAGTTAAGAAGTAAGTAAACAGCAGATTGCTTTAGTCCTGGGAATCTTGACCAACAGAGGAGGAGCTGTTTTACTATAACTGGCGATCTTCTAAATCATTAAAATCGAGACTTAAACTACACAGTAACCACTATTCAGGTATTTTTTTTTTCAGGAAACATCGAGTTTTCGAACAAGCATTTATCGAGAAAGGGTAGGCTAACAATCAATTGGCTGATGGCTTCTACTGACGCAAGAATGAGCCGGCCTATACAATTCGTTTGTCGCTTGTGCATCGAAAGACGTAACGGTTCGTAAACGAATTGCAGGTACCCACGTTCAACGCTGAGTACGTGTCTCCAACTCCAACGACTCGGCACACAGATAGTCAGTGTTAATATGTCAGCTATTACATCATTAATGGTTTCAGTCTAATATGTAGCCATGGGAGGGGATTGGGAAGTCGTCCCTTTTTTAAAATTCAAAATTATTATTGCTTAGTTGTGTTATGCACGTGGTTTGACATGTTTCAACCCCTAACTCTAAACCACTTTCCGTCCGAACGGAAAGCGATTTCTCCACCCTTTCTCCACTATTCCTTCATTCCATGGCCACTGGTCTGGTGTCAACATTTTCCGAAAGGAAACCCATACGTCCAAGTGTTGATATACAATCAATAGTGAGTGACAATGGTAAAACTAGTTTGAGGAAGTAAAAACTTGAGTGAGGGTGAAAAATCATCAGTGATGGTCTTGTCGACCCGAGAACCCCACTGCACTATCTCTTGGTAGTATTCAGGCACGGATCCATACATTTCAAAAGGGGGGGGGGGCTGAACTTAGAGAAAAGAGGTAATGGGGACGTACCAGTGGCGTACGCAGGATTTCTCTGAAGAGGGGGGTATGGGGAGGGGTTTCAAGGGGCCTAGATGCAAAATGGGTTAAAAAATACTTTGACCCGAAAAACGTTATTTTGCTCGAAAGACTATCTAAGCTATTAGTTGGTGCGGAACGTGGAGCAAATTTTGAAAACGATCGCTGACCCCTCAGATGGCCGAAAACTGCGTTTTCATGTTTGCACTATTATATTAAATGGTCTTGATTCTTTTCCAGGAAACTAAACAACGGAATTAAAATATGCTAATGCTTCTCTATGGTGACTCTTGGCTCAGTTAAAGATCTGCTGAATTGATGAAACTGTCTGTGACTGCTCGAACTCATGTCGGTTAAGTATTTTCCCCTAACATCTCTTGCGTGATAAATGGCAAACTATTTCTCATCGCAACTGGGCCGAAGACTGTCTTTGGCAAACTATTTCTCATCGCAACTGAACACACTCCGGTCCCTGTCCCTGTCTCGTACGTCTATGTCGGCAGGGGAACTTAAAGGAGTCTAAGGGATGGGCCCCTCTCCTTTGATCATTGACCCGGACTTAATATCATAAGAGGTTCGACTTGTGTTGTGAAGGAAAGGATGAGCCTGAAATAGCCCCCTTGAATATTTTCGTAGATAAGCATTATTCTCATTAAAGTGCATTTTTTTTTATTGTTGATGTGACGAAAAGGGGGGCTGAGGCCGTTAAAGTCCACCTTGGATCCACGCCTTATATTAACATAAAATTTGCAATTTAGGTAGTCATAAGAAAAGTTCCTAGGTATATACAGGAAGTTTCACTAGATTGGCACAGACGTTGATTAATCGTATTCATGTTCATGCAAGCCTAGACGCGCTCTCGCATAAATTCTTACTTACAAAGCCTTTTTTTCTAACTTTCATTAAGGCTTAAATTCAATTATTTTCAATTTTCTTCAACAAATCCCCCAATCTTGGGATTCACTTCCCGAGACTACAGTGGCGGCACCAGAATGTTAAAATGGAGCGGGGGGGGGGGGGGGGGAGGCTAACTAAGGGACTTAGGGAAGAGAATTGTTTGGGGAGTAAACATTTTCGGAAGCATCGCGAAGCCTAGCCCACAGCGGCTGTTCATAGGGGTGGAGAAAAAATAAGTCTCATTGGAGGTATATTATTTATTTTCACGGTTAACCCAACTCCTAACTGACCTAACTTGGGGGGGGGGCAGGTGGGGGCAACGACAAAATCTGGGGTTAATGTCCCTCTTGCCCCACCATAACGCAGACACTACTAGCCTAATTTTATGGCGTACGTTTTTTGAGGGGGTGGGATGGGGTGGAAAAGTACGTACCTGGCTATGCACGGACGTCAGCGCGTTTCACTGGATGGAAATAATCAAAGGCAGTCAATGTGTTACCGAAAGGCGCGCACAACAGCACCTTTGTAACAATTTTTGTCAGTGTTGCAATCCAAGATATTGCAAACATAGACTCCAAACTCTGCCCCACACTGCTAGACGCGCTGACTCCTCACGGAGACTCAAACGGAGGGGGAAGTGCTGGGTGGACATGTGCACAGTTCTATAGACCTTGTGAATATGATGTCACAAAGGCAAAGTACGCCCTCCTTTGGGGATAAAACAAACCAACACAGACAAATGCAGACATCTGATTTGTCAGCAAGTCGAATACGCACTTAGTCTGCTACACGTGCAAGGATAATTCTTATGCGCGCGGCCACGTGTTCCCTTGTTTTTCCCCCTAGGATCACGTCAAGGTGTCGCCAATCAGAGAAATCCTAAGCTTTAAGATTTCTATATCGTCAATGCACAAGGTCTATTCTGTGATCGATCTGCGCGCATGGATGCGTAACAGAAATTTCCACAGCTCAGTGTGCGTGCATTTTTAACGTGAGTAATATACGCGCACAGTACATTTTTCTGTGTATAAACATGGGTAATTGACGCACACCTCTGCGTGCTTGGAAAACTAATGCAGTAGTTGATTTATCGTTGTTAGCGCGTTAGAATGTAAACGCGCGTATATAGAAGTGCGCTTTTAAAGGGGGTCATTGAGTTGATATGGATGACTAAATAAGATTGTTTAAGGGTCGCTATCACATAACAATGCTCATAGTTAACATAATGAGTCAAGTTTCATATCCAAGAGTCATGGGAAAAGTTGAAATTTGAATTTTGTGGTGTCCTGACTTGTAACACTTTTGTATATAATTTAAAAAGTGTCTGGTCAGGATTTTTTTAAGTCTGAATTGGACCGTTAGGTACTCACTCATAAAACATTATTTGTATGTATATTGGTGTTGTCTAATTTGAACATTTGTCACTGGTATGTGAAAGAAAATTAGCAGGTTTGGAAAAAATTTGTTGAATTTCATGTACCAACTCAATGAGCCTCTTTAAAGATACCTAAAAACTGACCAATCAGTAAGTCCATGAACTTCAAACCAGTGCCTTCATGTTCAAGTGTTCTAAAGAGGAAAGATTCGAAAAAGCAAAAACTTCCATAAAAATGAAATGTGTTGGAGAATCGTGTTTGTAAGTTTTGAGATGTTTTGAAATCACAAGTATTTATACTAGTAGAAGATAACAACTTACCTGTTGGCTTAAAAACGACTAATCCGCCTCTCCGTTTCGGCCTCCATGAGGAGTCACCGCCCCGTTGTAAGTTTGGTATCTATGCTTGTAATAGGCCTAGTTGGTGACAATGTTCTGTGGCGCCTTCTTCCTATCTATATCAGAGCGAGGGAACTCCCCGATCAGAGCTTCGGTCTACGGGCCTGCCTGATGGGGTGGGGTGCCGGCTGTCTTGGTGGGAATCTTGATTATGTATTGTAAGAGAGAGAGCTCCAAGAGTATGTCAGCCTTGCTACATGTGAGGATTATTTCATGAGAGACATAGAATTTTCTTATGGCTCATAGGTTAATGCAAAAACCATAAATATAACGTCACTTTCTTGGCTGACGGTATAATTTCCATAATACAAATTTTATCATATTTTGAGAATTCATTTGAAAAAAATATTTCGTTTCTAGTTTTTTTATTTAGGGTTTCCCTGGAATGTTTCATTTGATATTGTACATAACTGGCCTTTGCATTATTTCCAGTTTATTTTTCTCTTCAGTTGGATTGCTATAACCACAAACCTGTTTACATTTACTGGAACGTACCCCCAGTATGAACTAAGGTCTCATGCATGGGGCGAGGTCCGAAATTCTGACTTTATCTTTTTCTACTGAGGGGAGGCTCCGTCAAGACCGATTAAGGTAGTGAGCATTATCTGAAAAAGAAGGAGAAATTAAAAAGAAAACAACCAGAACACAAAGCGATCTAAAATCGGAATTTCGTTCCGTCTCTGACATTTTTTTATTGTTATTATTTTTATTTTTTATTTATTTATTTTTGTTTTTTTTTTCACCGTGAATTGTCACGCCTTTTTCTCATGTGTATCCCCATTAGTTCTCTTTCCATTTTTCAAAGTAATTAACGTACGAATGGCTGTATCTGAGAAGTTGCAATAAACCAATCTGAAGCTTTCAATAAAGGAGAGGAAAGTTTGGTCTATTGCTTCCTGGATTCAGGGGTCTAAGAGGGAGGGGCGTCCCTCTCTTGGATTTTTTTGTGCACTTTGAAAAGGGTTCGGGTACACAATTGTGTTTTAAGTGTACCGCAAGAATCTTGGCTCAGTTAAGACCTATGAAGGTGGGAGTTGGACCATCAGAATTCATTTTTCATGCTGTGTAACTTATTTATTTTTGAATTGTTTAAATTGAGGTACACTTTCATTCGGCACAATAACCGATAGAAAGACTGTGAGTCTTATATCCCTCGGCCAGAGCCTTTCCCAAAAGCGTTCCCATAAATTTTAATAGAAGGAGTGTACCGATAAACCGTGATCACTGTCTTGGGGAGAGCCCAAAGGAAGCGGAAACCTTCTGCTTTGGAAAATGTTTGATTTTAGAGAAAGGATGAGAAGCAAAATTTTGCTATTTTTGAATAATCATCTGTATTAAAGGCTGACTCTGCCGTCCAGTGTCCTGTCCAAAGCTCAGTTCAGTATCATGCAAAAAGCGGTCGACATTCTCAGTTCCGTATCATGCAAAAAGCGATCGACATCCTCACCAGTAGAGAATAGTTTCCGAGATCTTCTCGCGCATGAACACACCATAAGCTGCATCGACACCGCTTGGTTATGCAGGGCAGGCTTGAGATATAATGTGATTCTCGTAAACAGAAGTTATCACATGGTGTCACTGACTACAAACATAACCATTCGCTGGTGCTCCTACCCCATATCAAAGCAGAGAGTTGCCACTAGATCAAAGTCCCTGGTTGTACGTCTATTGTTCATGTACCCGCCCCCCCCCCCACCCAGCCCAGTATCTGAAACTGATCTCCGTCCTTGCATACCACTTCCTATGGCAACCTTGGTATTGTCTTCCACATTATTTATATCTTAGTATACACCTTGGCTAGTGTGATTTCAATGCCTCATTCTCCCCGAGGTTTGTCTTTGCTTGTCGAAATGACCTCGAAAAAGCCTGCAGTTCTAGGAAAAATGATTTGATGCTTTTGCTCTTATGGTTCTACTCGTATGAACACATTTGCTAGTCTTCCACCCCCACCCCCACCACCCCAATTTAATGTTGTCCTCGACAAAATACACTCAAAATTTCAAGAATTTTAACATCGAACGGGGGACTGAGAGACTGTTCCATGTATTTTTTCTAAAATTGTAGCAGCCGTCATATAAAAGGAAACTTGCAAATGTATGGAATATTTTATATCTCACACTCGACAGACTCCAATTTGCTGGTAGAACTTGTCAAATCTGCCTGTCGCATTGTCTTTTCACCATGTGTTCTTTTTAAATCTGGTTGTTTTTTTGTTAAGAAGCCAACTTATCAATAGCACTGAGTCAGTGGTGCATGTCACAATCTCTGAAGCAGAAATGACGTTTGATGATTCTCTATGTAAAAAAGACATTTTAATCGTTACAAGAATACATGATAAATTAAAACTTGTATGGGTACTAGCTCTATAGTAACCAAGAACATCACCTCATAAACATGGAAAGGTGGAGATCTTTCACAGCCGGCTGTATTCTTTTATATTTCTTTGGCGGCTGCATTAAGACCAATGGAATTTTCTTAAATGAACTTGTAATGCAATTGAAAACGACACATGCAATGGTGGCCTGGGCATTTGCTTTACAACATGGTGTATCGTATCTTTTTGGTAAGTTCTCTGATGTCAGGCTGATTATACACCACCTTCAGTGGCTAAATTCGTTTAACGTTCTTCAGATTTTAATGACTTTTCATAATCTTAGCGTAACTT
This sequence comes from Holothuria scabra, assembly GCA_037179385.1. Taxonomy (NCBI): domain Eukaryota; kingdom Metazoa; phylum Echinodermata; class Holothuroidea; order Aspidochirotida; family Holothuriidae; genus Holothuria; species Holothuria scabra. The sequence continues at coordinate 43,801,427 of CM074191.1, forward strand.
CACGAAGGCACAGGTTCACGCTGACACATTTAACACCCGAATTCAGTTTAACAGGTAGGGGTGGGCGTATACATATTCCTACACTCTAAAAAAAAATGGTGTGTAGAATTTACACAACGTTGTGTGACTAGTCCACCAATCAACAAATGTGTAGAAAGTGCACATGGTTGTGTAAAAAATTTACACAACATGTGTAGAATTTATAATTCTACACAACATTTTTTTAGAGTGTAGGTTCAAGCGTGACGCTAAAGAGGAAAACTATAAAATGTATAGTCATCTTTGCCTAAAATACGAAACGTTTTGTTTTTATGTTGCATCCTTTTATCAATTCATTATTTTATTTTTTTAAACGTGGGTTAATTACTTTTAGTTCCAAAAAACTAATCAAATACAAAATGTTATTCTCATCTTAATTTCAAGTTGACACTACTTGAAGATTTGAAATGTACCACTTAATTAAGGGTAAAAATTAGTATGTAAGAGGATGTCGGTCACTGTGATACTATTCCAAGTTTTTGTGTTTACCTTTAAACTCCGGTTAGATTGTATGACGTTTGCTTGGAAGGTTTCATCGCGCAGAGGGAGGAGAACCAGAGATCGGCAAATTTGTACTTTAATTTCGGAAACTTCATTTCAGATTTATATCCGCGCCTGATATGAAGGGTTCGATGAATTAAATGGTGAAATTATGCCCCATTGCCCTTTTTAACTAAGAATACTCTATTCATCCTTCTTGCAATGCAGAAATAATATTATTTTCAAAAATGTAAAGCATTTCAAATGAATAAAACAATAACATGAGTAATAGCGTAGCTAAACGGAGGGGCGACAAATTGAGATCGATCAAAAAATGTTTTGCCAGTGCCGGGAGCGCCAATTGGAGGAATTTCCCCCTGTCGGGAAGAAGATCCAATTTCGTCGAAGAGCCTTTATCCATATACTATAAAAGAAGTAAGCCCAATAATCTTCAGCCTCCCCACCCTGACGATCTTATTGATTTTGCTTGCAAGAAGATATTCCTCAAGGAATCTCAAAATTCCCAGTGTTCCTTATGAAAATAAAAAATTGTTTCAATTGTTTCAAACATTCTGAAAAGAAAGTAAAACAATTTTCACCGCACGACAAAATATGAATTCTTAACCAACCTCAGTCGTGATTTTGCCCTTATGAACTTGGGCAGATTGGTCTACAATAAAGACTTCAATTTTAAAGTTCTCTTCTACAGAAGAAACTATTTTATCAAAACTTTCTGCAGTAAAATTCCTCCATTCAATAATAAACTCCTGATTTTTAAATATACGTTAAACAGTTAACAGGCGGCAGCCAAACGTTTTCGGGAAATTTCCCATTGTCGTCCAATCTGCATGGAGATTTCAGTAACCCCAACAAAGTGTCAGTCGCTAGGCAACCTACTTCATTTTTGTTTTACACTCTAAAAAATGGCTCAAAATTGCTGTTAATTTACAGCACAAAAATGGAGAGAAACATAAAGATTACAGAAAAGTTTTGGTAATAAGTTTTCAGAACTTTTCTGTAATCCTTATTAATCTCTTTATTTTTTGCTCTGTGAATCTACCGTAATTTTTTACAGTGTAAGAAGTTAAGATTCTTCAATAAAAACACAAAACCTGTAATTAAATTACCATTTTTCTCCAATATAAGCTTCAGCATTACAAATATTTGTTAAAAATGTGAAATATTTTCAGTAAATTTTCCAGTGACGGTGGATACTCGGTACAATAGAAAACCCAAGCAAACTTCAATCCAACAAAATTTACTTTATTTTATCCTTTAAAGGAACATCAGTTCATTGAAACCATAAATTGTTCAACTCCACCTTAACAAAACCCAAATTTTCTTTCATTATATTCAAAAACTTCTCCATTATAAGCTCTTAATTTTAAAATCCTCTTTTTCAAAAAGGTTAACAGTTTTCGGGCAAAATTTCTTCTGAGAGCCTTAGTAGGTAGGCCTAAAATAAAACGCTTAATCCCAAGCGAATTTCAATTAGCGACATGACGTTTTCGATTTCGCTAATATGTGCGGCAGATTCTTCAATATTTTAAGGGTTCTTACAAGCTTGAAAGCCAAATTTCTTCCAAAAAAAATTCAAATTTTCTTCAAAACAAGATCCTAATTTTTATTTTTTTCAGTGTTAAAAAATCCCAAAATTTCGGGGCGTTGCGCGCACTTCAAGTTCTGTAAGTCACGTCCAATAGGAACTCACCGTCTTTGTTGGGGCATGGAAATGCTCTCCTCGCTGTCGGGGAGCTTGACCCCCTGTCGAGCAAATCCTGGCACCACACCTGCCATGAGCATGATATTGAATACGCCATTTTAACCTGTTGGATTGTGTAAATATTCATAAAATTACCCCATGGAAGATATGGGTAGGGACGCTAATTAAGTTTCTTGCCGCGGGAGCCACAAACCCTATAGCTGAGCCACAGAATAACATAACAGGATGGTTACGTCATTATCCCGATATCGTCATTTTTCAGTGCGCTCTATGTGTCATATCATCGATTCAGTTCAGTTTTGAGACTGTTCAAAACGCCGTCGAGATAGCATGATGTATATAATGGGTATTCATGGAAGTCACATGAGGATGTTACACATGATTCTTCCTCACTAATGCTATTGAAAATATTTCATTTAAAATATTTTATCCTAGGTTCACCTAAAACTTAGCATTGGCCTACGCGGAATGCGTATACCAGTATAAGGAGGCTATATGTTTTCTAACATAATGCGAAGGGGATTACAAATCACGATGTGTGAAATCCTGGTTACATCACTGTATATGCGTTAATGTGTTTTCTCTACGCAAACAAGTTAATGTAATGACATAGCTTTGTTGTCAGAACATTCGGTAAAGTAACTTTTTTTACTTTTGGTTTATTAATATCATTTATTTTTCATAGAGATCGGTCATTTTAAAGGGTAATTACGACCACCTTTATAGACCTTTCTTAAAGGATCACTTCCCTCACCACAAACAACACCAATTCTCCTAACCTTCTTGCTGAAGCCCCTCCCACAATTGTCTGAAATTTATCCTCATCCAGACACAATCTCAGTTTCTTGCTTCAGCGTGAGTATAGAAAAACTCAATTTATACAATCAAAACACTCTCAGTACCGTTCATGCTGTGTAATGTAAGCTTTGGTATTCTGCATTGTTTAAATTAGCCGTCAATCAAAGAGCTGAGCCAATTGAGAATTTCGGTATCCGGGTACCAAAATTGTACTTTGGGGCGAGAGGTTTTTCTCTTTAAGGTGAAAATGCCTTCTCCCCTTATTGTGGTTCCCCCGAATGACCGTATCACAAGTGTTAAAACTATAAATAGTGAAAATGTGTTCATTAAAAAGAACTTTCCTGCAATCTAGGATGTTTTAACCCTTTACCGTTGTGCTCCAATCGGGGCATATTTGCGGACCTCGGGAGCGGGCGGAAAAGCGGACGTAGCACGCCCCGCATCAGCTTCCGCAGGCTATTGACCCCGTGACCTTAAACTATTGCCTCTCTCGTTGTTGTGGCCGAATTTTCGGGTAGCTACTCGCAGTTTCGAGCTCCGCGTGAAACAGTAAAGAGGGGTGACAGCCGCGCTCTCCGTATGGGTCCAAAAGGACCCAAACAACGGTAAAGGGTTAAAATAAGTCTGTGGAGTGTCTTTACTGCAAAGTTGATGCCGCTGCCTCTGCGTGTGTGCACAGCCCCGTGCTGCAGATACTTTAGATTAACCCTTTACCGTGGTGCTCCAATCGGGGCATATTTGCGGGCCTCGGGAGTGTCCGGAAAAGCGGACGTAGCACGCCCCGCATCAGCTTCCGCAGGCCATTGACCCCGTGACCTTAAACTATTGTCTCTCTCGTTGTTGTGGCCGAATTTTCGGGTAGCTACTCGCAGTTTCGAGCTCCGCGTGAAACAGTAAAGATGGGTGACAGCCGCGCTCTCCGTATGGGTCCAAAAGGACCCAAACAACGGTAAAGGGTTGAAGCCAGCTTTTCTACCATAGTCGTAAATCATGTGTGACACATAAGATAAGCGCTATAATGATACGTTTTTGTAGGGGCGATTTAATTGTAGAGAATGATGTTAAAGTTGATCCTTGTGCAGTCCAGGGCCTTCCAAAGTTTTTTTTCTTTTAGCCTAAGCACAAATCATGTAGGCAAAAGTCGAGCCACTGTGATCTATCGTCACCTGTATGATTCTATGTGAGAAATTCCCTTTTTTCATGAAATAGGAACCAAAATATTTCTTAACTTAAAGAATGAAGCAATAGACTTCGGCGCTATGACAGTATGCTTGACATGCAATACATGCTTTTAACATTATTTGATACCCTATAAACATTTTGCCGTCGGTTTGACATCAGGTATAAGACGACGTCTAAGTCGGACATCAGTCACTTGGCTTAAGTCGGGAGGGGTCACGGGCTCGTTTTCCCTTCTCCATTGCTTATGCTGAGCACCAAGCACAATAGCAATATGTTCCATTATGAAGAATTCGGTAAAACACGGCTAGGAGTCGAACTCCAGACCTCTGGTAATGAAGGACATGGGTCTGGATATTTTCGGAATTATAGGTTAGTGAATTAGATAATTTCTTGGAAATGAAGTTATCAGACTAGCGACTGCACATGTAAAGGAAATAATTTGTAAATGAAAAAGCAAAGAATTTTTGAATGAAGTTTAACTTGCATGATTATTTCCAATAACAGTGCCGTCGGAAGGTATTTTCGATTGGGGGGCTGACTCGGGCTGACTATCTAAGCGGAGCGCCACCATCGGTTGGCGCGGAGCGTACAGAAAATTTTGAAAAATCCCAACCCCTCAGACAGCTGGAAATGAATTTCCTGGGCTTGTTAATAGTATCTAAGCAGTCCTCATTTTGACCTTTCGTTGTAATAAAATGCTCACTTCAAAAAAAAAAAAAAAAAAAAAAACTTCCGACGGCCCTGAATAACCCCAACAAACTACAAGTCGGCCCTGCAACTTACTTAATTTTTCCCATAAGAAGGTCAGATTCCTCGATAAACCCCTCAAACATGATTTACAATTATAACTCTTCTCTAACATAAGCTTCAGATCTTCAAATATTTATTAAAAAATGAAAAATAAATTTGGAAAGTTTGCCAATTTCGGTGGATACTCCATACAATAAAAAAAACCAAGCTAACTTCAATCACTTCAGCATTCTACTTAACTTAGCTCTTGAAAGGCAGGTCACTTCATAAAAATTACAATTTTTTCAGTTTCATCTGACAAGAAGACTAACTTTTCTTCCATTAAAGGTGCTCATTGAGTTGATATCGATAACTTAACGAGAGTCTCAAAGGGTCACTACCACATAGCAATGTTTATAGTTAGCATAACTAGTCAAGTTTCAAGTCCAAAAGTCACAGAAAACGTTAAAATTTTGAATTTACTTGTGTCCTGATTTGTAATGGTTTTGTACATAATTTGAAAAGTGTCTGGTCACGAATTTTTGAAAACCAACTTAAACCGTTATTTATTCACTCATAAGACAGTTATTTGTATGTAGGGTATGGGGATTGTCTAAAATTGACCATTTGTTATTGGTATGTCAAGAAAACTTAACAGGTTTAGAAAAATTTGTTGAATTTCATGAACCAACTCAATGAGCCGCTTTAAATTCAAAACTTTCCAAAATATAAGCTTTAAATTTTCAGTCTTTGTTCAAAAACGGTACACGTTTTCGAACAAATTTTCAAATTCGTCTGAGAGCCTTAGTATATACGCTGGGGTTAAAATGCGAAGCCACAAACGAATTACAGTCGTCCATATAACCTTAATAATATTAATAAGTTTTGCTTATATGAAGAGCAGATTATTGAATAAACACCCTGACTTTTCATGGTTCTTACAAAAAGCCAAATTTCTTCCAAAAATTTCAAAAATACATCAAAGCACAGTTTGCAATTGCTAAATATGCATGTGGTAAAAGAAAGCCAAAATTAGCGCCACAAATTCTGCCTAAAACGCCCCACCGGCAACTTATCGAATCGGCGGGGCTTCGAAATGCTGGCCCCCTGCTGGGCAAATCCTGGCGTCATGCACCGTTTCTTAAGAGAAATTCAACTCCAACAAAGCCCTTATGAATCTTGGGTGCATGTGAAAGTTAATATGTCCCATATGAGTTCACCTATTTATGTTTGATAACAGGTTCTGAAGTAGAAAAAAAAACAGTAAGAAAAAGGCTATTTTGTTCTTAGCGATTAAAAGTAAAGATTATTCAAATTGTGATCACTTTTGATGCTGTTTTAGTTACCCAAATGATAATTTAGTAGAAACCATTGTAATTGAAAAACCTTTCTCAAAGTTTCATCTGGAAAAGATGTTCTTTGATAGGACACAGTGAAAGGCGCCCTATTCAGGTCATTCCCGGCCTTTCTGACCAAAATCATCCCTATCCCAGCCACTGCAGGACGGTGAAAATAGAACGATGATGCAATTAAAGTTGAAACAGCGTGGTCGAGAATGATATTGTACCTAAAACGTTAAAGTGGCAATCACAGTTTGTTTTTACAAGTTTTCCACGAATTAATTCTTCACCACTGTCATACATTGATTTAAAAAAATAACAAAACTGATTGGTAACCAAGGTCTGACGTTGTGATTGGTCTCCGTATCGATGACGCTGTCTAGTCTTGCACCTGTGTAAAATTTTGTTACCCGAACAAAATTATCATTCAACAGAAATAAACAGAATTAACCAGGGAGTTCTCCCTGGAACGAACGTTGCTACTCACTTGAAAATCTCTTCAATGTCTGTTTGTTGTCTGTTTGTATGTTGGTTCTGAAAAAAAAGGATCAGTTATAACAAAGTTCTGGACGAAAAGATTAATAATTCGTTATCACAATCTGATTGACCTTTTAATGACCTACATGATTTAACATCTTCTTTTTGGTGGCGTACCGGGGAAGGGTGAACTGGGAAGGATGATGACGGGTAATTTATCCAGTCCAGCTGATAGACTGGATCTTTTGGTTGATTAGATCCGTATTAACTTACGTGACCAAATGGAAGACTTTGCCAGGTTGCCTCGAGTCAGTCCTCTAACTACACACACACACACACACGCACACACACACACACACACATTATTGCAAACCTTGCATAATATAAAATTAAGGGCGATTACATGACTGCATCTGTGGTGTAAAGTGGAGGACAGTACAATTGGACTCAGAATCCATAATTAATGGTACGACCAGGACAACGCGGAATGGAATTTTTAGTGTCCTTTTCATTGAGAATAATCCTTGCCAGATTAGGAATGAGTTGCAAGAATACTGATATTTTATTCCCAGCTCCTTTCACCAAAGTAATGATCGCTGAATTCGGCAAAAGGAAAGTAGGCGTTCTTGGAGGTGTTTTAGTTGGAAGTTCTTATGTGTACCTTGGAATTACAACACAGACCACGTACCAACTCTTTGCTGCCTACATTACGTCCGGTGAGTGCTACTCCATATTAACACATAGTTATTATGTATAGCATTCCCTTAGAGGACCTTTAGCGACTTATGTTTTGCCCCGTGCAGGGTCGATATCATTTTGCACCCGAAATTAATCAGGAGTTCGCATTCATCAGTCTTTGTAATCTATTTGACAGATACGGAGTAGTTGTGGTGCCCTTATTGGCAACTTGCATGAACAGCACATGATATCCACCATGCTTGTTGGCCGGGAGTCATATACGTCCTTTATCAATAATAAGGGTGACAAATTACATGGCCCTATATGGGTTTAACCAGATGGGGCCAATATAGCTTTTTTACCTATGGTTCATGGTAGAACCTGTTTCCCTGTAATATTAAAAATGATCACTTAGCAACTTAGGTTTAAATTTAATACTTAATACACTTTGTGATGAAAGGTGTAAAGACAGAAAGGCAGAAAAATGAAAAACTGCAGACATCTTCCATTATTTATTTACATTTGATTACAGTTATCTCATTATTTCCGCAATTGGTGCAAATATTTTACGGACGAGTCCAGTTACACAATATTGATTTCGTCTACTGAATTCGACTTAAGTAAATTCAACTTGCAATGAATTAAAGGGATTTTGAAATAGCCGCTTATGGGGAAAAAGAAATAGGCCTAAATGGCATTTTAAGGCCCTTTGAGAATGACTGTTTAAAAAAAATGAGGAGAAAGTAACGATTTAGACATAATGGTATATCATAAATAAGATTTTATTGAATTCTTTTGGAAAACCAGAGGAACCTTGTCATCAAAAAGTTCAGTTTCATTTTGAAGCAGCTTTTCTTTTCCTTCCTTCAATTAATTGAATTGTGTAATGTTAATTTACCGTTATTACATATTGCGTCATGGTTCTAATGATGTAAGCTAATTATTCAACTGTAAATACTTGTATATATTATTATTTTTATCCCCTGATTTGCTGTTTTGTATGTATATATGTTGAGACTGAAAATAAAGTTCTTCCTACACACACACAAAAAAAATGAGCCCATTAGCTGGTTTATCTTTATCTTTAATTTCTGTTTTTTTTTCCCATGATCCTCGACAGGCATCGGATTTGGAATGATGGGTCTATCAGCCTATATATATTTACAAGAAAACTACAAGGAGAGATTTCCCTTTGTGAATTCCATTGTCTCTCTGTTTAATTTCATCGGTTTGTCAACGCTTCCTCCTGTAATTCAGTACTTTAAGACTTGCTTTGGTGTTCAAAATGCTCTGGTATTGATGGGGTCACTCTCGTGGAATCTAGTAATCTGTGGGTTTCTCTTCAGCGAACAGGAAAAAGAGAAGCAAAGGGTGAACGATGGCTTGACAGAGCAAGACGTTACTACTAAACGAAGGAAACAGACTGAGACCGCAGGTCCTGAAAGGGCAAATACGATTGAACGAAAAAGTGAATGGACAACTCAAAATGTGTGCAATAAGATAGGCATTTCACCTTTCTTATTTCATAAGACGTTGATAATATTTGTAATATTGGAATCACTTGGATTTTTCGTGTACATTTCATGGGCAATCTTTCTAGTCCCTTTTGGAACATCGATTGGTTTGTCTCCTGATGAAGCGGTTTTTCTCTCGACCGCTGGGGGTGTAGGGGGAATCGTTGGAAAAATTTTCGCTGTTTTTCTTTTTCATTTGAACAAGATGAATGCGTACACAGCTTGCTTTGTTCCATTTCTTGTCAACGGTTTGAGTTTGCTGGCAAGCATGTTTACAAACGACTTCTCCCAATTGGCTGCGTTAATGCTTGTGAGTGGTACTGTACATGGATTGCACTCTTCAGCCATGTTTGGTTTACTACCATCAATAGTTTGTCATCATCATTTTCATCAGACAGTGGTGATAACGTATCTTGCAGACGGAGTAGCTATTCAATTAGGAGGATTGATCTCGGGTAAGTTTTTTAGAATGAATAATTGCCTAAATTGAATCATAAATAGTTCTCGTACCTGGGCCTAAATCACGTGTACTGGCCTTATCTGAGATAAAAAGTAGTTTGCCCTTTCTTTGCATCTCATGAAGATAAATTGCCAACTTGCTTTTACGATAAAAACATAGTACGATAGGAAACCATAGGCAGTGGTCTCTCTAGCTTAAAAAGGAGGGCCTAAGGCCATATCAAGTTTTGATATGTTAGAGGAGTATTTATTCCAATTCAAGCCCTCTGGTGACATTTGTATTGAAATCAGGGGCGTGGTTCTCACGATATGAGCTTGTACAGTTGTCGCATGTTCATAAAAAGCATAACCAATATGAACAATTCAATGTTAAAATGCGATTGCTATAAGTGGCACAAGAATTTCACAAAAGTTACATTACCCATTGGGAAGTCATATATCCCAATTGATTTCAAAGTCAGACGACAGGCTGAAAGAAACTGAGTGAGACAAATCGTCAATAGGAAGTGGGTTTAAAATTTGCTGCAATTAAGCTCACTTTAGAATACAAAAACGCACTTCTAATGTTGTACCAAATTGTGGAGATTTCAGTTTTACTCCTGAAGATCACAGTTTTGCTGAAACGTCCTCCTCAAGCCAGACGATGGTTTCAATTATGTATAAATTGGCGAAACCAAAGAATCATATCGGCCTACCAAAACGTATGCTTGCTCCCCGCGATATCTATGTTAGGCTCTACGCAAATTTGTATTTTGTATTTATATATTATTTGTAAAAATGCTTGTAATACCACAAACCTTTTGAACAATTACAACAGAAAAATAACGAAACACAGAAAGAATACGTAAAATATTTTGTCAATGAGTTGACAGCACTCATTATGTATTCTCTTGTTTTTCTTAACTCTATTTTATTTCAATGTAAAGACACTATTTACAGTGTAGAGTCAGGACAAAAGACTCAAAAGTTTTGAGCAACCTCAAACTTTGAGAAAAATTTCCAGGTGGCAGTTTGTTCAAAAGAAAAGAAAAGAAAGAAAGAAAGAAAGAAAGAAAGAAAGAAAGAAAGAAAGAAAGAAAGAAAGAAAGAAAGAAAGAAAGAAAGAAAGAAAGAAAGAAAGAAAGAAAGAAAGAAAGAAAGAAAGAAAGAAAGAAAGAAAGAAAGAAAGAAAGAAAGAAAGAAAGAAAGAAAGAAAGAAAGAAAGAAAGAAAGAAAGAAAGAAAGAAAGAAAGAAAGAAAGAAAGAAAGAAAGAAAGAAAGAAAGAAAGAAAGAAAGAAAGAAAGAAAGAAAGAAAGAAAGAAAGAAAGAAAGAAAGAAAGAAAGAAAGAAAGAAAGAAAGAAAGAAAGAAAGAAAGAAAGAAAGAAAGAAAGAAAGAAAGAAAGAAAGAAAGAAAGAAACGACTGCCGTGTTATTCCGATAAAAGTCCAAATGGTTCATTACGCTATGTCATGATAATGTCGCATACAATTCGGACAATCAGTTCGTATACTTGAGTAGTATGGACATCTCTTCTTCTAATTTGTTCAAGGACTTGTTGCAGATTTTAAAGAGACCGCTATTTACGTGTACGGTTTCGATGGAATACTGTGTTTCATCGCCCTCCCCTTGTCTTTGATGTGGGCCTGCCGCCACCGTCAACCTGCTGAAGATTGTGCAGCACTCAAGGAATAAATTGCATTTGCCGGAGTATTGCTGGTGAAAAAAAGAAGACTACATAAGTGGAAAAATGCGATTCGAAACTGATCTCGATAGCAAATCAGAACGCAGGGAACCATAATAAGTGTTTGGGCATTGATTGTAATAGTCAGTGTTTGACCAATGAAATTGTATAATTCTCGTTAAAAAGGGGTTCATTGAGTTGATATCCATAACTAAATGAGAGTGTTAAAGGGTCACTACAACATGACAATGCTTATAGATAGCATTATAAGTCAAGTTCCATATCTTATAGTTACAGGAAAAGCTTAAATTTTGAACTTTGTAATGCCCGGACTTGTAACTGTTTTGTGCACAATTCGAAAAAGTGTCTGGTCACGAATTTTTGGAAACCGATTTGAACCTTTAAGTACTCACTCATAAATCAATTGTTTGTATGTAGGATATGGGACTGTCTAAGATTGACCATTTGTCATTGGTATGTGAGGAAAACTTAACCGGTTTGGAAAAATTTGTGGAATTTCATGAACCAACTCAATGAGCCTCTTTAACAGTGTTTAATTGTTTAAAGGCGATAGAACATATAGCCTCTGATCAATCGTTATTTCACCCGGCAGTTACTCCTCACCTATAGTAGTTCCAATTCTCCCGACCTACTGACTTCTAGCAAGATTGTAGTTTGTGGTGACGAATGACTGCCTTTTAGTGATAGAATTCTGTAGAAAACATGACGTGAACTATTTCAGACATTTAGAGTACTGCGCTTAAAACTGAAAAAACTTATACTTTTCAGAAATTGTTCTCAAAAATTTGCTTTTGTAAACAGGACGGATATTCTTTCAAAATAAAAGAGAATGATCCTTCACCAGTAATGCTTGAACTAGGGATAAGGGAATATGGAAAGACTGTAGCTTTTGGAAGTTTAATGACAGAAAGGACATGAATTATTTAGAGAGGATAAAAGGTATCATTAAAGATATAATGTGACTAGATTCATGCATCAATCGATGTTTCTTTTCAAGATGTTCAGTTTACATTTAATGACCGACTTTGTTTGGAGGCTTTGTGTGATGTTCAGGGTTTCACCATAAACCATTCCTCTAGAAAGAAAATTGCGAAAACTAGTCAGGATCAGCCCAGCAGCTAGACAAGACACCGGAGGGTACCAAAACCTCTCAGGTGGGGCAAAAAGTTTTCAGGGGGCAAAAGCGTACAAAAATTTCAGGGTCAAAAGTGTACACAAATTTTCATGGAGGATTCATCCCCTGACCTCGCCTTGGCTACCGACCTGGTCGAAGTAAATTAATTTTTTTTTTTTTTTGATGGAAATTATTTCATGAAACCAGAACATATACTTGAAGAAATGCAGCGTTTAATTAATGAATGAAAAAGTCAGCTGCAGAAAAAATGATGGTATTTTGTACGTGCAAAGGCTAGGTGGATTGAGTTTGGAGAAAAACCAACAAGGTATTTTCTAAACTTAGAGAAGGGTAATGCCGTGTTCAAGGTGATAACATGAGAGCTGGATACGCCCTTAAAGCGCTCAACGCCAAAATGAAATTATATGTCTGTTGTGAGAAAAATTGTAGTAAATCACCAGGACCAGGTGGTTTTACAGCTGAATTTAGAAAAATATTTTGGGGTTCACTGTCACCATTTGTGCTTCGTTCATTTAAATATGGTCGGTCCAATGGTAGCTTATCTATAACACGCCAAGTTTTAAACGTTAATTCCTAAGAAAGATGAGTCCCGTTTCTTAAAAATGGAGACCGATTTGAGTGTCGCTTATAAGTTATCCTGAGGTTGTATAACTGAGCTTACAAAAATGCGTTGCACCTTATATTGTAAACACCGACCAAAACGGTTTTGCATGGCGCCGGTTTTACCCAACCCTAATGAAGCCTTTTTCACGACTCCTAATTCAACTTTATTTTGTTACAGCCAGGGATCCAATTGATGAAGTCAGAAGGAATCAAGTAATTCAAAACTACAAACGGCAGTCTGTAAATGATCCATGTCCACTATGATTTCAAACCACCTAAATTGATTCTCTCACCTTCTTTCAATTTGAACTTTCAGTGTGCTCCTGATAAACACAGATGTCACCGATGTTGAAGAGTGCCCTCTTCAATGTCGGTGACTTGAGATATATACATTCACATATACCGTGTGACTATGACATCAATAACAAGAACAGAAATTGCGACCTCCAACGAGGCCCACGCATATCATTGCAAAGTTACGTACTGCACCCGGTGCAGTCAGCTGGTTGTGTACCTGATGTTATACTACTGTAGTATTCTCTTGTAAAGTCCACCGATAAGTCGTGCGTGCAATGTTCTTTCGAGTCAATGTTTTGTCTTCAAAATGACTTCACGTGACGTCATAGAAGAAGATACCGTATTTGAGAAGTTTCTTTATTTAAAACCCCGAATGGCATCATGGTTTATTACCATATTCAAAGGAGCAGTACATGCCTTGATTGTCTTGGCTGTGCGGTTTCTTTTCTTTTTTGAACCAATTGTTGTGCGATTTATTACAGAGAAGCCACTAAGGAAAGTTGATTTGGCAAAACATTAAGAATGTACTTCCTGAAAGTACCCACTGTCAAATACCTGACATTGTGAAACCTGAAACTTGCAATTTAATGCAATCACCGACGACAATTCAATGACTTAACAAAAAGGGAAAAAGTTTATTTATCTATTGCGTATTTTTTGTAACCTGTGCAGCATCGGTCTTCTGAGGAGACAGGGAGATCCTTTAAAGACCCAATTCTCTCACCCCAAACAGTACCAATTCTCCTAACCTTCTTACTTAAGCCCCTCCCACAATTGTCTAAAATTCATCCTTATCCAGTCACAATCCCAGTTTTTTGTTTCAGGGTGAGTAGAAAAAAAGCTCTATGTGTTTAACCAAAACACTCTCAGTACAGTTCATGCTGTGTAATATAAGCTTTGGTAATCTGCATTGTTTGAAGTAACAGTAAATCAAAAAGCTGGGCCAATGGGAAGTTTCTGTAGCCCCCAACAAGAAGTGGAGTTTGGGGGGGGGGGTGAGAGGATTGGCCCTTCAAGCATTGATTTACATGCCTGATATAACCTCAGGGAAAAAATGGAAATATGAATGTTTAAGGAACTTAAGTCGACGATCAGAGTTTTTCACAACTTTAATTTTGCAACTGATTGATGTAAAACTAACAAAAAATAATCCGTGAACATTAATTAACGTCATAATTGGTCAGAGTGTAGAAGAGGTTGTAGTCTGGTTTTGTATATGTATGAATTTTCACGCGACAAATATTCAGAAATTTTCATTCAACAGTAGGCCTAATTCACACATAACTCAACTTGTCTTCTAACCTGAACTTCAGACCTCTTTAACGTTTCTATAATCTGGTAATCAGTTCAGAAGGGTCCTAAGGGGTTGCTGGAAGAAAAGGGTAATATTATCTGTCAACCTCTGATTGTCACTTTCATCACATATATCCCTGGTCACATCAGAATCGGTATAAATGAAAATAAGGTTAATGATGGTTGTGAGATTTTAGGAGCATGTCAGGAGCAAAATTAACAGTTTTGATTCTCTCACGGTCGGTACATAAACCTTAGCACATGCGTTTACGTGTGAGGGCGCATGGCGTATATTTAGGGTTTTCGTTTCATGTTGTATTCGGGTTGTGTTTCAGTAGGGTGGCAAAAAGCGTTTTTTATGCCAAATTAACATAATTTAGAGGATTAAGACTAATACTCGTAGCCATATATATATATTTACACGTTTTTCTGTGAGCTGTTGGTTATCAGGAGGAGAATTGATTTTAGTTGGGTCTGTAGTTTTGGAGCAGGAAGCTGAAAGAGATTTCGCTGTTTGGAGTAACTGTAACGAATTAAACGTAATGGTTTACTTTTAAGATCACAACTGAATGACAAAATTTGAAACCGATTTCTTGCAATTTAAAAAGAGAAACAGGATCTTCGCTATTACTTCTCAGCTTTGAATTGTGAAAAGGGGCTCTCCCTAATGACATACTCAAAGAGACCCTCCAACCATATGATCTGTAGATGTTTTAGAGTTTTTTCTTTTTTTTATATTGGAGTTTTACCTTTACTCTTAACCTTCATGAGTCATTGAGTTCGTTTGGCAATGATAAAAGTTTGGTGTATAAGCTCTTCTTCTTTATAGCCTTCTGCCACTCAAAATGCTGTTTGGTTAACCTTGAATATGCAATACAAAGAAATACGAGGAATACTTTGAAATAAGTTAAGAAAAAAAATGTGAGATTTAGCAGTTTTTCCAAAATAATGTCGGGACAATTGCTCTTGCCCTTTAAGTTATCAATTCAATCATAATTCCTCTTTCAGTATGAGGAAAGTTTTTATGATAGAGGCACTTATTATTATTAAAGGTCAAAAACAGCCACCTAAAACTAATTTTAAGCAAAATACAACTACCTAGCAATTTCTTTTTGTAGTTGTAAGCCACAACTAGGTAAAAGGCCAAGGCCGGCTCGATTGGTTGGAAACTGGGCCGTAAATTTCTATCTAACCTAACTTAACCTTCTTACTTCTCTCCCATGTGTCATTCATGACATTTTAGGACTTAACTATTGCATATTCATTATAAACCGAGTTACCTCCTTTTAAATTCCACAATTAAGGAAGAGAATTGTAGTCACGTGATTCTCAAGCGCAATCCATGAAACAGGATATTCTACTACAAAAGATTAGGTAGCGGTGAATGCATTTTTCCTTTAAGAAGCTATGTTCAATTCAGTTCGGTAATGGACTCAGAAATTTATAAACATTTATTTTCATTTCGTTATTTCACAGATAATCACTTTCCGTTGGTAACAGAAAATTCTTGGTGTTTGTAAGTGTCTTTCAACAAAGCTGGACACTATAACTAGTCGCCAGTTTGTACCAACATTGAACATACTGTTCTACACAGTCGTCAACTGTTCCTATTGCACCTTCTCCATATTCCCGTTCTCGTCTTACAAATTGAAAGCATCATGGTGGTACAAAAATACCAATCTGAGAGCATTCGTTTGGAACCTTTCACAATAAAGTATGCCGATGATGTTACCAACCTTCTCCGGCAGGAAATGTTCAATTATTCAGCAATTCTTAAAGAAGTGTGTTGTGTTCCTTTTTCTTACATGTTTACGCTAGTTATTGCGGCTGTAACATATTGCTTTGTTTTTAATAACCTTTTATTCTGCCTTTTGTTTGCTGTTGTCTTTACTGCCCTGATATCAGTCTCTATTATCACCTGGTATCTTTACTCCAAGGAATATGACGGATATTTTTATTCGAAAAAAGTTTGCAATTCGAAAAGGGGGCAGTTTTTTGTCGCCTTGGACACTTGGAAACAACCACCGAAACTTGTTGGAACAATAGCGGTTGAGCCTATGGCAAATAATGTTCTCTTGACCAGATACTGCGTGAAAAAAGACTATCGAGGACTTGGTCTGGGTACACGTCTTCTTAACTCGGCTGTCAGTCATTGTAAAGAAAACGGGGTACAAATTATACTTGCTGAATGTTGGCAGGTGTTTTCATTGCATGATATAAGACGATCCTTAAAGAAAGCTGGATTTGTAGAGCGAAAAAGTTTAGTATGGCCCTCATATTTCCCGGTATTCAGGTATTGGCTTATGGAAAACAATATTAAATAACTGTAATACCTTTAACGACGAATCATCTCACCTTATTGTGCATCTCTCAGTTATTGCTTAAAAGAACGGTCCAAGTTCAAATCAAGTTTTGATATATAACAGGTATAGGCTCACATATTCTAACCTCCCTGGTTGTACGCACGCACACGCTGCGGAAAATGTCGCCCTTCTGGCTGACGGGAGGGGGATTTTCTCCTCATTTTGCAATGGAGAGACATGGAAGTCTTTTAATGAAGGGAACCTTGGGATAATCATAATGATGGTTTCTCAGTTTCTTTAGCGCAGGAATGCAAGTAAAAAGTTGAGTTCTTTGCGAAGGACAAGGGAACCAGAAATTGTGATCCAGTATCAATGAAAGGCGGTATCCGCGAAAGTCGTAGAAATTTCCAGAATGGGACACTAGGCCTATAGGCAGATAGGGCGGGGCTGTGAGAAGAAGTTTCGAAAGAAGGCGAGGGCACATTGAGATCTTTACAATTGGCGATTCAGGTGATAACCTTAGCATTTTTACTTGACAGAAAATTTTCATGAAGATAAAAGAAAATTTTTTGGAATCAATTTATGGTACGAATAAAATTGCCTTCATCTGCATGTAGCCATCACGTTATACGCATGTTACCCCAGGCTTTAGACTGGTTGCTGGAAGGTGTTGATAATGAACAGCAACGATCTTTGAACTTTTGAACCTTTCCGTAGCTTTACAATGGATGAATCCGAACAATCAAATGATGGTTTGATTTAGTCGGCCATACCTGGGGTCCATCAGTTTGAATCTTTCCGATTTTGTGTTAACTGTATCATGAATGGTTGCACACTTAAACTGCCTCTTGAATTCCTGAATATTGGGGTTTAAAATTGATTTTAAAAGATTGTAAGGCTGATGGACCCAATAATAACCGCCTTTCCTATCTGCTAGGGTTCGTATCCAGCGCTACAAAAGAGTTGATTGGAAATGTTTGTGCTACAGGTAATAACCGTTACAGATATACGTGGTAGAGTTTCTATTGTGATAACTTTACACGAGGATAACCGATATTTTACAGGAAATTCATTTGCCATGTTAATGCCTTTTGGCTTAGGCGTATATGTGATTCCCGCTGCTTGTGGGTTAGGGACAAGGCTGAATCAACCCGAAAAATAAAACAGGACAAAATATCATTCTGCACGAAAGACTATCGAAGTGGAGCACCACCATTTGCGGTGCGTCGAGGAAATTCTGAAAATCGCAACTCCTCAGATAGCCAGGAATGGCATTTCCCTGACTTACTTGAGTAAAAGCAGCCTCTTATTATGACTTTTAATTTTTTTTAAAGGATATTCCAACAAGAGCGTTCGTTAGGGATCCAGCAAGCCATACTAAGAGCTGCCATATGTCCAAAGCACCAGTAAAAAATTCCAGTTGAACCCAGTTGAACAGTTCAACTGGGACCCAGGTGAACCCAGCTGGTCGTTCCAAATCCCATATAAAACCAACTGGGTTGAACTGGGTTACCAGCTTTCAACTGGATTGACTACATTCAACCCAGTTGAATTTGTTCCAATTCCCATATTATAGATTAACTGGGTTTAACTGGTTTTTAACTGGTTTCTAGTTGGGTTCTGACTGGATCCAGTTGAACCCAGTCCACATCGATTGGATGTACCGACAAGATCAGCAAATGTACTAACCGGGCCGTCTCTGGACGTCGAGTGGTGCGATCGTGCCTTTTCTAACTATTATACTTTCGGCTTCTAGTGCTCTACATCCCGGGTTTAGGAAAATGTGATTTTGAGTGGTCTCCAAGTTTGCTTTAAATTGCCTTTTTTGCAGAGCCTATTTATAAAGTATTGAATAAGTTTTTCCCGAATAGGGAATATTTTTATTTTACCCTCAACTGCCAAAAAAGTGAACCCTTAGACCAATTCATTTCTACTAGAGGTATCTTAGCTACAATCCCAGCGTCACAAATACACCACTGAAGACATTTTCCTAGATCTATGCTGCAGCTTTGAGGACGTGCGGCCGGACACCTATAGCTGTAAAGTAAAAGGGTTGATTGGTGGAGGTAATAAATTTTGTATAATCTTTTAAATACTGCCCATTGGCCATGCAGGTGAAAGAAATCACGTAAAATCTGTATTGAAATTTTTAATCGTTCAAAATTAGTGGTATTTTATGGTGTTGTTATGACTTTTCGATTACACAGAAATATGTATGTTTTTTGGACGTTCTGCATGCTTGTTTCTTCAAAAGATTGTTACCCTTTCAGGGTTGTTTTTTTTTCTTTGGATTTTTAAGAAATTTGGAGTAAGTATACACTCACTACTTTTTGAAAACTTAACTTATGTATAAGCGACAGTTTATATCTTTTTGATCTGCCTTTAAGGTTATTGTACACATGCGTTAAGGATTGGTTTGTTTCTTATAAAGTGAATGACGCTTCCCTTTGATAAGAAGGATGGTAGTGTGTTACTTTGAGACTTCAGCCATGCACTACGCTACCAGTTGCCATGGTAAGTGTTGTCATGCTAACCACAATATGACCAAAAGGATATATAATTAT
Organism: Holothuria scabra; assembly: GCA_037179385.1. NCBI lineage: Eukaryota > Metazoa > Echinodermata > Holothuroidea > Aspidochirotida > Holothuriidae > Holothuria > Holothuria scabra. Next base: position 43,820,724 of record CM074191.1, read on the forward strand.
ACTGGTGTTCATAAATTTAGTAGAAGCATTTGATTGTACTGTAATTTTTTTGTTGTAAATTTGTAATGACAAAGCCTTAGCAACAAGGCTATACAGCGATATTTAAGAAACCAGCATGACGTCTTCTAAGAATAATTACGTTTGGACAGTGGCGTGATTACAATGTCCCCTGTGGAGGCGAAGGTCAGGACACCCGGAATTGAAGGGGCACAAGGCAGGTCTGAGACCCAAAATGATAATCCTTGCTTGCAATGGTCAGTGGGCAAACCAACCCATTGTTGCCCCGGCATCCTAAACAACGTTATGTTTCTAAGTAGGTGGTATAGACCGTAAAATTTAGGGTAATTCGACAGATTTTTAATACAGGCAAGAAGTTTTGCTGATTAATAGTCCAGTTGATAAGGAGAATGAGATAAAATCTGATCATACAGAGATAAATACAAGTTTTTGGGTACGTAGTAGCGCAGATTTATAGTAATTGGTGTTGATCCATTGTGAATTGGAAGCCGTAATAAATTGATTCAAATTGAGTGTCAGCACTGAGAATTTTTCGAAGAAATTTAGTTAAATATTGTAACGATGTATTATCTGGTGTGCGGAGCCACTAAAGATTATGCGGAGCGCCAAGGATTATGTGGAGCTGCTTCGCAAAGATCCTTTCCATAATGGAGGGATGATCTTGCTTTTGTACCTGTGTTAGAGATTACATGTGATGATCCGCCACGTTATGCAATATTATATAGCTGCTTACGCAATATGATGTAATGCTGTTGTGTGCATAAAAGGATATACGGGAGCGATTAGTATGGTATTGTAGTTATTGGGATTTGAAGTGTTACATGGATATTTTCTATTATGTGTTGCTTTTAGGATTTATTTAAGTACATGTTTTTAGTAATCAGTGCTGCCAGAGATAGGGATCTCCTTTGACTGTAAAAAGTAGTGCATATTTCGTTGTATTGTGTATTTTGAGTTTAAATGTAGAATGAGTAAGTAGCTTTGGGTCAGTTCTCTCCAAGGCAGTAAAAGAAAAGGATCCTCTCAAGAAAGCTATTCCAGGTCTGGCGGCAGGTGTTTGATGCCCTCCAGTCGTTGGCCTGCAGCTTCACCAGATATATTTGTGCAATATTTAGCCTTGGAGAGTTTTATTCATTGAGTTCATTTTACAGATTTAATACAATCATGGTAAATCTTACAAAAACGCCGCATGTCTTTCTTCGTCATCTTTTTGTTCTCTTCTTGCCGCTCTGTCGTTATGGCTGATCAAAATACAACACCTTAGGCCAAGAATCCCACCCTGCAGATCACAACGTTACCGTCGAAACTCCCCACCCCAAGTTCGTTACAATATTATCAAAAACGTGTCTGAATCGGCTAATAACATAAGTCAACCACATCTAGCTAGTTGTGATGATATGTAATGGTACCTTGATAACACTTTGTTCGATTTGGCAAGTTCCAATGATAAATCAACCAGTTTCAGTACCATACACAAGTCAAAATGATTTGGTAGTGGTTGGTTTAAAATATGCTTTACCTTCTTACTGAAACCCCACCCACAACTGTCTATATCTCGTCCTGATCCAGAAAAAATCTCAGTTTATTGCTTCAAGATAAGTATACAAGATCCTGATGTGTAATTAAAACACTTTTAGTAGGTATGGCAGCAAACAGTGTAATATGAGCAACAGTACTCGACGGAACGCCTTACGTCACACGAGAGGTCACAATGTCGTCCCTGAGAGCTTTAATTGTGATGGCTTTAGCAATCATTTTAGACTCTAATTAAAATGAATGATACGTTTTATATCTTTAAGCTGAAGTAGTGACGAAATACTTGCCTGATAATCTTTCAAAAGAATAGCAGACTGTAATCACTAGTCTGAAGTGGGAGTTTGTTTCATACAGGACGGCACGCGGGGGAGGGGAGTAGCCCTCAATTGGCCAAACCTTGCTAAATCGGGCAGACATCGGTACTCAGTCGGGCAGAGACTACTCCCTGGGAAGGGATCTGGAGTCGGACAAAACCCCATTGCTGCCTCCCCTTCTTCCGAGAGAAATAGTCTCATACAGCCATGAGTGAATGCAATGGATTTGGAGACTTTGAGACAGTAGTAAGATTTTGTTTTTTAAATTTTTTTTCACTGCATTACATTGGTACATTGACTTAACAAAACCTGATCCGTGATTATGGTGCAACTTGATTGTAGTGTAATGGAGGCGCTCTGGACTTCCATCCGTGTGGAATTTTTTGTACACAACATATATTCAGAAACTTTTGTTCACCATTCACCAATTACTACAAAATTCAAGGAAGACCTCTTCAATATTTTGATATTCTGGTAATTGATCAGTTCATAAGGGAACATGAAGAGGTGACACAAAAGGCTAATACTCTCTATCAAACTCTGATTGGCCCCTATAAGTGGGTGTGGCACCTGCAAAATTAAGATCTTACCTTAGGTTGCAAGTTGTATGTTAAATTTGGCGAGAAACAGTTTGTGGCAACAGTCACACCAAGGTTTACCTTCAACATTCAACAGGGTCAGAAGCCTCTACCAAGCTGCTTGAGACAGTTTAGGGGTGTACATATTGGACAGATTTATCATTTATTCAAAATCTGTCAAAGACTTGGTAGCTACCAGGGGGGGTTAAGCAAATATACATTTTGGGGGTCTTAACTTGGGATGGCAAAAAGTTCAATATTTTTTCTCTTTAATTTTCCAACATGTGAATGGTTTTCAAAAGCATTTCCAGACAAAATTTTTACGGCACCCTTGAAAAAAATGGGGGGGGGGGGGGGGGGGGGAAGCCCGCAAGGCCCCTTTGAGCATGATGCCTCTGATACCTGAAACAGGACCTACTTAAAACTGGGGAGCATGAGAAAATTTTCAAGTTTCTTTTCTTTAAATTGCTGGAAAAAAAATATATACCAACCTACTACCAGTTTGACATATCTTTGCACTACATGTTTCAACAAGATCATCATAACAGAAAAAATCTCTTTCTCTGAAGACCAATATCTCTCATTTTTCTGGATTTCGAAAACAACCATGTCATAAAATCTCAACGAAATGCAAAAGAGACATGACACATGGATGTACATTTGGCAGAAGTAGTGTTATTACAGGCATTCAGAGTATTGTTTTATAAACAGTACACATTGAGTCAGTATTCAAACAGTAGAAAATTATTTTCTATCATTAAATTCTTCTTGACCTGTACATAACCATTACCCCTCCCCACCTCACCCCATCCCAAATATTATCCATGTACCCACAACAGTGTTCTTATGTTCATAGACCCTTTCTCAGGTAGTAAGTGCAAAGTACTGTGGGAAAGAATATTGGGGTGTGTCATTTTTCTCTACAGTTGCTTGACAGTGATGAAAAATATACCAACCTATCCCAAAATCCTTTGTAATTGCGATCTGAAAATAAATCTATGGACAATCATCCGTACTAATATACTACAGATGCAAAATGTGACAGCTAAAATTTGATTTGCTTATTCCCCTCTCCAAGCAATGTCCCCTAACTTTCATTGCAGTATCCACTTCACAAAGTGCCTTCATATATTCCCCCCAACATGATTTAGTGTAGTCTCTCAAACCTTCACAATTTCCCACTTCTTCCATAAATAAGCTACAGATTTATTACCAAACCTCCTTACCAGTGACTAATTCTCAACTTGTCCACGCCATAATTTGTCTGTGTTCTCAAATGATGTTTGGTAAAGTAGAGCTACAATAAGACAGTCATTAATGCAATTTGAATATCACACTCAGATATTTCAAGCTTCCACCCTGGTTCAGTGTCTCATACCAATGACAAAGATGGTTTCTATTGTCATACTTTACTTCCTTTGCCTACCAGGTTTGAAAATTGTCAACATTTGCATTGCAAGAGTTCTTAGTCAAGAAAATTGCTATTATGCATTTCTTCTAAAACCTGCCTGCCTAAGGTAGCAAGTAGCTTTTAGAATTCACTTGCCTCGATAATTTCCACTCTAAGCTTGGGCAACTCTCAGGTACAATCATGTTTTGAAAACTAGTGTTACAGACCACTCTCACAGGAAATTTGCAACCAAAACGTTGACAGACTTAAAGACACAGGGATATACACAAACTGCGTGCAAAATTTGTCAGTTTGGTTCAAAATTGTTGAACAGATTTGCAAATGAGCAATCTTACTTTTCTACATTTGATCTCTTGCATGCAGGTTGTATCATAGAAAACTTTAGTCTGGGAACATCCAATCAGCACTATGGCCGAAGTTTTTAATTTATCCTGAAATACTTCCTTGAGAAATGAAGTATCATGGATACAAATCCATCCGGGTATCAAACAAACTCTGATGATATAAGTGTCAGGCGATCTGGATCATATTTTGAGGCAACCTTCTTTCTCCTCAAACTTCAAATTCAAATTCAAAATATTGGCTGTCGAAGTAGTTAATTTTTACAAACCCATCCTCTCCTCCTGTGCTGCAACTGTTAAGGGAGGAAACAGAAGCCAGTGTTACATACACAAAAAGAAATGTAATAAAGAACAACATGTAGAAATCTTTAAGGTGCATCACTGTTGTAACCCTTTTATTGTTAAGGGAGGAAATAGAAGCCAGTGTTACACACACAAAAGGAAATGTAATAAAGAACAACATGTAGAAATCTTTAAGGTGCATCACTGTTGTAACCCTTTTATTGGAAATTTATTTTCCCATTATCTCATACACTGTACAGAGCTTCTCATTATGAAGAGTTTCACTCCCATTGAGTGGGATATCTATCACATTTCTGACTTTTGCAGAGTGAGCTAAGTAAGTTTCAAAGTTGTACTATATGTTGCTTACGCAAAGTGCTAGGCTAGACATCTTGATATAAAATAACATAACATTTCAGGTGTTGAAATCACCAGATACTTTTTCCTTAAGAAGTGAGAGACTTTGGAATTTCTGGAAATTCTACCATTTTTGGAAAATCAATGGGACTAACATATTTTCCTCAGGACAACCACTATTCTGCTGAATGGCTGTCCTTTGGACAAACATTTCACTCCGTAAAAGGCATGAACTGGTAATTGTAATTGATTACTTTTACTAGGGTTTAAACTAATCATAATTGGAACGTACTTAAGCAAAGTAATCACAACCATTGTTTAATTAGTGACTACATTGAAGCTAATGTGCCAAAAAAAGGGTGGAAGTTTATAATTAACACAATTTTTCAGTCCTTGTTAGTTCTGTTAGAGTGAATAACTGTAATTTGCAGGCTTGCTTGGATGCCTGAGCCTAACCAGAAGTGAAACGTGTTCAAAATTCTGCTATATAAATACTTGGCTCCTTTTTAAGTACAATTAGGGATTTTTAGTAACTACTAAATACTAGTTCATTCACCACTCCTCCCCCTTTCAACCAAATTAACACTTTCTTGTCAGATGAGATGGGCTTTTGTATTCAAAAAGAGAAGACCAAATTTAACAACTAAAAAAATCCTAATTACCTTTTCCCATCAGGATGGAATGCTACGCTGTTGATTGGGCCAAAATGTCCTTTAAATCTTGCAAACTCCTCTTCAAATATCATGTGGAAAAATTTGGAATCAAATTTACCAACTCTAGCAGAAGTAGTTGTCACATCCATAGCTTCTTGACCACCTCCTAAACATATCTGATGAGAAAAATAAAAAATGTGCAAACAGAACTTTGGAATAGTATGTTTGAATTTGAATATGCTTATAACTTAAAGAGATGGAAGGTAGGTTAGCTAGTTAATTAGTTAGTTAGTTAGATTGGGTTTTACAGACCAGTTTCCAAACAATTGGTTAAAGAGATGGAATATAATGACTATGTTTTCATGGTATTGTTGTACTAATGTTACAGTTTTTACTTTTGTTGCCATCTAATTTAGGTTTTGGGGGAGGGTTTGTTTATTAACAATGCTCAGCTACCACTAGTGTGATTAAAATCTTTATCTTTAGATTCAGAAGTTCATGGCACGTGGCTAACAAATATCTCAACCACGGCTGCAAAAAGCTGGATGCAAAGACGCATTGTGTCCGTGAAAATCATGTCGCAGCTAGAAATTTCCTAGTCCAAAATTAAATAGACCAGCTATAAACTCCAATCTTTATTGTTATATACGAAAATATCTGTTGCTAGCCAATCTTCAAATATTGGATGTTTTTCAGTGTACAACAGACTCGTGTGTGTTTGTTAACTCAGTTTTTGTCATTCTCGCTAAAATCACGCAGTTAGTTTCTAAGCCGCCTCATTCCATACCAAAGGAATGTTATCTGTACTGTATATCGTCATATTGTAGTAGTTCACAGTCCAGCTGTGTGCCACGTCCATATCATATACTGTCATGAGTCTTGCCAGTCGGTGCCGGTGTCGTAAGTTAACGTTCATGGCTAGCTGCGGACGATCCGATTGTGAAGGGAAAAATAAAATCTTGAAAATTTCCAAAGATTTGCTTTATAATTATTACAAGTTTTAAAGTAGGAGTACATGCTTGTCACCCGTAATTATTTTCTTTCCAAGTACAGTACAAGTATCGAAAAGCTCCAGCCTCCCGATATGATAAATTTTCAAGCAACCCGCCCTTGTTCGACCGATTATGCTATAATCAGTAATACCCGATTACCGATTATTTAATTTAACAATCGGCCCGATGCTGATTACCGATTATTAGAAAGAGGGAAGTCACATGTTTGTCACTTTAGTACGCGCCCCTTGTTTTGGTGCATATTGTATTACCATAACCAGTTCTGGCTGGAAAATACTGGGGATAGTTCCGTTCCTTTCACTGACGGGATATCATTTTTGTAGGTGAAATATTTTCACTTTAAAAGTGCAGATACAAATCAACCCTTAATACAGTACAATTGCTTGCAGTCGATGTCACATGCCCTTTGATAATTTAGTTCTCAGGCCAACATCATGCTCTGTCTAGTTTCCATCCCCCAATTATGTTGGAACACTGCATTCTTTTACTGTACAGTACTGGGTTGTACTTGCGTTAATGTACTGTAGCTCCTCTCCTGCTTTAACGAACCCCATGCAAAGCAATCATGCTAGTCTCAGCAGTTCTGGGCACCTGTATAACGTATCTTATGGTTCCTTTCCTATATAAATATCCCCGTATATTTTTTTAGCAGTTCTCATCCAAAACTTAGTCTTGTTTGAAAAGAATCTGCAACTGAAATGCACGTAGGTTCGATCCCCGAAAAATCCACGTACGCAGAGATTTGTGATGCTGTTTCTAGGTGAATTTAGCACGGGGCTCGCCAGGCTTCGCTAGCCCGCATTACTAGCCCGATCGTCGTAGCACAAACTCAACCGGAAAATTTGTCTCAAGACCGAGTATTTTCACACACTAAATCAAATAGGAGAAGGCGCAAGTTGTGATTGGCTGTCTATAATCAACGCAATTGAACCAACCACGATGCAGGTGCCAATTTAAATTTTGCAATGGATCATATGCATATGATGTCACCAAGCAAAACATGATGCCTTGTTTGGCATTAAAAACACACACGCACGTAAGTCTGGTGCATGCGTGGGCCAAGAAGTTTGCTGCACAAGACTACGTGCATCATTGCTTTCGTTTGCAATGACCTCGAGGACAACATTGCACTAGTCCTACTGTGAATAATATTACGGAGGGAATGCTGGGAATGACTTAATTTATGCAAGATAATAACCACCGAACTTCTCAAGATTGGTGGTAAGTGTGCAAAACGTGCACAGATACGTATGCAAAGCTTGGGGTTTTAAAAAATAAAATGGCGAAACACTGCAGCTAGATAGTCTGTACAATGTGTTTTGTGCAGAACAGTTTGTACAGCAACTTACGCGCAACTTTCTGCGAGACAGCAAGGAATACACCTTGAATGCACTTCTAAATCTAATTCCAGGTAATACTACCGGGTTATAGCGGAAAATATAAAACCATATTTCCCATGGCAGGGTAAAAATTATACGTTTGTGATTATCAATGCATCCCGTATTGGCGGGAAGTTAAAGGATTGAGTATTTACGGGAATTTTAACAAAATTAAGAGCAAGTTTCAAGTAAATTTAGCCCCTTTTTCCAGTTTGGGAATAATTGGTGGTAGTGATCGGTTGAATGGCAGAATTTTACTGATGCCGATTATTTACCGATAACGGAATAATCGGCCCGATGCCAATTACTTAACAGATGATCGGTCGAACACTACGAGGCTGAGTACCATTACAGGTTTTCCTAGGATTGGATAAAGGGGTGGGGTAGAGGGATTTATTTACGCCTAACAGCCTTTCAAATACCATTCACAGACAGGTTGATGTGTACAAAACCTCTGGACTATTAAGCTAGAAAATTTGGGTCTTGAAAGTATGTGCGCCCTCGAAATTTTGCAAGTTTTGCAGCTGTGATCTCAACAATTTAAAAATCAGATGCTATTTCTTCTGAAACTCAAGTTCAGATAAGAAACTGTAGACTGGTCTTGTATGAAAAAGCCACCTTACTTTGACCCAGCTAGGGATCTAATCCTGAATCTCCCAGCTGCAAAGCTTTACCATTTCAACCTTCAAAATTCTAGTGATTAAAATGTTGATTCATATGTTGGTTAGATGGGATTTCACAACACAAATATGTTACACAGTGTCAACTAGATAATAAGGTAAAGTTTAAATATGGTTCCAACTTGTAACTTTTTCAAATACAGTTCAGGTTCATTTGAAGCCCTCACCCTTAGTTGCCTCTTATGACAGGGTGGGGGGTATCGTGGGCATATTCAACCCCAAACCCACAGGGCAGTAGCCCCTGGAGCAGACAAAGTCTTTTCATTTAGCTCATCGCTAAGATAAACCAACTCCCGCCAGCGTTGCAAAAATCATTTCAACTTGCATAGAAATCCTTCAGAAACTTCATTTACATAACTCTACATGGATTGGTTTAAGCAAGGCTGAGAATGTTTTTTAACAGGAAAACGTTTGTACCATTGTACAACAGTGCATGGAGTCACGGCAGTCGACGTTATTGGACACTGGTATTGTGTGGTGGTACTAAGCAAGCATACACACACACAGTACAGCTGTTAATTAAGAACAACTAATCACACAGCCACAGGAAAAGATAGTTCGATACTTTTCAACAAAAGATTTCTGTTTTTAAATCAACTGTCTGTTTGATTAAAGCTGTTATTATTTGAAAGAGGCTGTCCATGATCAAGACTTCCATCAAAATTAAAAGCTTAAATGGACATAATAAGCCTATGTTTTTGTTTGGTTTAAACATCTTTGTGTTAAACGTAGCATTGCAAAGATTTGGTCATTGAGCACTGCATACCTCAGGAATAGACCAATTGGGGTGAATGCTCATGAATATTACGATAATCAACTTTTGGGCTCTTTGAAAGGAATTTCTGACCATCGCCGGCAGGCTCTAAGGGGTGGCAGCCTTAAGGGGGCTGCAGCAACAGAGGTGCTATGCAGGCCAACAAGGCAGGTGATAAAAACTTGTAGGGCAAAGTAGTCAGTCTATGGATATGAAGTTTTTCAACTTCATATCCAGTTATCCAGTCCTGCCCCTTTAGTCGCCTCTTGTAACGCACTGGGAATACCTAAGCATATTCTATAACCCCCAGGCCACATGGGACGGATGTCATAAACTCTGTCTGTGTCATAGGTACTTACATGGTCTTTGACAGGTGATATTGAAGCTGAATTTACTGGCCGGTCTGTTTTGTATGTTTTCAAATGTTGTAACGATGATGCAACAAAAAGCTGAAGAAAAAAGAGAGTCAAAAGAAGCCAATACATTTAGCTGACAAAGTCCATTTGCAATACTAGAAAAGATGAATGCGTTACATGAAATAGAAACAGAGAAGTGCTTGAAACTTAACTCAAGTGTTTCAAATTTGTTACAAGAATGCAAAATATGCATTCTGGTTTCAAGGATACATGTATTCAATTGTGCCATAATGCCTCATTTCTTTCCGTCACCACCTTAGTGAGAAAATACCACGTTATTTCAAGTGAAAATGGAACAATGTCACTTCAGAATAATTTTTATTACTTTTCTCATGACTTCACACAATTTCCCAGGATTTCAAAACTTCTCTTCAAAATAATTTTCCAATTTTTCATTACTTTCCCAGGTTTTTTCATGGCTGTAGGAATCCTATAAAATGAAATTTCCAATGAATTCCCCCCTTGCCTTTGACCCACCCCTGTTCAGTCAGTCATACTCTAAGCAAATTTTACCTTAGCAGTTGTGTCCTTTGATGCAGTAACAAACAGTTGTCCGGTTTGATTCAGCTGGATATCATTGACTCCTTTCCTGTGTTCCTCAACTTCTTGAAGTATGTCACCAGTCTAGGAAAAAGTATAAAAGCATTATCAAACTTGGCATAAATGACAACTTTACTTTCACTGACAGATTAAGCCCACGTTCTTCCTAACTTTTTTCATAGCTGCTTTCTCATTTAAACAAAAGAAAGCTACAAAGGCAAGGGCTGTACGTCAGTCTGTCTTTCTTTAAAAGGGAAAAACAGTCCCTCCAACTTGAATTAGCATAGTAAGCTGTCCTGTTTCATGATTGGCTCATGCCAATCATGTGGCAACATTTTTGTTCCTTAACCCTTTCGCTACGGAAGGGGGTCCATCCTGCCATACGACATTATATATTATAATACATATACACAGTATGTGTGCATCGGTTCCGTGAAATGTTGTTACCATAGAAAACAGTGTATCCAGTTAGTAGCAAGAGTTTTACAGCCCAGTTACATTGTTTCCAATCGTATTAATCTCCACCACTGTTTTCTATGGTAACAACATGGTGCAGCAGCTTCTTGGTACAGTGTGCCCTTGTATGTGTTACCATAGCCATTTGCACTAAACAACTCCAAGGCTTGCAATGAACTAACACAAAATATTTATTACCTTTTGCCTTCTTGACTTCAAATTATGCAAATTTTGTTGCCTAAGTCAAATTTTTTGTCCATAATTCTTTGCCAATCCAGTCCCTGCTCTCCACGTCTGATTCACAATATTAGGAGAAAGTCTGATAAGTAGGAGTCACTTGAAAGCCTGCCATGTGAATTGTAAGACACCTTACATAAATGACAAAGTTAGTTAGTTAGATGAAGTTTAACCTCTCACTTTTCAACATACTGGTTCAAGTTGAGCTGGCCACTGCTTTTTTTCCAGTTGTGGCTCACTGGCTTGTTTTCTCTACTCCATTGCTTATGTGGAGCATCACACACAACGGCAGTAGGTTCCCTTTTTAGAGTCATAAAGGACAAAAGTAAAGCTATAAGCAGTAAATTAATGTAATTAATTACCTTCAGATCCCAGAGACAGAGGGAGCCATTGTCATGACCTGTTATGAGTTCTTTATCTAAATTACTCCAAACAGCTGATGTGACTTTAGAGTCTGGCGATGATAACTTCAGGTATGGGTCATTATTTTCTGTAGCAAAAATGTTTAACACTCTTTAAGTTTTGACTCTTAAGCTGGTAAGCTATTTAAGAAAATTGTGCACTCACTTGTAAGATTCTAAAAATATGACTACTTTCTACAATTCCAACAAATGCTAATTTCTTTTTAAGAGATTTTGGAAATCAAACAAAGCATCGCATTATTGTGGCTGCAGAGATACAGTATCACACTAGTCTTACGACATTAATGTGAAAATAACAGCCCATTGTGCAATCAGGTAGATAACCTAGGCAGTTGCATATTAAAGAGGCTCATTGAGCTGCTTAAAGGGTCACTATCACATAACAATGCTTACAGTTAGCATAACAAGCCAAATTACAAGTCCAAAAGTCATAGAAAACACTAATATCATAAATTTCCTTGTGTCCTGACTTGTAAGGGTTTCCTACATAATTTGAAAAAGTGTCTGGTCACGATTCACAAATTTTTAAAAACTGACCTCAACTGTTGAGTACTCACTCATACAACAGTTATTTGTATGTAAGGTAGGGGATTTTCTAAATTTGACCATTTGTCATTGGTATGTGAAAAAACTTCACAGATTTGGGAAAATTTGGTGAATTTCATGAACCAACTCAATTAGCTGCTTTAAAGATGGAGCAACTGGTACTTTTAAAGCTATAAAGGAACTTCTTTGAACCTTTTTATCAACAACACAATATCCCTTGTTATGCTCTCATAGGAAACAACTTTTTGCAATTTATTACTCAAACAGGTTTAGGTACACATCTGACTATCAATTAGTATACAAAAAAAAATGTAATACATAATATCTCATAAGGTGAACAAAAATGAATAAATTAGATTTTTAACTGGTATGATAAGTATTAGGAAGTAAGTCATATGTCACATCCAAGCAAAATTATGACTCAACACCAGGCTATATGGATGTTGCATGGCTAATTTTCAATAACAAAATCCCCCTGCGGGCTGGCAGTTTTAGAATATACCCACAGTATGTCCGGCCTGTTGTAAGAGGCAGCTACAGGGAACGATTTGAACTCTATTTGAACTGTACTTGAAACTAAAACTTAAACTGTAGCTACATTTCAACTTTAACCAATTCTATACAACACATTTGTATTTGTGTGTCATTAAATCTCATCCATTAAATCTCAACTAATTCAAATACGGTACAAAGCATAACAGACCTCAACATGGAGTTTTTCAATGACTAGAGGTATGTTTACTGCATATCCAAATACAAAAAATGACTCACGAAGTTGAGAACCATCCCTGATGTCATAAAACATTACTTCACAGCTTTTGCCCATGGTTCTATCTGTACTGGCCATAATATAATTGCCACTAAAACTGAATCCACACGTCCTTATCGCTGACCCATACTCCATATCTGCAAGCATTTTGCCTGTAAAAAATGGGAAACACTTTATCAGTGTGCTTCTACTCTAGACAGATGTACCAATCCTTTCCAGTGTCTCCTTTTTGCAACCTGACAGGAGAGTACAACGACATTGTTAAACACTCCAGCCAACAACAGTTCTTTGAAAACATTTGGACAGAAACTCCCTCCACAAATTTTTTATGTTTTACAAAACAATTAAATGATCTTCTATACAAAAAAAAAAATTCAGTTTCAGTTTATTATCCACATCTCCTCTCTTTAGATACAAGAGACTGACAAATTAAATAAAAGTATGGTAACATTCCAGGAAATAAAACTGTTTGTTGTGGTGGTTATAAAAAATCATGCTACAAAATAATCAAAATTTGACAAATTTTGATGGGAAATGTGCAATGTGGCCAGTTTCTGGAGTTTCCATGCTTTTTACATTAAACACTTAACATTCGTTTTCATCTTAACAGAATTTAAATTGAAAGACATTGAAGTATGAATCAAATTTCCTATCACTTAGTTGGATTTGTCCAATCTCAGTTTAAAATATCAAGGGCACACCTTTCATACTTCAAACCTTACAACTGTCTGAATCTGCAAAAAGAAAGAAAAATAATGATTCTGTAAATTCTGCTCACAAGCCTGAGGAATAGGCCTACCATCTCCAGTTGTATGATGGGTTGCAATTTTTCCTACACTTGCCATATGCTAAGAACCAACTGCAAAGTCTGGATTTTGACTCCTGATGGAAGACATTAAGAAGACAACCTGCTGCCATTGTTCTTGGTGCTGCCATTGTTCTTGGTAACCATCATAAGCAATCAATTACAGAAAACAAGCCAGTGAGTCACAACGAGCAAAAAGGCAGTGACCAGTCCAACTTACAGCAAATCAATTGGTTAAAAATTAACCCATAAAACCTCATCTAACTTCATACTGTAAACTTTTTTTATGGACCAGTAAACAACTGTTAAAACTGACATCAGTAGAAACATAATCATGCAGATGCAGGGATTTCAACAAAACCAAAATCCCCATTAACTACAATATTTTGCAATCAAAGTTAGTTTTGAAAATCTTGAACTGCTCTCTGCAGGAGAGGGGAAGGGAAAGTTCGCAACACTTCCCTTGTCTTATGAATAGAAATCCTCCACATATCAGGCCTTGAGTGTAAAATGTTCCAGGCATGCTTCAAATAACACTCCTCAGGAAATAGAGGTAGTGTGGTAGGTGTGCTGTTATATTAAACCCAAATTATTTTAAATGAGCTCTCATTCTTCATCATTATAGGTGTGTCTACAATCCTTAATTCTCTGAGGAGAAGAGTTTGTAGCAAACCTGGGAAAATTAAAACTCATGGCCTGAGTTTTGATGACACTACAAACACATTTCTGTTGATGTGTCATTTAATTATTGTCGATAATTTTACACCACAAAACTGACCCTTTGCAAATAAACTTACACCTTTCTTTTGAGACAAACAAGAAATGACAATAAACTTACAGTAGTCTTCAAGAAGGACAGAGTACTTTTTACTTGCTTTCCATTAGTAAGATAAGGATTTACAGTTCAGGTTTTAACCAACTGTGTAAGTAGGGCTGGCCATTCCTTTTTCCAGTTGTGGCTCACCGTTTTCTACTCAATTGTTTAGGCTAAGCACCAAGCACAATGGCAGTACTATAGGCTTCATTACTGTTGTCTCCGGTATGACCCTGCCAGGAGTTAAACTTCAGACCTCCCAGCTTCAAGTCAAATGCTTGAACCACCTGACCACTTACTTTTAAAGATCATAAAATATGTGAACTTGAATTCTGAGTCATTCCAGTTGTTTCACATCCCATCACTTGCATAAATGCACTGTGAAAAAGTGTGATTTTTTGCAGCAAACCTACCACACACCTTAAATTCTTGATGTTTGTGATTTGCAGTACACCCAACATTAAAAACCTCAAATAGTGAAATGTTACAGTACCTGTCTCCAGATCCCACATCTTACATGTACAGTCTGCTGCCCCCGTTATGACTTTTGTCGTTTCCCCTGAAGCACAAGATAAGGAGTATAATCTTCTGTGTTATTTGAGAAACTTTTTTGTCATCCAAAAACACGATACAAGGTAAAATATGACAGACATTGCCAAAAATGTTTAAATCATAAAATTTTAATGGAAATGATGTGTGCACTTTTGTGTGCATTATCAAAGGCCTAAATAGGTTATTCTTTTGTACTTGCAATATTGTTTTAAACTCAATGCAAAAATTGTAAACAAGGAATCCTAGCTTAAAGACTGAAAATATTTGACACATTCCCTGTGCAAAAGGCAGTTCTCTCTGTGATGTGAAAGATATTACTGGTACAATTGAGTCTTAGAATTGATACTGCACATGACACAGAGCTCTAAACAGAATCGTTTAAAGGTTAAACGTGCATTGGTGCAGGATAATGCATGATCAGTTTTTCACCAGTAAGGATAATGTCAGTGAGTCATCAATGGATAAGGTCCATTAAAACCTTCAGTCTAGAAGATGCTCAGCATGGAGACAAATCAATACAAGCAGTGTTTTTGCTAAGCCCCTCTTACAGTAGCTAATTTTTGACACACTGATGTGTCAATTTGTGGGAGAAATTTAAAAAGAGGGTTTCATTTTGTTTAAGGCTGTGAACGTGTAGCCATTAATCTCTAAACGATCGCATGTGGAATAAACCTTTAGTACAAAGCTACAAGCAATTAATCGCAAAATCTGTTTTTGACAGTTTTTTATCCATTTGTATACTCTGATCATCCCTGGTTTTCGTAAAATTGAATATCTAGGCATATTTGAGCCTTGTAGGCTTCAAACTTTCAGAATAATTTGATTTAACCATGTAAGATAACAAATATTACTATTTTTGCAAATTAGGCCAACATTCAGAATCAATAACTATGAACTAAAATTATTATTTTTTATGTGATTTAAGGTAATCATGATTAATCGCTAAACAATCGCAAATTTTTGAGGTTAAACGTTTAGATATTTTGCTAAACGTTCACAGCCCTAATTTTGTTCCCAACGCTGATGAATGCACAGATCAAAAAACTTGAAATTTCTGGTGAGTCAAATTTTCTCATGAGTGCACTGACCAAATGGATAATTCCTTAGCTCTAGGAGCCACAGCTCTTAGAAATGCAATCATTATTCACCGTAAGCTACAACTTAACCTGTAGTCTAAAAAAAATTCTCAATTTGCACTGCCCTTTGAATTGATTGACAACAAATGCAAGAAATGCAGAGTACACATCATGTGTTGTAAGTGTTTTGGTTACAAATTAGGGCCTTAAAGGGCCAAATCTCTCACCCCAAACTACAATTTTGGTACCCAAGTACCGAAATTCTCAATTGGCTCAGCTCTTTGACTGACAGCTAATTCAAACAATGCACAGTGCCAAAGCTTATTATTACACAGCATGAACGGTACTGAGAGTGTTTTGTTTATATAAACTGAGTTTTTCTATACTCACCCTGAAGCAATAAACTGAGATTGTATCTGGATGAGCATGAATTCAGACAATTGTGAGAGGGGCTTAAGTAAGAAGGTTAGGAGAATTGGTACTGTATGTCCTTAGGCAATAAACTGAGCTTGTATCTGAATGAGAAGGAGTTTTAGACAGGAGTGGAAGGGGCTTGAAGTACATTAAGTCTGTAGGGAGAATTGGAACAGTCTAGGATGATAGATAACTACATTCACGTTGCATAAAACATTTCGTATTATACCTCAATAAATAGAAAATAAGTTTTGGCAATTTTTGAAAGGATACAATTGACATCAATACACCATACTGCTCCTGTGTGCCCCTCGAAGGTACCCAACCGTTCTCCATTGATGCTGTACCAAACACTTGGATGGGTATCCTTGGCAGCAGAGAAGAGCAGATCCCCTTCACGATTGTACTTGATCTGTGTAATGGACCGCTCGTGTCCCAGAAGGCTGATTGGTTTCTGTATGAAGAGTTAATATGAAAAAAGTTTAACAGGGGTTTAAAAATGTTTTTGAGTTTTTGTATGAAACAATTAAAACATTCTTTGTTAGCTTTGCATTTGCTGGTTCTGTTATTGCTGTACCTGCAGACAGTGTTTACATCAAGGGGGTGGGGAACTGGGAGAGAAGGGGTTTGCCTCCTTTTTCAGAAAGAGGGTGAAATCTCCCTTTTTTTCACTTTCATAAAATGAAGTTTCCTCCTTAAAAGGAAGATACCTTTGTAAGGCAATGTTTAAATCTAAAATTAATAAATAACACACTAAAAACATTCAGATTGAACCTTATGAAAAGGCCTTGAGGCAAGATGTTTTCCCCCTGCACAACCCTGTAACTTTGGCCAGGGGCACCACCAATTTGACCTTGAGGTTTGGCATTAATAAATGCCCCCCCCCCTTTTTTTTTGAGATTCCTTGGCAGAGCTCACATGATCACTTCAAACTCAGTTTTATTTGCAAACTAACATTAGCATCACCCATGTTCTTTGCATGTGAATCCATAAAGGTATGGGCAAACCTGGCAGATGTAAACAAATCATTTCTTTTCACTGTGTAACTCTTCTAACTTTTTGGCATACTTGAACTTTGTTGGTTTTTGATCCTAGTATTGAAAAATATGTATGACCAGATCAGCAGATCCTTTTCTAAAATGGGGATACACTTTCAAAAATTTATAACTATTATAGAAAAGGAACTTTCCAGACATACAGATATTTTACAATACAGTACTTCTGGTACAAAACTGAAAAAAGAGTCAATTATATATTAAAATGTTGGTAGCTTCAATGAAACTAGGATGTCCAGTATAATAAGGGCACTGTATTTGACACCTTCAAAAGACTTCAGAACTTAGGGCGTATGTACATTACACAAGCAACATACAGCACAATAGGATGCAACTGTGTAACATCCAATGTTATATACGAACACAGTTCATACTGGCATACAAAAAATCGCTGGTCTACAACTTGTTTGGACATGTTTTTGCACTGTGCCATAAAGTCTGTATCTTAGATAGAAACATGTGCAGGATGAGCCTGTTACAGAAAACAAGTTGAGTAGGCTTGGGTATAGAACACTCTCATATCATGAACACAGGGACAGTCAGGCCATTATGAAAAGACATAACATGGTACATTTCATTGAATAACCATATTGTGATTTCAAATCAAATCTGATACAGCACAAACAATGAAACAATGTCACAGTTCCAGTAAAATGAAATTCATAATATAATAGTCATGGTAGGTTATGTGTGATAATGATATACTGTAAAGAAGTGGTGTTTTTCACTTTATGAAGCAAGATGGCAGGGCTGGATTTACATGGTTGTCTCATTGTCCAAGACAACTAAAATTCCATGTGAACAACAAAAGTTAACAGTTGGTTGTCCAATGATCAACCATTGTTGTCTGATGAACAACCATTTTCTCCGTTAAAATTGAAAAGCAGTTTGCCTTTAGCTCATTGAATAAGGCACTGCTGGCTGCCAACACAGTAATAATGTTGATATATCATGACCATAGGAAAATAATTACTGCATCGGCAGCCACTTTGCTTTGCTGCCATTTTGGTTGATCTGAGTTCCAAAAAGAAGTGTTTTAAGAAGTAAATTTGGATTATTTGTCAGTAAATCTGGTAAGAAATTAAGGGCAACTGTGTCAAAAGTATTTTTAATGAATATTTTTCATATTATTTTTTATACATTATAAGTGTTTTATTGGAGGCCATTTTGTTGTTTCCACCATCTTGGTTAGTATGGGGTCCTGCATAAAATACCAGAAATCATGCTTTGAGAATTATGTACAGTTTGTTATTTTAATCGAAATATATTCTTAGTGATTATTTTCTAACATTTATTTGCATTTTTTTAATTATTCTCTTATTTTTGTGGGGAATTTTTACTGTATTGTTTTTATTTCTTAAGTGCATTTCCAACATATTGAATGACAAATACTTTTGTATCAAGGATTGTCAAGTTCCCCCTTTATTTGAAAACATTACTTTACATCATTGTGATTGAGGAATGTGGAAATTTGCAATTTTTTTCACAATTTTTTGAAAATATTTCATTTTGTTTAGCGGCCATTTTGTTGGTTTTCTGCCATCTTGGTTAACCTGAATCTCACTAAAACAGTCCCAAAAATTAATTCTGGAATACTTGTCATAAAATATGACTAAATTTTAACAGTTGATCCCTCAAAAATATATTTCTAAGAACATTTTCTGAATTATTATTTAATACAAAATATTCATGTTTTCCACCATTTTGTAAATTGGCAGCCATTTTGAATGAGCGAGGTTCAAAATATTTACTGTTACCACTTAATTTCTTGTTCAGTGGACCATGAAGTTTCCAAAAAATATTGCGTCAGAGAGTTGTAGGGTTGCCCGTGAGATGCCTGTGGGCAATGGCCTGTAATAACCACTCCAGATGGCACTTAACTCCATCTCCTGCCCAATTTGACCCTATTAGTACTGATATTTCATTCAATATAAAAAAGTTTTGTACAAAAACGATAATTTGCTCATTTTACACCAAAATTCTAAATTGTTTAATTAATGTAAGCTTAATCAGATATGCTTCCAAATGATATGTCCAGGTGAAAGCAACCCATGAAATACCAATTTTCATTCGAAATACATGATTTTTAGCGATTTTAAAATTTTGTGACATCATAATTTGAGGGAATTCCCAGGGTTCGATTTACCCGGGTGCACGCGTGCACGGGTGCATGTAGAATTTCCTACGTGCATGTAACTGTGCAGGCTTACATGCACAAAGTGCATGTAGACTTCAGACCTAGCCTACAAACTTCATGGTCAAATACATGTTACAAGTCAAGTTACAGCACAAAGTTATCCTAATATAGCTGTCCCAACTGTCCCTTGCATCGTTATTTCTTGCATACTGTCAGTTAGACAAGCAGACATTTAACAAAAATTTTTTAGCGTGTCTCCTTTCGTACCACAACAACAGTGTCAACGATCATAACTCCGCACATGTGGCATGCTTCACCAAGTAATGTTGCATGTGGCTGCTTTCAACTTGAAGGTGACTTTTAACGTTACAGGCTAGGCTTTCCAAGTATTAATATAGACAATATGTTAGGATGGCGTGTGAGCTGGTGCCAGCAGCTCTAAAGAAAAAAGTATGGTACATCAAAAAATAGCATAGTAAAAGTTTTGAAAATGTTGGTAAGGGCAAATTTTAAGTATTTTACACATGTCTCACTCATGTTTTGAGAGATAAATGCCAATAACATAATTTTGGCATCCTGTAATTTTCACGATGTGGTTTGCTTCTAAGACTGCAGGCTTTCACATTCAGTGTGTACCACAGTGGCATTGAAATTTGAAAGGACTTGGATGATCGGAGACTTGAACTTTTTAAACCACAATGTCAGAATTTTAGTTGCATGTTAAACTGGTGAAACCTTATAATCAACCTTAAAAAAGAGTTGAATAACTTAAAGATTGTGTAAAATTTTAGCTGTAGCTTATAATGGATTATTTGGCAATAGCTGATGCAAACTCTAGGCTTGGGACCTCAAGTACAGTATACAGCCTGGGCTTATTTGGGTAAGGTCACTTGCTGCCTTATGTCGGCCCAATGTATCTTCAAGCTTAGCTCTGCTAAATATACGTTGTCTATGCACAAAACATGAGCTTTCCTTCAGAGTCAGTGCTGATAGACAAGGTCTGGTTGTGATAACTTGTGACGATTACTAGTAAATGGTCAAAAGGTCAAACTGGTTAACTTGGAATTATAGCTACATGCAATAGGAAGAGATTGGGGAGGTGGGTGGGGTATGCATGTGTTACAACACTCTTGGTTTATGCCCAGGAAGGCATGTGTCATTTTTTTCCAAGATTTGACTTTGCTCAAGTATCCCTGCCCCCCCCCCAAGATTCAAAATTTTAAACCAAGGGGGGAATACTCCCCTGAAATTTTTAAGCTGGCCCTAATCCTGGCTCCTACCATCCTTTAATTCACACAGTGAGGTAATGGGGCAAAAACACACACTTAAGGCCCATTGACATTGCTCGCGGCGTGCGAGCATCAGTTTTGCTGATGGAACAGGCTGGTGGAACATATGCCACGTAAGAAAAGGGTTCAATAAAAATCTGCACATTTGTTTTTACTCAAAACAGAAAAAAATGCAAATGGTGCTTTTAGACCCTTCCCAGGCTACAGTATAGCAAGGTGTTCAAAGGCCCAGTCCTCTCACCCCAAACAGTACCAATTCTCCTAACCTTCTTACTGAAGCCCCTCCCACAATTGTCTGAAATTCATTTTCATCCAGACACAATCTCAGTTTATTGCTTCAGGGTGAGTATGGAAAATCTCAATTTATATAATCAAAACACTCTCAGTACCATTCATGCTGTGTAATATAAGCTTTGGCACTCTGCATTGTTTGAATTAGCTGTCAATCAAAGAGCTGAGCCAATTGAGAATTTCGGTACCCGGGTTCCAAAATTGTAGTTTAGGGTGAGAGGTTTGGCCCTTTAAGGTGTTTTTCTCGCAGGCTTTTCTTTAAATTTTCAGATTATTTGGTGCATGTAGAAATTTTGCTGTGCATGTAGATTTTTTGACCTACATGCACCAGTGCATGTAGAAAAAAAATTATAAATCGAACCCTGGGAATTCCCCCAAAATTATGTGTTATTTCATGTCACACAAACACAGTTTACGACAAAATTATAGATCCAAATAAAACTAATTCTTTTCCTCCTGCTACCTATGACATGCAGCTACCAGAAATGGGTTTAGCCATTTTGATATATTTGTGGCAAGAAGTATTAATCCTTTAAATTATGTAAATTTGTGGTGAAAAGCACATTTTTGCTTATAGACATCAATGCCCATAAGTTAATGATTTATGACAAAATTAAAGGGTGTGAGCAATCAAAAAAGTATTCACTGGATGTGAAATAATACGAACATCACAAATCCAAATTAGCCAGACCTTAAAACACAACCCTGAGGACTACATTAAGCAAAAAACCGAACAATACACCATGCGCACACATACTGTAACACATTTGTGGGGTTTATGATCGAAACTTTTTGATATGTATTGCTGTTTTCTGTAAATTCAATTTTGGTACTAATTTAGTTTCCGTACCCAGAAGAAAACATAATTTTGCACTTCACAACTTCCAAAAGAGGGGGATGAAACTTTAAAGTTTTTTTTACCCCTTTTTTAAGTAAAAAAAACTTTTTTTTTTTCCTCAGTCAGGAAACAGTGCTATGAGTGTGTGCTGTGCAAAGAAGTGAATCATAGTGCTGTGGAAGAAAGAAAAGCATTGTTAGTACCGGGACATGAACCCTCGACCCTAGCGGTATAGCCATTCTAGCATGAAGACCAGCACGCTTGCCTACTGCGCTTTGAGCGCCGTTGCCGGTGGATGGGTTAAAAATAATATAAAAGTATATATGTATACCTAAAGCTAAGTATGTATGTACTTGAGAGTGTACATATATGAACAGTATGAGATACGTATACGTATAGGTTTATATACCCCTACTTATACAGTTCCTATGCATGCCTACACCTGCATATGGCCCACCCTAACCCTATACCTACGCGTACGTAACCCTAACTTTATTACTATGTGAAAGTAACCCTAACCTTATTACTAACTAGGGCTGTGACAGTTAATCGGTTAACCGGTTAACCGACCGACTCGTCGGTTACTCGTGAGTCATTCCTCTTCATAGATTAACCGTTTTTGTATTGCCAATAACTCAGTCGCCGCGGGGTGGCTTTGTTGGTAAACTGTTACACAAACATCGCACAACAAACAGTGTCAGTTTCTCACAAATTATCGCTCGAACAATAACTGTAAAAAGAGTTTTAAAATCGGCCGTTCGATTGATTGGATTAATTCCACGGCAGCTCCCCGAATTAAGTACATTATGATGAGTGACAAGTGGCGCACCCATTGTTACTTTCGTTGGCAGAACTTCGTGTGCTCGTCTTCTAATCCCTTCAATAGCAACACCCAAGCACAACTTTAGAAATTAGCGGCATGTTTGAGAGATTAGCGAAAGCGAAAAGAAAGCCACAAGACAAGCAGGGGGCTGTAACAAAAGTTACCAAGGCCTGTATTTCTACAGCAATAAAACCTCAGCGAGACCATGATTAGGGCACAAAAGTATATTTGAATAAGTCTTCCCACTGTAGCAAATCGAAATATTTTATCATGCTACACCTCCGTAAATTTCATTATTTTTCATTATAGCAGTAGCAGTATTTGGAAAAAATTGTAACCTGTAAAAATACGATCGTAAGCACCAGAAAATTCCCGCCATTTTGTTGTTTGCCCAGTATCATATAAAATGGAACATTCCATGTTGACTTTTATGAATAAGCATACGCAATTCGTTGAACCGACTGGGTTGTAGTTGCGATAATGTACTGCTACTGTAGAAGTCAACCCTACGATGCACGTAAAATAGCGATCTAATTTTTAGCGGTCTTGGACAGCAAAAAATGGACTCGATTAAAGTTATCTTATGATTTCTTTCCGATATAAATATCCCCTTAAGTTTGCCACTTCTTGTCCAAACCTTACCGTCTTGTTTCAAAATAATCAGCAAATGAAATGCACTTAAGTCAGACCCCCGAAAAATCCAAGTACGCAGAGATTTGTGCTGCCGTTTCTTTGTGAATTTAGCACGGGGCTTGGCCGGCTGCACAGGCGGGCTATGTAAGCCTGTGAAGTGCGATCGTCATAACGCAAACTCAGTGGGGAAATTCGAGGTCTGGTATTTTCACACACTAAATCCCATAGGCTATGGCGCGAGTTGTGATTGGCTGGCTCAGAATCAACGTATTTGAACCAATCACAATGCAGAGGCAATTCAAATTTTGCAATAGATCGTGTGCATATGATGTCATCGAGCAAAACGTGGTCCCTTGTTAAGTGGTAAAAACGGATACACACGCAAGTCTACTGCATGCATGGGACCATGTGCGTAATTGCTTACGTTCGTAATGACGTCATATGATAACATTCCGTAAGTCCTACTGTAAATAACTTTACGGTAGGAATGCTGGGAATTCCTTAATTTATGCAGGGAAATAGGGCTTGGTTGTGCTGTTTGCGGCTGGTGGGCCGTTTACAGTGCAATTGTACAGATCGCTACTATGACACACACGTGAGCGGTGTACATGTATTGAACACTGCATCGCAAGCAAGCTGCATCAAAACAGCGGTGTGGGAGTGGTTCGTGAAATAACTGACAATATAACATAGGGTCAGGCGGGAATACAACAGTTGGTGGAATGTAAAAAAGTGCACGTGGTCTGAAGAAAGCTTCAGTAAATGCGGGATGGGTTTTTACTGTAGAAAGATGATATAAACTCAGTGCAAAATACCAACATTTTTGCCACATACTTACATGGGCGAACATGACTTACGGCACCATTTTAGACTTGCACTTTCCTGTACAAAAGTGATGGCGCTCTTTGGAAATGTTGACTTTTTGTTGTTGTGTGAACATTACGTCATTTTCGGTTAAACGGTTAACCGCCGGTTAATAAAGTCGGTTAAACGGATAGTGAATTAACTGAAAATGCACAGCCTTATTACTAACGTATGCGTACGTAACCCTAACCTTATTACTATGTGTATGTGGGGTCCGTTAGTTTCTGCCCTCGGTGGTTTCCGCCCGTTACTTTCCGCCCCTAAAAATCTTGGGGTGGAAAGTAATGTTTGAACTAACCTGTGATAAAAATAACTGTTAACTTCAAATTTCAAATCCAAGTACAAGACAACAATGAAATTTGTGGCTAGGCCTAAAACTTTTTCAGTATCCTCATCAAAAATCATGGCAAAGAATGAATATTATACCTTTTTTCTAAACGTCAAGTCTAGTCACAGACGTGTATTTTTTTACGTATAAGTACAGTAGTCCGCTTGTCTATAGGTAGGCTTATGCTGATTGTGTGAACAATTGTTCACAGCACTGAATACCATATACCTGTAGTCTGTACATAAGTACGTATGAGTATACTAAAGTCTACAGTGAGAATGTTGCTTGGAAAGACATCAAAATGGCAGTACAGGTGTTGCATTGAAGAGTAAAAGACATCGATGATGTTTGAAACTTTAAGGAAAAGTTGATGGAATCTTCATTTGACAAAAGTATCACTTATATCACATTCCGTTCCATTACTTTCCACCTCCCAAAAAGATGTTTTCTGCTAAAAATAAAAGGGGCGGAAAACAGTTTTTGAGGGGTGGAAAGTAGCGAGGGCAGAAACTAACTGTAACCTGTGTACGTCACCCTAACCCTATTACTATGCATACCTAACCCCTAACCCTACAGCTGTGATGCAAGTTCCGGGTACGGAAACTAAATTAAGGCCTCAATTTTTTTTTCCTAACGAACACACAGCCCTGTTCAAGGGCTAGGCCTAGGCTCGGGCCTAACCCTTCTTCTTCTTCTTCAATAAAGGTGACACATCCAAAGGACATTCTTTCACCACGCATGCATCGAGAGGCTAAATATGCCCAGTAATATAGGTGATAGGGTCCTTCTGGACAGAGGCAACCCTCATTACATTCAGGGGGAGATGATTCCAATCCTTAATGGTTCGAGGCAGGAAGCTAAATTTATAACAGTTAGTACTAGTACGTGGGAGACAGACATGAAGGTCATGCATTAAACGGGTTCTACGAGTAGGCCGCTGGAGACAATCAACAGGTAATTGAGCCAGGCCAAACATACCTTTGGAAAAAAGGATCAATCTACTTTTCCTCTGCCTTTCAGTTGAGGGCAGAAGGTTTAGTTCCTTAAGGAGCCTGGTCATTGAGCCTGGCTCCCTTGAATAGTCAGAGGCAATAAATCTAGCAGACTGTTTTTGTATAACGGCCTTAGGCTTAGGCCTACCCAATAACTTGTAGGTATGGAAACCCAATTAGCCTAAAGCCAAAAATACCAGTATATGATTGATGAATTAATGATTGAAATAACGGGTATTTAAATTCTTGGTGTTCGAAATTTGGTCCTAAAGGCTGCATAGGGGCCTAGCCTACGTGTAACTGTAACTTGCGTTTCGTACAGTACATCATGCAGTCATGTGTGGCCTAACCACATTCGCCTATCGTTTTTGAATAACGTTAACGTTAGGCCTAACGTTACACTGTACAGTTGCAAAAATGGTTATTTTTCTTTTGCCTTTTTTCTGCTACCACGAATCATTAAAGAAAGCTCACGATTTAAAGTCAACAAACCATATTTTTGTTTTTTTCCAAACTTTTAGTCTGTCGTTTATCTCCGTTAAGTAATGTTGTAAGACACCAAGTAGGAAATTTGCCGTATTCACATATGTTTCCCGCAAAGTGCAAGCTGGTCAGGGCTGGGACACCCTGACATCGTAGGTAATACCCCGAGTGGCGGTGTCTATGAAAAGTCCACACCACTCTCGACAGTACAGAAGGGTTACCCTGACTAACTTAAAGCAGGTTGCACAACATAAATCAGTACTTCCACAGAACGACAGTAAATTTCCCTTCTTCGTATGTCAAACATATATAACTCTAGTTTAAAATTCCACGGCAGTTTTTTTTTTTTTTTTTTTTTTGGGGGGGGGGGGGGGGGCTTTGACAACCATTTTTCTGGTGGTTAAGGATTTAATGCTCGGTGTATGGTGTATCTCTCCAAACTCTTAACTTTTCATCTTCCTCAGTCGAACCTGTAAATCCCCCCACTGAGTGATCTCCCCCGACTGACTTCAGGGGGGAGCTGTGCCCTCCCAGTCCCCTTTAAACACGCCACTGGTCGGATGCTCTGACCACTTGACCATGCAGTCGGTCTTAAGTAGTGTGTAGGCCCTTCATGCTGATTGCATGAGGACTAATATGGCGAGCCCCCGGATTTCCTATGTACAGGGACAGAGCGTGTAACACGTCCTATCCGTAGATTATCGTCGCCACCGACTGGGACAAAAAAGGCGTACCAAGATGGCCGCCGTAAAGCTATAAATAGTCTGATTTGACGAGAACTCTGCAATATTTCAAACAAATGTTCATTTTGCATGAGACAATCTCATATTTCTGTAATATGTGCACGGAATTTGACCTCACCCCACATTATTTTGAAAATGTCTCAACTCTCTTGAAAAAATCTGTTGGTTTTCTTGAGCAATTCCAAACTTCAACACAAGACGGCCTTCTTGGTGTGCTTTTTCTCACATGTACGGTAGCGACAAAGTACCATGCAGCATGCTCTGTCCATGTATAGGAAGCCCGTGGGCGGGCTCCTTTTATGTCATTGGGACAATTTATTTGTGAAACAGTATATTCCTCGGATCGTTGTTGATCTATATCGGTTACCCCTCAGGGAATCCTAGTATGAAGCAAGGGCATGGGGGATACTGCTCCCACTGAATTTTCGCAAGATATAAAATTTGAGCAGGAATTTGAAAAAAAGAGGAGACAAGTTAATATTTTCTAAAAATAGCATTGTTTTGAGAAACAGCTGAGCGTTCCCGAAATCTTTCCTGGGGACATACTCCAAAAAGGGAAAAACCTTAAAGTTAAAAGGTGAAATTTTCATGAAAAATCAACAACATCTCCAACATTGCAACACAAATATTAGTTGGAAACTGGGCCAGCTATAAAACTCCATCTAACCTAACCTAACCCAACCTATAACACATTTGGGCAGCGCAAAAAGTTATTTGTGACTTTTAGTTATACTTCACTGTCTTTCACAACATAATGCGCGAAATGGTCGAATCTTCAAAATTCAAAACGGAATATAAAGCTTTAAGGAGATCCGTCATAGCTACCTCAGTTTTCAGGGGGAAACAGGAGTTATTTATTATAGTACCCGACCCCTGGTTCATTACAACAATTAGCTGCTTTATGAGCAACAGTTTTGATCACCGTTCTGGTACAATAGAAGCCCAACAACTTTGGGGTTCATGTAACAACTAACAACAAATTATGAAATATATAAATGATGACAAAAGGAGGATCAAGTTACTTGTAATGCATTGAAGGGCTAGGCTATGCCCCTGCAGTTTGTTCTGAGATAAACTGCTATCAAATGTTAACGTTCATGGCTATTTTCAAATGCTTAAATGGGCATATAATTGGTACTGAAAACAGTTCTTGACAAGACTGAGCATAGGATACTTTTTCGAAATGTTTGCCTAAAAACAGAAAAGTATCACATTCAGGGTAACATATTTATTTACATAAAAAAGATTAAAAATTTGCGACATGGTTGTGAAACCTGAGACAACCATTCTTCGGGCTGCTTTTAAATCTTGGGAAGCATAATGGTCGAAATTGCCGATTATTTGAAAGTTCTTATATCTCAGGTGCCCGAAAATCAGAAAACATTATATTCAAAGAAAATTTCAATCAGGAAGACTATAACAAAGTTTTGCGACTCATTCGGGCAGCTTGTGAAAAAGGGTTTTTTCAGCACCACTTCCATCTGCAGTCTTGCGAAAACTTTGCCCGATATGGTATTGTGACGACTGTGGTATGTGGGCAGAATTTGCCAAGTCAGAAATATAAGTTGATAACGGTTGGGTTGCTGCACAGAAGGGAGGTATAAGCGGTTGAAACTGCCAAGGAGTGTCAAGCTGTTGTGACTGCAATTCTTTTTTCATGGTTATCGGTGAAGGATACTGTTGAGGAGGTTTTTTCCGATGTCAGACATTCAAATTCTGGTATTTCCGGTGGTTTATGGGAAGGTAAAAAGAGCTATAAGATTTTGTTTGTTGGGGACAGAGAATTTTGCGTGAAGGACAAAAGGAAAGGGCAAGGGTTTGTTCCCCTGGAGCTAGAATTGAGGATAACGGCCAAGGAAACCAAATTGTAAGGGATGAGAAAGCTGTTCCTGTGCTGGTTGGGACAAATAATCTTAGTCAGGAGTCGTCGGATTAGGTCAAAGTATACAAGAACTGATTTGTAGATTAAATCAACCTGTACCAAAGGGATTTTGTGTGGTATTCGCCCCGTTTCGATAGAAGTACATCTTGGTGCATTTGGGATTCAGTAAGTGGTTGCAAAATAAATGTACACTGAAGCGTTTACAGTTTGTTGATACATGGCCTGGTTTTGTGAATAGGAGGGACCTTTTTGCCAAAGATGGGTTACACTAGCACTGTCAAGCACAGGGGCTAATGAGTTGGGTAGGCTGGTTTCTCAGTCTGTTGACTGTCGAGTGTCAAACTAGGTGCAAGGGTGAGGTTAGCCAATATTAGGCAGGTATCTGATTTAAATTTAACCCACAGTGATTCTGATATTAGTGAGAGGAAGTATTTATCTAGAAAGTTGTGAACTGAAGGTCATGTTTGCAAATATTTGCGGCATTTCCAATAAATTGATTGATTGATCGATAGATTTGGTACATATAAAAACACAAAACACAGACAAATATACAAGAGATGATACAAAAAATGATGCTACAGGCAAATACAGAAATAAAAGACGAGGAAAAGGATTGACTTACAAAAGGATTACCAGGGATAATCCAAAAAGCCAAAAGCTTATTTCCATTAGGGCCCCTAAGGACGAAACAAGAAACAATTGCAGAAGGAAGGGGAAGAAAGTTGGAATATTGCACTGGATGAAAGACGCCGGCACACAATAATAAATGCAATGCTCCCCTAAAGACATTGCTCCGATCAAAGTAATTTGTTGGTAACATGATACTTGATGCATAATTTAAAACGGGAAAGATTATTAATTTGCTTTAATGTGTTAGGAAGGGAGTTCCAAAGTTCATGTCTGTAAAGGGAAATGGTTCGATCAGAGGATCCTTTTATTCTGGGAACAAGAAAGTTAAATGAGCTACCCTGGTACTGTGTTGATGGATATCCTTCTATCAAGTAAAATTGAATTTAAGATAATAGGGACAGGTGTCATAAAAATCTTAAAAACCAGGTTAAGTTTAAGTTGTTGTACCCTGTCGCAAACACATAAAAACAACTTTATGTTACGCGGATTATCTAAAATCATGGAAGTATTACTTCAGTCTGAGGTAGTACTTCCATGCTAAAATGAACCTATAACAATCTTACTTTACGTGGTTTGTCATTTATTTTTATACTCCCCAGAGAGAGAGCAGAGAACCAGGACGAGCAAGAGTAATCAAAGTAGAGAGCTTTTTACGTGCTTGGAAACGGACACGATCGGAACAAAGTTCCAAACAAATTTCGGAATTAACAACGAACACAAGTACAAATATTTACAAACAACAACTATTTACACGGCAAAAACTATTTACAAGGGCGGGCAGGGTGGTAGTTCGTCACACCCCCCCCCCCCTCCTCCGTGATCACTTACACTCCTGCGGCAGGTAAGAGTAATGAAAGTAACATTGAATAAGAGTGGTGCACGGGATCTTTCGTGTGCCATTGCGACTGTTCAGAAAGCTTGACTGCCTATATAAAAATTTTAAACCAGCACCGGCCTTTTAAAGAATGTCACGGGCAATAGAATTGAGAGAATGGATAGAAATAATGTTATAGGTGGGGTTACTGAAAGTTGATTGCATAGTGAGATTAGTAATTCTGTAATTAAGGTTCCTGGGTACGGAAACTAGTAGGCAGGATAGCCTGGATAGGGTTGCTACTGTTGGTTCCAGGTAGAGGTGGAGGGGGTCTTGTTGTATGTTAAAGGCAGTCATTCGTCACCACAAGCTACAGTTTCAGTATACATATATCAAAACTCTCAATTGGTATAGCTCTTTGATTGGCATCACATTCAAACTAAACGATGCATCATAGCTAAATTACACAGCATGGACACTGGGAGTGTCTTGATTACACATTATGGACTTGTATGGCCACTGGGACAAGCCATGAAGCAATAAACTAGGATTGTGTCTGGATAAAGATGAGTTTTAGATAAATGTGGGAGGGGCTAGAAGTAAGTAGGTTGGGAGAATTGGAACTGTTTGGGATGATGAAAATATGCCTTTAAGTACAGTATAAATTGGGTTGAAGTCACTGACAAGTTTTCTGCTGGTTTTCTAACTGCTCTTTTGTGAACGTAGTCCAATTAAGAGGATGATACTCCTGTGGTTGTTGGTATCATTTATCGTTCGCAAAACTCTGGTGAAGATAATAATCAGAAATTGATCCAAAGCCTCATGGGCGTCACCATAAATTTTCAAAGGGGGTCGTATTTTGCGCAAAGAAGGAAGATATTGTGCGTAGCGGCAATGTTCTCGCGATTTGGTTTCAGTCTCCGACCTTGTCGGTCTTGGTCTGGAATTCTGCACCTGGTCTCGGTCTCGACACCTTCTGGTCTCGGTCTTGGTCTCGGATATGTTGGTCTCAACTACAACATGGTTGATTTACCCTGTTATTTTGGTCTCCTACACGTTTCAATAATCTTTAAAAGAAAATCTGCAAAACTCGATGCTTCCAAGATATTATTTTTTTTCTTTTCTTGTAAACACATTTCCCCAACAATTTTTATCCGCTTGTGATTTCATGAAGAAGGGGGAGCAATTCCGGGGGGGGGGGGGGCAAGGGGGTCTCTTCGCCCCGTGAAAAAGTTGGGGCCAAAAAGTAATTTGGCCCCCAAAATTTGAGTAGACCTAAAATACGGTCACTTTTCTTCGGTTTTTTCGTTCAAGACAGTTTTTCTGAAGCTTCGGAAATGCTAGAACACAAGAGCTTCTGGGGGCTTTGCCAGCTGGACCCCCACAGGGGCTTTGCCCCTGGATCCCACCAGGGGCCCTTTGGGGCTTCGCGCTAGGCGCTCGCGGTGCCCACCACACGTTCACACTTTAATACTTAAGGGCACATCATTATCATTCCCCCCTCCCCCCTCCCACTCTCAAACGGAGATTTGCGTCCCTGCTGTCCACCATCTGGTAATGAATTTTGTACGGTCTCCAGTCTAGTTTCAGGTGAATAACTCGTCCAGGTTGAGGCACGTTTGTCTTTTTGCAAAGATAACTCTCCTGCACCACGATACGTTTTTGCAAATGGGGGAAAGTAACTTTCTTTAGTTCCTTAGTTTTTCCCCAAAAAAGTCATTATCGAAATGACAACATTTTAAGTTCTTCGTAAAGTCTTCCTTGTTTCCATGAATCTCTAACAAGGTTGTTTGATAAGCCATTTCAATTTATTTCAGTCACGCCCCTAAGTAGCTTTCTACGTCATGAAACGTCACCCACATATTAAATTAGCTGTACGTACAGGACGTACATGCGTACTCTACCTTTCTTGAACATGCACATTGAACGGGCAGTGTTCATGGTATGTGTGCAACAAATACGTACAGGTACACGTTCATCATGTACATGTACTGAATTTACAGTGTATACGCGTACAATTAGGCCAGAATTTGTCGCAGGGATTTTCGCCGGCAAGGGTGTTTAAATTATTCAAAATGACGACGAGATCTCAACGTGATAAGGAGAAAAAACAACAAGAAGAATTTCAGTCAATACTTAGGCGACTTTTACTGGAGGAAGATAACAAATATTGTGCCGACTGTGATGCCAAAGGTAATTTTGAGTCTCCATTCCTGTCGTCGCGTAACTACTCTGTACTTCCTGCCTGCTGTCACTCAGTAACTTACTTGCACAGTCAGTACATGTATCATGATGAAGTGGGGAGGTATGAATGACATGTTGGCGAGCAGCGAGTGGTTGGAGGTGTTATTTGCTAATGTTAGTTAGTGTGTAGAGCCTGGACCTAATGTTTGATAGGCCTACATTGTGCGACTCAGTTTAAGCCAGTAGTTGGCCCAGTCATTGTAAGACTGCTCATCATCATCTTAGAGGTTGGCCTGAGGCGATTTCATCATGACATAAGCAACTAAGTTAGGCCTAGTCGATTGACCTCATGTTAGCCTTGAAATTGAAGTATGCCTAGGCCTACGGCCCTAATGTTAGGCCTAAACTTTGCCAATTTTTCCAAAGGCTATAAAAATTTGACTTGAATCCATTTAGCCAGGCTAAAGATGGTGCATTCACGACATGTGCTGGAAGCCAGTTCCAAACAACAATATTTCACTGGGTAAAAAAAGCCTGTCTGACATTTTAATTACACTAGGCTTATCATGAGTCGATCAATTAATTAAGTTCGTTACCACAAAAATATGAAAACATCGACAAAAATTGATAAAACTTGACAGTAATATTTTGTAATACTGTATGTCTTCTTCTTTGTGCGATATTTTGGTGTTATTTGGGCTGAGTAATCTTTAGAAAATGAATCTTGAAATGTAGGAGGCAGTGCAAGTAGCAATGCTTATGAAGTAATCATGAGTCGATCACTTCATAAAACAAACAAATAAAATCCTACAAATTACACATTTAGGGCCAGATTTTGACATAATGAAACAACAATTTCCTTTCTATTAGAATTCTTACTTAAAACTTCATACAAGACATTCTCATCATCATTTTTACTGATTTTTGCAAATTTCTGGTTCACACTTTTGCTGAAACTTGAAAATCTGACCATGTTTAACATTTTTGCTTTAAAAATCAAAATATGATAACAAATAGTTGTTTTTTATGGAGTCTGAGCTGATTGTCTTTGCATTGCTGAGTTTGACAGTGACGTCTGAGGAGCAGTACTGTATGTGAGGACGATTGGCTATAAGTATTACGTTGATAAGTACGCCCTCGATGGGATAGTCTAGCAACCATCAAATTATCTGCAAAACTCAGGAAATCTTCCACTTTAGTCCACCGTTGTTCAAGTAGCTTTAGTCTAAGGCTGTCGTCGTTCAGGGAAAATATAAGTTGATCGACCACCAGTTTTCCAATAACTCCTTTAAATTCGTCATTCCGAAGTAGTTCAGTAGAAGGATTAAGCCATCGACGCAAGTAAAGACTCAGTCGGGTGGCACATTGTTGGAATGTTTCTGAAGAACGCTTCTGAGCTGTACGAAATTTATCCCTATAGGCCGCTGGAGTAAGTCGATAAGCAGCTAGAATAGCATCACAAACAGTCTCAAAACTTTCCTTTTGTTCAGCTGACAAAAGACTAAACGCTTGCTGTGCCTTCCCTGTAAGACAGGCTTCTAAATCCAATGTCCATCGTTCCACTGGTATCTCTTGACTCATACAGTGTCTTTGAAAGGTAGCCAAATAACATTCAACATCGTCATCAGGCCCTAATTGCCGAAAACCTTTCAATTTGTTAATACTCTTTTTAGCAGTTGTCACGTACTCTGAGCCGGAGCCAAATACGGTACCCTTCAAATCTGGTAACATTTGCAATGCAGCAATTTTCTCCTCTTTAGTCTTCAAAAGTGTTGCATCTAAATGATTCTGTTCACACAATGTATTAATATAGTCCGCCAACATAAATTTCAAATAAGGATACCTTTCCTCAGGAAGTGAACCTTTCGAGTCGGCCATTTTTCCCAGTTCGGAATCCATACTTTAACCTTGGGAAAAGTCAGTTTCAGTAACAGAAATATCAAGATCTCTCTGTAGACAAAAAATTGGTGTCAAAATAAGTCCCTTCAAAATCCACAGACTCTTGTAGAAACATTCAAAACGAAAAGTAGCTGGAACTACTGAAGACCTGGAGAATGGACTCAAACAGCCCAGAGTTCAACATAGGCTACTATGACGAGTACTCAATTGATCAACCCAGAACCCAACGTCAGTATTAGTTAGCTATCATCAGTTCATAAGCCTGATTTCATGGACAATTACTTTTAAACCATGATATTTCAACTGAATTATAAGTAGCATTGTTTAATATCAATAACATATTAAGGAGTGAATAAATAAATTTATTTTGGTCAGTCAGATACTGGCTGTCAAACTTTTTGTAGCCCAGAATTCAACCACAACTGTCCACAACTGTGTTGTAAATGGTCAAATGCTAGGCAAAACGTTTGAAAGTGGGGCCCAGTATTCAATCTCCCCCAGATCTGAAGAAATGGCATTTAAATTTTTCAAGTTTGTGACTGGTCTTGCTTACTTCACTTCTCAGTTAGAGCATCATCATCATCATCATCAAGAGACAGACGTTGTTGGCCAGCGGCCATTTCGTCACTAGATAATCCATTTGCTAAATCTCAGCTTTATGGTCAAAATAACTGTTTCTTTGACGCCACACTTTGTCGAAGCTTGACTTGAACCCGTTTAGAGACGGTGCCATAACGACTTGCGCTGGAAGAGAGTTCCAAATGTCAATACCACGTTGGGAGAATGATATTTGCCTAATGCTTTTGATACAACGCGGCTTACATATCTTGAGAGGGTGCCCACGGGTAGTGCAATCAATTGCTCTCTGGAAAAGGGTGACATTGCCAGTTACTTCACACCTCAAATACTTATACATGTAAATCATATCACCACGCAACCTCCGATACCTGAGACATGGTAAATCTAATCTACGTAACCTTTCTGGATAGGCAAAATCCTTAAGGTCTGGAACCAATTTGGTGGCACGCCTCTGCACAGACTCAATTTCATCTATGTCTCTCCAAAGAAATGGAGACCAAGCAAGAACACCATACTCAATAATTGGACGCACCATAGCTTTATACAATAAAAGTAAAGAAGACTTTTCCAAAAATCGAAAAGTTCTTCTTATTATACCTAAGACACTATTAGCTTTAGTCACACTACCAGCAATATGGTCACGAAAACATAGCTCATTATCTACCAGAACACCAAGATCTTTTTGGGATGAGCTGATCAGGAGGTTGTGCCTGTCACCACCTGCATAATCCCCCATAGAATAGGTAAAAGATGGAGCTGATCTGCCAAGTCTTAGAATCTGGCATTTGTCAGGATGGAAACGAAGCTGCCAAGCCACCGACCAGTCAAACACATTATCAATGGCTGATTGTACGTAAAGCCTTATAGTCATCAACAAAACTAATTTCCTTGTAAAGTTTAGTATCATCAGCAAAAATCTTGGTCCGACACCCTAATAAAACATCAGGCAAGTCATTAATGTAAATCAGGAATAGGGTAGGGCCCAAGACACTCCCTTGAGGTATACCACTCTTGATATCTGCCCAGTCAGATAGACATCCCTCCACATGCACACGATGCTTACGTTTAGACAGAAAGGACCTAATCCATTCGAGACAGTTCCCATCAATACCATAGCTTTGAAGTTTCAGCAACAACGGCTGATGAGGCACCTTATCAAAAGCTTTCATAAAATCTGTGTAAACCACATCAACATTGAAACCCTCATCCAGAAATCTTGTCCCGTCTTCAAACGTGTCAATTAACTGCGTAACACATGATTTGCCTGCCACAAAACTATACTGATCAGGAGTCAGAAGGTTGTTCCTAGTCAAATGCTGTACTATACAATCCCTTGGCATAAAGGCCTATTAAAGAAGAAATCTTCAATTGGGCAAAAATTTAAAGTTTTATAACAGGATATTCTTAAAGTACCTTGTAAGGCAGTGTTCTCATTAGGCTCCCAAACCCAAGAGTCCCTGAACCCTGAACTTTTTTTTTCAAGAGTCCCATCATATTTCTGAGGGTCCCATATTTTTTGGAAGAGTCCCAAGTGAAGCATCAACAAAAAATGCAGTGATCAGTGACGCTCCACAATTTCCATTTTTTCCAGATTTTCTGTCGTGTACCCACTATTTAATTTAACAATCGGCCCGTTGCCGATTACCCATTATTAGAAAGAGGGAAGTCACATGTTACGCGTATCGTACCATATTGTATTACCATAACCAGTTCAGGATGGAAGATACTGGGAATAGTTCCGTTCGTCTCACGAACGGGATATGGTTTTTGTAGGTGTAATATTTTCGCTTCAAAAGTGGAGATACAAATCAACAGTTAATACAGTAGAATTGTTTGCAGTCTGTGTCATATGCCCTTTCATAATTTAGTTCTTAGGCCAACATCATGCTCTGTCTAGTTTTCATCCCCCAATCATGTCAGAACATTTGCATTCTTCTACTGTACTTCGTTTTAGTTGGGTTATATACTGTAGCTACTCTCCCGCTTTTATAACGAAAGAGCAATCATGAAAATCTTAGCAGTTCTGGGCAAGAAAAAATTGCACCCGATTGACGTATCTTACGGTTCCTTTCGGATATAGATATCCCTGTATTTTTTTAGCATTTCTTGCCCAAAACTTCCGTCTTGTTTTAAAAGAATATGCAGCTGAAATGCACCTAAGCCAGATCCCCGACAAATCCACATAGGCAGAGATTTGTGATGCCGTTTCTAGGTGAATTTAGCACGGCGCTCGCCGGCTTCGCTAGACGGCTATATAAGCATGTCAAGTGCAACCGTCGTAACACAAACTCAACAGGAAAACTTGTCTCGAGGCCGAGTATTTTCCCACACTAAATCACATAGGCGAAGGCGCAAGTTGTGATTCGCCTACTAGAATCAATGCAAAAGCACCAATTGCGATGCAGGGGCCAATTTAAATTTTGCAATGGAACCTATCCATATGATGTCACCAAGCAAAACATGATGGGCAAAAACGGACACGCATGTAAGTTTACTGCATGCATGGGCCAAGAAGTTTGCTGCATGAGACCACGTGCATTACTGTTTTCGTTTGCAATGATGTCGTATGACAACATTGCATAAGCCCCACTGTAAACAACGGAATGCTGGGAATGGCTTAATTTATGCAAGATAATAACCACCCAACTTCACAAGGTTCTAGGTGCTACGTACGTGTACAAAACGTACACAGCTCAGACATGTATGCAAAGCTTGGGGATTTTGAAAAAAAATGGCGAAACACTGCAGCTAGATAGTCTGTAAGCTCCTATGTGTTTTGTGCAGAACAGTTTGCACAGCAACTTACACGGCCCTTTCTGCGAGACAGCAAGGAATGCACCTTGAATGCAATTCTAAATCTAATTCCAGGTAATACTACCGGGTTATATTGGAAAATATCAAACGATCATTCCCATTGCAGGGGTACAATTTATACGTTTGTGATTATCAGTGCATCCCGTTTTTGCGGGAAGTTAAAGGATTGAGTATTGACGGGAATTTTAACGAAACTAAATGTAAGTTTCAAGTACATTTAGCCAATTTTCCAGTTTTCAAATAATCGATGGTAATGATCGGTTGAATGGCAGAATTTTACCGAAGCAAATTATTTACCGACGCAAATTATTTACCGACAACAGAATAATCGGCCCAATGCCGATTAATAACAGATGATCGGTGGAACAATCGGTCTAGTCAGAGAGTTTTCCTACATGGATTTTGTGAAGTAACATCGACAATGAACATTTCAAAGCAACAGGTTCGTGTGAACTTTTCAACACAAAATTTTCTATGCCCTCTTCCCAAAATTTTACATGCGTTTAGCAAGCAAATCCTGTGCATCCCTGGGACGCACAGGATTTTTTTTCAAGCGTCTCGAGTCTAACACGCGCATCAGGGACCCGGGAGCTTGGGTTAGTGAGAACCCTGTAAGGAAAGTTGGCTTTTATAAACTTTACCCCTCCACATACAACAATGAGTAAAGTAGAGTGTCAATTCTGTGGAATTGGGCCAGTTTGTTTTCATCAACTGGAAGTACAGGGTTGCTATCAAAGATTGTGTGAAAATACAATTCTATTATGGGATAGGAGAGACTTATTAATAACCAAAAGTGGTCGGGTTCTGGGGGTTGGTCGGGTATTGAGCATTTTACCCTACTGCCTCAAGAAAAAGAGTGCTTACATATTCCCTGCCGTTTTGATGTACCAGTCAGATACTTAGTATTTAAGTCATGTCACTACACAGTCTCCTGCACCTGTGGCATGGCAGATATATACGTAATTCTATTTCACTCCTACTTACCAAGGGGACTCTTGGGTTTAGATGGTCTGACATTGTCAGACGTAATCTTTCCACACAAGACAATTCCATAGAGCCAGGAGCTATTTCAGCAGCATGTCTTTGAATAGATGCAATTTCATGAATGTCCTTCTAATAATTTTGACCAGGCTGCGATACCATACTCTGTAATGGAATGCACCAAATGTTGCCAACATAAGTACTGAAGAAGCATCCAAATACCTGAAAGTTCTCCTAATAATTCCTAGCACACCATTAGCTTTAGACTCTTTACTGGAGATATGAGGACGAAAAGCTAATTCATTATCCACAAGTGCACCAAGATCCTTTTGACTAGAACTTACCTCAAGATTGTGCCTGTGACCAGTATAACTCATGATACAGAATGAGTGAATTTCAGAGAGGTTTTACCCAGCTATAGAATCTGGCACTATCAGGTGAAAACGAAGCTGCCAAGTCACTGACCAGTCAAGCACTTTATCAATAGCTGACTGCAATAACTCACAATCATTCTCAAAACTAACTTCCTTATAAAGCTTGATGTTAATAAGTTATTCTGCAAAATGTGCTGTACAATAATACTGTATCACAAACAAGAGGTTCAAAAACTTTGCATACAACAGAAGTCAAACTGATAGGTCTATAATTATGTATTAGAATGCCTCCCTTTTTTGAAGAGCAGTGTTATATGACATACCTTCTAATCAGTAGAAAGATGGGAAGATTGACTAGACTTCTTAAAAATGACTAACAGGGCATCTCAAATCTGGAACCAACAGTAGTCTCAAAAAGAACTTGAGGGTGGAGCCCATCCAGGACTGGGGATTTTGAAACTTACTCAATTTATCCAGAATATCATCCCTGTGTACGACAATGTCTGACACTGTCAGACCATCAACCAATCCCCCAAGCAAAGGTAAAAAACTGAGATCTTCATCTGTAAGACCACTGGTGAAGAACTGGTTAAGAATATCAGCCTTACCTGCAGAATCCTCAACAAGCACCCCACTGGACTTAATTTAAAGGGCATGCACAGGACACTCTAAGAGTTGTGTTGCTGTTGACAAAACGCCAAAAAACCAAGGGGTTCACCTTACCGTAACTTCCCTTGAAATATTATGCTCATGGTTGTAACAGCATTTCTAGTGTACCATCTGACTTGATGTCAAGCATAATTCCTAATTACACTGGGCATTGGATCTCAAAAACTGCCTCCAGGTCCTCTGCTTCTCCTTGACCCTTTTATTAGCTTCTCTAGCCATCCTGGTGAGTTTAGGCCTGGAATTATTGCCACGATAACAAGATTTACGAAATGCAGCTCTACAGTCTCAATAACCTTTGTCTTAAAGGGCCAAACCTCTCACCCCAAACTACAGTTTTGGTACCCGGGTACCCAAATTCTCAATTGGCCCAGCTCTTTGATTGACAGCTAATTCAAACAATGCAGAGTGCCAAAGCTTATATTACACAGCATGTACAGTACTGAGAGTTTTTTGATTATATAAATTGAGTTTTCTGTATACTCACCCTGAAGCAATAACTGCTGAGATTGTGTCTGGATGAGGATGAATTTCGTAGAATTGTGGGAGGGGCTTCAGTAAGAAAGTTAGGAGAATTGGCACTGCTTGGGGTGAGAGAACAGGGCCTTTAAAGTAATTCCAAGTTTCCTCTGCATTCATGTTATGTAGGACTACTCTAGTCTAAATCCAGAAATTTTGACATACTGTACAGTAGTATGTACTAGTTACCTTCATCATAAATAAACTTGACTGCTGTCGTGTCCTCATACTGTAGATGCTCACAAACACAGGGCTGAAGATTAAAATGTCATGGTCACTTTTTCCCAGACTACTACTTGCCTAGGCCTTGCCCTGTTTTAATGAACACACCAAATAGCATGGGTGAATTGAATTTTGTGCATGCAACTCTGAAAATTAGAAGTATTAAGATGAAATGTCCCCTATAAAATCTAACAGTTACTTGCAGAATCTACAGTACAAAGTCTTAACTTGAAACTTTTGAAATTTGGATCAGGTCACTTCAAAACTTTGCTTTAAATTTTTGATGTCATGTTAGTTGGAATAATGTTGTTGTAAGTTGTAAACTGCAAATTTTACACATTAGGTGGAGATTGCAATTCCTGTAATTGACTACTTATTAGATTACAGGAATCTGCAGCCTGAGTAGGCCAACCTGAGTAGGCTTGCATGCTTTGGCTAACATCTAAGGTAAGTGGGTACGTACGACTATACTGTAGCATACCCAGCCTACAATGGACCCCACCTCGCCTCCAGAGGGGTACGTAGTCACGGTGAAGCTAACAAAAGTACAAAATACACATATTTAGAAATAGTCACTGCAACTGCGACTCCACCCAAAAGTGGAGTCTTGGTGGACTTAGTCAATTCTTCACAAATATGTCATTTTTTTGTGTTGAGAGATCATACAAATTCACAAAAGGTCACTGCAACTGAGCCTCTGCTCAAAAGTAGAGTCTCAGTAAACTTAAGTAAATTCTTCACAAATATTCACACAAATACACATAATTATTTTGTGTTGAAAGATAAAACAAATTCTGAAAAGATCACTGCGACTGTGCCTCGATCCACTCAAAAGCGGCGTCTCAGTGAACTTCGTAAAATCTTCACAAATGGTTCGCACAGTTGTACAGGGAAAAGGAAGACTTATGTTGGGTCGTTCTCAAAGTAGCATTCAAATGTCTAAAAGGCAATGTTGACTATGCCCCCTTTTTTTTGAAAAGGTGTTTCCTTCCCAAGGCTGGGTATTCTACAGTAACTCCAATAAATGTAGCAGAAAGTGTGATTTCTACAGACCTAAATTCAAGAACCAACCATTGGCTATCATGAGGGTCAAATTAATTTGGAGTGAAGGTACTGTAAAAAGGTACAGAAATGTTTTGGCTTCAGTAAGGACAAAAACAATGAATTTAAGGTTTGGCAGAACTTTCCAAAGCTTTGTCTGGTGCTATGTTGCAGTAGAGTGAAAGGGAAGAATTTTAACGGGTGCACCAAATTTGGCAGTCTGCTCAATCCAGTGTTTTTACTATTGTATACACCAGATTTTGTATGTACAGTACAAGTGCTAACAAATTTCCAGTGATCTGCTGCTACTGATCAGCACTGGTCAGGCCTGACCAGGACACAAAATTGCCAATCAGTACAATTTTCCCAAACCCTGACTGGCATGTATTCCCCACAAGAACCCACTAAAATAGCCTCTTGGTTGAGAGATTGATCATGAGGTCAATTGTGGGATAGAGCTTTGGGTGTACGTCAATTTTCACCACAGTAAAATGCCATTGACAAAATTGACAAACACCAACCTCTATCCCACAATCCTTTGTAATTGCTATTTGGAAATAGGTCTATGGGGAAAGGCATTGCATAACTGTTCACAATATCCAACACAATTTGTGAAAAATAGCCTATTATTTTGAAATTGTGTTCAATGGTATGTCAGTTTTTGTTTGCAAATTCTGATTGTCTGGCATTAGTTTCAAAAAAGCAGCACTGCACAGACAACACTGTAGAAAATCAGTGGCCAGTTCACATAGTTTGTTTGCTCTGTGCAGAAGATGAATTTCCAAGTAAAAGTATCATGCCAAAGTAACATATTAATGGGTGCATGAAACTCAATACAATTACATATGTCTCATTCATGGTAAAGGGTGTAACTTTGGATTTTGGACACCAAACTATTAAGTTTCATAAACATTTCTGCCAAAATCATGCGTGGAAATGTCTAAAGTATTGTAAATATTCTGAAGCTAATACATCATATGAAAGAGCCTGCTGTACCTGTATTAGGCAATCTGGGAAACATTTTAGGCCCCAAAACTGTATCTTTGCAGAGCACAGTAGGATGAGATTATCTCAATTCATTCTGCTCTGCATATATTGGCCAAAAACCAGCTCTAGGAGGGTCTAGATTTCACAAGTTTAGGAAAAAAAAATGAAAGTAGAAGTTATACCGTACAGTACAAGCCAGAAATTTTATTAGAACTGTATGCACCACTGACCCTTTCATCGTCTTCAGTTGTTCAAGGAATCATCTGTTGGATTTTTCTCATTACAGGACCAAGGTGGGCTTCTTGGAATATTGGTGTATTTCTCTGCATTCGCTGTGCGGGTATACACAGGAATCTTGGGGTTCATATCTCAAAGGTTAAATCAGTA
The DNA here is from genome assembly GCA_037179385.1 of Holothuria scabra. Lineage (NCBI taxonomy): Eukaryota > Metazoa > Echinodermata > Holothuroidea > Aspidochirotida > Holothuriidae > Holothuria > Holothuria scabra. Next base: position 43,863,542 of record CM074191.1, read on the forward strand.
AATCTCGACACTTGGACAGAGAAACAAATAGCGGTAAGACTCACAGTATTACAAATGTGTACAAATTGCAAATACTGAATGTTTGTTGGAATAATGGAAATGTTACTAATTTCCACCCTTTTTGGTTTCGATGAAAAGAAAAACCTATGCACTCATGATGGCGTGCATGTGTATGTATGTGTGTATTTGCGTGTGTATGTGTGTGTATGTATGTGTGTATGTTTATGTTAGTTAGTTAGATGGAGTTTTACAGCCCAGTTTCTAACCAGTTGGTTGAAGTCAAGCCAGCCACTGCCCCTTTTCCAGTTGTGGCTCACTCTCTTGTTTTCTGTACTTGTTTTCCTACCCTTTTCATGTTAACACTTGCAGGCCATGATGTAAAATTCAAATTATCAGCTGTGCCTGTTTAAATCAGTCTTTGCAGTTTTTTGCAAGTGCTTTTCTATTGTGAACTTACTGGGAGAGCAATGAAACGCGAGATACTGCATTTACACTGTACAGTTTTCAGTACATTGGAGACAGTGTCTTGAGGTTGTTTTGTGTTTTATAGACACTGGGATTTTTGTTTTTTACTAATTATGGAGCTACAGTACAGTAGTTATACAACCTATTCTTAACATTAACATGCTGCCCCTTGGTATTTGTCTGCACCATTTTAATAGCCCCAGTTCTTTTCAAGGTAATTGCAAATAAGTCTAAGCAGTGTTTCCATGGGGGGGGGGGTGCGACTGGGGTTTGTCCCCCTTTCCAGAAAGAGAAAGAGGAGGACTTATTCTGATACGGGCACCCACATGCCCAATGTTTCCCTCCAAAAAGTATGTCAGCGTGACATCCACATCTTTATATAAAGCAAGTTTCTTTAGGCAACCTGTAGTGTACAGTAGTTGCATTGAAAGGAAATTTCTGAAATCAACCTTAAAGCAGCTTATGCTGTTTGATGGAAAAAAATAACCTTCATCATTAATCTTCAATCTTGCTCTTCCATTTGATACCAACCCGATAGAAATCTTTCACGCCAGGTTTTTTTCCGGTGAAATTTCACTAATTAGAGCGCTAATTACAATAGAAAAAAACTTAATCTACTTTTTTCAGCTAAACTCTTATGCAAAGACAGCGGGCTCTTATCTCAATTTGACCAATCACAATGCAAGAAATGAGTGATGTAAAATTATGCCTACCCTTTGACACAACGATGCACATATTGCCAATATATCACACATGTTGTGTACAGTACATGCATTACAGGAGTCCTTTCACAACCGTTCGGGCCCAACACAGAATGACAGTTAGTTTCAAACGTATGTAACCCAAAGATTGTTTTTGAATGCCAAGCTACAGCATCAAATCAAAGAGAAAATGAACATTATCTTGAAACTTGGGACGGATTCAAATAGCACAATCAGTGACAAAATTAAAAACTGAACGATGGAGCCGAAACAAGTGAGTAGGAATTTGTCACTGAATCTGGGTACACAAATGAAAGGAACGAATTGCGCAGCCGGTTCGATGCGATGTGCAAATTGGACACGTAAAGGCCGTTTAAATAACGTATGTATCAATTGAACGAAATTTCACTGTCTGTTTTGTTTACGTTTTGCTTGACTCCTTCTCAAAATGACCTTCTGAATATGCATCAAATTCATTGGGCAGAGCTAGAGCAAGATAATAAGGCAGAATAGCGTTTGGAAACCGTTGAAATCTTTTCAAATTTTTGCTCATTTTCGGAGAAAAGACTAAAGTACTGTACGTTAGTTTTTAAAGCTTTTTACATTTGTATGGAGTACAGCCCATACATTTGATGAACACTGGTAACGTAAAAATAACAGCATAAGCTGCTTTAAGATACTACTGACATCAAGGCTCAATGAAGTTCCATTCACCACTGTGCCACTTTGTAGGTACTGTAGTCAGTGCTTTGTATTAAGGCTGCTGATACTGAATGAAGGCCACAGACAAATGAACTAGTGAATCAAAGCACTTCTTAACTAAACTGCTCAGTATATTATCCTTTTCAGGCTTTGTGCAGAAGAGGTCATGCACAGACAGCCCTACTTTATAGGCATGTAAGATGAAGAATTATTTGAACTTTGGCAGTAATGCTCATTTAAGGGGAAATCCAGGTCAAAGGTCACCTGGAATGATACTCTTAAATGTTTAAATAAATACTGTACTGTACTGGTGATGTTCATATTTACAGTACAGTAGGTAAATGACATGTGTTGTACATAACATGACTTAAAATGCATTTATTTTTCAGAGTATTGAAGGATTGGGTAACCGCATTTGTAGGAAGGTCTATGAAGCCAATCTACCATCCTCTTTTAGAAGGCCACAAACAGATTCGTATCCTTTTATAGAAATAGACCTTTTTCCAAATAGCAATTACAAAGGATTGTGGGATAGATTTTTGTAAGGTTTCATTGTATTTCATTTTGCTGTGGTCAAAAATCACTCACACCAAAACGCTATCACACAAGTCGTTGTAATTGCTATTTGAAAAATGGTCTTTGCAGCTTGATCATAATTTATACAGTACTTCAGAAGCATGTCATTTCAGTGCAAGTAAAGTTATGGGGAAAAAAATCATAAATACTTGGAATATCTTAAAGAGTATCAGGGTCTTGTATTGACTTTGCCTTTTGGTTGTGTCCAACCACAGAGGGTACTTAGGAGGGTTATCAACCTCACTGCAGTAGCAGTCTAGCAGAGTTCATCCTCTCTGAAATTTGTTTTGTTGATATGCACAGTTCTTGGTACTGTAACTGTTTATAAAAAGCAAAATTTAAAACTTTTATTTGTTTGTTATCTCTGCTTTATGCCACAGCTCAGTGTGTTGTACCAGGGCTGTCTTCTTTTGACACCAGTTTTTGACCAGTGAAGTTAACACCCCCCACCCCCAACCCCAACTGCTGACAGATAGATGCTGTTATTTATTTATTACATATTTAAACCTTTTTCATTGTGACTTATTAGATGTTTCTATGTAGGTAAAATAGAAACAGAAGATATCCTTCTTCAATTCTATTTTGTAATGCTGTTTTGCTCATTACTTCCATTTTAAAAAATAATGTCATACTAAAATATCAAGGTACATCTTCTATGTAATACACAATGTTAAACTCTTGTCTTTCAAGTTAGTGTAAACTCAAATAGGGTAACTCTGATAGATTTGTTTCATTATCATAATTGAATACACTACTTTCCTTAACTCAGACAACAGTGCATTGGAACACTTCATCCGAGCTAAGTATGAGCATAAAAAATATATAGACAAGGAATTAGAGAAACAACTGCAAGCGGTAAGTACAGTAATGCATTCTGTTATTCACAAAGCTACTTTACTTTGTGTTTTCGGCTTGTGTTAGTTTGAAATTATCTTACATATATGGCAAGTGCAGTCACAACAACAGAAGGAGCAGAAACACTTGTAGGTGCATTATTTCAGCAACTTAAAGGTCAAGAGCAGTCCTCTCAACTTATTTTGAAGCAAAAGCTTTATATATCACAATTTTCTTCATTTCTTTTCAAAGTATTTTTGGTAATATTTTAGGAATTCACATATTGCATATTCAATGTAAAGCAAGTACTTACTTGGTTAATTACTTTCTGGAAAAGAAAGGTTAATGTGTTAATATCCCAGGTGCAAATTACCTTTGAGCACATACAGTAGGCTACATTCAAACTGGATCTGATCACTGATGATCCCCTTAAAATCAAAGATTTTGCTTTCACAACTTGATCCCAGTGCTGAATCTAGCCCTGGAACAAGTAGTTGACAAACAGGAATTTCTTTAATAAATCCTTGGACAGTATTTTTCACTCTACTGCTCTGTGCTTTCTGTTATTTGCATTTCTTGGGAAGAAAGGAGATGTTGTGTCATGGTCATCTTGATCTTTAGTCACCTTGATCCACTAAGCTTTAATGCACAGTTCTTGATCCCCTGCTTTAGATCAGTTTGTCCCTGTTAAAATCTCCTAATATGATTCCACTACAAAGGTTGATCCCCTTCTCAAGATCAAGTGTGAAAGCAGTCTTCATCATTTCGTGTAAACAGAAGACAACAGCTGTTTGGTGTGTTCAGATTTCCTAAGACTTGTCACTTAATTGTTATTTTTTTCCTTTTTAAGACATAACATTTTGCATGGTCCAATACCCATGTTTTGTACATTTTGAAACCAGTATTTTGTTGGACTCATCATGCAATCATGCTATCAAAACATTGTAAAATAGGGTTCATTCTTCAGACTATAATTAAATTAGGTCAAAGTAATACTGTAGCAACGTTTAAAGTAAAAACCAGTGAGAGCAAAGAGATATGGTCTGAAATTTGTTACGGATATGTGACATGGCAAAGGCGAGTCCGAAATTTGGAAAATATAGGACGCAATTTACAATGAATGTACAAAGGCATCCCGACCACAAAGGTTTCTCTGTGTTGGTAATGTCTCTCATAGAAGGGTCATACATACATTGGTTTCATTTATTTTCAGGCACTGATTTTTTTCATATGTGGCAGTACTTAATTTGCTCCCAAAAGTACATTTCCTTTTGACTGTACATTACTAGGGAATGCTAAATGAGATTTTTTTTAGGGAAATTTATTAGTGAGATTCTTTTCACTTCTTCATTGGTTCCTGAAGCCGGGAAGCATAGTTGTCACTCAAATGTTGAGCAGGGCAACAAACCTGCCATGACCCAGGCATGACCAATGTTGCTGTACTTCTTTGAAGATTATACTGTACCTGGCTTTGGTGCTGCTTGCCTGCACTGCACATGATATGGGAAAATGTTCTCTTTTAAGCCAACAGTGTGTAAATACTTTTCAAAGGCAAAGTTCATATCTGTAGCAAGCTTTGGGGAATAGTCATAGATGAGATTAAACAATTTATATAACCTTGTATTTACAAGTCCAAACCTAACCACAGGATTTGTTGTAAGTGCATTCCCCTCCATGCAATTCACATAGAAATAATAACATTATGCATATTGAAAGAGACAACTTCAAAAGTTAAGATCTGATATGGGCAAGAGGCCTAACTCAGTTTCACTAAGGCCAAGCAATGAAACATTAACATTCCCTACCCAAAACTAATGTTTGTCCTTAGTCAAGGACTGTGTCGCCTTTTGCTAGACGCACTAAAGCCTAAACATGTAGGGGGGCAATTCTACAACTATGAGTACATGTAGCTTTTACTGAGAACAAACTAAAGTTGGCGAATAACATTCTACCAATTCATACAGTTGTAGTATGTGCACATAGACTATGCATAGTTGAAACATGTAGCTAACAGTTGGGTGGTAACTCCATGGTTGAAGTGATCACCACCTACAACTATTCATAAGTTTCCCTTTGGTTACATACTTTTGAATCCCACTGGAAAAGTTTATTTGTAAATCAAGATCTGCGCTAGAATTTTTTTTTTTTTTTTTTGGGAGAAAGAGGCTTAAAGTTTCTACAAATCAAATCATCTTTGTTCTATCAAATGCAGAAAAGCAAAGTTTCTTCTAGTTTCCTCCAAATGCCCAAACTTTCTGAAAAGGAGACTACCATCTTCCTACGTTTTTCCACACATGGTCAGAGTATTCATATGTATTTGAAGATAAGTTGTTCTTGACAAAACACACTTCCAGATGCTGGAATGTTACAAAGTGATGTGTAATCCTGCCTGTACAGTAGATTGCTTCCAAACTCTTACATAAGCCTGTAAAATATTTATGGTAGTTTAGTTTGACAGTGAAATGCACGATCAGTGCAATATTGAACATATCAAATTCATTTTAGGCCATGCTTAAAGTATTGTGAGAGTGAGGCTTACAGAAAAGTTATGGTAATTTTATGCACATTTGTTGAGATTCCAAAGAAATAAAAACCAGTTAAATACCATAAGTATGCCTTTGCAACTTCTAAGCTATCCTACTGTATAATGCAATGAATTGTCATTGATTATTAATTCATTTCTGAAAAGCACTTTGTTGCTTTGGTTTTTAAACAAATATATTGCTCTGTTGAGCAACGTAGGCCTAAGTAATTGGTAGCCGAACAGCAATTAATTGTGAGGCAAATTAGGATCAGTTTATTGATGTAGCCTGGTTATCCTTAGAACAGGGTTTTTATGGACATGGAAATCCTGGAAAAGTCATGAAAATTTTGAAAATTAATTTTATGGCCCGAAAAGTATTGAAAGTCAGGGAAATTGTGTGAAGTTCCAGAAATTTTCCAAAAGTAAACATTGTTCCTTTCTCACTGTTAGTATCAAAGTATGTTCTTACTTGTTGTGTCAAAGAATTATTTTTTTTCAATTTATTTTTTTTACGTGAGGTGTCAAGAGAAAAAAATTGAATATTTTTCATCTGGTCCTGGGGTGGTCCACTAAAAGTCCTGCGAATTGATTCCCCAAAAGTGTAGGAACCCTGGTCTAATCTTGTAAAAAAATTGGATCAGATTTTGAATTGAAAATCATTTTTAATTCTTTTCTAAAAGCTAACATAAGATGGCCTGAGTGTCCAAGGTTGCAATTTCCTACTTCCAGCCATACTGATGACTTCTAATAATGTAAATTTAGTATGAAATCACCAGCATTCAGTCAAATTTTTTTCTTCAAATTCATTTTACCTGTGACATGGATGATTGTACAGTACAATAACCTCTTAATTCGTCATTTTCATTGGATGTTAGGGTGTAGAATTGCATGTAGATAACTCATGGTCGACATCATTTGCTTCTCCGATTCCTCTACATTTAGGTTTGCTTCTTCAACTTGACTTGTGAGATAATGGATGATATGTTTTAATCTTATCCTTGTGTTGAATAATTTGGTCAAGGCAAGTTTATGGAGAATATATCTGTATTAAGGAAGTACAGTAGTAGTTGTAAGATTAAAATAATCTTCTTTGATGGAAGATACCATTTGGTGTTACATGAATCAATACTTTGTGTTTTCCTTTTACCCACAGAAAAAAGATCTCCCACGCAGTAGTAATATTAGTGAGCCAGAAAAGAAGAAAAAATCTTCCCAGGATAAGCCAGTTACTCTACAAAAATTAGCAAAGGTAATATTGTAAAAGGATAAGAAATGATGGTTAAAAAGCCTGAGATTCCTGGAATTATGTCCAGTTTCTTTTGTATGTTCACTACCCAAACATGACACTTTTTGGGGGTGGGGTGAGGGAAGGATATCTGATTTTTTTTGGCAAATTGCATCAGATATCAGGGACCAATTTGTTTTTGAAATTCTGATTAGCAATCCCCCAACAATGATCGGCAAATTTTTATATTGATATTTGCTAGTTGTCTGCATTTTTACAGCAGCTTGTAAAAACTACAGAATCAAAGATTGAAGGGTAGGTCTGATATTTCAGGTTAATAAAGTGCCATGCATTATGCATCCATATAACCCATCTCACATTTGCAGTATAACTACACTCAAGCCAAAAAATTCTCCGAGATGTCTCCAAGGCAATTTCTGTAAAAAGTATGCTGTGGAGACAGCAGCTTTCGACAGCATTTTTCTCATTAGCATTTCTGCTGATCTCCTCAGCATTTTTCCCAATGTTTTGCTTTGCTACCTTTCATTTGAAAATGTATGTTTCTTTTGTCAATTCAATGACCAAATAAAGACTTGAGAATAATAAATGTCTATGGCACTTTGTTAATAGCAATGTAATCCCCTTGTTGTAATGGTTTGTACTCACTCTTAGCAAGCCTTACAAAATGCACCCTCTTTATCCCATTCATAGTCCTGCCAAGTGCCATTTTACTCAGGACAAACATGGGCAGTAGTATGACAATCTTTCTTTTTTTATTTATACAGGCACCAGCTTTTAGTAGTGGCACAAAGCAATCACCTACTAAGACTCAATTAGCTCCCATCAATGCCAATGCATTCCAACAGCAACAACCCTCTCGGCCCACTGCCACAAGCTCAGCCCCAGTTACCCCACCCAAGACACAAAGCTCCATGGATGACCTCTTAGGTTTAAGTGAGTACTTAACAGGGATGTGAAATCTCTGCCTTATAGCGGAATTCCACTTTTACCGTGGGGCGATGCGCACTGTTCAACAAGAAATTTCCTCACTGGCTAACAATAGCCTAATCCCTAACCCTAACACAGAATATAATCGATACAATACAATGGCAACAACCAATCAAGAAACACTTTGTTAAACAGTGCACATCTACCCTTTTCCATTTCTTCTTCTTTTTTCAGTTTTGGCTTTTCTGAAAATCCACATTCAGCTTCGATTGTAGGGATTGCTCAACTTGTCACATGCTTTTTACGAGCGAATGCGAAGTATAGCAGCCGCTTTATAGACTTGTTACAGTGTTTTTATTCTATGCCTTGTTGGTTTTGTTACTTTTTAGTGTTTGTAAATTAAAAGGCGTTGACCATGAAAACAAATAATTTATTTAAGGATGTCCCAAGTTTCATCACATGATGAGGCATATAAGTTCAGGAATATTTCAATTACATGGTTCTTGGAACGACCAGGGAGGGACTATATGGGGTTCTCAGAAGCCCTTTCTATAGTTTTTGTCAACTGCCGTTCTTTATGACATGGTCGCTACCCTTCTTTTCTTACAGTTTGAAACATCCGAGCAATCTGTTGACGTGAAAGTTTCGGCTTTGTTGTAAAGAAAACATTGAACGGGTGATTTCTTTTCATGACCAAGGAACTTATAACTGTAACAAGAGCGACAAACTTAAGTTATACCTTATTTTGTTCAAAACTGAAGACGGTCACAGAGGGTTAGGAATAGAGAACGGATAAGATAGCGTAGTCTCCCGGATGCGAAAATTGCGCAATAGTAACTGCGTAGTTTTCTTCTGACTTAAACGTTTCAACTGAAACTTGAATCGCCCTTACCAATATGCGCTTGCTTTGCCGGTGACCACGTGTTCAACCGAACGACATGTGATACAGTTGATGATATCAAGTGCTACCACGGCTTAAAAAGGTCATTTCGAGAGTTTGATGTGTTTCAGTGGAAAGTCAAATATGGGCCATGCGCAAGGCTTTATTTGCTTAGCCGCATCGAAATAACTTAGTTAACCTCAACCCAAGTTTTTTTTGTTTTACATTTTGTAAATATCCTCACATTAGATTCTTTTATTGGTGGCTGTGCTAATAATTTAGCAATCTTGAAAGACAAATTTAAAATGGTTCCTTTGAGCAACCGTACTGTAAGGGAAAAGACTTTCTAGCTGCGCACCTATCCAACCAAAGAAAGAAGAGGAAGGTGAGAAATTTTATACCGGTACTGTTTATGTTGTTGACAATTATGGTAGGAATGGGAAGAGAGATCTCTGATGAGGGAGTAGCAAAATAAAAGACTGCGTAGTTATCTCTCTCTATTCATTAGCCACTCGAGATGATAGTTTAGTTGCATCTCTTCTGATCTGAAAGTGCTTACTATCGGTTGGTGATAATGCGATGCATATACATACAGGTGATACGGTTGAACTGCCGAACCGTAATAAGCACTGCCCTCGAGCAATACTGAGAACGCTAAGGAAGTTTAAAAAATGCAATTGTCATTCGTGAGGAAATTTTGATATTTTGAACTGCCAATAATATGTGTGAAATTCTGACAGTTTTGGCTACGGTCGGAAATTATTAATAAAACAATTCTTCTGCAATCGAAGCACTTCTATTTTCTAGATCTAGTAGAAAATATCATCCACCACCTGTTTTGTTTAGTCAATTTTAACATATACGTATCACTCATATGTACTTTTCTAAACGTCGAGCTTGTAGCATAAACAATTCTGTTTCCCTTTCATCACATAACTAATGTTTCACCTGTATAAATTTTCAACACTGATATCCTTTTCTGAAATGCACAAACATCTTCATCGTAACAAATTCACCATCTACTGCCTGTTCGTATCAGGGAGTGGCTAAAATTTAGCAACTCTGTCAATATCACTAGAACCGTTACACTGCCTCCATTCGCGAGTATGAATGCCTTGCATTCTGGTTCGACTGCTTATGCGACTTGGTTTACCTTCTGGTACACAAAAATTCCGCATGAATATATGGTCATAACGAACGGCTACGCACGAGAAAGAGTTTTTCGCCTGCTTGCAAGGTTCGATAAAGGTTCTACTGTGTACATGTACAACATTAAATTATTGCCAAGCGAACTGCTGCGCACGCGAATTGCAGAATTTTTCAAAATCCATCCGTCATCAAGCATATACGTTCATTATGGACCTACATGTATAGGAATGGGAATGCAAACAAAACGTATACTGTTTACCTGTACTTCAATACCGCCTGACTTCAGTGCCTTGCTTTGCTGTTAAGTACACTGTGGTGAAATGATTGACCGACTGTTACGCTGACGTACTGGTTCCGCAAGCAACCTAAACAGGGTAACCCTTGTGGTCAACGGCAACTTCATTTTGCTGATGGTGTTATGAATAAACCAAATGCCTCGACAGACGGGTTACTCTAAGTATATCTTTTATTTTCGTGACACCGTACCTTGCAACCTACCAATAACAAATACATTGACAGTCTTAGCTGCGACACTAGCTGTGACAATGTGACAGGGTATAAGTGCATAGGCCTGGCCAGAACAGTGAGATTAGCCAAAAGTAATGCAAAGGTTATCAAACGTTTCTCGTTCAGCATTTAACTTACTTCATATTTTTCCAGTAGTAATATGATAGGTTGTACATTATAAAGTACTTAGTTAATAGTGTCCGTTTTTGCGAGTAATAGAAGCAAAACTAAACACGGTGAATTCACCACTTCACAACCTGAATGGAATACGGCAATATGCACAGGCTTAATAACACAAGACTCCCATAATTCAATGGCTTCGATATGTACTTGCCTGCAAGTACAGGCATGTCTAGTTTTAAACTGTGTTCACTTTACAAATGACTGGGTGTTGAAACTAGATTTTTGCAACCTTTCTCTCCATACAAGTTGTGTTCAAAGCATGGGAAAACCATAGTTCATGTACAGTACGTTCAGAGTTCAAAAACAGCATAGCAGCGAACATGGAGTAGAGTAATTTAGTGCTGAGTGGATTGCACACATGGTTACATTTCCTGGTAGTGTAAGAGGTAGGTAGCGCATGCTTGTCATGTCCTGCTCGGTCTAGTCCATCGTATCAAACACGTTTCTAAAGAAACAGAATAAGGATTTAGGAGGAAAATCGGTCATGTCCAGCTGTTTCCTAGGATATTCATCAGAGAGTGTTTAAAATGAGAAGCAATAGCATCCTCCCTGTCAAGTAGTAACATTAGTGTTGTCTTATCTGTGCTTAGCCTAAGCTTATATTTTCAAATAGAGAAGGTTTGTAGACTAATGGGACAGGCAACTTTTGCAGGTTTTGTGTGACTGTTTTTGCATGTCCATAAACAGAAAAACACACTTCATAAAAAGAAAATAGTGACTGATTTCAATTAATTGGTTGCAGAAAATTGCTTTGTGATAGCAATTGAAGATGGATGTGTGATTTGGGGTACATTTTGAGACAGATATTTTGTAGCAAGGGAATGAAGGCCAAACATAAGGTTCCATTGCCTGTCAAATGAATACATTTTCTTTAGTACAAAATTGGGAAATTTCATTACCAAAGCATTAATGCCAAAAGTTACATTGAGAGCACCATTTTGCATCTGACACCCCAATGAAAGTCAAATTTTTCAAAAGGGGAGGGGACACCCACTCTCCTTAGACCCCTCCCCCAGGCCGGAATTTACCAAGTTCACCTTTTTTCCTCTTGTTTTAAGGACCCTGCTCCCACTTCTGAATTAAGGGCTTATTATATTTGTACATTTATTAAATTGTGTATAATTTTTTCAGGGGGATGAGGGGGTTGCTTTCCCTTGTATTTAGGTCATCCAGTGAGAGGAATACATAGTTATATTCTATTTGGAGCTGGCTTCAACAGGTTTGGTAGGAAATTTTAAAGAAAGTAGATTGTGTGAAAAGATAATTATTAACTCCATGCTGATTTATGAGCAACCTTTAGTTTAATGTATTTATTGAATATCATAATAGGCACTCGGGGAAAGTTGAAAAAAAAGTTGTTGTTCTTAACAGTGAAATATGTAGAGCCCCTTATGACATACACATTGTAATTATTTTAATATCTGTGACTGTTCTCAAGAGTTGTGAAGTTGAACCATTCCTTAGAATGTCCCTTTGCTTTTTAGAATATTGTGATGTGGAGTGTTGCACAAGAGTTGAACTTTTTTCTGCTAAATCCTTAATTAGTAATCTGTTTATTATATACCAGCTACAGCTAATGTCTAGTTCAGTTTTGAATGTGGGCAAAGTAAGTCAATAGCTACTTCCAAAATATAATTTTGGTGGTACCTTCACAACTGTCCTTGGAATGAAGGTTTAAAGTAGCTCATTGAGTTGGTCCAAAATTTCAACAAATTTTTCTAAAGCTGTTAAGTTTTCTTCACATATCAATGACAAATGGTCAAATTTAGACAATCCCATAGGCTACTTATAAATAACTGTCTTTTGAGTGAATACCTACTGGCACAATTTGGTTTTCAAAAATTTGTGACCAGACCCTTTTTTAATTTATTCACAAAACTGTTACAAGTCAGGACATGGCAAAATTTCAAATTTTACATTTTTTTTGTAACTATTAGGTGTGAAACTTGAATAATGATGCTAATTGCAAGCATTTTCATGTGGTAGAACCCTGAAACACATTTATTAAGATGTCAATATCAACTCAATGAGCCCCTTTAACAAACAAACAAAAAAGGACATAACACTGGGCATATTTCATGAATTTCTCATTTCATGTTACAGATTTGAATATGGGGTTCATGTTTACTCATAATGGAAGTGAAAATGCAGTAATATTCTTTTAAAATGGTCAATATTTGACGAATTTTGTGGGGTATTGTAACTTTTTTAATGTTTTTTCCTCTTCTTACATCACATCAGATGGGCATACATAACATTTTAATGTCCATAGACCTTTTAGATATCATTTAAAAAATAAACGTTTCAAAATTTCAAATCAGTCCAATGGCATGGGTATAGCAAATCCAATGCAATTCTGTCTTCAAAGAAACATTACTGTTTTCACCCATTTTTGAATTTTCTTACTGTGTTCTTTATTCTCTGTGAAAAAAAACAAAACAAAGGAAATTGCCAACTTTGTATCTAAATTTTATCATAGGTGCAATCTGAATCATTCCAAAACCCTAACATACAATCAAAGAAACAGCAGAAATGAATCCCTCATCCTTTTGTAATTATATAAGCACCTTTAGAGGTTGTGTTTAATTATCTTTAGTGTTTAACAATCTTCATTTCTCCTTTCATCAGGTACACCAAAAATTCCAGATAACAATGCTTTATTTGATATACCAATATCCCAACAAAAAGCAGATCCATTGTTTGCTGCCACACCCCAGATGGTTCCATCTTCCTCAGCCCCTTCCTTGTCATCTCCAACACAGCAGCAACAACCCCAGCAACCACCCCAACAGCAACCCCAGCAACCTGTTACAAATGGGGTTGCCAACGATGTGGATTTATTTGGCACAGAGAGTACAAATACCACCTCAGGGAAAACTTCAAAGGAATCTATTTTAGCTTTGTTTGGAAACCAGCCCAGCCAGCAACAACAGATGTATAATATTCCTGGTAAGTCATTGTTTAATTGGCTAGGATATAAATCTCTGAAAATAATACAAAAACTTTTTTTAGGTTTATACCCTATAGAGTGCTGTCACATAACATCACAATTGGTAAGCCATGCCCACTATACTACTGGGCAAAAATCAACAGTGTTTAAGTGTAATAGTCACACATGGGTTATGAGGGGCTTTTCAGCTAGATACCTACAGTACCTAGCCTGCTACGCTAGTTTCACCTGTTAAAAGGGTTAGGGCTGGTAACCACAGTGGAAGTACTCTATATTCCCTAGTGCATGCCTGGGGGTTGGAGTTGCATTTTTTAAAAGAAGGGCATTAAGGAGTATGCTTTAATTATAAAAGTAACTACCACTAAAGCTTTTGCTAGTGTATAAAATAAAATATTTTGCTTTTTATAAAATATTTTAACATATTCCCTCTGCAAATGATTAACAACTGTTTGCCTTAAACTTGTTGTAACTTTCATGTCAGCTTTTGTTAGAGGGTGTTAAGTAGAGAATAGACATATCAAGATTTATCATGCATGTACGAACTGGGTATTTTCAGTAGTTATATCACCTTAGGATTTTTCAATGAGTAAATTTAAAGTAAAATGTGCCAAGGTAATTTATGAAGGCATAGGTAGTAAGTGACTTCTAATATGAAACATTTAAGGTCAATAGGTCATCAAGGTAATAACAGCACTTTAAGAGGACGAGTGGTACCAAATATACAAAATCACCAGAATGAGGAGTTATAACCTACAATCTTGGACAAAAATCGTTGGGACACTGCCTTCCCTTTCGCAATGTTGACCACAGTTAGCCTATTCACGGCATACAGTCACTCTTTCAGCACAACATTGGAAGGGGGAGCGGAGGACGGGGATTCATGTAAGCCTTTGAACTGAAATTCAAGAATATTATGGCAAAGTGTCCCAACAGTTTTGTCCAAGATTGTAGTTAAAACCTTTTGATACTGTACTGTACTGTACTCTGTATAGAAGATTAACAGAAATTATAACATTCTAGAGGGAGAGAACACCTTTTTGAGGTTACACTGCTTAGCTTTTTGGCTGTTAAAGATCATTTGCAGCATCTGTTCTTTCAGCCACTCTAGAACAGAGATATGTATGGTAACAGATCCTTTTTGTAGGGGTTTAGGCTCAATTAATAGATTTTCCATGTAAAATTTTTTTGTTATTTCCAAATAGTGTGGTTCCTTTGGGGAAATACAACTTAAAGAGAAATATTTGGTTTTTGTCTTTCCCGCTTTTCAACAAATTGTTGGAGGGTTTAAGTAGTTCTGATGTTTGTTTACTTGGAAGAAAATGCTTTTCATTTTTTTTTGAAAGTTGTTCACAAAGTGTGATTTTTTTGGTGGGGGAAGGGGGGGGGGGGGAGGGGTGGAGGATAGGTTGAAGTGTAAGGTTGAAGTGTTTTGGGCAGTATATATTTAGGTTTGAGGTTAAAGGTGTTTCTTTTATCAGCAGAGGTGGGTAGGTGCTGTGAATAAGAATTCACAAGTTCAGTTACAGGTTGACCCCAGTGGTAGATAGGTGCTGTAGGCTGAGTCAGCCTTGATCACACTTGGAGTTTATTTAAAGGCATAGTTTATGAACGGTTGATTGCAAAATGGTCACATTTTTTTTTTATTAGAACATTCGTTTCACTACATGATCACAGCCCTGCATTGTTCTAGCTTGCCAAGCAGTCCCAAATAATGGAGGCAGTCCTACAACTTACAAATTGGCACCATCAAATCTGATGCCATAGGCCTACCAACTCAACAATTTGCAGCAATTTTGGTTGTGTTTGAAAGGTCTGTTCAATATTCTGAATTGCTCTTGGATCAAAATTCTCCTTATTTAGGATCAAGCCCCAACTCTGCTGGTTTGCTAAGTATCATTGTTTTAAAGGCCACCACTTTTATACACTGGGCTAAACACAGCAGTATTTGAAATCATGGGTATGTTAATAGTGCCTGGAATGATTTTTTTCCCTTTTAAATGCTTGTTTTCATGATTTTGTGTATTTTGTTGTTTTTTCTTTTTCAGGGGGGTTGTACATTCCATCACAGCAACCAAATCAGGCACAAATGGGAAATAACTTTGCCCAGCCTCAAATGATGATGAATCAACAGCAGAGCATGATGGGAATGCCAGCTATGCAGCAAGGCATGATGGGAGCCAACATGGGGTATGGTGGTGTTAATAACATGCAACAGCAGCAGGCATATCTACAGCAGGTATGATTTAGATTGTTTTTAGTGCATGCTTTTTGAAATCGTTTTACCATGTTGCAAAGTCTTTGTGAATGAGTCATAGAAGACACATGTATACAGAAGGTTGACACTGTTTAGTGTAAGTTCTAACTTTCACTACAAGACTGGAAGCCATATTGCAGAAAAGTTCTGGGGAAGGAGGGGAAGGAAAGGGGTATGTTGCCTGTAGTGATTTCTGTCCTGGTGGAGTTCTGGAGTGAAATGCTGTTAAACCAAAAATAAATTGTTCTGTTAGAAGTATGATCTGGTCGTACATTAGTTATCATGATTTATTTGGGAGAGCAAAATCAATGTGAACTCTGTAAAAAGTGAGTCTTGTTAGGCCCATTACTGGTGCTGTCTATCAAGCATTATTTCTTAATGGATGGAAATTATATACTTGGTGTAAGGTCATATTCAACAGTGACTGGGGTCAATTCCCATCCTCTTGGCCCTGAACTGGAATAAAATGCACTGTTCACAAACTTGTATGGTGCGTAAAACAGTGTGTAGTCATTCTCATTCTTACAAGCATGTTAGTGAATTCAAGGGTAAGTTTACACCCCCTGTATAAATATGAAATAACATTCTGTTGATAGTAACATGTTTGCCTTCTCTTCCCCTTTGTAAAAAGGGGTGTAAAACTTAAATGTGAAGTTTACAATAAGTTTCTGTAAGCACACTGATAGGTAGCTACACCACAGATTCCCTATGTAGAAGATATCTATATTGCACTCTTTCACTGTCAACCAAATGTGCAGAAAATGTTTATGCGTGCTTTCATTTCAGTCTTCCTACCACACATTTGTTTTAGTTCCCCTTAAAGTACCTCTTTGTGGCATAATTTATTTTGTGATACTTTGTTGATTTATTCATTAGTTCAGTGGTATCACTGGTGTGTGTTGTTTCCGAAACTGGATGCTTTCATAGTATGTTATCCTGCAGATTGTTTGGTGTGATGATATGTCTAGTGTTATTTATGGTTGCATCTAATTTGCTTTTGAGTTTTAGTGTTAGCCTTGATTTTAAACCTTGCCAAACCTTGAAATCCACAGTCAAAATTAAAGGACTTTTCCCTTGTTGTAGTCCACAGAAATTCTCAATTGGCACAGCTCTTTGATTGAAACCTAGTTGAAAAAAATGCAGAGTACCAAACCTAATGTTACTGAGATTGTGTTTGCATAACCAGAATGAATTTTAGACAGTTGTGGGAGGGGCTTAAGTAAGTAGGTTAGGATAATTGGAACTGTTTGGGGTGAGAGGATAAGACCTTTACATTACAGGAATTTGCATTAGGTGGAAGAATTTTGACCAAATTTTTTTCAAAGGAAGATTCACTCTTAGGGAATTTTGTATGTATTATTCCTTGGACATTTATAAATTTGGCAAAATCAAGTATGGGCTCAACATTATTTTTCCAAAATATTACCATTCCAATAAATGTATTAGTTTTATGTTTGTTCTGTAGTGCAATGGTCATTGTTTAGTTCTTGCTGTGATGTTAGAATGATTTTTATTTTGTTTCGCTATTTTACTAACAGTTTCAGACAGAACAGGTGCAAAATTCACCTGGATTCAGCCAGCCTCACGATGCTAATAAACAACTGTCACCCATATCTGACATGCAAAGCCAAATGCCAACTAGCAATATGCATATGCAGCAGCCATATATGCATATGCAACAACCTGCTGACACTAACATGCTTTGGCAACAGTCTTTGGGCATGAATATGCAGCAACCCCAAAATATGTACATGACCCAGCAGCATGGGGTAGCCTCACCAACTTCATCGATGAACATGCCACAGTACACCAACCAGCACGGAGGGGCACCGACCCAATTCATGCATATGCAGCAGCCTGATATGACTCAGGTTGGCCCCTCCCTAAATATTATTTTCATTTGTAATTTTTTTAAATTACATTCTTCTTTCCCTCTTGCATGTTTTATGACCATTTTCAATTCAGCTATTAAAGGGCAAGAGCAGTCTGCCCCCTCCCCCATCCCGACTTGAAGAAGTGTAGTAAGACTGTCCTTTCCTGTTCCATGATAGGCTCTTGGAATTCATGTGGCAACGTTTTTTCTCCTCAAATGCACCAGGAGTAACCATTTGGTTTACTTGAATATGCAGTATTGAAGTCCTAAAATATTATAAAAAATACTTTGAAGAGAAATAAGAGGAAAACTTTGAGCTTTATCTGCTGCATCAAAACAAGTTTTGGATGACTGTTTTTGCCCTTTAACAATCTTTTTTTGTCATTTGCATGCTGATCATTCCATTCCCCTTGGTGTGTTCAACCTTTACTTACTGCTGTACTTTTACAGTACATATATATATTTGTCATTGTATTTGCTTGGACCTAGAAGTTCAAACTCCAAAGTTCATCTGTAATTGGAATAGTTTATAATGCACATAAAGTACTGCTCACATGGTCAACATCCTTTAAAAGAAGGTTGCAGAGGCCAAGATAGCCCCTGTATTTCTTCAAAATTTCAAGAGGCTGGTTGCATGATAACAGAAACCAAAGGTTGCATTACATAAACAAATAAGATTAGTTCCTGGTACTTCTGTTGATGTATCATGTTAAATACCATTCAAATTGTTGGCAAAGGACTCCCCATTCAAAAGAAGTAACCAGTTCTTTGTAATGTTTGTTTGTAAATGCACCATACTCAATAAGCAACTGGCCCCTACCCCAACCTCACTCCACCCCTACCCCCACAAAAAAAAAACTGCCTTATGTATAAAGAAGATTGTGAGAGACGTAATTTGCCAAGAGCAATTTGCACAATTTAGGTTGATATCCCAGCAAGCTAAATTGTTTAGACAAGTGTGAAAGGATGTGCTGTTGTTTGTGCAACTAAAACAATTGTCTTTTCTGACGTCTCTAAATCAATTAATTTCAAATATAGCCAGACCAAATTTTGCATGTTAAATTCTTCACAAAATATTATCTTAAAATGTATGTGAAGTAGCTTACCGTGTCATGAAACACAACAGTTTGCAGCATAGATGCAAGAATTGTATAGAGATTTCTTTGAAACAACGTAAGCACCTTAATTATATTGAAACATTGGTTACAAAGTTGGAGTCATTTCATATTTCGATCGTCAATAAGTATCTCTCTATGCTGAGAATGTAAATGGAGTTTATGTGGGGAGAGGCAACTAAGGACTAATTCTACTTGAAGTCCAGAATGAAAGAACAAAATTATTTTCAAATTTTTAAAGTTGACATTGAGGTGACTACTGTTTGCCACCTTATTTAATGCACCTTTCCACATATTTTGTAGAAACCCAGACAGGCATGGCAGCTGGTACAATATGGGAAAAATTGACTGGGATATATTGACAATGCTCATTTGCTGTGATAAAACAGTATCCTGTATTTATACAAACATACAGTAGCTGTCATGTGTAGACTGTTGACAGGATCATTGTAGAGTTTGATGTCTGTTGTGTTTGAATTATTGACATGAACCATGGCACCTGATCCTTACAATATATCGTGGTGCATTTTGGTATACTCAAAACATAAATAATAGATTCAGATGCATTAATGATGTATTGAGGCATCAATAATACATGTTCATGTGAGTGGGTTTAAGGAAAGACTGGAGGCATCAGAATAAAAACAATATACCATGTGCCCTGTAGTAGCACAGTCAGCATTGCTGTATTACCATAAAAACATCAACATAAATGGTAGTGTGCTTTAAGCTGTGGATAAAGTACGACTTAACCCAATGGAGACAAAATTACAAGCAAAGTGTAATATAACACAAAACTTAGTAAATCTTAAAAAAGGATATAGTAATAAACTTAGAATACAGATAAAAAAAGTGTCACCCATCTAGTGTAACTGTATTTAAGTTAAAAACATACAAGGAAGTGTTACTGTTTTTACTGGTATGGTAATTTGAAAGTGTACCTTGATTAGAGAATATCGTAAAGCTCATTACCCCTTACCCCCATCCATCTTTCTCCTCTTTTTGCACCCTTTTTTTTTTTTTTTTTTTTGGTCTTTGTAGTTTTACAAATGGATGTGAATGGGAAAACTAGCTCTAAAAATGATATTTTGATCAAAATGTTGTCAAATTATTCATCTATACAGGGCTAATGTTCACAGTGCAACTGAATATCTCTATCACTGCTCAGACATAATACCATAACGCTACAAATTCTTGGTGTTCATCCAGCAATATTAATGGTGCATGCCGGAAGAAAGATCATTTGTAATATTTACAAAATTGTTATCAAGGCCACTCAACTGCAGAATAATTATACAGTACCAACCTCATGTACATGTATCATATGCAAGTCTGTCTTACACATTTTTTCAATTTTTAAAAGCTTCAGGACACTTAGTTTGCTCTGTGTTCAGCAATTTTAACTTTTATTAAAAAGACAGTCTGTCATTGAAATTGCTTTCATCAAGCCATAGAACCAAGTTCGGAGAGGGGAAAAACAAACATAACCTTATGTGTGATATTGACAAGAAATGCCTGAGGGATTGAATCACTGGCACTTTAAGTTAATTTGGTTTTATTTCAAGAAAATTGGTTCATTTCAAGAAAATATTTGTGGATCTTAAAAAAAAAATTAAATGAATATATAGTGGTCTGCCTTGGAAGGGTTCTGAAGAGGTTGCTGGTGGCTGTAATGTATGTACAGTTATAACAGTGGCTTTTACTACATTAAATGGGGTGTAAACATCAGTTGTTATTTTTGGTCATTTCAAAATTACGGGCTTTTCATATGTGCTGTCTGTGGTAGGGTTAGACAGCTGCAGATTCATTACAAACTGGCCCAACATTTTACTTTTTTTTTCACTTCAAGGTGACAATACATTTCGTGAAATAACCCTTACTCAAATGGCCTAAAACTAAAGTCTAAAGCCCGACCCATGGGCAGAAAGTGGGATTTTACTTGATGTAAGCACCCAAGGTTTATAACCACCCCAAGAGCTTATTGGATTATATCATATCTTTATTATGTTAGGGTTTAATGGCTACAAATTGTAAGTGTGATCATCAAGCAGAAACTCGACTAGCGACCCGAATGTCAGGTTTTATTCGCCATTGGTAGTTGATTTGAGTATTGCTTTTTTACTTAATGTATACAACACATATCCCTTGGAATGTCATTTAACTCCCATCGAACTAACAAATTGAAATCTAGTTCTTTTCAGGAAGAGTCATTTAAACAGACAGATTTTTCCCGTATTCTTGGCTTTCTCAAGGAAAGTAATCTTTAAAGAAATTACTGACATGCCCTCCAACATTTGCAATCTGTTTGGTGGAAATTGATCCCAGTGAGACATTTCTTTAATTTTTTTTGTTTTTTTTATGTATTTTACCTCAACAATAAACCTTTTACTTTTCTTTGTGACTCTACAGTCATATAATGATTTACGTTGGTGTGTCTTTAAATTCCATCTTACTACATACTAGCTTGTTATTACAGTGATAAACATTGAAATTTAAGTGATACTTAAGCATGCCCTGCAAAGAAAGTGCCCCATGCTCAAAATGCTGTAAATCCTTTAATAGTTTATTGTGCCTTTTCAAGACTTGGAAAATTTTAGCTTTCACCTAAACTTTAGGTGAAAGCATGTTTAAATATTTGACCTGAGCAAAGATTGTATGGCAACATAGTACTGATGGTAAAATAGGATGTTATTCTACTTTTGGTGGCTGTAATATGAAAATGGTGAAGGTTAACTTGGTATTCCATTTCATAATATCTATCTAATCTTTTGGTTACTTTGCTTGTTGGGTTATTGGTTGATGTTATAATGAATTCAGCAATTATGCGTGAGATTGAAACCTAATGTTATTCTATATAAAATGCTTTCAAGTGACGTCACAATTGGTAAGCCAGTGTTTTATGCAACAGTGACACATGGATCGTCAGCTGCTTCTCAGCTAGCTACACTTGCCAGCTTAGAACGCTATTAGTGTTGCCTGTTAACCCTCTATTGCCCAGCTCCAATCGGGGCATATTTGCCCACCTTGGGGTCGGTGGAAAGGATGTTGTAATGTGTCCCGGATCGGCTTCCGCAAACTATTGACCTTGTGACTTCAAACTATTGTCTATCTCCTAGTTGTGGCCAAATTTTCCGGTAGCTACTGGCAGTTTCAAGCTCCACATGAAACAGTAAAAATATGTTGGGGCCATGCTCTCCCTCTGTAGCAGAAGGGATACACTGGCAGTAGAGGGTTAAAAGGTGGGGCTTGTGACGTAAATGAAAGTAAACCATATGTACATAAAAGGCACTCTTTCCTAGTTCTCACATTAAACGTTCAGTCTCTGTCCCAAAAGCAAGAGTTGCCCCTGCTCACTTTTACTTTGTGATTATCCACACATTCTCTTTGTCAGGTGGCCATTTCACAGACCTACATTTTGCTTAAAACCTCACAAAAAATTGCTGAAATTGCCACCAGCACTGTG
The DNA here is from genome assembly GCA_037179385.1 of Holothuria scabra. Lineage (NCBI taxonomy): Eukaryota > Metazoa > Echinodermata > Holothuroidea > Aspidochirotida > Holothuriidae > Holothuria > Holothuria scabra. The sequence continues at coordinate 43,885,891 of CM074191.1, forward strand.
TTAGCTGTTAAAGAATTGAAAGTTCTCTCTACCTGTTGGTTGTCAGAGCTGGCATCATTTGTCCTATCGACTTGAACAGCCTCACAACAGCTACAAAATCCCAGATTTTAGTAGATATGTTGGTGGCATTAGGAGAAACCATTTTCCCAGTGAAGTACATATGAATTGAAGTATTGGGTACTGTTGATGTAATGTCAGAACTAGGGAAGGGTGTCATCAACTAAGGTTTTGGAATGTGACTTTACAAGCTACAATCCTAGACAAAAAAGGTGGGGCACTTGCCCAAATGTAGCTATATGCATACACAGATTTGCTGTCTTCCAAAATGCCTTCCACCTAAAATCAATGTTGTCAATCCCCCCCCCCTGAAACTATGTTGTCATCAGCAAAATATACTCCAAATTTTTAGAAATATAACATTGAATGGGAGAATAGGATATTCACTCACCCATGTACTTTGTGTCCAGGATTGTAGTTGTTATTTTATTCTTCAATGTCTTCAGCTGTTAGCTTGCTACAGAATTAACTTTTATCCCCGAAATTAGTTTTCTTTGAGAGGTAAGTAAGGTTTTTTAAAGTGAACTGAATATTTATGCTTTGTCAAGATACATTGTTGCATTTTGAACTTTCACATACTTTGTTTCTTTTTCACATCTTTTATGACTCAAACCCTTGTATTGAGACCATTGAATGTATGGGTCTGAAATTTAATATTCAAATTCTCAGAAAATAAAATTTATACAATTCGTTAAATCAGGAGTGAGGTGCATTAGGTATCATTATACTGTACTTTCATTTAAATTTAAATTGTATGTTCTTGATATATAAGTAGGTAAGGTCATTACATTTTCAAGTTTGAGTGGATTTACAGCAAGCAGGTCTTACATCGAAGCCTTCCTTTAAAATTGATCTATCAACTGTTTCTCTCTGACAGTCATGAATATGGTTTAAAGTACAAATGCTTTAGACAGGGAAACATTTTTGATACCTATTGGTAGGTTCATGTACCTGTTAGTTATTTCATGCAACCTACTATTTAATGGAAAATGAAGTCTTCCAAATTTTGAATTTATGCAATAATATGCTGTGTTTCATGATTGGCTCTGAAGAGGTCATGTGACAATATTTTTTCTCACAAAATCATGAAATTTAGGAAGATAGCTCATTAAGTCAACTTGAACAACATGCAATGTTGAATTTCTAAACTGTCATGAAAGATTCTTCAAAGTGAAAAAAGAAGAGACAAGAAGAAACCTGTTGGGTCTAACCATTGATTCAAAACAAGTTTGGGGTAACTGCTTTTGTCCTTTAAGTTCATACATCTGTCAAAACTGTATGTTAAAACTAAAACAAAAAAAAGATAAATGACCTCCAACAAAGTGTTGGACATTATTGTGAGAAGATGGGAACACTCCTGCTTGCTTCAAATTCACTGTGGGTAACAAAAGTATTACTACATTTGTAAATATTTTGAGAAAGAATAACAATAAATTTGGTGCACATTCACCAGAATCATTCACTTCCTCTCTAAAAATATAAATACAAAACGTCACCGAAGTCTTTCTTTGCAGCCTTCTATATCTCTTAGGCTGTTGACAAATTTTTATATGCGTGGTCAAAGACTTCCATTTTGTAATGAAATAAAATTCAGTTCAGAGATTTTAAAATTTTGTATGTGTTAATGTATTTTCACCAGATTTGGGACATGAGTTTTTGAACGCAAAGGATTTTAACGTGAAAAAACAGAAGAAAGTGTATTATTTGCTCAATTTTTGTTTTCAAATATGTTTTGCTAATGCTTTGTTAATATCTTTCCAACATTTTCTACTTAACCAGGTCCAAGCTCAGATGCAGAATATGCGTGTTAGTGGAAATATGGGTATGAATGGACAGGTTGGAATGAATGGGCAGATGGCAATGAATGGACAAGTCCCCCAACAGCAGCAGCCTGCCCAGGCATGGAATGGAGGGATGTATCCCAACATGCAACAGGCCCCAGGAGTACCGGTACAGGGCAATATGGGCTGGGGTGCAGGCAATATGGCAGGGCAGACTCTGAGCACACAGTTGTGGAAATGAGAACTCAGATCTCAAGAAATGTAAATAACTAGTTGTAGATCTCCATCTTGTCATTCTTGGACTGTGTGACCTTTGACCTCATATGCTCATGTTGATGCTTTGTGGCAGAATTGGCAATTTTAAGAAGAGAATTGACTTCCAAACAGCAGCCTGAACATTATGAGCAGAAGGTGTTGAAAGACAATTTGAGCTGTCTCTTGGCAACAAAAATGACCACACAACGAAGCTTTGATCAAAGGATTCTGCGCCTGTCAATTAATTACTGTACACAAATTGGAATTTGCAGAGTTTAGGAGGGAGGTTTACAAGCTTTTCCATTAGCTATGGTCATTAAACAAATTGCTTCTGTGATAACAGATATTTATTAATCCTTTTGGTCTCAAAATAAAAAAAAAAATAGAAAAAGAATGTCACTGAGGATTTGACAGCAATAAAGAGAAATATCCAAGATAAAAACAAGGTGAGCATACAGTGAAATAATTACAAAACTAGGAATATGTTAAATTGGTTCTTCATTTGGTCGTAATTTTTTCACCGTGTCTGTAATCAGGTGTGTAAATTGGATCAGGTTAAAGTAATACCTGTGCATTATTAACAGGGTTACAAAGAGTTCAAGAAAGTTTATATCATTGCAGAAGAAAACTAGAAAATGATGATGAAAGCAACAAGGAGGAAGTGCACATCTTGCCTCCTGGTGACCAGGGCTGGAGTCTTTCAATAATTCAGACAATAGTCTGAACAAATGCTAGAGTCAGAATGGTCTGTATATACATATACACATATCTATTGGAAGAGTCATTTCTATTAATATAAAAGGGGAAAATCCCTGATGAGTATTGATGGCTTTTGGTATAGGTAGAAGATGGTTAGGTGGGGTGAGTTCTGGGTAACTGAAAGTTTTAGGAAAGATACCATAACAGATGGAAATTAAGCTTAGGGGAATTAAGCTAAAACCTTTGTGGTTTTGAGTGGATTTATGGATATTCGTTACAGTCCTATAGGCCTTTGGCCCTGTGGTATCAGCACATTGGTAACACAGCTCATTGGTTATACAGCCCATTGATATTTCAATGCACTGACCCCATAGCCTATTGGTCCAAAATTTCATGGAATTTTGCATTTGTATGAGCTATTGGACCAATTTGTGACCATTGTGCTAGTGGTTTATAATACCAATAGGATATTTTTTCATGGTAGCAGTAATGGGCTGTAAAACATATGGATTGTCATATGTATACCAAACCCCTACTAACCTCTTAACTATCTTTGTTACACTCACTTACCTAAGTTATGGTCCTGGCAAATCTCTCCCACTGTGTGTTCAAGACTTGCCAAGACCTTAGTCCCTTTGTCAAAAACCATAGTTTACCAATGCTACTGTATTTCTGGTTTGCCTGCAAAACTAGGGCACTGCACAAAACTACTGCACCCTGGAATAGGTCCTTATTAACCTATGGTGTGTAATAGTGTTGTGGACATGATATAGGCATGATGAGGAGATACTTTTACATGTGTTCATTCTCTTGGGAGACACAAACATGGCAGCTTCTATTCAAAACTTTGGTATTCACAGAACCCATACACACGTACTGTGTATACATAATATAATGTATAGGTCAGTTTGGCAGGTTGGACCCCCGTCTATAGCCAAAAGGTTAATACAAGTGAGAACTACAAAGGTGGTTTTGAGGTAAGTATGAGGGTTTGCAGATGTGCAAACAAGGAAGTTAAAGGTTTTTCCGTTTACTGTAGGATTGTCGGCTTTGCATTAGGCATATGCCCTATTGCCCTTGGTACCAGCAGGAAAAAGGTGTAACTGGCCTTTCTATGACATCTTGGTGTGTTTATTCATGTGGTGGTTGTAGTTTATTATCATTGTGGTGAGATTCAGTCAAACTAACTGGTGTACAAAGTATATTAGAAGCAAATTTTCATGGGTTGATTCAATAATTGGTTAAATTAATGTAATCCTTTGCCCACAGTTGGATGTGATCTTTTACTTCTTAATTGTTTAGTACAACAAAAAATTCTTTTAGCTTTTATTTGCAGAAAAGAAAAATACTTTTGAGTAACAGCACAAGAACTAAGATTCCAGCCCTGGAATTGGCCATTTGATTTCATGTGTTGAAATACTGGGCAGGAGGCATTCCCCTAATATAGTGTTTTTTATGAGTAAAGTGATTTAAAAGTATGTCAATAAAAGTTTTATTATACATGAGAAGAGTATCTTGGTAATCCTCAAAATTTTCTGGAAGTTAAATACACTGTCCAATATGTTTTTCTTAGTTAACTAGAAGTGGTATCTGGCTGTGATACCATAACAGCTGTTAATTTCTGCATATATATATATGTAAAGTCACAATTACAGTAATATATCATTGGAATGATTCGGGGTGGGGTAGGTTATGTGTGTAGGTTTTCCATCTGTCGCTGAACTGCAGTGAGAACACACATTTCACTGGTTCATGAGAGTTGAAAGAGAATTCCATCTATGGCATGCATGTTACATTTTAATAATTTATAGAAGTAGACTGAGCCTGTTGCTTTGTAATTGTTGTACAAGGAAATAATGTATTTGGTCATTTAATTCTTTCCCAGTTTTTATAAAGATCAAATTGACCACATGTTTTCCTTTTACCTTCAAAACACACAAAAGCAACTTAATGATTTGAAAGATGTGAAACAACACCAATAAAGCAAAAGCCTTGTTTCAAGCTGATTTCTTTATTTTTAGATGTGGAAAGGAGAGTAAGTTCAGATTATTTTCTGTCACCTAGGTGTGCCATTTCAGGTCCCTTTTGTGTTCATGAAGCAAACTGTTATTGGGTACTCTGCACCAGTCATGGTGTGATAACCCCAGGTAAAATTACAGAATGTATCATGAAGCCTTGGCAAAAGGGGGTTGGGGTTAGGTAGGGGTGGGGGGAAGGGAGAGGGAGTTTTGAAATAGGAAGGCACTGGAGACAAATTTATGCACTAAAATGTATCAAACATCAGTTGCTCTATTAAACACAGTAAAACCTTTTTTTTTTTGAAATCTCACTGTTTGATGTGTAGTCCACATAGCAGTTACATGTAATAGTTATATTTTAATGCTTCTGAAACTATACTGGCGTGCCTGCTTTACCTCTTGTATGAGGATGTCAGTGTTGGACCAGCTTAAAAAGTTACAAATATTATGGCTTGAAATTTTCCTTTAGTGCAGTTACTGTGTTAGTGACATTTAACATAAAGCAGTTTTGAAATTACAGCCAATGGTGTGTGCTGGCTCTGTGTTGTTATATATAAATATGTGTCATATGCAGAGACAGAATATTGAAACAAGAAATATACTTGGACAGTTTCTCTAATATTCCCTGTATGAATGAAGTATTATTTCATCATACTCAAGTTTATTCTTTTTGTTTCCACTTTTTGGGATCAAGAGTTCTTTGAATCACCTTACAGTATTTTGTGATAATGTGTATTATCATAAATGAAACAATGTGGTATCTTTATATTACAATTGTGGAATCAGTTAGAGGATATTGTAGGGGGAAAAAGGGAGAGGGCTTTGGCCCCCCCATCTGTGTCTGAAGTGGGATTAGTGAGAAACAGTCCAAGAGCCATCCTTTCATGTAAAAGAAGGGCCCTAATGAGTATATTTGCTTCTTTGTGAGTTAATGGGTCCTTGGTATGCTTTTTGGACTTTAGTATGTGTCTTATTAGTTTCAGTAACTTCAAAGGAAAATCTTTTTTTCATGCAAAAAGGTAAATAGAAGTAAAATCAATTGTTTAGGACAATTCTCTTATAAACTGTATGACATGCATCACATCATGATGCTATACATCTAATTGGTAGTGTTTGAAACAATATTAGCACTTTTGTAGAATGAGAAGAATTTTACAGTTGAGCCATGTCTAGTTAGTGTGTAAGCAGAATTTATTTTCATAGTCATAATAACCAATGATATTTAAAGGATGTGAATATTCATTAATTGGATAGAATGACATGAATATGTATATACTGCTGTTACTTGGAAGAAGAGTGAAAAGACATTTCTGGTTGAAAAAAAAAAATGACAAAAACTAAAATGACAGAATGGAAGTGACATCACAACATCATGAGTGAAGTCACCTGGTTAAGGGACTTCAACACCCCTATTTCCTGAACACCTGACATTTATGCTTAAATTTTTTCAAGATAAATGTAAGGAATGCTTTTTTTTTTAGACAGAAATTTAGGTACTAAATGATACCAAAAACTTTGGTCAAGAGGAATTTGTTCTGTATAGTTTTATGGTACTCCTGACATAGTAGTCCCAAAAGTGAATTTGTTGTTTTGTAAATTTGTCCCCTTCATTCAGTGCCCTTATTTAAGCTAGAGTTCAGCCTTTCAAAGTACTGCACTTGAAACATTTTTCTGGGAAAGTGAAGAATGTAAGAAGGTTATGAATTCCTCTGAACATTTGAGATAATGAATTCTTAGTGCATGTATGTATAATGTAATTTTATTTTAAAAAGCCAAAGTCATTTTTGCTTCATTCAATGAAGGCTGTCATCTACTGTGTAATTTTTTTAGCTGAATGGATATACATCTTTGTATATTTGAAAACATTGCATCCAGTGCAAGGGAGAGCTTACTTGTCATCTTTGTCATCACACATAACTGAAGGATATGATGATGTGATCAAAGAGTTGTGAATTTTATTACATCATCTCATGACATGTACTCTTAGTACTCCAGTAAGATTTGTTGGGAATAGAAAAGTATACTTGTTTAAAGCAGGGGCATAACCACGGGGGCCTGGTGGATTTCACAGGCCACCAAATTCATGAAGATAAAATGTATTGATATTACAAGATGACTTTCATGCCCCCCCCCTCCCCCCTTGATTTGATAAAAAGCACCATAACATTTATCTCCTTTGTTTCAAGCTTCCTACCTATGATTTAAAAGGTTCTCCTTACAGAGGAAGTAGCCTCAGGCTCTCCAAGGTGGGGGTGGGGGAGGGATGAGTTTGATCTACTTTAAAGGGTTGCTTGAACCACTTAAATGAAATTGTGGTTCCTTTTTAATTTTTATGAGTAATGATAGTATTTCCCTCTATATGTATTACTCAAGAATATTGCTTCATAAGTTTTAGAGTACTTTCATTTTCATTCTTTGGTGTTGATATTTTTTTAGGTTGTCTAAAAGGAAAATTTTACTAAATTGTTTGTCAAATTTAAGTCCATATTTGAATGATTAAGTGAAGCTAGGATTCTAGATATAAGTATGTAATGTACAGCTTTCTACATAACATAGTGGTTTTGAGGAAAAGCAGTATGTTATAATGCATCCATATCTGTTCTCCCAATAATGTATTGGCAAACAATAAATTTAAGATGTTTTTCTTTCCTTATTTCATATTTATTAAGGGAACCCTGGCTTAATTTGAAAGTAAAATGACTGCTGTATTGTTCCAAGCCTCTGGTGTTAATGGTGCAGTGTATCTCCTATTGTATGTTACATAATGTATCATGTGTTGAAAGCAGAGTACAAGTTGCTATGGGTCAATAAAGACAACCCCAGGTGGTAAAATTTACCCACTTTAGTGCACTTCCAGCCCACCTCCAATAAAGAATGATGTACCTGGCTTGTGCAGCTCCTAAAAGACACAGTAGCCTGCACTGAGTTTAAAATGCTTTAGATCATATTCAAGGGGATTTGTTCCCCTGATTTTGTCCTTGCCCCCCCCCCAGGACCCCCCAAGTTAGGTCAGTTAGGGCTTGGATTAACAGAAAATCACTAATATACCTCTCCTGAGACTCAGTTCTCATCCAGACATATGCTTAAACCTCAGAGCTTCTTGTGGGCTTTGCCCATAATATTTTCCTGTGCCCTTCCCCCCCCCCCCTTGATTTTGACATTCAGGGGTTAGTACAAAAGTAAGCTGGTTACTAAATTCTCAGTGCATTCACTGCCCTCCCACCCCCCTCCCCCTGAAAAATGAAGAACAAAAATGAAAATTCAAATGTTACTCTCACTAAATGTAAAAATGTGCACTAGTTTATTTTGGTAATCTCACCCCAGTCTGAAAATGATGGAAAACAACAATATTGAATGTCAATTTTAAGACCCCTGCTATTGTTCATTGGACATTTTATAAAAACTAGTCTTGTTCATATGCTGGTGTGACATGATCAGTACATCTTTGAGATTAGAGACCCTTGGAATGTGATGAGAGTGAACATTGTGAATTCCTTATTTACTGTTACTGTATAGGTAGAGTTTCACCACAAAACCACTGTTGTATCCAAAAACACTTGTGTCATGAAATGCTCCTTATAAACTTTGTGTGTAATCATGTTTTGGACCAGGAATAGGCATGCAGGGAGGAGAAATCTGTACAATAGTACTCCCTCTTGGGTTGTATTGAATGCAAATCTGGTGCACAGTCTCCTTACAAATCTTATTTTTGCAGAACCTGTACAAACTTACTGTGTATATGGAGTATAACAACAGCTCAGAATATAATAGCTCAGTATGGACATTTGGATCCCTCGGTAGCAAACGGTTAACACTATGGTAAACTTGTCATTTCATGTCCTCTTTGAAAAGTAAGTGATGTAATAAATGTTTGATATGTAATATAAAAAGAAGTTTTGTAGAAAGGAATCAGCAGATATGCTTTCAAGAGGTTGGGGAATAACTCCATTAGACATTTAACCAAAGGCTTGGAACAAGCTATTTGTTTAATATAAGTTTAAGCATTTTATTTCACTTTATGTTCAAAAAAAGAAAATAGAATAATGATAAGGCCAAATATATATTATGTTTTGAAATTAATGGGAAATAAAATTGACTATTTCAAAAATAATTTGTTGCATTTTAATTTTTAGTAAGAAAACAACATTTTACTGACTGAAAGTTTCATTTGTTACTGTTTTTCTGTAAAATGATCAGATAGGTTCAATATAAGTAGCAGTCAGTGTGCCTCATGTTGGGTTTGATTGGGACATATCTATGTCTGGCTATAAAGGTAAGCAATGGTCCTGGCAAACATCTTTCTTCACAAAACCTTGCTAGATCTATCAGTTCATTGCTGTCATTACATTTTTAAAAATAAAGTTCTTTTTAGAGCTTGAAAGGATAAAAATACTTCAGACTTTTGTGCATCATAGCCTTTTTCACATTCTTCCAAACATTCTGGCTGTGTGCTAGCTTGACTCAGGTATAAAACTAATGGATACTTTGGCATAGGTAATAATGCAATTTATGTCTGTGGTTTGTAGTGATATGTTTATTGACCCAGTGGATCATTTTGTTGCTACCCTGTCTTTCAGGTGTCAAATTCAAATGCTTTGGAGAGGCCATACACCAATGTTAATTAAAGAGTTGGAATGGTTGAGTGTTTGGGGAGGGGGAGGGGACTTCACCACACAGTTGAGCAAAAAGCAGAGTTTAACAGAGTTCTTGCTGTCATGGAAAACCTGAAAATGTCACAAAATTTCTGAGTATTATTTGAAGGCCTGGAAAGGTTTTGAAATTCATGGATGTTATGTCATGGGAAAGTCATGGAAATTTTCACTGTGATATTGCTCCATTCTCATTTGCAAGACCTCTTGTGCATAGTACCAATTTGTATTATCTAATTTTTGGTCCTGGAAAAGTCAGCCAAAGATGCAAGAGTTAGGGTAATTTCTTAATTTCAGGAAATCAAAATCACTGACAAAGTGTTTTGCCATGGTCAATATGGTTGAAAAGACCAAAGGTGAAGAGAGTAAACAGGTTATTGGAATATTTTTAACATAAATGTAGCTTTTCTACATGAACATACTTTAAAAATGGAGGAAAGCTCATCTAGGCTTCATGTTGTGAAGGCTTCCCACAACAAAACCCTTGGTTTGACCTTAAGACTCCTCCTGATGGAGGCAATGGTGAATAACAATTTTGGGAAGTGAACTCCTTTGGTTTCATCTTTGGGCCAGGAACCCTTGTTTAATACCACTGGTTCATTACTTTTGCATAAGGGCATATTCTTTATTATTAAAATTTGTGTACCATTAGTAAACCACACCCTTCATTCAGTTTGGACCTCACACTTATAAAGTTAATCTGCAAGAAACAAAAATAGCTCATTCAGAATTCATAAGATCTTTCACTATAGTTTATTTTGTTGAGATAAAATAAGAATGGCATTTTTTCATTTAATATATTAAATGCAATCAATATCATGCTTTTGATAATCAGTGTCATGTTTGAAAACATGAGACAGATTTTCCTAGGAATCATCTTCTGTTCACAAAATCTGACATCTTTTGATTCAGAAGGGAAGAAAGTGTGAGCAAAACTAATTCATCCCACCTCCAATCATGGAAGGAGACAGTCTACTATACTAATTCAAGATGGGATGACTGCATTTCTGCATTCACTGCTTACTTGTGACATCATAAATGGGTAGCCACACCCAATGCGGAGCATAAAAATCAATTGTCCTGCATAGTGCATCAAAAAAGCTATCAGCTGCTTTTTAGCTATACATATGTATTACACAAGTTTTTTGCCTGGCAAAAGGAGCAGGGCTTGTGATGTCTGTTAATGCACTCTGTTACAGAAGAAAGTGAGTGCAATAAATGATTAAATTTTCTACAAATAAAAGAATGTTCTAAAAGAATAAAAGAATGTCTTTATCCCATAATCCACTAAAAACAGTTTAATCAATTTTCACATTTATTCTAATGGTCAACCAGGGTACTCCTGTTTCAACTCTACCCTTAAAACTAAATGAACTTTCCATGGTATATAAGAGATAAAGTTGCAATGTCAAAAAGACTAACTTTTCAACAAAGGCAAGTTTTTTGTCAAAGGAAAACTCAGCAGATGACAGTCTTCTGATCATTTATCTCTACTAGAACCACTTTAATCCGTTTCCTGAGAGATTGCTGCTGCCTCCCACCACCCAGTTGTTTCCAGAGAGGTATCCCAGAGGGGGACAAACCAGATACTGCTGTATCCATCGTCCTCTATCACTTAATCCGGTTTCATCACTGAATCAGTTTCATCTTTCCGTAGCGTATAAAACAGTTTCCAGCATACTAGCTGAGCTCATCTTTCCCTCATTATTAAACTGCTAGGACTAAAATGCTGTCAAATCCAGTTTTCATACATGCTCTGTCTATCACAAAAGCAAGGTCAAAGGTTACGTGATTTTTACTCCTTGCATATTTGTTTGAAGGTTCATCATGACTTTCTTCTGTACTTTCTCTTCTTCTTTGAATGCTTCTTTGTTCGCCTTCTTCTCCATCCTCCTCACCTGGAAAATTGAAAACGAAGGAAACATTCTTAACTAAATTGAAATAGGCTTAAAATGACCCATTTTATCCCTGATACAACAAAGCTAGATTTATATCTAAGTTAAATTTCAATCAAAATAGTAAAAGGCACTCAATTTTAACCCCAAACTAAAATTTTTGTAGTAGTCTCAACTCAATATTTATCACCAGACCTTACCTTCCTTTCTGATTTGATTGCTTGTTTCCTTTCTTTTCTTTCTTCAGCTGTTTCTTTCTGGCCCTTCTTTCTTGGCTGGACCATCAGAGGGACACGGTATTCCTCTATCTCCTGCCTTTCTAGCTGCTTTCTGGTTGGGCCTACCACTGGAAGTACCCCCAGTGGCATACCAGTCTTCTGGGACAACTTGATGGTTCCAGCCTGTTTGCAGATAAAGATAACATTATGTAATGTCTGGCTAATTTTGATACATCTGTTTTATTGAACCCCTTTTGTTTTTTTTCAAATACATGTAATATAATGTCTTCTTAAATCTTAGAAATAGACAATTTACAAATAGCCACTACAAAGGATTTTGGGACAATTGTTTGGTTTGTGTCAATTTGTGAATGTCACTTTAACATGGCAAAAAACTTGCCCACCAAAACACTATCCCACAATCCTTTGTAAGTGTTGTTTGGAAAAATGTGTATGGGTAAAATGATCGTAAGGAAAGCCATTTGGTCTTTGTGAAGACTGTTTACTGTGGGGATCATGGATGACTACTGGTAAAAATTAGTCTTCTTTTTGCAAATTATGTGCAGAAGGTAACAAGACAAAAGAATACTTATGAAGTGGGTGTGGGCGTGGTTAACCAGTTATGATGTCTTGTGAAGGTGCTCTGTTGGTTCAAGATCAAAACAAGTTAGACAGACATAAATAAGAAAAAGTGGTATGTGAATTCAAACAAAAACACAATGATCCCAGTTAAAGGGTAACAGGGCAATCAAGATGATAACTCAGGTATACTGAATCCATTTGCACAAGGAGTTTGGTTGGTAGGGAGAGGCTGCAGAATATGGGCAACAAATCCCAGCTGCTAGGTCTTTCCATCTTCCACTTTCTTCATCCCCTCCCTTCTTTCTTCCTTCATGTCATGTCCCCCTCCCCATGACGACGATAAGTCCATTCTACTATATTTGGTAGCATTTACTCACCCCTGTTCTCTCTGTAGATTTCTTCACCTTTGGTGGATCTTCTATTATTTTAGGATGGTTGTACAAATTGGAGTAAGTACTAAGAATAGATTCACAGTCCCAAGTCTCTTTTTGCCTCTCCTCAAATTTCATCTTAACCAAGCCATCATCATCATCTTCATCCTCATCCCCTCCATCACTGTCTTCATCTTCACCTTTGTTTGTTTCTTCTTTGGACCCTGTTGGCTCCTTCTCCAATACCCTATGAGATATAAAAAATTGAAAGCTATGGACCTGCTATAGTTCTTATTCTTTATAAAAGATAGTGATACATCAGACACTTTAAAGACAAGGGTGGCTTCCTTAGAGCCTCAACAATAGACCTATTTCCCAATAGTGAGTACAAGGGATTGTGGGATTGAAATTTGGTAAACATCATTTTTGTCAATACCAGTTTACTGTTGTGAAAGACATCACACCCCAAAACCCTATCCCACAATCCTTTGCAATTGCTATTTGGAAAAAGGTCTATGGCATGGGTGTAAATTACTTAATATCTTAAATACATATTAGCAGTATATCCCCCTTGTAAACTCAGGTTAATGCACTTGTAAGATTTATTGCAAGATGCACCCCCTGATCCCCATGAAAGGTCAGTAGGATTGTCAAACATTTTTGTGCATTGATGAACACCTTCATCATATAATCCAGAAACATTTCACAGACTATGACACACATCTCCTGTGGAATATGATGTATCTACGCTACACCTATTACGCTGCTTTGACACAATGTTTGGAGAACTTTGCAACACACCTGTCTCACAACCCAAACAAGAGTGATGCATATTTGACTCACCACTGCCTGGAAGCAAAGGTATGCATCTTACATTAGAGCTTGTGCATTGACGACACACACTGACGTCATACCAGTGGGGGCAAAACAATGGAACACGTGGCCTAACGCATAAAAATTCGCCTAGCACGTGTAGCAGACTGTGTTCCTATTTGACTGGTTGACAAATCAGTTGTCTGTGTTTGGCTGTCTTGTTTGTTTGTTCTCAAAGGAGGGTGTACTTTCCGCTCTGTGACATCATACGCACAAGGTGTATTGATTATAGTGCAATAACAGTCGTAAATAAGCACAGGATGTAACATATTGTGATGCACAAACAATTTTTACACCATTCAGTATATTTACACATTGCAAATGCCAATAGCATAATAAGCAAAACTACAGTAAATGAAAGGTTTGGTTTACAGTTTTCTGTGTTATAAAGCAAACTTCATTCACCAATGTTTGCAAAATGAACTTACAGTTTCTTCTGAGATTCCTCAAATTCTGACAAGACCTTGTTGAGAAATTCACTGTTGTCGTGTACAAACCCTTCAATGTCATCATGATCCAGGGCACCCATCTCCATATCATCATATTCTTCATAAATCTATTGAGAGAAATAGCAGGGTATGGATGAACCATGTCAAATAAATAAATGTTGGCCAATTCTGGGGGCCACTGGCCTTTATCTCCCAAAACTTCTGTTTACCTGTAGTATGGGGTCAGTGGCATACCAGAATTTATCTTAAAATGATGATTTATGACCCAGTTTCTAACCAACTGGTTTAAGTTGAGCCAGCCACAATCTTTTACCTTAAGGAGGGGAATGATGCAATATTCTGTGTGATTCTGAGCTCTAATGAAGGGTCTAAAAGAAGGGATTTTCCCTTCTTCTTAAAAATTTTTGAAAAATGTGGTGTCTTCACATGCAATATGGTCCCACAAATACTACATTTTGAATGTAAAACTTGTGTGAATTTTTTTTCAATTTATCTAAAAGCTAGAAAAGTAACTGACATCAGTGTGGGGGTCTGTGGCCCCATACCCTCCATTGACTATGCCACCCTGGATGGCTGCTGGTCATCCAAAACCAAAACTTATAAAAAGGATTCAAATTTGGTGGACCTATAACAGTACAGGTAGACAAAACAAATTTGCAGATCAAGACATGAGGGGCTCCAGAACCCCAGGACAAAATCTCACCTTTTTTTGGCTGCTAGGAGTCATCTTAAATATGTACTACTCACAAAGAGGATGTTTTACTACTGTAACACTTTAATGCAAAGTGATAAGTGCATTTCTACTACCTTGACCTTGCTAGAAGAAAGGAAAACTTGCCACTGTGATATTATGTTACTACTGCCATTGCAAGCTAATATTGTAACATTGTGAACATTGTAAAATTGTACTTCGAATGATATTACATTCTAAAAATGCAGAGTAGCTTATATTTAACAGCATGGAAATGTAACACATTGAGGTCTTGCATCACTAGTATGTATATCCCCTAAATAAACAGAATTGTGCATGCACTGGGAGTTTAAGACGTCTTCAGCAGAGGGTCAGAGAAAATAGCTCGAGAGCATTGAAACAGGGTGATTGAGGAAATTTGCCCCTTAAAGTTCAGAATGTTGTAACATATCTGCTAACATCTCCACTAGAACTACATTTAGAATACAAAAATTGCACATTCATGATAAATGAAGTAGTAATTTTGGACAAATCCCCAATTTAAAACTTAACCAGATTGAAACAATCCATTTATGGACCTACCATGGCAGGTAAGGAATTTGTCGATTAAAATCATGGGCACATTACATTTTGACATATTTCATACATTTACCCAAGATGATCTAATTTCAATGAAATACATAACATTAAATTTGACAAAAATTTCTGCATTTCAATTGTACATTGGCTAGCATAACACCCAAACTGTAGCAGTGCATAACAGATAACCAAAGACAGCTTTGCCATTTAAGTTGCATAAAGATGCTATCATTCTTTACAATTTGCTTCTTCCACAATATTTTTGATACAGTACCATCATCCATTCCTCACCCTTCTTTGTGCTTTCACACAAGATATCCCACTCAATAGCAAATTTAAATCATTGCTAAACACAACCAAGGAATCACCAGAATCATTAGTATAAACAACGGGGTAACGAATGACTGTTCATACATCCAGTTCCCATAATTCCATGTGCCTGTATTTAGCAACCATTAAAGTCTGCTACTCTATAAATGTTTAAGTCTGCACACAAGTTTCCATACAGTGAACCTCTAAAATAAAGCAATATGCACACTACAACGAATTTGGATCCGATTTTAAGTCTTTGGTTAAAATCCTACCCATCTCTTGTCAGAAAGAGCCAAAAATTTGTTACCCAGTGTAAATATATAATTTGCATCTGTTTATGAACACTAGAACTACATTTAGAATACAAAAATTGCACATTCATGATAAATGAAGTAGTAATTTTGGACAAATCCCCAATTTAAAACTTAACCAGATTGAAACAATCCATTTATGGACCTACCATGGCAGGTAAGGAATTTGTCGATTAAAATCATGGGCACATTACATTTTGACATATTTCATACATTTACCCAAGATGATCAAATTTCAATGAAATACATAACATTAAATTTGACAAAAATTTCTGCATTTCAATTGTACATTGGCTAGCATAATACCCAAACTGTAGCAGTGCATAACAGATAACCAAAGACAGCTTTGCCATTTATTAGTTGCATAAAGATGCTATCATTCTTTGCAATTTGCTTCTTCCACAATATTTTTGATACAGTACCATCATCCATTCCTCACACTTCTTTGTGCTTTCACACAAGATATCCCACTCAGTAGCAAACTTAAATCATTGCTAAACACAACCAAGGAATCACCAGAATCCTTAGTATAAACAACGGGGTAACGACTGACTGTTCATACATCCAGTTCCCATAATTCCATGTGCCTCTATTTAGCAACCATTAAAGTCTGCTACTCTATAAATGCTTAAGTCTGCACACAAGTTTCCATACAGTGAACCACTAAAATAAAGCAATATGCACACTACAACAAATTTGGATCCAATTTTAAGTCTTTGGTTAAAATCCTACCCATCTCTTGTCAGAAAGAGCCAAAAATTTGTTACCCAGTGTAAATATATAATTTGCATCTGATATCTATGAAAATTAAATGCCAACTCATTTTTCCTGACGTCAGACTGACATACATTTTTTATCAGATAGCATACTGCCATAAATCTGTCAATCGATGTGACATCATGGAATAATTAGCATACATTTAATTTTCAAGGTCCTGGGATACATATTTTTACAAGGGTTGACAAATTTCTGCCTCTTTCCAACCAGAGATGGAGAAGATTTAACGAAAAACTCACAAAAACTGGATTGGAATCTTATCCAAAATTGTTGCAGTGAGGCCACAGTTAAGGACAAAAAAGATGCATCCAACCTTTTCAAAGCGGTCATCTAGTAGAGTGAGTCCTTCATTCCTTCTGATAACAGATGAACTGAGGGAGTAACTTGTAAATCTGCTCTTTGTTTCTTCTTTGTCATCATCAAAGCCTTCTCCATCAAATTCTCCTCCAGAACTAATGTCGCCATAGCTACCATCATCATCACTGTAATCATACTCATCACTCATACCATGTCTAAAAGTTAAAAATATTGAAAATTGTGTTATTTACTGCTTCTGTCAAGTAATAGACTTTAGAGTGTGTTTCATCCAATCACCCATGTTCTATCTTGAATGAGATATCTGTTTCTTGCTGGCAGGTTCCGCAAATAAATAGTGTACTATCCTAGAACTCATTCAATTTGGGCTAAGTGTCAGAATACAATAAAAAGTTGATGCTCTACAGAAAATGTGTTTTGCCATGGCAACTTCTGTTACCTGTTTTCCTCTTCTCCTATAGGAGCCATGTCTTGAGCTTTTAATACAAAGTCATCATCTAGGATATTATCAGGATCATCAAGGTCAAAGTCATCATCCATTGCTGCAACTACATCAGGATCCAGGTCAAATCTTGGACCTGATGGAGGATAACAATGTGAAAATTAAGGCTGATGCTTGATTCATAGACTGTTTTTCAAACAGCAATTACAAAGAATTGTGGCACAAAGGTTTGGGATGTGTTAGTTTCTGCCACAGTTATGTGGCATTGACAAACATAGTGCTCAAAAAAGCTCAATCCCACACTCCTTTGTACTTTGCATTTCAAAATACTTCTATGAGATAACAATAGTGTTTGTGTTTACCAATTTCAAATTTATTTAAGGGCATATCAATTTTGGATCAATGAAATAGATTTTCATAATGACTCTTAAGTGGTACATTGGGGTTGCTTTGTGATATTCACCACATTTTTGGAAACCTACAAACTTTTTGTCACACACTTTAATGGATGACAAATGGTCATACTTAGACAACCCCCAAATCCCACACACAAATTAAACTTCCCTGAATGAGTAATGAGGCCGTTTTACTTCTGACGACCTCCCTTAGTTTATCCATTTCACAAGTAACTGAGGAATGATGTCCAAAAATAGATTTTGACATCCTGGTTATAGTACATTATTCTGGAAAAAGTTAAGCAACAATGAAAACTTGCCCGAAATAGGTGCAGCTTTATTCAATAAGCCAATGTCATCTTCTTTGGTAGAAGCAAACACATCACTTGGAAGTTGAAGCTTTGGCTGAGGAAACAAAAAAAAGGGTAATTTAGAGCACAATGACACCTCAGTCATGAATAATTAGATGAGCAGGATTACATCCAGGCGGGTAAAAGGGGCCGTATCCCCCACTCTTTCCATAAGTAGGAAGTTTAAATACCTCCCCCCCCTCCATTTTCATAAAAAAAAATGTCAATAACTTGGTTTCTTTCTTAAGAGGATCTTGACACCTTTGCTGCAATATTTGATCTTACATATATTGATAGTCTTTTAAACTTTTAAACTGCACCTTAAAGTGGTTTTAAGAAAAATTCTTTTGTCCCCCCCCCCCCTCCCACCCCCAAACCCACCAGTAAGTTTAGCCAAGGGAAATATCAATTTGGGGTTTGAAAGTAACAAATCCCCCCCCCCCCACCACCTTTTCTTATAAAATTACTTGATTAGGCTGTGCTTCATATCTGACCCTTATCGTCAATGCATATAAAATACTTGACTGACCCAATAATGTCAGTGGATATAAGATCATTGACTATTACACAAGTGTAAAATACCAATAATTCAAACATTGTACAACTTTGTTGCTTCTCCTCTAAAAATAAACACACTATACCATTATTTGTACTTGTTTTTTGTTTTTCTTCTCCTTCCAGGTCTCTGTGGGGAAGAACCACAACCCCACCCATGTAGATATATCACTCAGCAAAGGGCAAGCACAAACTCCAGCTTTGATACACAATGTTTCAAAAAAGTTTAAACAGGAAACAGCTATTTATAAGTCCTATTCACGACATAATGCTGAATATCATTGATATACACATCTTTCATGCAAGCCTTCCCTTCTTGCCCCCCCCCAATGACTAAAAATATGAGGAAAAAAATCAGTTAAGAACAAAGATATCATACTGCACAGGATACCTGCAAATTCATTTTCAGAAAAAATTAAATAGGTTTCTTCAAAACTTATTTCTAAAACACCTCAAATGGATGGTAAAGTGTAATTTTAAAAAGAAACTTGTTTTATATGTGAAAACTTTTCCCTGATATACCAACACCAACTTTAAATTTTGTTGTTTCACCAAAAGAATGACAGGCTTATGTTTACAAACAAGTCAGGCAATCATGGCTGGTTGGTAAAGAGAGAGTAAACAGCATTTAAACGAATAGTCCAGAGCCAAATTTATTTTTGGCACATTCAAGAGAACCATATTCGAAGCACTCTGGTGAAATTGTCTTGCATTTCCTATGTTCGGTTCTCAAGATATTGACAAATTAAGTTGACACACTTTATACAAAAAGTGAACTTGGAGCAAGCCGGTGTGATGTTATGAATTGACATTGTAGGTCAATATTTTGGTTTTCTTCATAACAAACCAACAACTTTATACAGCCCAACTCTGATATATTGATACTATTAGTGCATCCTGAAATATTAAATTAAAAAAAAACTGTCTCAGGAGCAAGAAAGCATCCTTCAATCAATTCAAAATCAAACTAATAGAACGAAATAAAAGGGACAAAACATTAGTCAACACAGTGAAGCCATGACATCATACCTGCTTGCTTCAAGTTCACTTTTTACAGAAAATATGTCGACTTCAATTGCCAATATCTTGAAAAATCAACATGGGAAATGAATGAAACATTTATCATAGTGCTTTGAATATAATAGTCTTTAACATATCAAAATGAAATCTGGCTATGGACTATTCTTTTAAAATTTTCCCAAACCATAAAGTGCAATTGATCCTGACTTGCCAACAACTACCTTCATGTAATCATGTCTGGAAATATGTGAGTAAAACTAATTGAAAAGTATGTGTAATATTTTGACCAGCTTTTATGAAAATCAGCACTAAGTAACAGAGAATGGTTTAACTCCTGAAAAAAGAAAAATACTTGAAAGGCCAAACAAACCTGAGAAGCAATATCCTCTTTCAACTGAACCTCAGTCTGATTATTTTGTTTCTGTTGTTCCGGGACAGAAAACACGACATTTTCTGCTTTGACCTCTCGTAAATGTTGTGTATAATCGTAGTCATCCTCATAGAAGATGCCATATTTTTGTTGTTCTTTTTTTCTCTCTTCTTGATTGAGTTTCTGCTTGAAAACAATAAGAAGAATGGATCAATGTTCCGATTAGAATACCTCTTGCCTGGGATGGTTCAAATTGAACTCCTCGCTGGGTCATAGTATGACTTTAACTAGAGCAGCAATGCTGCAGAATCTCAATACTTTGTGGATGTTAAGGAGACAAAGTTTCCATATTGTTGCTGATCATATTTGATGTAAATTCTGCAGTTCTCCTTTTGGTGCTTTGCATTTAAAAGATTATCCATCTATTGTTAATATCCTGATGCATTTCATGCTCAAAAATGATCAAATTCATAGAGGACAATTTTTACAACAATATTGTAACACTACTGTATGTGAGGTACACAATATTGTGCACCATACTGAAACTTAGTAAAGCAGAAATAATTAGCCAGATATATGCAGATCAGTGACATCTTCCAATGAATCCAACAGTCCAATGACAGCTGTTTTCCTCCTGCTGAGGTTTTCCTCTCAAACAACTCTCCCTAATGCAATTTTCACAGTCTCATTCAAATATTTTGGTATTTCACAACTTCTGAAGGAGTGAGAGCTATTTCTCTGCTGATATCTTGAGTGGTTGCATTGTTATACTGTATGACATGTGTATAGAAAAAACACCCACTCAATACAGTATGTTACAGATCCTCAAATACACTTCAATCAACTCTTCAATCAACTTAGAGACACTTTGACCATGCCTCCTTGACAATTTTGTGCACTACAATGTGACTCCATAAATTGTAAATAAGCTTGTAGAGCCAAGACACACAAAAAAAGACTACCAAACTTTTCTGTTGCTTGTATCCAACTCTAGCAGCTTATTCCTCTCAAGAAAACTTCTTGGGAAATACCTGCTTAGAGAGCCTTTGTTTTATGGTTAGACTAAGCAAGATTATCTTACAGTTACTTCATGCTTGATTTAGCAGAGGTGTGACACCAAGCCTCTGACATTTGAAAGTTTAACTACAAAATGTAAACATTCTCAGTCAGTAGGTATCTGTGCCTAGCAACCAAAGTGCTGTGTGCAAAGAAAATTGAAGTTTCCATGACAAGTGGAGAGTTTAGCCATAAAATTTGCAAAAATAACTTAGCAACCATCACTTTTTTAATGTGAAAAATGCAATGTCTTCTATCTCCCAGCAAAAGAGCATGCTCTCAAATTCTCCTTGCCCACTGATCAAGTCACATTACCTTGCTCTAAAGAACCTTCATCCACTGGCTAGTGTGACAATATCTCAATACATGCAATGGATTGAGATAACCAGAAAGCCAAAAGGCTTAGTGATTCCTTGCCATCAAATACCTTACCTGCTTTCAAATTGACAGTGCTTGATAGATTTTTCTTTACATTTTAGGCACAGGATTTTCCCAATTTTACCCCTGGTGACCTCAAATGACCTTTGACCTCTACCAAAAACAATAGGCTTCTTTCTCTCAACATGACAAATCTATATACCAAATATGAAAAGTATCTGTTACTCCTATCTGGAGATATTGTGTTTACAAGCCATTTTCGAAGTTTTGGCAATTTTACCGCTGGTGACCTCAAATGACCTTTGACCTCTACCGAAAGTAATAGGCTTCTTTCTCTCAACATGAAAAATCTATACACCAAGTATGAAAATTGTCCGGCAATCCTATCTGAAGATATCATGTTTACAAGCCATTTTCTGTGTTTTCACATTTTTACTGGTGATGACCTCAAATGACCTTTGACCTCAGCCAAAAACAATATACTTCTTCCTCTCAACATGACAAACCTATATACCAAGCATGAGAAGTGTCGGTCACTCCTATCTGAAGAAATCATCTTTAAAAGCCATTTTCGGGATTTTCCCAATTTTACCGCTGGTGACCTCAAATGAACTTTGAATTCTACCAAAAGCAATAGGCTTCTTTCTCTCAACATGACAAATCTATATACCAAATATGAAGAGTATCTGTCACTCCTTTTTGAAGATATCGTGTTTACAAGCCATTTTCGGCATTTTCGCAATTTTACCGCTGGTGACCTCAAATGACCTTTGACCTCTACCAAAAACAATAGGGTTCTTCTTCTCAACATGATGAATCTATATACTAAGTATGAAAAGTGTCGGTCACTTCTAACTGAAGATATCATGTTTAAAAGCCATTTTTGAAGTTTTCGCAATTTTACTGCTATTGACCTCAAATGACCTTTGACCTCTACCAAAAACAACAGGCTTCTCTCTCTCAACATGAAAAATCTATGTACCAAATATGAAGAGTGTTGGTCTCTCCTTACTGAAGATATCATGTTTACAAGCCATTTTCAGTGTTTTCGCAATTTTACCGCTGGTGACCTCAAATGACCTTTGACCTCTACCAAAAACAATAGGGTTCTTCCTCTCAACATGACAAATCTATATACCAAGTATGAAAATTGTCGGGCAATCCTATCTGAAGATATCGTGTTTACAAGCCATTTTCGGCGTTTTCGCAATTTTACCGCTGGTGACCTCAAATGACCTTTGACCTCTACCAAAAACAATAGGGTTCTTCCTCTCAACATGACAAATCTATATACCACGTATGAAAAGTGTCGGTCACTCCTATCTGAAGATATCGTGTTTACAAGCTATTCTTGAAATTGTCGCAATTTTATCGCTGGTGACCTCAAATGACCTTTGACCTCTACCAAAAACAATAGGGTTCTTCCTCTCAACATGATAAATCTATATACCAAATATGAAAAGTGTCAGACATTCCTATCTTAAGATATCGTGTTTACAAGCAAGTGTCACAAACACACACACATACACCCACACACACACACACGACATCACTATCGCATAGATTCCTTGCCTGCCTACGGCAAGGAATCAAAAATGGAACCTTATACCATTGTGCTTGCTGGTCAGCATAAGCAACAGAGAAGGAAACTGACTTACAACATTTGGTTAGAAAGTGAGTGTTAACCTCATCTAGTTACATGTATCTAACCAAGTAACCACTAACATCAATAAATGAGACCTTTTGTAATCATCAATACATATGCACAAACTTCCATTTAAATAGTGCAGCACTAAAACATTAAAGTAGGCTTTCTAATTTTACAAAACCGAAAATTCCTGTCTCTGGGTGATTTTAGCAAGTAAAAAAAAATTAAAACCTATGAGCTGAAGCATTGTTCTTTAAAAGTCTCCATGTTGTGAAGAAGTTTTCGAAATTTAATTTAATCCTTGAATCTATACACAAAAAATTCCCTCCTCCTTAAAGGAACATCTCACATCCAAACTCAAAATGCATCACTTTGGTAAAACTATTTTATTCAATTTTGAGTCGAAAAGATGATTTGAGATGATGAGAAGTGTGATGGAAACTTGTCAAGAATATGTACTTACACCTATGCTGTAACATTTTTATGACAAACAAAACTAGTCCTACACTCTTCTTCGAAACCTCATCATCTTTGACTTTTACCTTTTCATTGAGATTAAATGACTCTTGCAGAACATATCTAGAGCTCTCTTCATCAGCTTGCAGTGGATCTCTCTGACTTCTATGAACCAAGTGAAATGTGACTGCATTCTTCTTGTCAATAAATTGCTTCCTCTTATGTCGCCCCTGAAAACAGAAAATAAAATATATCTCACAATTTGTAAATGCTGAACTGTCACAAACGGCATCACAAGAGTTGAAAAAAAGCAAGAGCCAAATTGCATAAATTGCAAAAGGACAATCCATCTGATGCTGAGACAACAGTGTTTCCACTTATCCTGAATTTCAGTTTATTTGGACAATTGACAATATCCCCAGTTTAAGGGTTCATTTCAGAAAATTTCTAGTAACATAAAGGAACAGGTCGTACTCAGCAGTGAATATTTTAGACAAAAACTGTTGTGTTAGCACCAACAGTTAATTTGGGAAGTAGGCAACAAGTTCCATTAACTATGAAACCTGATTGTGCATTTTTATAGTAAGAGGAGTCATAGGCCTAGCATTTAATGTATCTAGACAAATCTGTATTGCTGTGATGTACTAAAAGCATTCACTGTGCTGATTTAATGTTATGTGTGAAACTTTTGTGTTATCAGTGGAAAATTTGGTGAGAAAAGATAACTTTCTGGGAATATAAAGATGATGTCAATCTTGGTCAGGGTCATCTACAGGAAGGAGTGGAAACTACAGTATCATGCTTACCCAGCCAAGGGCCACAAAATGGAGCATGTTTTAATACAGAGTAGGCCTAATGTTCCGAGGGTCCTACTCTTGGGATAGGTCCTTTAAACATACTTCAATACTTGACTTACTGTAGGCCTACAGTCCCTGACAAAACAAAGGGAAAGTGCACTCATAATCCCTCAAACTCAACCTGTAACCCCCTTTGCCTCTCCAATTTTGAGGGCTAACTGATTGGTACAAAATTGTAGCCAACATTGAAAGGGGGTGTGGGGAAGGTGACCCGTTTCTTTCACTTTGGTCAAGGAGAGTCTGAAGCCTGTACAAATATGGAGAAAGTTTTGGTCTCAACAAACCAATGGCATTTCAAATTGGTGAGTAAAAATTGCATATTTTGAAGGGAGTGTTTCAGCTTTTTTTTTAATACCACAAGATGAAGAAATGTGACATGTTGACTGGGACTTGAACCTAGGCCTATGTCCATAGCTACAATCCTCAACAAAAATGATGGGACAAAACAAGAAATGAACGGAACACCATCCCCCCACTCCCCCATTCAATGTTGCGGCAGCCCATGGCGTCCTGAAACTTCGACATTGATATGGGGAGTGGGGTTTGTCCCATGTATTTTTGTTGGGGATTGTCAGAATCTTGTACAAAGGTATAGGAGTTTCCAAATTTTCCTTTGAAATGTTCTGAAATGAGCGGGTTGTCATTTTATTTTTCAAGCTACAGAAAAGTAGTAAATGTTGAATTTGTCCAACCGGTATAGTGGCGTGTCAGATTAGCGCTGGGAGCTGGAATGAAGATTTGTCTTCCTCAAGTAGCTCATACGAGGGAGGGGGATGGGAGAATAGTACTCTGGGTGGTGAGAGATTTAATTTACTTTAAAAATTTCTTGTACTGTAATGGGGGAAAAACAAAGAATTTTTTTCCATCTTATTTTTTGTGTTAGGGGTAACATATTTCATGATATACCCAACGGTTAACCACAAAATGCTCTCTTTTTCCGCATATATAAACATTGAATGATGATTCAAACTACAGTGTGGTTAAAGATGAAATTATATGTAAGCATTTGGGGTACTGAATGTGACAATTTATGTAAAAATTTCTCAAAATTGAAACAGTTAACCATTTTTCCACAATGAAAGTTACCTATAAAGGGAGAGATCTTCTATTTTCACAATTAACTCTCGACACATTGAAATAGTGTGGAGGTCAATGGTTAATCCTGGTGAGGTCAACGGTAGACCAAGGCACTAATTAAAAATTCTTAGTAATAGGGAGCAGTGATGAGTTCTACATTGGGATGATGAATAAATTAAGTGTTATAAAGCCTCCTTTCGGGGCTTTCTGTAGCAGTTCGGTTTCAAAAATTTCAAAAGTCGAGTTTGGCCTGCAATTTATCTGGTTTATCTGTTCTCTCCCTCCCCTGAAGGTTTTTTCGATCTGCCCCCTCCCCAGGAAATATTTCTGGTTGAAAGCAACTCCCCCTCCCTTCGGTACCCTACCGAAACCAGTCTTTTGAATAGGTCAATGACAAAATTAACGACGTTAAACCACCCATGGGTACCTTATTTTGATCACTTCCCTGTCCTAATTAGAAAGACCCAATATAGACAGATGTCCGTAATGCGTAATAAGTTACATTTCTTCCCCCTGAAATATTTAAAAGTCGCCTTTATTATCTTATCACGCAGTAATTGTTCTTCATAATGCTTGCACTGTGACATTTGTCATCGAATCACTCCTTTCAAAGTACACAAATTTAATTCTCCAACTGTCATTTCATTGCCTAAGACCGCAAACTTCTTCATATTCATTTGTACAGGCTTCTGACAATCCTCGACAAAAATGATGGGGCGCAACAAGCGAAACAAGCAATGTACGGAACACCATCCCCCACTCCCCCATCCAATGTTGCGGCAGCCCAAGGCATCCTGAAACTTCAACGTTGATACAGGAAGGGGGGCTTGTCCCATGTATTTTTGTTGAGGATTGCAGAAGATAGCAGCTGATACAAAGCTATATAGGAAGATTAGCATTTTGGATGATGCCATACTGCACTGCAGAAAGATCTGGATAGGTTATTTTCTTGGTTTCAGACTTGGCAAATGTCTTTAAATGCAGATAAGTGTAAGGTCCTTCATTTTGGTCCTTAAAGTTTTAGCTGCAGTATGATTTTAAATTTTTAACATGAATGGTAGTGTTTTAAGTAACCGTAGTAATGTCACTTTCGAGAAAGATCTGGGTGTTGTACTTACTGGCAATTTAAAGTCATCAAGGCAGTGTGCAACAACTGTACTTCTGCAAAGACTAATAGAGTGCTTGGATTGATCAAGAGGAACTGCATCAGTTTTAGTAAGGATATTGCACTTAATTTGTATAAGCAGCTGGTAAGACCCCATCTTGACTATGCCGCTCAGGCTTAGAGCCCCTTCTATGAAAAGGACAAGTTTCTTTTAGAGCAAGTTCAGAGGAAAGCCACTCTCCTTATACCTAGCTGAGGTTAGAAATTTACCTTATCATGCTAGGCTTAGACATATTGGGCTTACCACTTTGAAGCTTAGAAGCATTAGGGGGGACATGCTCCAGGTTTACAAGTTTCTTTCTGAAAGGAATCCCCTTTTGTCTTGTACTAAAGTAATTCTTGGGTTCTGGGCATTGTAAAAAGCTGGAAATGCCTTTTGCAAGGCTTGGCATTAGAAAGTTAGTTTCTCCCATAACATTTTCAACAAGTGGAATTGTCTGCTGGGTCACTCTCTGCCAACTCAACAAATTTTCAGAAAACCATGGTAGGGCACCAACTCAGATTTTGCTTAAAAAATTCCATAGAGTAGTTCAAGTAGTAGATACAACACACCAAAAATTTCAGGTCAAAATGCCAAGTCATTTGTGAGTTATGGTCTGTTGAAAAGTGGCTTAGACCACCTTCCTTACATGCCTGAAATATGTGGTCTTTACCTCAGTCATTTTTGAGGCCCTATAACATCCCCGAAAATGAAGATACAAAAGTTAAAGTACCTATCTGGGGCATCATGCCCAAATGTTATGAATCTGGCATCAAAAACACTGCACTATATCTGGCTTACTTATGAAGATAAAGCCCCCTAAACATTGCATTTCATTTTGGGTGTCCATGTAATTTTTGGTTTCCCGAAAGGGAAATCCTTTGGACTCATGCAGACTACACTTTAGTAAAACATGTGTAGGATCGTGCATTTTAGTGTTGGCTAAAGCTATGGTTTGTAAGCTCAACGATTGAGAATTATTTCTTTGTTTTGTTTTGTTTTCAGTAGAATAGTACCAAGCCAAAGCCTGTCTTCATTTTGGATGATTGAGGTTGTTGTTGCTAGGGTAGATAATTTTTAAGAGGGACATCTGTATGAATGGGATTGCTGGACACTTAATTCACCAAATATGTATTGCAATGTTTGCCTGTTTGTTTCTTTTTGAAAAATACTGTGACTTTCATCCGGTATATTTGTAATTTCTGATTGCATAATTGCATAAACATCAAATTTCGTCTAGAAAATATGTCCACATGAGGCCGTCAGAAATATGTGTACCTTCTGTAAAATGTAGCAATCTTGAAAAAGCTGTGTTTTACTAGGTGGTTGTACATTACTTGATAGCAGGGCATAGTCAAATATTGTCATGTTTTCACAAAGTGACTGACATTTATACATCACTACTTTGTCAACAGTTTTGCTTAGTATTATAATTTTACTACTCGTTATGCATGGTAAAAGGTTCTTCGATGCTCTCACAAAGAATTGTGAGGTTTTTTAGTTCAAGATACAGCTTTACTCCCTATTATTTTAGCGGAAGGCATTGTACCATCTGAAAGGTCACACGTCCGGCTGGCTTTTCGACCACAGTTACGTAATAGCATATGCAATACATGCATTCGGGTCAGTTAGTGGTTTTGACCTTATATCAACACAGAGCAAAGTAAAGTATTACCATGGAAATACTACCTTGGAGGCAGTACTTCCATGGTATTACCGTGTTTCTTGCATGGAGGCTAACATTTACTTTGATTTATACATCAATACTTCCACAAAATATTGTTTTAAATCATTTTTAAAGATTTGTCTCCCATTTGCAAACTTCAAAAACACCTTTGGTACAAATTGTTAGGAACTTTTTAGCCAAGATACACTCTATATTCCCTGTGATTTTAGTAGAAGACACCTGGACCTCCTAAAAGGTCACTTATCCGGTCTACCTTTCTATTCTTTATCTCAGTGACAACACATGCGTGACTTTCGTTGAATCATTTTGTCGCGTCACTTGAAACGGATCGTAGTAGTGTATAGGTTATTACAGATTCTTTTCACAGCCTGAAATTAGACCCAAAGAAAAACTTTGCAATTAGGCTGCTGAAGGTTGTTTTGGACTGCCCATGTCTACAGATATATTTCTACCTTCTTTTGGGAAACTTTTCATCCTAAGGTTTTGATTTATATTTGGACCCCTGTGGTTTAACCAACTTCCATCACATCAGTACCATTTTCCATACATATAATACCTAATGGGTGAACCTTGCTCTAACAAGGTTAAAGACCTTAAATTACTACCTTGAGAAAATGGTGGTGGTTCAAACATGGTCCAAGAGCCCCTTAACCCAAATTTTGTTGTTTTTGGTTTTGACCTTGTTTATCACCTCCCTTGAACTTGAACATTTTTTTGTGATTAGCTCTAACCACATTCTATCTTTAGTTAAAATTTCAAGGAGGGATTTTTCCTCATTCTTGCCGAACCATTTTTTTAGTGTGGGTAAAGAGTGGCCATTGTCACATACACTGTGTACAGTATGTACTATACATAAATAGTATGGTACCCGGTCGTTTCGCCCTCTTGCCAGTTCGCCCCCAACCAGTTCACCCCCTAAATACCAGTTTGCCTCTTAGCATTAACCAGTTCGCTGCCTAAGACCTGCCAGCTCGCCCCCAAAGACCTACGGGGTTCGCCCCCTAGTCTTTCTGAAGCAGGTCCCTTTACAACAAGTGAATGTTTTAGAACAAACGATGTCAACGAAGTCAAGTTTCTTATTTAATTCTCTTTCAGGATGAGACTGAGTTCATTTTTAAAGGTGAAAAAAGTTGTTCATTTGTACTAACTCACATACGCGCAATTGCTGAGTGTTAATTGTGTTGATAGTAGGCCTACTGATGTAACGTTACACTTTTCTATCTGCGTTCTCGTTACCTACTGTTTGTGTAAACATTCGTACATCATATGTTGTGGTTGTTTTGTTTGGTTCTATTTATAATTTCCAATAAATGGTGCAAAAATCGAAAATGGTTCAAAAAATGCTCTAGCTTACTTGCTTGTGAAACTTAATTCTGGACGTGCAAGAGAATACCAGGTCAACTTAACAAATGACTGGTTGGTGCGTCAGATAGCGCACCGCCTACCCTTACTTGACTTAGTTTTTGTCACATTCTTGCCAACTTTTTGAAAATTACTGTTGTGAGAACTACAAAATTGCATTTAAAGGTCAGTTTCTTCGAAGTCATACTCATAAGTATTTGGGGGAGAAACGACCTCCTCTTTGGGGGAAAAAAGACTTCCACTACGGAGCGAACTGGCAAGGGGGTGAAATGACCGGTAACCAATAGTACACCACTGTACTTGACAGCACACATAGCCTTTATGGCATGCCTGCTGGTATAAAACAATTTCAAGCACAGATGTGATTCTACTTTCATGTAGTTTCTGTATCTTTGTGTGTCTTGTCAAATAGTGTGCATAGCCCCTCATTTTCTGGGAAATTACCGATAGGCCTAGGTCTAACGTTAGGCCTAACGTTAGGCGGGGTCTGGTATTTTCCGCCCTTGGTAGTTTCCGCCCGTTACTTTCCTCCCCTCAAAATCTTGGGGCGGAAAGTAATGTTTGAACTTACATGTGACAAAAATAACTGTTAACTTAAAATTTCAAATCCAAGTACAAGACAACAATGAAAGATGTGGCTAGGCCTAAAACTTTTTCAGTATCCTCATAAAAAATCATCACAAAGAATGAATTTTTAGACCTTTTTTCTAAAGGTCAAGTCTAGTCACAGACTTGTATTTTTTTACGTATAAGTAGTCCAATTGTCTATAGGTAGACTTATGCTGAATGTGTGAACAGTTGTTCACAGCACCGAATACCATATACCTGTACGTAAGTAGGTATACTAACTTCTACAGTGAGAATGTTGCTTGGAAAGACGTCAACATGGCAGTAACGGGTGTCGCATTGAATAGAAAAAGACATCGATGAAGTTTGAAACTTTAAGGAAAAGTTGATGGAATCTTCATTTGACAAAAGTATCACTGATATCATAATTCATAATATCATTCTATTTCATAATTTTCCCTCTCCCAAAAAGATGTTTTTTGATAAAAATAAAAGGGGTGGAAAACACCGTTTTTGAGGGGCAGAAAGTAGCAAGGGCCGAAACTAACTTTAACCATATTAGGCTAGGCCCTCAAAAATGGCAAAAATGGCATGTGCACAAAATGGGCAAGAAAAAGATGTAGTGTGGGCCATTTTTCAATGGTCCACTGCAATCACATCGCACCCAAACGCTGCACTGGCGTTAAGAGGGCAGTGATCAACTCATGATACCTTACTATAGGCTAGCCTAAGCCTACTGTAGCGTATAGTGGTTGGCTCTTAGTTCGAACAGGTTCTTAATTCGAACACCTCATTTAGGCTAAATGGAATATTTATTCACTGATCGATGCAAAATAATTGTCAGTTTTACCGTGCGGTATGGAGCCATAATTATTTCTTAATGGTGTTTTAAGTTATTGAAGAAAATACTGTCTTATGACTGATGACTGATATATGAATGATTTTAATTAGGTGTTTGAATTTAGAACCTGTTCGAATTTTGAACCAACCATTAACGCTAGGACAAACTGTATACCTAGCCTAGGTGGTTACAGTTAGTTTCCGCCCTCGCTACTTTCCGCCCCTCAAAAACGGTGTTTTCCGCCCCTTTTATTTTTAGCAGAAAACATCTTTTTGGGAGGCTAAAAGTAATGAAATGGAACATGATTTCAGTGGTACTTTTGTCAAATGAGGATTCCACCAACTTTTCCTTAAAGTTTAAAACTTCGTCGATGTCTTCTACTATTCAATGCGATGCCCGTTACTGCCATCATGACATCTTTCCAAGCAGTTTTCTCACTGTAGACTTCAGTATACTAATACGTACTTATGTACAGGTATACTGTATTCAGTGCCGTGAATATTTGTTCACACAATCAGCATAAGCCTACCTATAGACAAGCGGACTAGGCTAGGCCTACTTATAAAAAATAGGAGTCTGTGACTAGCTATAGGCTTGCCATTTAGAAAAACGGTCATACAATTCATTCTTTTCGATGAGGATACTGAAAAATTTTTTGACCTAGGCCTAGGCCTAAACACAAATTTCATTGCTTTCTTGTACTTGGTTTTGAAATTTGAAGTTTACACTCATTTTTAACACATGTCAGTTCAAACATTACTTTCCGCTCTAAGATTTTAGGGGCGGAAAGTAGCGAGGGCGGAAACTAACGGACCCCAACTTAGCCTAGGTTAGAGCATAAGTATAACGTTACTAACGTTAGTTTTAACGTTAGTTTCGCAAAACCAATTGCGTCATACAGCATTCCAAACTGCGCAATGAATCTGTAAAAGTGAAGTGATGTTTCAATTACCATCCCTCTTATAATATTTCCCTCTCAGTAAGTGTTACTTTGGTTCGTTTTGGATAATCGCTTCTTGTTGCTTCGGCCAATTCTTTTCCCAGTTTCTTCAAACGTCGGTATTATTCCTGTGAGACGACATGACAGCGAGGAAAGCAAAAGCATGCAAAATCTGTCTATATTGTGTACTCGACACCAGTCTGAAGCAGGCACAAGATTCAGCCTCACATTCAGCCCCACATTCACCCCCACATTCTGAAGCTAGCACAGGATTCGCCATACATTCGCCCAGCACAGGATTCGCCATACATTCGCCCAGCACAGGATTCAGCCTCACATTCTGAAGCTAGAACAGGATTCGGCCCCACATTCGCCCAGCACAGGATTCAGCCTCACATTCTGAAGCTAGCACAGGATTCGGCCCCACATTCGCCCAACACAGGATTTGACTTCACACTATTCGCCGAATCCAAATCCTATGCTAGGCGAATCCTGTGCTAGCACAGGATTCGTTTTTGATATGCACTGCATACCGTACGTCCATAATACAACGAATCGTGTGCTATAGTATGTGAAAGTAAGCCGAATCCTGTGCTAGCTTCAGAATGTAAGGCTGAATCCTGTGCTAACGTTCATAGAATGTAAGGTGAATCCTGTGCTAACGTCAATTGAATGTAAGGTGAATCCTGTGCTGGGGGAATGTATGACGAATCTTCTTCTTCTTCTTCTTCAATAAAGGTGACACATCCAAAGGACATTCTTTCACCACGCATGCGTCGAGAGGCTAAATATGCCCAGTAATATAGGTGATAGGGTCCTTATGGACAGAGGCAACCCTCATTACATTCGGGGGGAGATGATTCCAATCCTTAATGGTTCGAGGCAGGAAGCTAAATTTATAACAGTTACTGTAGTACTAGTATGTGGGAGACAGACATGAAGGTCATGCATTAAACGGGTTCTACGAGTAGGCCGCTGGAGACAATCAACAGGTAATTGAGCCAGGCCAAACATACCTTTGGAAGAAAGGATCAACCTACTTTTCCTCCGCCTTTCAGTTAAGGGCAGAAGGTTTAGTTCCTTAAGGAGCCTGGTCATTGAGCCTGGCTCCCTTGAATAGTCAGAGGCAATAAATCTAGCAGACCGTTTTTGTATACACTCAAGCTTGTCGCGCAGGTAAGCCTGGTGGGGGTCCCAAACACTACCGGCGTACTCCAGCACAGGCCGAAGGATTCCTTTATAAGCCATTAACTTGACATCACCAGGGCAAGAAGATATATTTCTATACAAAATACCAAGAATCTTATTTCCCTTGTTACAGATGTTTTGAATATGCTTCTCCCAGTTCAGATCTTTAGTGATGGTAATTCCAAGATACTTAATACTATCTACCCTCGGGAGCTCAATCCTATTTAGAACATACCTAAAAAGTATGGGACTTTTTTCCGATCAAAAGTAATAACGCTACACTTAGTGGGCTGAAATCTCATTCCCCACTTGGAAGCCCACAGCCCCAACTGCTTGATATCATTCTGAAGTTTATGACAATCCTCATCGGACTCAATAATACGGTAACAGACACAATCATCTGCAAAAAGGCGAACCTTGGAAGAAACACCATCGACGATATCATTGATATGAACCAAGAAGAGAATCGGTCCTAGGACAGACCCCTGGGGAACTCCAGACAGAACTTGCATCGGGGGAGACCGGGTTCCATTGACAACAACAGATCCTGTGCTGGGCGAATGTGGTGTCGAATCCTGTGCTGGCTTCAGAATGTGGGGCTGAATATGAGGCTGAATCCTGTGCCTGCTTCAGACTGGTGTACTACGACACCATCCAGCGATGGCATACAAAGCAGACAGTAGTTTCAAGAGTCGCTTGCCGAAAACTACACGAGACGCTACAACCGCAGAAGTGCTGCGCAGGCTACTGTTAAGCGTAAGATTTAGTCTGAACAACTCTCTGGCTAATGAAGCAGGCACAGGATTCAGTCTCACATAGGCGGCGGAAGCGGGGAGGGGGGAGGGGGGAAGGGGGGCCTTCCCCCTCATAATTTTTTTTATTGGATTTTGGGGGCCATGGCCCTCAATAACCGAATGTCGCAAAATAAATTTTTCAAAAGACAAAATTAAGTTGCTTTTATTTCTTTTCGGCTATTCTTTGGCTCAGTTATTACTTTTCAGAGTGCAAAAGTTGCAAAGATTCCGGGGACTTCGCCCCTAGACCCCCACATTAACGATTACCTGTAGGAGAGTTTATTTTCGCTCTTCAAACAATTGAAACAAAACCTTTGCCAGCCATCTTTCTTTTCTATACTATCTTTCTTCTTCTAAAATCAGGGCCTTTTAAACATACTGAGCGAGGGCCCCAGAGGCATGTCCCCATTGCCTAATTTATTGGCCCCAATGACTCACATTTTGCCCCAGTAATAATGTCCCTTTTAGGATAATAAGTTACACCTATGCAAAAGTACTGTTGTTGCTTCCATTAATAAGTCCCTTAAAAAGGATAAAATTGTCAGACCTTCCGGGCCCTGTTGCACTGAGGCCCCTCGACCCCACGCATATTGCCTCAGTGTTTGCCCTTTGGAGGGCGTACTTGTCCATTTGGGACGTTGGGCTCCTTAAGGGAGCAGAACTCCTCCGGGAGTAATCGTTTGGTTTTCGCCCCTTGGCTCTTCGCCAGAGAGTCGAGGGACTTTTAGAAAAAAGGATTTTAAATAGAACTTCCTGTTGATTAAACGCCCAAAGACTCTGGATATCTTAAAATGACCTCTCTCAAATTATTAATCACATGTTCAAATTTGAGTAGTTTCAACATTTTGGCTTTGCCCCCTAAAATTACTGTAAAGTATGTTTCTCCTTACTCAAGTGCCATCCCAGTCAACATGCCCAGCTGGGCCCCAACTGGGTTTCAGCTGGGCTACTTGCTGGGCCCCAGCTGGGACCCATTCGTGTTTGTCAGGTGTTCCCACGTGGCCCGGGGCCCAAGTGGGCTAGCCTTTCCCAGCTGACTGAGCCCAGCTAGGTTTCAGTTATTGAAGCGGGCCCAGCTGGGCTTCATCTGGGCATCAGCTGGGAAAGGCTAGCCCAGCTTGGCCCCACGTGGGAACACCTGACAAACACGAATGGGTCCCAGCTGCGGCCCAGCAAGTAGCCCAGCTGAAACCCAGTTGGGGCCCAGCTGGGCATGTTGGATGGTATAGTACTTCCCGATTCCATTCTCGTCCCTTACGTCACCCCACTGCTGAATTAAATTCATAGCAGTGGCGTGGACACGGGGGGTGGGGGCCTAGGTCCCCCAGAACCCCCCCCCCACAGATTTTTTGCGTCCTGATAAAGAAATTGAGAAAAAGTAAAATGTTTGAACGGAAATAAACAAGGCAATCATACACTGGAGACCATTCTTACACGACCATTCCTGTATTTCATCATACACAAAATATACCGTAAGGGTAAGGTACTGCCTTCGCATTATTCTTACCTTCCATGGTAGGCCTATGTCGTGCCTCACTCCTGCCCATGACAAGTGCCACTGTAGAACGATTTTTCGACAAATTCTCTTTTTACTAGTTGACACTGGCACCCGGGCGGGCTTGTAAAATGTCCACAAGCTCCGGATTTCATGTGTTTCTCAAATGATCTATACTTATGCCTTGCGGTTTAAATATTTTGAGAGATTTACTCGTAGTATTTTAATTTTGACTACGTAATGCACCCATGACTGAACAAATACTGAACCATTTTGCATCTAGACACCACTAAAACCGGAAAACATTGTTCCTTTGGCAGTATATATGTCACTTGTAAAATCTCTACAAAGACAAAGACTTAAAATGAGCATTTTGGCATTTTGACATGCTCCACAAAAGGAAAAATTCTAAAACGTAGGCTTATAATCAGGTCAAAGTTTTGCCATTTTGCATCTAGGAAATCTAACGCGAAGAAAGTTTCTCAGAGTGGGACACAACTACTTTTGGTTTTCCTATTAAAGCTGAAATCAATTTAAATATTGCCGCATTTGCGATCTACGTCCTCCTGAAGTTAAGAATTTTTTCCCAAGGGAAAGGGAGATACCGGTTCCCTTTAGTCTCATCCCCCCAGGCCACAGATCAGAAATGCCGTCTTTTGGGGTCCCTTAAAAGTGTATGTTTTACCATCTCCCATAGATTGATTTTTTATTCTCATTGTTTGAGAAGTGGCAGACATGAGATTCGTATTTCAAGGCTGGATACACCCAGATTAAAACACGTGGGAAGTGCCGTTTCCAGCCATCTGGAGGGTTTGTAAGGCCCAAAATTTTCTTGAATATGGGGGGGGGGGGGGTATGATTCATAATTGGGTAACGTACATAGGCCTATAGGCTGTTTGACAGTTGTAAGTTTTATCGTGCATATTGTGCATTATCGTGCATGCAAGGCCGTGACCGAGAGGCAGATTTACCTTCAACAATTTTTTACATTGAAAATTCTAAAAACCTAAAAATTACAGACATGAAAATCCTGTTTCAGAGCTGGGTACATACAGCTTAGAACACTCGCCACGTGTCGTTTCCGGCCATCTGGAGGGTTAGTAAGGCCCAAAATTTTCTTGTATGCTCCGCGCCAACTGATGGTGGCGCTCCGCTAAGATTGTGCACACAATTCGATCATCCATGAATGACCTTGCGCCCCCCCTCCCCCGCCTTGTTAAAATTTATGCGGACGCCCATGTTAGGAAGAATTAGGAATTTTACGTAAGGAGGTTGTGAAAACCGCACTGTATTTGACTGGTGTCTCAAATGGCAAATTTCCGAATTTCTCACTATTTCGAGCCAGGGGCAATCGTC
Source organism: Holothuria scabra (assembly GCA_037179385.1). Classification (NCBI taxonomy): domain Eukaryota; kingdom Metazoa; phylum Echinodermata; class Holothuroidea; order Aspidochirotida; family Holothuriidae; genus Holothuria; species Holothuria scabra. The sequence goes on from CM074191.1 coordinate 43,922,702, forward strand.
CCTCCTTCATGTAGCTACGTCACTGCTCTGCAACATTGATCATTGACAACATTTTGAAACTTCGACAACTAAAGAATCCCTTCAAGAGATTTTGTTTTTTGAGATTTGTGAAATGAAAAAGGGGTTCCCTGACCAGGGAAGTGGGGAGGGAAACATGCTTCCACCCTCATTTGCTACTGGGCTTTCGCCCCCCCCCCCCCCCAGCCTCACGCTTTTTATGCCTATGGAATATATAATTCTGCTTGAAAGACCAAGCAGAGCGCCACCACCTATTGGGGCCGCGGTGTACAGAAAATTTTGAAAAATCACGATCCATCAGACAGCCGCCGGTAACGGCATTTCCCATGCACCGACCTGTAAGAAGCGTCTAAGCAATCATTATTTTGAGCTTTTGCTTGCAAGAAAATTTATGCTTCAATAAAAAATGAGTGTGTTATAAAATGGTCAGAGAAATACCAGATAAAATGAACCACTAACATTGGATGAAATGGTAATGTAATGAAATTAATCTTTGGGAAAATGAGCTTGTAAGGGCATTTTACAAACTATCTGACTACCTTGCGACATACGATTATGAAGAGTATAAAAACTTCATTGACCGACGAAAATCCCTTGTGAACTTCAAGAGAGGATGGCAATGCATCACATACAGGCTACCTATCCTTTACAAGTTTCATCGAACTTTACAAGGATCCCATGTGTTTGATTGAGCAGCCTAATTCATAGGCGGCGGAAGATGTTTTTTCATGGGGGGGCACAAGTTTTCGGGCAGCCGACATAATGGTGACGCCGTGAGGCGTCCGTTTTTGCCCGAAGCACAGAACCCCATCGGCGTGGGGCCCAGGGCCCCGCTTAAGGGCCCCTGAGTTCAGGGGCAAAGCCCTGGTAGGCGTCCAGGACAGTGGTATAGCTATAATTCGTGCTGTGGTGGGGCTGTGGGGGCTGGATACTTTTGTAGGGGATGGCTGGAGTTTACTATCAAAGCGTAGCGCCACCAACAGTTGGCGCGGAGGGTACAAAGAAAATTTTGGAATTTTAAACCTTCCAGATGACTGGAAATGGCTTTTGCCAGGTTTAACTGTGTTTAATTCTGGTGAGAAAAATTTGTGGTTTTTCTAAGATTAAAACACACTTTTTTCAATTGACACTTTTGAGATAATTGAGAAAATTCGGACCTCTCAGACAGTCGAAAATGACGTTTCTCATGCTTGTTAAGGTGATCCAAGCAGTAGCTTTTTAAAGTTTCAATTGCAGATAAACGTACGTTCGTTCCAAACTAAAATTGAGCCAGAAAGACTAAACGGAGCGCTCCGACCCTTCAGAGAGTTGAAAAGGGCATTTCCCAGGCTTATATGGGGATCCAAGCAGTTGCTATTTTGAGTTTTTTTTTTCTAAAAAAATGTTCACTTGAAACCTAAATTCTGCCACGAAGCGGTCTAAGTGTAGCAACACCAAAAGTTGGGGCGAAACATACAGGAAATTATGAAAAATCTGACCCTTCAGACAGTCAAAAATGTCATATTCTATGCTTATAGGGGGTCTTAGAAGTCGCTAATGCGAGGTTCTGTTTGTACAAAAATGTTCACTTGAAACTAAACTTCTGCTAGGAAGATCTACGCGGAGCTTTACCACTGGTTGGCGCGAAGCGAACAGAAAATTTTGAAACATCGGACCCCTGAGACAGTCGAAAATGACATTTCGAAGGCTTATATAGGGGGATCTAAGCAGTCGCTATTTGATCAGAAAATTACCAGATAAAATGTATCACTACAAATCGATGAAATGGTCCCGCGTATTTCCGGAGGAAACTACAAAACGGAATTGAAAACATGCTAATAATTTTACTCTATTGCGACTCTTTGATAATATATATTGAAAAAAAAAACTTTCCAGGCTATGTATGATTTTACTTTTAGGCATATGGGGATCTTAGCAGTCGCTATTTTGATCAGAAGAATCAGAATGATAAAAATGTATTGCTACCATTGGATGAAATGAAGTACCGATAGATGATTTTTCTTCTATAAGTAACACTTATTGAGAGAATTGTCACGTTACAAGGTGTGTTGAAATGAATTTTCAAGCAGACTTACGGGAAGACATTCTCACACTGCATCATTAAAGTATCAAAACCAAATTACGCGATTTTCGTAACCATTGCCCGTATTTGGCTCTAGAGCAGGATAGATGGAAAACATTTTGGCATCTGAACACTCTCCCGTCTATCCGTTGAATTAATTTGGCAGCTGAAAACGTCCCAGCATTTTTTAACCTTTGCCCGAATATTTGACCATTTCGGGCAAATTTTTGCAAGAGTACAGTGTGAAGTTGGGATTATGAAAACCCTTTTATTCACATTCTATCCAAATGTGTCGCAGACCTTTTTTATTTTCCTTGAAAGTTGTACTTTAAATATAGCGTCTTCTACTTTTCGGCAAAGATTTGAAGCTATTAAGCTATTAAAATAATCGACCATTTCGGGTATTGTGATACACAAGATTTAAAAAGAGTCTCGAGAATAATTGTTTCTTTTAAGCCACAGGCTTCCCAAATGTGTCGCGATTTTTTTTTATCTCTTGAACTTTTCGTAACTTTTCTTAACCCTTACCATGATACTTTTCCATTTCCGATATTCGACAATTTTGGGCATTTTGTTGTGATTATCTGTGAGGTAACGGTCACGCATAATAGCTTTTTGAGCTGCCCGAAAGAATAGCGAATTTTTGGAATCTTGACTTGGTTTTTCACGAAAAATTTTATTTCTACTGTATGACGTTTCTTTCCTTTTTCCCGGTATATCTTTTTGAGATTTCGGCCACATTTAGGAATTTTCTGAAAAACCATCCCATTTTTCAAAATTAAAGGGCCACTTAAGCCAAGAGCTAAGTGAGGTCTTGCGAGGTACTAATGGTAAGGCAGTAAGGTTGCGACACTTGAGACTGCATTGACCCAACATGGGTTTGGTGGTTGTACTGGCCAACTGGCCAAGTACTAGGTACTTTTTAAATCTCGAGAAAAGAAATAAAAATTATAATGTCATTCGGTGCGTTAAGCGCGAGGATGGCGTTCTTGTTACCTCCAGTAAAAGTATTCTTCATGAATTGAAATTGTTTTACAAGGCTCCGTATACTTCTGAAAATACAAATCCAGATCACTTTACTTTGAGGGGTTTGCCCCGGAGAAAAGACTGTCTGAAGAAGTGTCTCAGCAATGCGATGGTCTTTTAACAATTGAAGAATGTCAAATTGCATTGAATAGTATGTCACTGAATAAGTCACCAGGTTGTGCCGGTTTAACAGTCAACTTTTACAAGCACTTCTGATATATGTGATAGGACAGGTGGTTGTGGACGCTCTGAACAATGCCTACCACAAGGGAGAACTTTCTCCCGAGCAAAGAAGAGGTATTATAACGCTTATCCCCAAGCCTGGAAAAGACCCAAAACTTATGATGAATCTTAGGTCAATAACTTTGTTAAATACAGATTATAAAACAGGAGCTAAATGTTTGGCAAATCGGATTAAAGCTGTTTTACCTTCTATTGTTGGATTCAATCAGACCGGATTTATAAAAGGGAGATTTATAGGAGAGAATATTAGATTTACTTTAGACCTCATTGAATATTGTAAGGAGACAGCAAAACCAGGGCTTATTTTTCTTGTCGATTTTGAAAAAGCCTTTGATAGGTTAAAATGGAGTTTCATTTTTAAAGTTTGCAAAAATTTAAGTTTGGAGACTGTTTCATTCAGTGGGTTAAAACACTATACCGTAATGGAAATTCTTGTGTGTGTAATAACAGTTATTCTTCTGGAAATTTCATGTTAAATAGAGGGGTGAGACAAGGCTGCCCACTCAGCCCCTATCCTTTCATTCTATGTGCGGAAGTTCTTGCACAAAATGTTTTGTCAAACGAGTTAATTAAAGGTGTTTCGGTCATGAATAATGAAATAAAGTTACTATAGTATGCAGATGATATTATCATTTTCTTGGATGGTACCGAAAGCTCCTTTAAGGAAGTTCTTCTTGTCTTAGAAGATTTTCGCCTTGCTTCGGGCTTGAATGTTAATTATGACAAGTGTAGTATTTTCCCACTGGGACCTTCTGTTAATGCCAAGCCTCGTTGCATGGATGATTCTCCAAACAATTGGACTCTTGGACCCGTGACCCTTTTAGGTGTCTCCTTTTCGAACAACAGGGACGATTTATTTACTCTAAATTTCCCTCCAAAGTTATCGCGTCTGAAAAAGCTTCTGCACCCGTGGTCTTCTAGAGATTTAACCCCGTCGGTAAGAACATAATTGTGAAAAGTTTTGCTATCTCCCAGTTGGTGTTCCTCTTCCTTGTTCTTCCCAATCCACCTTCCCATTTTGTAAAGGAGTTGAATACTTGAATTTTTGATTTTATATGGTCGGGTAAACCAGAGAAAATTAGGCGTACGGTAATTAACCCTTATCATCTTGGAGGACTCAATATTATTCACTCAGATAGTTTCATTAGGGGCCTTAAATGCACTTGGGTCCGGAGATATACAGGTAATACACATGGGTTTGGAAATTGTTGTTTGACCTCTATCTGGAAAGATATGGAAAGGCTCTTTTGTTTAAGTGTAACTGTAACTCATGAGACATTTCTAATATTAACAATGTTTTTATTCTACATGCAACTGAAGCATGGCTATCTTTTACTCATTCACATCCTGATTGTGAATGTGACCATAAAAATGAAATTAGGCCTATGTGGAATAATTCACATATTATGGTAAATAATGAAGTAACATTTTACGAGTCCATGTATGAGAAAAAGGTTATGTATGTCAATGACATCTTGCATGAGAATGGAAATGTCCTTTCTTACAAGGAATTTTTAGATAAATTTAATATTAACCATTGCTATTTTACTTTATACTGGGGCTTGGTCTCTGCAGTGCCCAGAGAGTGGAGAAACTGTAACCTACTTGACACACAAAATACAAGTAAAGGAGAACGCCTCTTAGACAGCATACAGAATAATAAGAAAGTGTCAAAGTTTGTTTATTTGAATTGAGTCAAGACGGTGTCAACTCCTCTTAAAGCCATTTCAAAGTGGTCTGATAATTTTAAACTCAGTGATGATGATTGGGAAAACATTTTCTTAAGTCCGTGGCACTCTGTCAGGGAGGTTAAGCTACAGTACTTCCAATATAGATTTCTCCACAGAATTTTGGGGACAAATCATTTGCTTTTTTGATGAATATTCGGGATAACCCATTATGTTCCTTTTGTAACTTTCATGACGAGACACTTGAACACTTATTCTGGGAATGTCACGTAATCTCTTCCTTTTGCCTGAGAAGTTGAGAAATGCTTATTGAATAAGCAGTTTTTCTTTTCCAAGGAGGATATTTATTTTGGGTTCAAGTTACTTCACAAACACCCATTAATTTTTTTAATTTTTCATGACAAACATTTTATCTATCAATCGAAGCAAAACTAGTTGTTCTCTCCCTACAATCGACAATTTCATTTACAAGTTTAAGTTTGCAATAGAAGTAGAATAAAAGGATCTCCAGAGGTGTCCCCGGTAAATCAAAACGCTATATATTATACGAGGAACTAAAAAAAAAAATTTCCTCGTGGCAGTTATTGTTCGAAGACGACTGTAGGCTGTATACACCTTACTATATTGTTATTACAATTTGAAATTACTGATTGTTGTTTTAAGTTTCGTCCTGTAAACATTGTAATGCTTAAGTTCTAAATAATGACTATAAAACTCGAAATGAATGAGATGGAAAAAAAATGATTTTGGAACGATTTTGTGCATCCTAAGGAACTGAAAAATTCACTACAGGAGGTGGAAATATGCCAGATTCTAGAAGCATACTTTAATCCACACCAAGGTAGGCAATTTGAGCCACTCCAAATCAGTTAGAAAATTATCCATCCAGAAACCCAACGGGGAAAAACTATACAGGTTCCGAAGATATGGAGCTTGTCACAGTCTACCTGAATTTATTCCGAAATTGAGAGTGGGTACAATTGCAAAATACCCTGCAATTGTTTGAAGGGCGAAAATAACACTCCTACAGGTTAGCGTTAATGTGGGGGTCCAGGGGGAGAAGTCCCCGGAAGCTTTGCAACTTTTGCATTCTGAAAAGTGATATTTGAGCCAAAGAAAAGCCGAAATGTAATAAAAGCAACTTAAATTTGTTTAATTATTTTTGAAAAAAATTATTTTGCGTCATTCAGTTATTGAAGGGGGGGGGGCATGCCCTACAAAATCTCATAATAAATTTTTTGGGGTGGTCAGGCCCACTGCCCCCCCCCCCCCGCTTCCGCCGCCTATGTGACTAGCTGAAACAGAAATCAAAATCAACGAATAGCCCAATCCTTCTCCGTGGTCAGCATCAATTACTATACCAGAGCTTCAACATATGCGTGTCTCATTATAACTTAACTTAAACCTGCCCCACTGGGGCCACCAAGGTGACCACAGCAACATGATTTGGTCCAGAAGTTTGCACATCCCTGCTCTATACCGTAATGAACCACCGTTGGAAACTGAGGCAAGACTAACGTGCCGACAGTTGCCAGAGCCAAAACGGTACATTGCACGCATGGGCTGGCGTGCGACTGTGTTAACATTGTACAGTCGTTAACGCTATAACGTCATGACATAGGCCTGTCGACAGCTATTCACATTATTCAAATCTTGTTGTTGTGGCCAGAGAGTTGGAGCCCGGGCCCTCCATGGGCGTCCGCAAGTGGGGGGAGGGGGAAGGGGACACTTTCCCCCCTCCCCCCGGAAAATCAAACTTGTGGAAAAATTAATTAAAAATTAAAATAAAAAAAATGAAAAATCATCAACTCACAGCGTCAGTTTAGTACTTGTGAAACATTAATTGAATCCTTCGAGGATCGCTTCCGAACTTGTCAAAGTATGAGATATTGGTGGGTGTACCCATCGACGCTATGTATGTCATAGGTGTACGTGCCCTATTATGTATCATGAGAAATATGCGGATATTTGACCAGGAATAGCAAAAGAGAAGATGGTATAGGCTGAATAATGAAATCGTAATTTGGGGACCATCATTCGTGATATCTTTTGGAAATTTGTAATTGTAAAAACATTGCCAAAATTGTACTAGTTGTCAGGTATGTAGTGTGCATATGGCATCCGACTATTGATGAATGCGTTGGTCTTGGTTTGGTCCCGTGCTGATCTCAAGTGGCAACGCGCGGATGTAACTGGGATACACAAGGTGTATATGGGGCGAGGGGGGGGGGGGTATGATTCATAATTAGGTAACGCACATAGGCCTATAAGCTGTTTGACAGTTGTAAGTTTTATCGTGCATATTGTGCATTATCGTGCATGCGAGGCCGTGACCGAGAGGCAGATTTCCCTTCAACAATTTTTTACATTGAAAATTCTAAAAACCTAACACTCTTAAAAAGTTGGTTAAAAAATTCACCAACACTGATCCGTATGTCAAATACCTGAAATTGGGTAAGTTTTCCCCAATATGTGTTGTTTATTTGGTTGCTCCACAGGCTGGTTACCCAATTAAGTGGTAAAAAACCTCTTGGATAACCCATTAATCAACAACTATTGGGTAAACTTTAACCAATTTCAGGTATTTGACATACGTGACCAGTGTTGGTTAGTTTTTTTAACCAACTTTTTTATAAAAATTACAGACTTGGAAATCCTGTTTCGGGGATGGGTACATACAGCTTAGAACACTCACCACGTGTCATTTCCAGTCATCTGGAGGGTTTGTAAGGCCCAAAATTTTCTTGTACGCTCCGCGCCAACTGGGGGTGCAAGGGGCGTAGCCCCCGGAAGCTCCTGGGTTTTAGAGGCACTAAAGTCGCTATTTAAGTGTTCTTCTATTGACTTAACACTGGTCTCAAAAATACCTCCAGAGTAACTTCCAGTATGAAGTTTTGGTAAAAAAGTGATTCAACTACCAAGTGCAGATCTGGCCGACATTTTGAAAAAGGGCGAGTTGAGAAAAGAATTGATGGGCAGTTCAGTGTGTGTCTCGGTGGGGTCCAGGGGTGAAGCCCCCGGAAGCTCCTGGGTTTTAGCGTGTTTGTGAGGTATTATTTGAAGTCGCTATTTAAGTGTTCTTCTGTTGACTTAACACTGGTCTCAAAAATACGTAAAGGATAACTTCCAGTAAGACTTTTGGTAAAAAAGTGATTCAACTACCAAGAGCAGATCTGGCTGACATTTTGAAAAAGGGCGAGATGAACTATTGAGAAAAGAATTTGATGGGCAGTTCAATGTGTGTCTCGGTTGGGGTCCAGGGGGCGAAGCCCCCGGAAGCTCCTGGGTTTTAAGGGGTTCGTTAGGTATTCAGGTCGTTATTTACGGTTATACTGTTGTCTTTACACTGGTCTCAAAAAAAAAAAAAAAAACTTCCAGTGCAACTTCAATTAAGAATTTATTGGTAACAAAACTAGTGAAACAACTTTCAAGAGCGGATCCGGCTGATATTTAGAAGAAGGAGAGCTGAACTCCAAAGAGAAAGAGAAAGCAGTTAGATGTGATCCTCTTAAGGAAAAAATGTACGCCTATATAATCCTGCTTGATCGGTTACCTGAGCTATGCGCCACCTTCAGTTAGCGAAGCTGGAAGTGTGCAGAAATTTTTGAAACGCAACCCCTCAGACAGCCGGAAATGGCATTTTCCAGGTGTTTTTGCGATACTTTTAGTTGAAAAGTATGAAAATTGCTTTTTCTCGTCAAAAGAAGAATCCAATCTTAAATATTTTCATAGTCACACTCTGACTAAAGAAGGCACATGGGCGCAAATCCCGGGGGGGGGGGGGGCAAGGGGGCCTTCTCCCCCTCAAGTGAAAAAGTGGGGGCCAAATCGTAATTTGGCCCCCCTAAAATTTGAGTAGACCTAAATATATGGTCACCTTTTTTCGTTTTTTTTTTTTTCATTCGAAAACAGTTTTTCTAGAGCTTTGGAAACGTCAGAACACAAGAGCTTCCGGGGGCTTCGTCCCCTGGACCCCCACAGGGGCTTTGCCCCTGGATCCCACCAGGAGTCCTTTGGGGCTTCGCGCTCGCGGTGCCCGCCTAGCGTGCACAGTTTAGTACTCATGGGCACATCATAAGCATTTTCGCCCCCCACTCTCAAACAGAGATTTGCGCCCCTGAGAAGGCATATCGTTTTTAAAAAATCTCAAATCTCATTTGGGGGGGGGGGAACGGGGGGCACACGATTTTTCAGGGGGAGGCACGTGTCCCCGTGTCCCCCCCCCCCCCCCCCTCCCTTGGTGACCTTGACGTTGTTACCAATAGCCGTCACCGTGGTTTTCGTATGATGGTACGGGACGTTTTTGTCTCGGGACGAAACATTTCGTTCGCAGTGTACATGCAGGGTTGCATACCAGCGATCCAATCAAAGTTTTGCACTCACTTTGTTGTTGTTCCTTTTCGACAGCGCAGAAAACAGATCTCTACCGCTTCTCTACCACACCGCAACAAAAATCGCAGTGGTCTACACACACTTCGGTGACGTGCTCAATTGACTATGTTATAGTGATTGTTATCTTGAGTCGGTCAGTATCCCCTTGAGTCGGTCACTGTGTACAAAACGTAAAACAAGTACATAATGTATTGAACTTATTAATTGAACGATTTATGGTGACACAATGATATATACTACATTGTATATGGTTAGTGTGGCATAGAGGAGCTAATGGAGTGCTAGGGCTGTATCATCTGACCCGGTGAAAAACTGAAAAGTCAGCTGCTAGTGCTACTGCTAGTCGTAGTCCTGCAACGTACGTATTCGTACAGTACATACAGTAGCCATTTAGCCAACATCACAGGCCAGGCTGTGCAGAGTGTAACTGTAACGTTGTGGCACAAAAAAAATCGTGTTCTGTGCCTAAATCGTCGGGGCAAGGGTACCAGTCTACCACAGATCCATTCAGCCAGGGAGCTCCCTGATTCAACTTAATATTTGAAGACCTCCTCTAAGAGTGGAGCCTAACTTAGGTTTGGTTGTTAACCTCGAGTAACTAAGTTGAGGGTAGCTAAGGGCCCAGCCTAGCCTAGGCCTATAGGCTAGGCTAGTAGTACTAAGTAGGACACACACCGCGGTCATATTCATAATTAATAGCTTAACGTACTGTTGATAAGTTACCCCTTGTCCAACAGTCCAAATAACCTAAGAGTAAGAGTTAGGCCAACGTTTGTGTAGCCTAGGGCCTAGGCCTACCTCAAGAGCCAGTCAAATGAAAGTGTTGACTTGTACATTGTGTAGCTTGCCTACTAGTACTAGGCCTAACTAGCTACAGAATGCTCAGTGTACTTCAAATGCGCACCTAAGAGCTCTGTTGTTTCGAGATTTTTGCAGGTTATGTTAATGCAGGTGTGCACTCAATGGGCCTGTGCACTCGGCATGTCACCCCATCATATATGATTTGTGACATGCGTTTTTTGGGGCAGTGACTTCCAGGCTATACGCGCTTTGTACCAGTACTGGCAGTAGGCTGGCCAACACTACATTCCGCCGGTTACAGTTAGTTTCCGCCCTCGCTACTTTCCGCCCCTCAAAAATTTTGTTTTCCTCCACTTTTATTTTTAGCAGAAAACATCTTTTTGGGAGACGGAAAGTAGTGGAATGGAATGTGATATTAGTGGTACAAATTGTCAAATGAAGATTCCATCAACTTTTCCTTAAAGTTTCAAACTTCATCGATGACTTTTACTATTCAATTCGACACCCGTTACTGCCATGTTGACGTCTTTTCCAGCAACATTCTCACTGTAGACTTCAGTATACTCATATGTACGTACGTACTGTAGGTCCTTATTCAATGTTGTGAACACTTGTTCACACAACCAGCATAAGACTACCTATAGACAAGCGGACTACTTATACGTAAAAAAATAGAAGTGTGTGACTAGATTTGCCGTTTAGAAAAAAGGCCATACAATTCGTTCTTTTCGATGAGGATACTGAAAAAGTTTTAGGCCTATCCACAAATTTCATTGTTGTCTTGTAATTGGGTTGTTGTTAGTGGTACTAGGTCTGCTTTTGCTCCAGTCCTTTCCGGTGTTCCTCAAGGGTCTGTCCTTGGACCAGTACTTTTCTTGTCTTATATTAATGATATTGTTAGTGCTGCTTCTTCCGAAGTTAGGTTGTTTGCTGATGACTGTGTTTGCTATAGGGTCATCAATAATCCCAGTGACTGCAGTGAGTTACAGAAGGACATCATAAATTTTGGCCAATGGGCCAAAACTTGGGGTATGAGATTCCACCCGGCTAAGTGTAATGTTATGTCCGTTACTAGGAAGCATAACCCAATAATCTATAATTGTACTCTTAATGGGGCTAATCTGACGAGGGTTGATTCAATTAAGTATCTGGGGGTGACTATCACTAAGAATCTCAGCTGGGGCAAGCATATCCAACTTGTTTGTAATAAGGGAAATAAGATCTTAGGCCTATTACGCAGGAACCTCTCATTTTGTTCCAAAGATGTCAAACTGGGGGTGTATAAAGGTTTACTAAGGCCCTTGTTGGAGTATGCTTGTTCCGTCTGGGATCCACATCAGATTTCACTCCAAGATAGATTGGAGGGAGTACAAAAAAGATCTGCCAGGTTTACAGCCAGTGAGCACTCCCAAGAAGTTGGCTCTATGACAGCACTCCTCAAAGATCTAGGTCTAGATACTTTGTCTGACCGCTGGAGACGTTGCAGACTCATAATTTTTGCCAAAGATATTTATGGTCAAGCTAACATCCCTCTGTCTAATCTTTGTAAACCTACGCATTGTTCTCGTAACATGCATGCTTTGCACTTTCGCCCCCCCTCTGCTAGGACTAGTTGTTTTAAGTACAGTTTTGTCCCTAATACTATTCGGGATTGGAATAACCTCCCAGAGAGTCTTATTGTGGGGGCCATAAGTCACCCAAAGCCTGTGGATTTCATTACCAACTCCTTGAGGGCCTGACTGATCACACGGCACGTACGCAGTGTATAAATGTCCTTTTGGATGTCTCACCGTCTTGAAGAAGAAGAAGAAGATTGGGTTGAAATTTGAAGTTAACAGTTATTTTTAACACATGTAAGTTCAAACATTACTTTCCGCCCTAAGATTTTTAGGGGCTGAAAGTAACGGGCAGAAACTACCGGGGACGGAAACTAACGGACCCCCATTGAGCCATAACATTCCATTACAGGTTTCACACCTTTCTGCCTTGGCAGAAAGGCACTTCTTAAAAATCTATGAAATAAGAGGAATTGTTGTCATTGCAATTACCAAAACAGTTCGTTGCATAGATTGAATGAAAGTGCAAAGAAGGCGTAAGAAAGTAAGAACTTTGAATAGAATTAACGTGTAGTTATGAATGGATTTGATTGTAGGCTGTGAGGAATAAAGTTTAATCCTTTTAATATATGAATGGTAGCTGAATAATGTCTTTAGACTTGTAAAGCAAAATTATCACGTCCGTATGTGTGTATATGGATAGTGGATTACTGTACTACTGTATCATTATACTCAATAGGGAATTAAGTGTTCATTGACACTGACCACTATTTTAATCTGTAACTAATCAGGTAAAGTGATTTTGCATCTTCCATTCAACCATGAAGCACCAATCAACAATGCTTCCAACAAATTTCTAAACTCCATTCATCCATGTTCCTCCAGTCCGGTAAGTTCCAACCTATCCTACCTTCCACAGAATAATGTGCCCATTCCGCCACAGAAAAAGTGCCTTTCCACCATGGCGGAATGGCACTTTAATTAATGGCAATTTAAGTATTTTTTAAAAAGAAAGTAAAAAATTTTGGTGCACGGCCTAAAATTCTGCCGAGCCACATTCCACCGAGGCTAACTCATTGCCTTTGTTGGGGCCTTGAAATACTGGCCCCCCTGTTGAGGAGCTTGGCCCTGGTCAGGCAAAACATGGTGCCACCCCTGTGCTAGGCGGCAGCCTAGGCCTAGGCCTATCTCAAGTTGAGGTTGGCGAAAAAGTGCATGGGACCTAGACCTTTAGCTAGATAAGGACCTGGATCCTTCTTCTATGTTTTTGAGGGACAATAATTCTGTACAACATACTTTGCAAATTTGATCAGCTTTTTTAAAAATATTGGAAATCCTCTTTATGTTTTATTAAAAATGACCACCTCTTGTGATTGTGCTGATGACTGAGCTAGCCTATATTTTTCACAAAATGACTATAATCCCCTTTTTTGATCTTTGCCCAAAACTGCATGGTGGTTGACACATTGAAAATTAGCAAAATCTAAACCTAAATAAATGAAAAGCATAACCTCTCATAAATTTGAAAGTCCTTGTGATTAAGAGACTACTAATGGCCATTAGCTCAAACTTTGTAACATCAAGTGGTAAAAATCATCGCTTACAATTTTATGAGTATTTAAAATTGGCAAATTCATCAAAATTCATCAAAATTGGGCTGGGGCACAAAAGTGCATTGACCCCCTAAAATTAATTTTTAATTATTATACATTTATTATAATAACACAAAAATGCTTCTTTGCCAAGTATCAAAAGCATTTTTTGGTTTCAGCAGTTAAAATTATAAAAAAAATTAGTAAGAGTTGAGTAAAATTTTGTTTTTAATTAATAGACTAAAAAATAGTCATTCCTGATGATTAAATGTTATTTTCAGATAATAATAACCGAATGCATACATTTTATACTAGCATTTTATGCCCGATTCCATTGAAATAGCATTGACCTAATTTAATGACAAATTTTGGGCCAGCTTCAAGTATAGTCAGTTGCCTTGGTCTTCTGGAAAGAGGAAAATAACTCCATACCCCACATGGCTAATCAATACATCGCAAGAGAGCTAAGAAATGCACTTTTTCTTTATGTACAGTATGTAGCATCAAATGTTTCAGATTAGGATTGAAAAAAAAATAAAATAAAATTTAATGCATTATAGTAATAAAAATTTCAGCCGAAAATGATGCTGTGCCTTATCAAGTTTCATTGACACAATCCATGGAATTTTGTCAAAGATTGGAGCTAAAATAAGACTCCATATTTCAATTCAGGTACATATTTCAATAATTTGATGTTTATTTCATCATGATTGTTCTCATGAAAAGGTATATGATCCTTGTACACTAATTATGCTGTCAAACAGAAATCCTCACAAGATAGGCCCTTCTGTATGATGTCACAGGATGTGTGCCTTCTGTACTATACCTTACATAGCCTGTACAGTATAATTGCTTCATGTATAGTAATGGCCAGCCTATACTAGTACCAAGCAACTGTGCTTAGGCTAGGCTTTAACCCTTTACCGTTGTTTGGGTCCTTTTGGACCCATACGGAGAGCGCCGCTGTCACCCATCTTTACTGTTTCACGCGAAGCTTGAAACTGCGAGTAGCTACCCGAAAATGTGGCCACAACAGCGAGAGGGACAATAGTTTAAGGTCACAGGTCGATAACCTACGGAAGCTGATGCAGGGCGTGTTACGTCTGCTTTTCCGCCCACTCTTGAGTCGCCCAAATATGCCCTGATTGGAGCACAACGGTAAAGGGTTAACAGTGGAGTAGCCACAAGGAAGTACCCGAAGTTCCCAGGGTTCAATGTTCCCGGTTTTGATATATCTGAATGAATTGGCCATGATAACAAGGTCTGTTATTCCCAGGATTCAATGTTTCCAGAAATGTGGATGTTCCAAAGATTCAGGAACATTGAACCTCCAGAACAGTGAACCCTGTAACATTGACATAGCCCCTAGCCAAAGATTGAGGAACATTGAACCTCCAGAACAGTGAACCCTGTAACATTGACATAGCCCCTAGCCAAAGATTTAGGAACATTGAACCTCCAGAACAGTGAACCCTGTAACATTGACATAGCCCCTAGCCAAAGATTGAGGAACATTGAACCTCCAGAACAGTGAACCCTGTAACATTGACATAGCCCCTAGCCAAAGATTCAGGAACATTGAACCTCCAGAACAGTGAACCCTGTAACATTGACATAGCCCCTAGCCAAAGATTCAGGAACATTGAACCTCCAGAACAGTGAACCCTGTAACATTGACATAGCCCCCAGCCAAAGATTGAGGAACATTGAACCTCCAGAACAGTGAACCCTGTAACATTGACATAGCCCCTAGCCAAAGATTCAGGAACATTGAACCTCCAGAACAGTGAACCCTGTAACATTGACATAGCCCCTAGCCAAAGATTGAGGAACATTGAACCTCCAGAACAGTGAACCCTGTAACATTGACATAGCCCCTAGCCAAAGATTCAGGAACATTGAACCTCCAGAACAGTGAACCCTGTAACATTGACATAGCCCCTAGCCAAAGATTCAGGAACATTGAACCTCCAGAACAGTGAACCCTGTAACATTGACATAGCCCCTAGCCAAAGATTGAGGAACATTGAACCTACAGAACAGTGAACCCTGTAACATTGACATAGCCCCTAGCCAAAGATTCAGGAACATTGAACCTCCAGAACAGTGAACCCTGTAACATTGACATAGCCCCTAGCCAAAGATTCAGGAACATTGAACCTCCAGAACAGTGAACCCTGTAACATTGACATAGCCCCTAGCCAAAGATTCAGGAACATTGAACCTCCAGAACAGTGAACCCTGTAACATTGACATAGCCCCTAGCCAAAGATTGAGGAACATTGAACCTACAGAACAGTGAACCCTGTAACATTGACATAGCCCCTAGCCAAAGATTCAGGAACATTGAACCTCCAGAACAGTGAACCCTGTAACACTGACATAGCCCCTAGCCAAAGTGCATTCAGAGATCCCGAGGTTATTGCTTGATGTTATAGCTTTATAAGGCTTTTGCTAGCCATGACATTAGAAAGTTCAGTTTCTCTCATACTGTATGAATGGAATAGCCTGCCTGAATGGGTTCTTAACACCTTAAGGTATACATTGAAAAGTTTTTCCCATGGCTGTGGTAGAATCTAGTTTTCTGGGACCATAAGATGTTGGTGACTTGCTTTTTGTTTTTGGGGGGGATTTTTTTTTACACTTGCACTTGGTCATGTGACTGCATCAGCAAGCTTGCTTGCACAGTTTTACAAGAAAGGTAACTTGTAGGGTCCTGATACTTGTCATGTTGAGGGTGCATAGTGAATTGATGATCCCAATAGTTATTGTTGGAGGTCAAATGTCATACCCTCTTAAGGGTATTGTAGTATAAATTTGCAGTTTGTGTCACAGAGCATTCAGTGGTACTGTGCTGTAAAAACTGATGTACAGTAGTCCTGACTGTTGTTCATCTTTTCTTTATTTGTCCAAAAACATGGCTCTTTTGTGGTAAGTTTATTCATTATGGGCAGCTTTACTGTAGGCCTACATAATGTACTATACTGTATCAGTACTGTACATAATGTATCATACATTATTAGACAAAGTTTAAGGACACATAAACAAATGTGTGTTATATTCTCTCTTTCAAGTTCTTATTTAAATAGGTTGACTATACATAGTACTTTTCAGGCCCTCCTCTCTAGTTGCTCCTTACAGTACGAAAGTCAAGGAACACTGCGGTTCTCTGGTTTTCTAGAATGTCTGCAGTAGATGCAAAATGGTGCACAGTGGTTCAACAAAATAAGAAAAATATGTCAAATGATGTGAGGAAAACTTGAAATCAGGACATCCTGGGCAATACGAAAAATTCTTGCAGACAATTGGCAAACCAGTTAATAAAGGGGATCATGTCTGGATTAATCTGACCATCTGGTAACCCTATGCTGAGTTGTTGTAGTAGTAAATCCTTCACTTTTTCTCAAATGTACAGTACTGTTAAATTACTTTCTTGCATACATGTGTGAAATATTGTGTATTTCCTTTACATTTGAAATTATTTTTTCCTTACAGGTGGTAAAAATCATAATTCAGACAAACAACATCAGTAAAATGATGACGTGCTACTTCATCTGATGTTTACACAGTGCTTTTAATGCTGTAGAATAATACTACAGACATCATGCAACCAGAACAGCTCCAACAGGAACCTCTGCTTATGAATGACCTTCAGATTAATATTAGCACACCAACTGAGGATACCAGCTCAAAATGGAATCAGTAAGATATGATAAATTTTGTCTTTTCATATTTTAGTCACAGTATCTCACTTCTAGCTAGTGCAGGGTTTTTGTGTTTCATTTCAAATTTCTTCTTTTTTCATGGCTGGATATTATATTTTGTTGCAGGTTTTGCAGGTTGCATGTCCTCAAAAAGAATATTGTGTTTGCCAGCTGATCCTAAACACATTGAAACAATCACAGATGTTAGTACAATATGTGATTAACTACAGCATAATGAATGGAATGCACACCAGAACATAGATCTACAGTACGGTACTTCTCACATGTTATTAGAGGAGCTCTTCACATGTATTACATCAGCTTTCTCATAGAGTACACATACGTCTGTACTGAACTTGCTGCAATACCTTTCCTACTGAGTTTACAACACAACTTTAACACAAGGTGACCCAATATATTTCATTGTGTTAAATTTGTATGCATCCACTGAGATTCGCCTTGAATTTATGATGGTGTACCACCTGTATTAGTAATCACATTTCACACTTAAAAAAGGGGGTGGGAGGTATTACTGCCTAATCTCAAGTCTAAATTGATAGTGCTCTTGGTTAAAGTTATAGAAGGGTTGAGAGGGGAAAAACCTTGCTTAAAGACCTCTATTAGTTTCAATCTGTTCAGGTTTTTAAAGTTCATTTATTTTAGTATGATTTAACATCGCTGCAAAGATGTCTTCTTCTTCAATAAGAAACCATGGTACTGGCATTTTTTAATTTTTATAGAAATGAAAATGGCGGGGGGGAGCAGGAGATTTACCCTCCTTCTTTTGGACAGGTAGACAAATCTCCCCTTACCTCCCCCTTTGACAGAATCAGTAGAAGAGAAAACTTTACACGGTTCTTAATTCATATGAAGTTGCACAGAATGTTTTACTGTAGTACTTTCATCTTAAATGCAGAAGATTTTCTTAATACCTATTACTGTGTCAAATACATTGTTGGCATTATATGTGGTGGGTATGTACAGTATAGTACTTTAAATTATTTTGCAACATTTGGTTTGCTGGATGGATACTCATTCCAGAAAAACAAACAAACTCCAAAGAAAAATAAACAGTACCACCATAAAAAAGAACATAGTCTTCAACCATTCTGTGAGCACATGGTTATGTGTACAGTAGTACACTATGGTTTGAAATGAGACATTTGTGTAGTATAGTAGTTAAGGGTAAAAACACATAGCAAACCTTGTATGCATGTCCATAGCTTTTACAGTCACTACTTTTATTCTCAATTCTAATGATGTTATGTCACAAGCAATGTCCTGTTCATGCTTAAGTTGTTATACATTTTTTGTCTGGCTCATACACTTTGTCAAATTTCTCTCGTTCTCAAGGTTGTGATCTGCATTATTGACAAAACTTGCAGTTGTTAGGCTTATTTCTCATTCATTAAACTTCTGTACTAGCCTAGCTTTATATTGTAAAAGAGCCTGTCAAAGCACAAAATTCTATGGACATAGGAATTAGTTATTTAGAAAAAAATATTTGAAGTACAGTATTTACCCTGTTTTTACCTGTAAAGAAGGTGTCCTGCATATTTACATGCTCAGCCTCCTAGTCACTCCTCAATTCTAACTGCAGTAATGTTACATTGGCAACAGTTATTACTTTATGCATGCATTTCTGATCATGCTTCAGCTAATGTGTGTACAGCATGTAAAAAGATTCCCTCCAATTATTTGTAAAATTATATGGAACTGCTGACCTGCAAAAGTAGCAAGTGAATTAAGAAACAAGTAATTTATTGCAAAGGTTGATCCAAGCTGCAGATACACTATGGTACAAAAAATACTCTGTTAGCTATTCATTCAAGCTTGGAAATAATCCTTAACCTCTGTTGGCTCATAATGCTCATATGACTGTGTATTATCCTGGCATAAACTCATGTTGGCCTTTTGCATTGTCTTTGAACAGGGTCCCGGTTGCACCAAGGAAGTGTCATTCTAACTTCCATGGTTGCACTATTTTAATGTGTTTACAAGCAAAATCTCTCTTTCTCTGTCTTTCAATTATGCAAAGTTAAACCACTGTGGACTTGTGCGGTAGAACAGATTAATGCACTGTTGGGGTTTGTGCTATCCTGGATCAGCTTGGGCTTCACCCTCATACATCACTGCCTCACTGGTTTCAATCGTAGAGTATCCTGTGCTAGTGCAGGGTTTATCATTGTTTTTATACCTTATAGCGTAAGATAATCACATAAAAATTTTGGTTCTATACCTTACCGTGAAAGGAATAAAGTAGTTTCCCCAAATTTTGGCAGGTGAACTAAATACCTGTATATATACAACTCTTTATTTAATCTAGCATCATCCTCAATTTTCAGAGCTCACTCAGGGTTAGTAATAAATGCAGTTTGTTAATCATAAGATTCAAAAGTCTTCATGAATCAGGATAACCAGATATACTATTTCACTTTGGGGTGAGTGAATGTTCCCCCGTGAACTTTATGTCAAAATCATCATGCATTAAAAGGAGGGTTAAGCTAGTTTGTTAGATGGAGTTTTACGGCCCAGTTTCCAACCTAATTGGTTCAAGTCGAGTTGGCCACGACCTTTTTTCAAGTTGTGGCTGACTGGCTTGTTTTTCCTTACTCAATTGCTTATGGGGAGCATCACGCACAACAGCAGTACGTTCCATATTTAGAGTCTTTGGGTTTAAGGTCGCAAATACTATATCTGGTATTGCATCCCTATTTGCTACCCAAAATGGACAAATTGCTACAGAAATACAAAATTGTTTAGCAGATTTTGTACACACAGCACTAGGGATTTTAATGATTCTGTGGAAAAGAAGCCCAAAAAGCAGAAAATTGCTACGCAAATTTTGAACACTAAATTATTCCCTGCACTTTGGAACACAGATTCTAAAACGCTATTTACTGATATCTTGAAAAAAACATCCGATTTGAATGGAACTTTCACTACACTGTAGATTTGGTATTATGAAAATTTAGTGTCTGCTTAAACTTGCACTTTAAAAGTGCATGCACTAAAGCAAAGACTTTGGAGGAACAGCCCTTGTCATAGACAGGTTTTTCACTTTATGCCTGAAATAACAGGAGTAACAAAACTATTTCTGAAAGAGGAAAGGATTTGTAAAGATTTGGAAAGAACCATTACTCAAAAATAAGATCATTTTGAATGGATGGGATTGAATTTGGTGTTGTTTCAGTTCTGTTTCCTTTAAATCCATAAAATCCAAATTTTCCACATTAGGTTTTTGTGTATCATTTTTTATTTTTTGGCAGATCAGACAGAAAGTTGTGGACAGCTCTGTTGTTCTTAGGAACAACCATGGCATTTGCTGGACGGACAATCATGCCCCTCGTGGCTGTCAAAGTGGCTGAAGAATTTGGTTGGAACAAGGAGCAATCGGTAAGATACGTTTAAGTGTGTGTAGTGTACTTGCTCCTCCTATAAGTCCTGTTACAGCTTTATTTCATATATGTTTTCCTTGTAATGTCAGATTAGTATGGATTTACTATTTTGTCCTATTTGAAGTGCAGAAAGTCTGGTACATTTTCAAATTACGAACATGAGTTTGATGTTTTTTGGTTTCGATGAAAAGAGAAACCTATGCATTCATGATGGCGTGTGTGTGTATGTATGTGTGTATGTGCGTGTGTATGTGTATGTGTGTGTGTGTGTATGTGTGCGTGTGTGTATGTGTGTGTGTTTGTGACACTTTGCTTGTTTACACGATACCTTGAGAAGGGAAAGTCCGACAGTTCTCAAACTTGGTACACAGATACCCCTTACTGAGAGGAAGAACCCTATTAATTTTGGTGGAGGTCAAAGGTCATTTGGGGTCACAGGGGGTCAAAAACCAAAATCTTTGTTTACACAATATCTCAAGATAGAAAACTTGGATTAATTTCAAACTTGATATGTAGATGCGTTATGATGTAAGGAAGAACCCTATTGATTTTGGTGGAGGTCAAAGGTCATTTGGGGTCACGTGGGGTCAAACCCCAAAATCCTTGTTTACACGATATCTCATGGTAGAAAACTTGGATTAATTTGAAACTTGATATGTTGATGCGTTATGATGTTAGGAAGAACCCTATTGATTTTGGTGGAGGTCAAAGGTCATTTGGGGTCACATGGGGTCAAACCCCGAAATCCTTATTTACACGATATCTCATGGTAGGAAACTTAGATTAATTTCAAACTTGATATGTTGATGCATTAAGATGTAGGAAAGAACGGGATATATTTTGGGTGGAGGTCAAAGGTCATTTGGGGTCACAGGGGGTCAAAAACCAAAATCTTTGTTTACACAATATCTCAAGATAGAAAACTTGGATTAATTTCAAACTTGAAATGTAGATGCGTTATGATGTAAGGAAGAACCCTATTGATTTTGGTGGAGGTCAAAGCTCATTTGGGGTCATGTGGGGTCAAACCCCGAAATCCTTATTTACACGATATCTCATGGTAGGAAACTTGGATTAATTTCAAACTTGATATGCTGATGCGTTAAGATGTAGGAAAGAACGGGATATATTTTGGTGGAGGTCAAAGGTCATTTGGGGTCACAGGGGGTCAAAGACCAAAATCTTTGTTTACACAATATCTCAAGATAGAAAACTTGGATTCATTTCAAACTTGATATGTTGATGCATTATAATGTGAGGAAGAACTGGATATATTTTGGTGGATGTCAAAGGTCATTTTGGGTCACGTGGGGTCAAACCCCGGAAATCCTGGTTTTATACTATACCTCAAGATAGGAAACTTTGATCCATTTCAAACTTGATATGTTGATGCGTAATGGTGTAGGAAAGAGCGGGATATATTTTGGTGGAGGTCAAAGGTCATTTGGGGTCACAGGGGGTCAAAGACCAAAATCTTTGTTTACACAATATCTCAAGTTAGAAAACTTGGATTCATTTCAAACTTGATATGTTAATGCGTTTTAATGTGAGAAAGAACTGGATATATTTTGGTGGAGGTCAAAGGTCATTTTGGGTCACGTGGGGTCAAACCCGGGAAATCCTGGTTTACACTATACCTCAAGGTAGGAAACTTTGATCCATTTCAAACTTGATATGTTGATGCGTAATGATGTAAGGAAAAACCCAAGAATTTTGGTGGAGGTCATAGGTCATTTGGGGTCACATGGGGTCCAAACACTGAAATCCTTGTTTACATGATACATCATGATAGGAAAGTTGGATGCATTTCAGACTTGATATGTAGATGTATTATGATGTAAAGAAGAATCCTTTTTATTTTGGTTGAGGTCAAAGGTCATTTGGGGTCAGAAGGGGACAAATCCTGAAAAACTCTTTAACACAATATCTTAAGGTAGGAAACTTGGGATTCATTTCAAACTTGATATGTTGATGTGTATGATGTAAGCTGATTGTTTGCGAAATATCTTAAGGCACAGTATGAAATTTGTAGAATTGTTTGGGTTAAAAGGAAAAAACCAGTTACTAACATGTGGAGTCAAAGGTCACTTCGGGTCACCAGTTCTTACAAGAACTGTAGCATTTCATTGAAAAGAGCATGTATGTATCATCGAAACCTCAATGCATTTTTGCATTCTGGTTTTTGTTGTGAGCTTCAAAATAGCTATGTTGTGATGAGTCAGTCTTGTCAGCCTTAATGCTGAACTACTGTACAGTAATACAGCAGATGAATGATTCCTCATGTCCCTTATCCTCTTTTCTAACCTCTAGAGGACTTTCTTTTGTATCAGTATTGAGGGGATTTTTATTGAATGTATTATTTCCTCCCACTCAATGAAGTAGATTGTTGTATGTTCTTTTTTAGCCTTGTCATGAGAAATGGGAGGATTATGAAGATGATTTCTGAACAATAGACCTGATTTCAAAAGGAAAATTTCCACCAGGGGTATGGGCTACCTAAGGTGAATACAGTTGAAAAGTAGTCTGAAAATTCAATGAGTTGATGAAAAAGTGAACATTGAATTGGCAATCAACCAAGTGTGTGCTGATCTTTGTTGCAGCGCTGTACAGCAGAATAAAGAACTTATCAATTGACTTTCAGATAATCTTTTTTTTTTTTTGAATGATTCCTTTCCTGCTAAATTATTTGTGTAAGGATATGATATTGGGACGCAAAATTGGGACATTTGTGTCTAAAGCAAAAAATGAAAACAAATGATGATTTAATTGCTGAAATTTTTTGATTACTGTGCTGGGAAATGTCATCAAAATATAAAACAAACAACATGTTTGGTAGATGACAAAATGTTTTATGTTACAAAAACTGGTTCTAATCTTTTGATAGTTACATAAGACACCAAAGCAGAATTCAGTCCCTAAAATAAAGTTAAAAAACTGAAATTTGCTTTAATTCAACAGTAGAGTTGTTCATATTACAATGTGGAATGACACATTAACATATCCTGACTAAAGATCCTTACATTATGTATGCCTGACCATGTAAGTGACAAATCTTTTGTTAGTTGCAGAAGACACCATTTTGTCCCCTTTTTGGTGTCCTCGTAACCAATGTTAAATTTGCATTTAAACTTTCCTCGTCAGCTGCTTATTGCAAAATGTTAGGAAATAGTAGTTTACAAACATGTTAAGTTTCCTTCCAACACATTTATAAATGATTCACATCAAATAACATTATTGACTGGAGTTTTGGCACATAAATGCAACGTGGTGCCTGTTTTGGTGTCTTTGTAACTAACGTTAACATTTTGTACCCAACCAGCACAGAATGCAAAAGGAAAGGCAAACATATATAATGTAGAAGTAGAGACCAGCATATACCCAAATCACAGCATGAAAAATGAGTCATGAAATTATGAGTCACAGTCACATTTAAGCCCAACCAATGATGGGACTGCCATATTTGTGTCCCAGTATCATATCCTTGTACATTGGGTGTTGTAAAACAAGCAGAAACTAAACCTGTTAATCAAATAAAGAACCCTGTCACAGAACAATGGTGTATTAAGCAGCATGTACTAGTAGTACAGTACATAGGATTGTTTGACGATGTAATAGATGATTTATTTCTGCCATTTTCTCAAAACACAATACATTTCTTAATAGGGAGAAGCTCCAGTATGTAATTGGCTAGTAGTATAATGGGGACATTATGTTGCTTTTGAAGTACTCAGCCCCCTCTGGTCTGTGTAGAATATGCCCACAGTATTCCCTCCTGTTGTAAGAAGTGACTAAAGGGAAACCGAACTTGCACTTGAAAATAAATTAAAACTTAAAACTTTTTATCAAGTTGACTGACACTGCATAACATATTTAAGTTGGTGTGTCCTTAAATCTCATTTAAGTAATTTGAAATGCCCAAGACTGTATACAAACTACATCATGTTTAATTAATAAGCCATTCAGTCTCACCATTCACTCCAGTAATAAGCCAATCTATACTTTAAATTATTTTTTCCAAAATATTGTGCATTGTAAAGACTTATAGTCAGAAGCAGCATTGTTTGAATATTTTACAGTTTGTGTCAACAAAGTATTCATGAGCAATAAAAAAGGAAATTTCTTCTGAGAAGACCTTATTTCTTGAAATGGAAGCTCACTGCCGTAAAAGTTTAAATGCCATCTTTCTACATCCTCAAATACAGTATATGAACAGTACGTACTGGGCAGTGGTTGCATTAAGTTGCAGGATTGGTGCATTCCTGCAGCTGTTCTCAAAGTCCCCAAGGTGGGAATTCCCTCTTCCTTTTTATTGAAAATTAAAAGTTAAATATGCCATTTACTGTTGCCCATCTCCACACAATAGACCTTATGCATATGATGTCTCAGAGCAAAATGTACACCTTCCTTTGGGAGCAAAACAAACCAACACCAACAAATGCAGATAGTTGATTTGTCAAGCTCTCCAATGCCTGCATAGTCTGCTACTTGTGCACTGCGAACTCCTATCAGTGCGGCCACATTTTCCATTGTTTTGCCTGCAAAGATGTTGTCAGTGTGTCATCAATGCATAAGGTTTATAACCAGCTGAATATTAAAAACAGAGTTCCAACTGTGACCATCCATGTGATTGGTCCCAAAATGGACAAAGTTGAAAATCTAAGTGAGCACCTTTTGGTTTTGCTGTCGAAGAAGACACCACATTGTGTAGAAATAGTAACACATTTAATTGGAATCAGGAAATGCCCAATTCATATTTCAAATCTCCCCGAATATGAATGAAGGGTGAATTTGCTGTCTGCCTTCATTCCTAGTGGGAACCCTGGTACACAGGATCGTTTTCGATTGTGAAGGGCAAATTAACAAGTGCCATCATTTTTGAGACCACTACTGCTTTACATAATTTAGCATGTATGTTTGTTTGTTTTTCCTCCAGTGCTTGGTCTCATTAGTTTACCTTTGCAGCATGAATCCTCCATATATATATGTTTGATGTCTGTCTTTGGGATATTATATTGGGTTCGTCTATGTGGGATTAACTAACCATGAAGTGCTGTCGTCATGGGGTTTATTCTTTAACTGTTTTGTTTTTGTCTTCAGGGCATTGTATTAGGCTCATTTTTCTGGGGTTATCCATTCTTTCAAATAATTGGTGGAGTCTTGAGTGATCGTATTGGGGGTGACCATGTTCTTTTCCGAGCCACAATTGTCTGGTCATTGGTAGCCATCATCACTCCACAGATACCTTATTACTATCATACAAAAAGGGGAACTATATCTTCCATGGCCTTTATGAGGTTCCTAATGGGGCTGGCACAAGGTATGTTCATTCTTACAAAGTTAAAAATCCTTTATTGTATTGGTCCTCTGTGGTCAGGTGACTATATATGCATTATTCCAAGATATGCTCATGGTATTGATTCATACTGAGTTTAGGCTATCGCATTTTAGTGGAGCTTATGCTGTTTTAAATGTGGTTATTTATGGGCAAATTTTGATCACTTTTTTTTCTTTTATGTCCAAATATTTTTTGTGTAAGTGAGTAAGGTTATTCATCTCTGAACCTATGCATTGTTACTAGTAGGTAGTGTGGTAGTCCTAGGCCAAGCCCAGCTTGTAACAAAAGCTTGTATCACTACATGTATTATTATTAGTATATTACATTTCTATAGCATTTATTTTAAAAGTAAGCTCTAAGTGCTTTACAAGTTTATCAAATACAATGAAGCATAAAAATAAAATCAAAACTTAAAACAAAAACTAAAAACTTAAATCAATACAAAAGATCAAAAGATGAAGTAAATGATAAACTGAACATAAGGACCAACAGTATAGTATGAAAGCAGTATGAAAGCCTCAAGGCTAGAGAGTCTGAAGAAAATGCCATGAATACAACAGAAATAAGAATACTGAACTCTGGGGCAAACAGTAATTGTTTGCCTGGCTCATCCCTCTTGCCGCCTCATGTGTGCATTATCCTATGTATGTATGATCCATAATTGTTTAACCTTTAACTGTAGTGACATTCAAAAAGCAACTGAAGAGGTGTAATGTTGTAGTATCATAGGCATATGAATCAGAGGAACTGTCAAAAGAGTGCTAGGATGTATAAAGAATGCCTCAACTTTCCACAATTTGAGGGTGAAAACTTTTCATTTGTTCCCCTTTAAATGAAGGACAAAATGCAATAAGTTTCCTTTAATGGCATCATATTTATTTGAGCAGGTGGCATAACACTATTAGTCAATGGAAAAGGTGGTAGGCTAAAGGCATGTTCAGCTGCCTTAATGTTTAAAAGTGTGGCTCTAAGAAGAAGCAACTGTAGGGAGAATTTTGAACTGGGTGCTGGTGATAAATTGCAAACATGAGATCCATATGTTAAGGCCGAGTACATGCAGCTTTGCACACTTGGAAAGTGCCGTTTCTTGCCACCTTAGGGGTTTTTCAATTTTTTAAATTTTCAAGTGCTCCACTGCAATAGTCTTGCTGGCACCCAGCACTGGCCCCAATCAAATAAGGACTAACTTGCTTTTTTACAGAAGGCTGGGCTGGCTATTTGATGGTATTTTAATAAGTTTCCAAATGTGTTCAAGATTTGGTAAAAACTTTCAATTTTGGAGTGTATCAGATGTTATTATGAAACTTTGTGTAACATTTGTGTACATTTTTAAAACACTGAACCTTTTACATTAAGCAGTCATCCATCAAAACAATGATGCCTTATCTTGGATGTCATTCAGAAAGTCCCACATTCTCAAGATTTCATTTTCCTTTGGTCTTTTAGGTGTACATTATCCATCAGTAAGCAGTCTCATTGGGCAAAGAGTTTCAATAAGTCATAAAGCTACAACAGTTGGTGTTGTTTTTGCAGCAAGCTCTTGTGGGTTAGTATTTCTTGTTTATTTCTGAACAATTAACACTTTTGTTTTAATCTTCTCAGATCCTCATAAAATTGCAAAACATCTGAATATTGAACCAACTGTATGTCCTGTTGTACAAGTACTTCATATGATGACCACACCTGCATAAAGTCATTCTGAAGTCATTTTCCTCTTTATCACCAAACGTTGATAAGATCAACTCTATAAAAATTTGTAATGTCTGCTTAATTGAAGACTGGACTGATAAAATTGGTTTTACTGTCATGCTATGAAAATGCCCATAAGTCGAAAGTCCTGTGTAGTCCTACATAACTCAAGAAAGTCATTAGTGATGGCTTATAGATTCTGAAGTTTAAGTCCAAAAATTTGTATGGTCACATACAATCAATTTGGACATGAGATCCTGCCAAGCACTTGTGTGTCCACTGGAACTTTTCAATCATTTAGATCATTTAGATTGAATAGAAGCTATCCAAAGGAGGGCAACCATCTGTTAAAAGCTTTTGTAAAGGACTGTCTAATCATTATATATCTCATTACTAGGTCTTCCTAAGCTAGGGTAAGGAATGCACTCATTTCTCAGTGTGTTTCAGATCTCTGGTCAATACCCGAATCTGGACAACAAGTGATGATCAGATTTCAGTTGGCCATAAGTGGGGTCCATCACCTTTGAATCTTTTGATTTCCTTGTTTACCTCTAATATGGATGGTTGTACACTAATTTGTATCTTAAATTCTCTAAGTTCACTAAATATGAGGGTTTGAAATTCGTGTAAACAATAAATAAAGATGGTTTTAGGCTTTTGGGCCTTTAGTTTTAGGCTTTTGGGCCTTTTGGTTTTGGACCCCACTAATGGCTGCCTGCAGTCACTAAAAACAAGCGCTAATCGGATTTGTCTATACCCACTTACCTGGTACCTTCGCTTTTGTTTGTACCAAGTATGTAATGTAATGTAACTATCAAACACTGCAAGTGATTATTTACTTGAGTGCCCACATTGCTTAAAGAGGTGGAGATTTATTACCTTGTGTGACAAGATTCTTCAAGACTTTGGGCTGGAAGGACTTTTATGTCATGGTAAAAAAAAACCCAAGAGTAAACAGAGAATAAAACAGAATATGAAGGATACTGGATTCCCAAATTGACACTGGAAGTATAAAATAATGTTTTACAGTTTTTTATGGAATTGCTAGAATTGGTGATGAGTTGATATTTTTTGAAACATCTATTTATTATAGATGGCACATTGAATATTCTTTTGTTTGAATGGTGTGAATCCAAGATTTTTGACTGGAAACTTAAAATGAAAATTTAGTGTTGTTGGGTTATACAGTGAGGAGTGATTAGTGTTTGCACGGGTACTAAAAATTAGGACCCGGGTACCCGATCGCCATACCCGTCGGGTACCCGGGTTACCCGGTGTTTCATTCGGTGACTAAAAGATACAGTATGAGCATTTTGTAAGGCATGCTCCATAAGACATGCATGGTAAACAAGTTCAAAAACATTTGATTTGTAAGAAGGTTTAATCGTCTTGTTTTGTTTTAGATCAAAATGACAAGTAAAAAAAAAACGTAACAGAAAACAGTCAAATAAGAAAATTGTACTTCCCAAGGCCTATATCAATTTGATATTGAATTTTGGGACGCTTTCCTACTCGAAAAGCCAGCATAGAAAGAGCTCAAAGCTTCTCCTTTCAAACCACTGATTTAAAAATATCAACTAATCAGAGCCCTTTATTATGGTATTCTCTTGCATGTCAAAAATTATTGATTGTAAACAAACTACATCATGTTTGTGAACTTCCCTCATCCTACTTTGCAATGTGCGTTGGAATTATCGCTAATGGGGTATGTACGTTCTTACGTAGCTAGCCTTGTGTCCGACATCCAGGCACGGTAACATAACTTTCACACATAAACTTTGTAGTCTGCTCGAGCGCCATTTTGGGGCAAAATAACGTAATATACTGGCCTATTTTAAAAAAAAATTTTATGAATGTTTACGGTGTTATTACATTGATGTCGTTTTACTTTGCAGATAGCCGCAAAGTGTTGATTTGCGTAAAACTGACACCTTTAACCATTAAGAAATATTCGAGGATTAAACTCGAGGTGGCATACCATATTGATAATAAGATCGTATATACATGCAAGGCTCAGTTTACCTAGCATGCTGAACGTTACGGGCACTGTCTTTGCGAGCTGGGCGGGGGTGATATAGTATGTCTTGCTATGTCTGCGTGAAACAGTACGATGTGATTTTGAATCTGCCGTCAGATAGCTTGCTTGCGAGTAAGTTTATAAGTGACATACATGTGATGTGTGAGAAGTAACCCACTACACGAGGATAGCATGATTTGGCCGTACGCTGATAAAAATTTCAACTTCAGAAACGAAGTACAGACAGCTATCAAACTTACACATAATTTCTAGGGGCTCTCTTCATTCTCAGTCTCGGAGAATATTTACCAAATTGGCAAAATATTTTAGTCCATTACTGTGGGCAATGGCGTAAATGGGATGATCTTTTTGCATGCATTTTTTTTTTTTAAGATTCGGGTAGTAGATTTGGAACCGGGTAATACGATGGCAGGCAGGTTCCCGCGTACCCGGGTTACCCGTGCAAACACTAGGAGTGATAGTAGATATGAAATAGTAAAGACAATCGGGTAAAATTTACCTGGTGCTGGTTTACTGCAACTCTTTCTTATGACACTGAAAAAACGCTTTATACTCTGCTATCAACAAGAAGTCAGTGAACTATTTTAGAAATGTATTTATACCTGTAACCCCATGAAAATGACTTTATCAAA
The DNA here is from genome assembly GCA_037179385.1 of Holothuria scabra. Classification (NCBI taxonomy): domain Eukaryota; kingdom Metazoa; phylum Echinodermata; class Holothuroidea; order Aspidochirotida; family Holothuriidae; genus Holothuria; species Holothuria scabra. The sequence goes on from CM074191.1 coordinate 43,952,876, forward strand.
ACAATTCCTTTTTATTCTCTCCTTCTTTAGGACTTTACTAACAGGAAGTTTGGGGTCATTCCTGCTAGAGAGGACCAATTGGAGGACTGTTTTCTATGTTATAGGAAGTTTAGCAATAGTTTGGGCTTTCATAATGAGGCATTTTTCTCGGAAACAAACAAAAAGACTCAATGTAAGGGAACTCTCTGGAAGCAGAAGAGAGAAAATAAAAGTGCCTACAAAGAGGGCGCTAAAGCAGCTGTTAACACACCGTGCATTTTGGTCGTTACTTTTGGCTCACAGCAGTGGAGTTTTTGTCTTCTTCATCTTGGTTAATTGGTATCCTACATATTTTACCGAAGTTTATCCTGAGGCAAAGGTTTGTTCACATCTCATTCACAGGTTTTTGCTGTATAATTTAGGGTCTTCTGGAAAGGGTGATCATTAATTTTGCAAGAGTCTTTTTAAGTATTAAATTTTGAAGTGTACCTCAAGTGAAAAAATTCAAAAGTATATATTAAACAGCCTGAAAAGTGAATTCTAACAGTGCAACTCTCATCTTAATAGGTTATTCCTGAGCTGAGATATAAAATGTATGGGTTTATTCACTCAACTTAAAATGGTGCATTGCACAGTAATTTGTGATGTCATTGTTGCACTACTCAAATTACAATCTTTGTATTTCTTTGTTTTTCTGAAAGTTACTGCACCTTGTACTAAGGTGTGATAGCACTCTTCCTCTCATGGGGTGATGTGATTAATTAAGCCCATCTCTGTGCAACATGCTATGCAAGTAAACAGGAAGTGTTCAAGGTCATAAAACATTTTAAATTTTAAAGGAAAACAAAGCAGGTTATGTGAGTGTACAACAGGAAAGTCACAAATTATTGCACAGTGGACCAAATTGTTTTAAGTGAACAAAAGTCAACATTTTATATCTCAGCTCAGGAAAATCCTATGAAGATGGGAGTTGGACTATTAGAACTCATTTTTCATGCTCTTTAATATATATATTTGAATTTTTTGACTTGAGGTACACAAACAAAAAAGCCACAATCACACTTCAACAAATTTGGAATGGATACCAATCCAATTTTTGTAAGTTTTATCATATCTTCTCCATCTCTTGTTGGAAAAAAAAAACCCAAATTTTCCAAACTGTGTTAATATACAATTTGCTAGTTAGGACTATGAAAATGAAATTTATACTTATTATTTCATGATGTCAGTCAGTCTTTATCTGACAGACAGTTTTTATCTGACTATGCATGTGTCTAAAAAGCTGTGGGTCAGCTAAGTGCTTGCTGGAAAATTAATTTTTTTTCAAGCCCTGTATAGGCCAATCCACCCCATTTTGACTGCATATAATTATTATTTGCAACTTAGGTCAAATGTAACCTTGATTTAAGTGAGTAGCTTACTCACTCAGATGATAGAAGGGTAAGGTTTGGAAATAATATTTAATAAGTATTTATTAAGTGTGAAAATAAAAGCTATAAAAATTTGTCTTTCAATTCTCCAGCCAGAAATGAAAACAGTCTTTAAAAATGTCTTAAAATTTTCTTTCACATGTCCCTAGTTCCTTTCCAAATATTATTTACAATAGATTATGGGATAGAATTTTGTCACTTATCCATTTTGGCCACAGCAATATGCCATGGGGAAAAACAATTATAGGTACTTAACAGTTATACCACAATCCTTTGTAATTGCTATTTGGAAAAGTGTCTTTATATATTCAGAAGTTTCTAAATGATTTCTGAAAGGCTTGTTCAAGTTTGTGGAAATTTGGTTCATCTTGGGAGTAATTTGTGAATATTTCCAAATTTTGATAGAACAGTTTAGACCGTAGACATCATTTTGGTACAATTATCAACATTATTTATGGAAAATGTTTTATAATATTCAAGTGCATTTTCTTGCAATTTATGTATTAGTCATCATGCAATTAAATTAACTTTTCCTTTAGAATCTTTAAGGCATTATTTCAATTGTGATGCAAATTGCCATTCAAACGTTTTCCATTCTGATGCTTTGATAGTTAATTGTAGTTAGATGGGGTTTAACAACACACCTACACCTATGTGTTATGTGGTGTCACCAAGTTAAGCAAAGTTACAATGTTGGGTTGGTTAGTTAGTTAGTTAGTTAGATTGGGTTGAAGGACACTCCAACACAAATGTGTTATAATGTGTCACCAAGAAAGAAAAAGTTACATTGTATGGGTAAAACTACTTAAAGAAGTAAAACCGTGAGTCAATTTCCATCAGAAAGTAGCAAAGGCGGGAGTCATGTCAGAAATTTCAATAAAGTTTGCTTTCCCTGAGAAAGTCAAAAATAGGGGAAGAATCTGTTTGTTCAAACAAGGTTTTTAGGTTGGACATGGTTTGGCATTTCTGGCAAATATGAGAGTATTCATAGCAGTCAACTAGAATCAGACTGACGGTGACAGCACAGTCACAAAGTGTACAGTATGATCTTTCATCCCCTTGAAATAAATAGGCGTGGGTAAGGTAAGTGTGCCCGATGCAGGCCCTTGTCAGGACTAAATCTTCCCCCTGCTTATTGGAACTCCATTTCCCAAAGTTCCTACCGTACTGCAGGTTTTGCTCCATACAATTTGTTCTTGGGGAAGGAATTCGGAAACAGTTCTTGCCATTTTGATTTTACAAAGCAATTGATCTTAGGGTGGTAGTCAGTATGAGACAGATATTGGTGAGTGGTGACATCCATCTGAAGGGCTTCCTTAGCAAGTGTATCAGCTCTTTCATATCCTGGTATGCCAACATGACTAGGGTTCCATGCAAGCACAACCCTTTTTTTTTTTTTGAATTGAAAGTTAAATCCTCTCACCCTAAGCTGTTACAATTTTCCTAACCTTCTTACTTAAGCTCTCCACAACTAAAACTCATCTTCATCCAGACATAGTCTCAGGTTATTGTTCAGAATGAGTATACAAGACCCCAAATCAAACACTCTCAGTACAGTACATGCCATGTTGTAAGAGCTACAGTACTCTGCATTTTTTTTAACTTGCTGTCAATCAAAAAGCTATGCTAATTGATAATTTCTGCAGACTACTACAAAAATTGTAGTTTGGTGTGAGAGTTGACTGCCTTTACTGTAACCTTACAGTGTTTGAAAACTTAAGGCATTTTTGTTTTTAATTCACAGGCTTGGATATTTAATGTAATTCCGTGGATTGTTGCTTTGCCTGGATCTATGGGGTCTGGATGGCTGGCAGACACTCTTATAGGAAATAATTATTCTGTGTCATTCTCTAGAAAATTTATTCATGTAAGTTTCATATCTCAGTCTTCCACAGTGTACTTTCAAGTAGGGGTTAGTATTGCTGTTTGTTATAACAGATAATGATTTTGTTCAGATTTCCTAGAGGGCTAAATCTCACCACCACCCTTAGCAAGTGTCCTTTCCATCAGAAACCGACCCGAAGAGAAATATCTGTAGAGGTTGTAGCTTTAAATCAACATGCTAAGTTGCTTTAACGTTCTAAGATGGTAACATTTTTGGACTATTCGTTTCATATTTAGACTCTTGTCTACGAACAGACTCGGCCAGTAGGAGGTATTCCGCCATTGGCTACCCCATCTCTCTTCTGTGTTACACACTCCCAACAGAATAAAGGAATTTTCTAGGATGCCTTGAACTGCACTGCCTAAATGCGAGCATGTGTTTATGTACGTGCAAAATCAATGTGGAATTTCTATTTTAGCGTTAACATACAGAGTACTACTTGGAAGCCATTGCATGCAAGTGGCACCTGCAGAGAGGGTGTGTCCAATCAGAAGAGCAAAAAGTATCAAAGATCAGTTATTGTTTAGGTCACATTGTTTTGGCCTTTCAACTCAGCATTGTGTATCACCTTCTCATGATGCTGTGGACAAGTTACCACCTCACAGGTATCCTTTGAACTCTTGGGTGGAGAGATGCAGTTGAAATGAAGAATCTAATACTTAGGACACAACATATTACCTGACAATAGTTTAACCAGCAATCTGTTTGTGTGAATTTTTAACATTTAGTTGTAAATGCTACCACATTTAACAAAATACACTGTCTTTTGTTAACATTTTCATTAAAAGAAAATGTACATCATATGTTATGAATAATTTAGATAAATTATTGACTCTTTAATACTTAATTAAATTGTGTGTAAAAGTATTTGTTTTCTTTTTCTACAGCATTTGGAAACACTTTTCATATTGTGAAGGAGGGTGGTGGTGTTGGTGAGAGGGGGGGTTATGTCTCAAATTTAAGCATATGTTCACAAAGTAGCATGTTGTTTTTGGTTTCGATGAAAAGAGAAACCTATGCATTCATGATGGCGTGTGTGTGCATGTATGTGTGTATGTGCGTGTGTGTATGTGTGTGTGTATGTGTGTGTGTATGTGTGTGTGTTTGTGACACTTTGCTTGTTTACACGATATCTTGAGAAGGGAAGATCTGACAGTTCTCAAACTTGGTACACAGATACCCCATACTGAGAGGAAGAACCCTATATATTTTGGTTGAGGTCAAAGGTCATCTGGGGTCACGGGGTCAAAAACCAAAATCCTTGTTTACGCAATATCTCAAGACAGAAAACTTGGATTTATTTCAAACTTCATATAGTGATGCGTTATGATGTAAGGAAGAACCCTATTGATTTTGGTGGAGGTCAAAGGTCATTTGGGGTCACGTGGGGTCAAACCCCGAAATCCTTGTTTACACGATATCTCATGGTAGAAAACTTGAATTAATTTCAAACTTGATATATTGATGCGTTATGATGTAAGCAAGAACCCTATTGATTTTGGTGGAGGTCAAAGGTCATTTGGGGTCACGTGGGGTCAAACCCCGAAATCCTTGTTTACACGATATCTCATGGTAGAAAACTTGGATTAATTTCAAACTTGATATGTTGATGCGTTATGATGTAAGGAAGAACCCTATTGATTTTGGTGGAGGTCAAAGGTCATTTGGGGTCACGTGGGGTCAAACCCCGAAATCCTTGTTTACACGATATCTCATGGTAGAAAACTTGGATTAATTTCAAACTTGATATGTTGATGCGTTATGATGTAAGGAAGAAACCTATCGATTTTGGTGGAGGTCAAAGGTCATTTGGGGTCACAGGGGGTCAAAAACCAAAATCCTTGTTTACGCAATATCTCAAGACAGGAAACTTGGATTAATTTCAAACTTGATATATTGATGCGTTATGATGTAAGGAAGAACCCTATTGATTTTGGTGGAGGTCAAAGGTCATTTGGGGTCACATGGGGTCAAACCCCAAAATCCTTGTTTACACGATATCTCATAGTAGAAAACTTGGATTAATTTCAAACTTGATATGTTGATGCGTTATGATGTAAGGAAGAACCCTATTGATTTTGGTGGAGGTCAAAGGTCATTTGGGGTCACAGGGGGTCAAAAACCAAAATCCTTGTTTATGCAACATCTTAAGACAGGAAACTTGGATTAATTTCAAACTTGATATATTGATGCGTTATGATGTTAGGAAGAACCCTATTGATTTTGGTGGAGGTCAAAGGTCATTTGGGGTCACGTGGGGTCAAACCCCGAAATCCTTGTTTACACGATATCTCATGGTAGAAAACTTGAATTAATTTCAAACTTGATATGTTGATGCATTATGATGTAAGGAAGAACCCGATGTATTTTCATGGAGGTCAAGGGTCATTTTGGGTCACATGGGGTCAAAACCTGAAATCTTTGTTTACATGATACATTATGGTAGGAAACTTGTATCCATTTTAATCTTGATAGGCAGATGCATTATGATGTAAGAAAGAACCAGATTTATTTTCGTGGAGGTCAAAGGTCATTTGGGGTCACATGGGGTAACACCAGGAAATCCTGGTTTACACTATATCTCAAGGTAGGAAACTGATTCATTTCAAACTTGATATGTTAATGCATTATGATGTAAGAAATAACCCAATAAATTTTGGTGGAGGTCAAAGGTCATCTGGGGTCACATGGGGTCAGACTCCGAACTTCTTGTTCACACTATATCTCAAGGTAGGGGTCAAACTCAAAAAAACTTGTTTAGGATAGCTCAAGGTATGAAAGGTGGAAGGATTTTAAAATTAGTATGTAAATGAATTATGGTGAGAAGTATGAGGTTTTTTTTTTGTTTTTGTGGAGGTGAAAGGACATCTGGGGTCATGATCGGTCAAACTTTGAAAAACTTGTCAAAATGTGATATCTCAAGGTAGGAAACTTGGATGGATTTCCTAATTAGTTTGTGGATGTGTTATGGTGAGTTGAAAGTACTGTACCTGTTGTTTTTGGTGGAGGTCAATGGTCATCTGGTATCACTCGGCATCAAACTCTGAAAACCTTGCTTGCAGTATGAAATTTGGCTTTTTGAATAGAGAAATGTTTTGGTTAAAAGAAAAACCAGTCGCTTACAGGTGGAGGCAAAGGTTATTTTGGGTCAACAGTTGTTACAAGAAATGTAGCATTTTATTTAAAAGAGCATGTATGTATCATCGAAACCTCAATGCATTTTTGCATTCTGGTTTCAAGAATCAGCAAACATTTTGCCCACAAGAGAAGGCTGCATCCCCTACACAGTCTGTTTGCAGGCTTTTATTTTTAAATGTAAACATACATTTTACACAATCTGTACAGTATGCAACTCTATATTGCATATGAATTCACAAAACATACATCTGTTTTTAATCCTTTTCCACACGTCTGGGTATACATACCTACTACCCAAGAATTTAGACATTTTTCTAAAATTCATAGCTTTGTCACTATACACTCGTCAGCCTTTAATCAACCACCAAATTATAGCTCAAAGATGCTCTTTATTATGAACTACTTTTTGGAGGGTTATCATGGACCATTTTTTAAATAATCACAGTTGAAGTTGTTGTTCACAAAAAAAAATGTCTAAGTTTACGAATTTCTGTAAAAAAATTGTTTCAGGTACCTGTCAAGCAGGCAATATCTCTTTACTCATTTTGGGACTACGTTCAAACATCTAAAACATTCTCAGACAGTTTCAACTCAGAGGGATGCAGGGTTTTGGAGAAATAGCTCCATAAAGTTGAAAAATTGGAAAAATATTGTCGAAAATGACCCCAAACAAGCCCTCCTTTCAAAAATTTATAATTCTCTAACCCTTCAACTGATTTTCCTCATTCAAAAACCAAAATTTTCCTTAAAAATTTCCTGACACAAATCTAATCACAAAATTGGTGCCCTATAGTGATATAGCACCATCTATTACCAGTTAGACTGTTGTTATTGTCAAGATCACTGTTGTTGTAGTTCTCCATACATATAGTGTGTACAACGGCAAGCAAACAGTGAACGTTCACTCGACGTTTGTTTTTAAGGTCAAATGTCAGCCATTAGATGGATTCAAGTGATAAAAACCACTCAGGGATATCAAATAAGGATTAAAGAGTGAAGCCGGTGAGTTTTTATCATTGGTAGGGCTTTGGAAGGTCATGAGAGCAAAAAAATTGTGACGGTGCGAGGGCATGTAATTGAAAGTAATTGGATGTAATTAGGTTTATTGTGTCATAGGGTCTTGTTAGGATAGTGGTTATGTCACCTAGATGCACGGAAAAGGGTTAAAGTCATATTCTTAATGAAACATTTCCCAGCTGTGTCTAATTAAATTAAGCTTTATGATTTTTTACTGTCTCTCTATTGCAGACATTAAGCTGCTTAGGGATGGCAATACCTCTTTTCATCATTGGCATCAGCAGAAGTTTCACCCTATCTCTTCTCCTTGGTGCAGTTTCTCTTTTCTGTCAGGCTTTAAGTAATGGTGGCACACCAGTCAATCCTAATGATATAGCACCCTCACATGCAGGCATGGTCTTTGGTGAGTGCACATAGACTAACGAGGGATGACAATATGATTATATATTGAACAGAGACTCAAATGTGATAGTGAACTTTATGTTTTGCTCTTTTAATTCATAAAGCCTGATTGCTTTTACATAAGTTAGTGTAGCAAAAGATGTAGTGATTATTTAGGCTGAATAAATAAGTAAACTGTAGGAAACAGGTGATAGCTAGGGGAAAGGGAAAAATGCTGCTACATCCAAAGAAATTTACCAAAGGGCAATGCCATGTCATTAATGTTTACAGAGTTTGTCAAAATACACTCATTTAGTGTGTACAAATATATAGCATGGCTTGTTTGCAAAAGAGTTGTTAATAGTTTTAACACCATTGTCACAACAAAAAGCTGGTTTTATTTTACTTTTTTTCTCTATGCAATTCTTCATTGTGCAATTACTCGTGCAAAGACCTGAGTTTGAGCCCTTGCCGGGCTTACCAAAGACTAAAAAAATATAACCTAGTGCCATTGTGCTTTGTACTCAGCATAAGCAGAGAAAACAAGTGAACCACAACTGGAAAAAATTCTGTGGCCCGCTCAACTTGAACCAATTGGTTGGAAACTGGGCCATAAAACTTTATCCGACCTAATCTTACCTCATGCAAAAGTGGAAATGCATCTGTGTCTCACTCTCTTAGAGGTCTTAGTGGGATTCCAGGGTCTAGTCATATCAAAGACCTCAAATATCGAACCTGGCTGCCGTTTCACTCAATGCTCAACATAAGCAGCAAGAAGGGAAAATATTTGGGGTGTCCCACAATTGGAAAAATCCTTGTGGACATCACTAAATTTACCCAGACAATTAGAAAATGAGCCAAGGCATACATCAAAGGTATTTTCTGGAGACAAATCTCATTGACTTCAAAAATATGCCGGACAAGTTCCTCTTTTAGGTGGAGGAGGTGGTAAAAACTGCATCTCAGTAGCATGTTGCATTCCAAAGATACTAATTTTTAAAGTATTGCAATTTTCCCTTGACATTTGGTGCATTATGGGAAATCTGTGATGTCATTGGGGCACATTTTTTCAACATTGCATTCAGTTTATTTGTAATTTTGATACAGCGGCAGCAAATATTAAACAACAATGTTTGCTGTACCCAACTTATGGTTTACAGCAATACTATATCTGCAGGAAAAGATATCCAAACATTTCAACAGTATCAAATTTCAGTGACAAACAAGAGGTTTAATTATTAACCCCTTTGCTACGCATGGTTTCCAGCGAAACCATAATTTACCTTGGCTATGTATGCATGGTTTCGTCCCAAAACCATACCACTCAGCTGTGTTCTCGTATAGCTAATTATAAATCTATGGCGTACAATCGTGTTTTGGACATGGAATAGGCTTGAAGGGGAGACATTTAACACATATGCATTCTCTCGGGGCGTAGCGAGCGCAAATATGGCAGCCTCCATACAAAAAAACTTAGCCTTTCGCGGAACCGGTACATACGTACCGTGTATACGTATTATAATACATAGTGCAATATGGCGGGATGGACCCCCTTCCGTAGCAAAAGGGTTAAGATAAACAAAAGGAATCTGATACTATGTGCGCACAGTGCATAATTTTCTGTGGCTTTGTTGAAAAGTGGAGGTGTCTTTTGGCAGAAATATCCAATCTTAAAAGTGAATTTACCTTGAGTTAGGAAAAGGTATTGCAACAAGGTTTGCAGGACATGGTGTGGATTATTTTTGTCTTTCTTGCAACACCTGTCTGAAAAGCCATTGGAATATGCCTTGAATGTTAATAGAATGGTGGAATTCAGAGAAAGTGTGTGACTCCCTTCCCTAGAGAGGAATTTATTTTTAGTGCACCCATCTTGTAATAGGACCTTAAGATTACTCTTGTGAATTATTGTACTTGGTCCCCATTCAAGTCAAAAAAGGTCGAATTTTATTCAAAGAAAATCTAGTGTTTTCATCTCAAAAAGAAACTTCCAAAATTAAAATGATTTTCAAGGGAAAAATGGAGTCCCCTAGTGCCCTGGTTTTCTAAACTGTGGAATGACTTCTTTCAATCATGTGACAATATTTTTGTAATTTATTGATAAATTCTTGCGAAACAAAACCTTGACTAAACACCTATAACAATCAATGACTTTATTCAGAAATGATAGACACTTTTAAGGTAAGTGAGAAGTGCTTTCCAAGATCCAGGGGATGTTAAAAAGTTAACTAAACATGTATTTAAGAATTTACAGACTTAAGAGATGAATTACAACAGTGGTGTATCTCCATTTAGTTGAGCTTCTCTTGAGATGTAAATGTTGCAACTTTTAGAAGAAATTTATAAGAAGGAGATATTTTTTTACAAAAATGCAAAATTTATTTCTTCAAGAAGCATGGTGGTTAATTTAAACTTGAGGAACATTTCTCTTTAATTTTTCAGGTATAATGAACACCGTGGCTGCAATTCAAGGTTTTACTGGTACTTACCTGGCTGGTTATATTCTCCACAGAACAAAGAGTTGGTCAAGAGTGTTTAGTATGGCAGGTGGCATGTCTTTGTTTTCATGGTTAATATTTATTCTTTTTGGGAAGGGGAGCTCAGTAATTGAATAAGGCTGGGCTTAATCTATAGGTACTTCATCATGATGAAACTTAAAGGGCAGGGATGTAGCTACAGTACGTGGGGCACTCCAGGCAAATACACCTCTCCTCACCCCACCACAAATCTTCCTGATTAGACCTAAAACTAGCCCCAAAATCACTCCCTGAAATGATATAAAAAATGCAAAAATAAAATTAATTACTTAAAAATGGGGTAGATGCCATGGGGTGGGGTGAGGTGTTTTTCCCAGATCAGGCAATTACCAGGCACTCAAATTTTGCTAGCTACATCCCTGATAAAGGGGTAATCAGAGTTGGTTTTTACAAGTTAACAATGACTTCAATTCTGAGATATTACCATACTTTGAGTTAAAAGTAAGAAACATGATGTGTCATCATGGTTTGACTTGTGATTGGTCACCGTAAGGATGAGGCTGTCCATTCTTGCATCTGTGAAGAATTTTGTTACCCGAGCAAAATTCCCCTTTAACATAAATGAACACAGAATTAAAGTTACTTCTTTCAATGTTTGGTGATTGTGGTAAATAATCAGTTTAACAAAACGGAAATACGAAGTGCTGAAACAAAATCTTTAATATTTGCTTTCAAAATCTGATTGCCCCTTTAATATTCCAGTGTTCAAGGTATGGTTTGCATTTGTGGTGCTTGTGTGTTTCAAAATTGAATTTATTTTTTATATAAATGTACATCTAATGAGGAAAACACTTCTTTTGTATCATGAATAGACTCTTGCTATACGAAAATATTAATTTAAAATTTCACTGTTGTGAAAACCTCTTTTCCATTCCTTATTCAAGTATTTAATTTTTAAGTATTAAATTCCAGACACATTTAACATTAGTGTTCTTAATACAAGTTTACTCATGTGCTTAATAGGAATTTCATACATACATGTGAAGTTTAAAGTGAAAAATTTTGAGTCTGCTGCCCTCTATTGTAATTCATGCTTTTGGCACAGAGACTTTTAATAATTTGAATGTATTCTTGGCTATAAGTATGTTTTCAAGTCATTTACATTATTTAGTGTCAGTAATGCACAAGAGAACTTTTTGTGTTGAATTAAGGTCAGATTAATACTGAATTCTCAAAGAGTTGTCCCAAATTTGTCCTGAAACATATATTACAGTGTACTTGCAAGTCTAAAATTCCAAAAATACAAATAACAAAGCGTGAATAAATAATTAAAACAGTCCAACTCACATATTAGAAAATACCAGAGCTTAAATATAAACTTTTTGAGTTGATTTTCTCAATTTAAAATCACACATTACACAATGATTTGTGATGTCAGTTCTTTGTATTTCTTTGTTTTCTGAAAGTTACTGCAACCTTGTACCAATATGTGATAGCAGCCATACTGTTATATATGGAGTTATATTATTGAATAAGCCCTCTCTGTACAACTTACTATCTAAGCAAATAGGAAGTTTCAAGGGAAACAATGCAGGTAATGAGAGTTTGCAACAAGAGAGTCACAAATTGTCATGCAATGTACTATTTTGCTTTTAAGTAAATAAGTTTGAACATCTCTTTAAATATCTCAGCAAGAAAACAGCCTATAGTAAAGGTAATTCTTCACTTGAGGTACACTTTATCTCTTTATGGCTCAATATCCTTAAAAAATCTTTGCTTCTTGCTGTTTCAGAAAACTACTACTGCATATGGAAGGGCAGGAGCAGTCATCCCAAATTAAAGTAGTATAGTAGACTGTCCAGTTTCATGATTGGCTGTTGGGAGTCATGTGACAATGTTTTTTCTCTTCAAATGTTAAATTTACTAGAAATAACTGCTTGGTTTACCTTGAATATGAAATAGTTAAATCATAAAATGTAATGAAAGATACTTTGAAGAGAAATAAGACAAAAATTGTGCTGTTTAGCTTTTTCTTAAAATAAGTTTGGGGGACTGCTCTTAACCGTTAAGCTCAGGTAAATATCATAATGACTACCAATGACACCAAGTGACAAGAAGTCAAGTTTGGTTTTAGTTCTGCAGTGTTTCCATCAAAGGCCCAGGGGGGAGGAGGTTAGGAGGAACTTGTCCCCCTTTTTCAGAAGAGGAGGGGTAAATCCAGAAGAAGGAGGGTATTGCCTCCTTTACATTTCCATAAAAATAAAAGTGTCAGTATATAAGTTTCTTCTTTAAGAAGACACTTCTGTAGCATTGTTTTAACCCTTTACTGCCTGATGGTACCTTTCGGTCCCAGGCGGAGACCGCGGTTGTCACCCATCTTTACTGTTTCGTGCGGAGCTCGAAACTGCGAGTAGCTACCCGAAAATTCTGCCACAACAACGAGAGAGACAATAGTTTAAGGTCATGGGGTCAACAACCTACGGATGCTGATGGGGGGCGCGCTTTGTCCGCTTTTCCGCCCACTCCCGAGGCGCGCAAATATGCCCTGAATGGAGCCAGACGGCAAAGGGTTAACATATGGACACAAATCACCTTCGCAGCCCTTCAGATTGCATCTTATAGGGACCTTGAAGCAAGCCTTTCTTCCTGAACCTACCTGTAACTTAAGCCAAGGGTAGCATCATTATCAATTTTGACTTGGGGTTTGGCTTCAACAACTTCTCCCCCTTTTTTGAGTTTCTTGCAGAATCCCTGGTCCTTGCATTTTATCCGGTATCAAAACTTTAGTTTCATTGTTCTGTGAGCTGTTGGCCTGATTGAAGCTGTTGGCCTGTTTGAACATGTTAAGTTTTAGTATGATGCAGTTGGTGCATCAAAAATGCCTATGATTTATGCAAATTGCCTACCTTGGAAACTCGCAGGTACTTATGACAGTGTAACCTGGGCTTTAAAGGCAGGATATAGAGTTAGACATCTTCTACCACTGAAATATTAAATTGAGTATTATTTTATTTTCTTTTGTATATTTCCTGGCTTTTCATCTGAATATAGAGCTGTGCTTGTAACACAGTTATGCATGCAGTAGTATTTTACACATACCAACAACTTTATAGCTTTCACAATTATTTCCCCAGCCTGTTAATTTGCAGTTAAGCAGGCAATTTAGTAGTACTTTAGGCAGTTTTCATCTTGAAAGTGGACATAAAGTGATTCTTTGTATTTTTTAAAACAGAAAAACAAGGGTTTTTACTATTTGTAGATGATATCTTCCATATCTTTCATAACCATGACAGTAAGAGTACTTATAAAATTGGAGAAAAGACTGCAAAATACTGAAAAGTCTGCGATCTCTTTTGAAAAATGCCTTCTGTTTGTAACCTGCTTAAACCGTGCCTACCTGAGTACAAATGAATATTCACTGTGTTACATTAACTATGTTTGACCTTCTGAAGTATGGTATACTACCATTTTTGTGTGAACACATGGGTGATGAAGTTTGAAGTAGTTGTTTCATTGTAAGCGGATCTTCCTGGTTTCAGGTGTGAAAGATATGAAGTAGGTTTAATAGTAGGACTGTGAGTAGGACTATTGTCTGGCATTTCATAACTGAGAAAGAAGAAAATTTACTCTTTTTTCAGTATGGTCCTTCCTAGGTGAGGCTGGTATGTTGGTTTCATTACAGCTCCCTTGTTATACACAGTAATATTTAGCCACAGTATCTAACCCTGTTTTACTTGTCCTCATTGTTTAAACTTTCTGTGATAGATTTCATTAGAGGAAATGTCCATTAGCTAAAATTAAGAAAAACTCCAATCACAACTGTTCCTCTGAGCTCTATGCTGCTCAGCTTTCCAGCAGACATATCTCGTTTTGATGACTGAAACTGGTATTGTTGAAAGTCACCCATGCATGACAAACTGAAAGGGTGTGCTAGTCCAGAAGGAGCCCCTCCCCCCAACAAATCACTAAGGTGGTCTGAATGTTTTACCCAAGTTGGTTTAATGTATTTCCCTTCTGTCACACACATTGAATCACTTCAAGTCTAGAATTTTCGGAAAATATACTTCATAGGTTGTGAAATGAACCTCATTTGCCTTTCTTAATACATTACTAAGATACTAACTTCCTGCACGACTCACATAATTTTTTCTTGTTGAAAATAAAAGTGTTTTTATCACTATGATTACTCCCTGTCTTTGTGCATAGCATGTTGCACAGAGGGTCATTTAACCAAGTATGCCACAACAGCAGGAACACACAGCATTCTAAAAGGTATAGTTGCTTTCAGAAAACAAAAAAGTGCAAAGATAAATTATCCCACACGCTAACATTTTAAACTGAGTGAATAAACTTCAGCGTTTCATTTCTCACTTCAGGGGGTCTACCCAGTGTTCCCTGGGCTCAATATTTCCTCGGTTCGATGTTTCCCGTTTCCGTATTTCTAGATGAATTGGCAATGATTACAGGTTTGGTATTGCTGGGGTTTGATGTTCCCACAAGTGCAGATGCTCCTAAGATTCAGGAACATTGAATCTTGGGAGCAGTGAACCCTGGAAATATTGACATAGCCCCACTTCAGGGATGTCCTGCAAAAATTGGAGTTGGACTGTTTGAATTAAGTTTCCATGCTTTGCACTATTTATTTTTAAAATTTCAGACTTTGGGAACACTTTTAAGCACTGTTATGCACAACTTAGCAACCAACAAGATATCAGATAGAATAGAAGTAAATAAGATAGCATTTATTTAGTTCATTATTTCAGTCTTCATTGGTTTACTTTTGAAGTATTTGGAGCTCTATCTGGAATCTTTGATAATTCAAGGGCCAGCTGAAATGTCTGCAGATAATTTTTTGATTAATAGTAGCTAACACTGCTTTGACCAATCAGATTGGTTTTGCCAGTCTTCATGATTTGGGATTAGCTAACAGACCAGTCACGTATGTGTGAATTTCTTTTCATGCATTGTGAACACAATGGAAGCATAGCTCATTTGAAGGCACAGATCACGTAACAAACTTGGATACCAGTTACACCGCACAATGCTGGGGTGTCTGTGTTACTTTCTCAAGAAGCAACATGATGGCATGTTGAACTCATTGCTGAATCAAAGTATTAGGTGTGTATTCAGTCTAGTCTTAATTATTTGATATTTTAGTTACGACAGTGCTTTACTGAAAAAGGGACTCCATCATTTCTTGTACAAAAGTTTGGTCAAAGTATCAAAGCCAGTATTTTAACCATTTTGCTGTATACAAACAGTCATTGAATAATGAGCGTGGGGGAAGGGAGCATCATAGCTGGTTTGTAAGAATTGTTGTTTTAGTAGCAGCTTGCCATAATATCTTGTGTCATGTATTTTTTTCCTTGGCCAGTGTGCCTTACTTGGAATATGGTTACTGTTAAAAATGTTAAATTTTTAGAGTAACACATCAGTATTTGATGTAACTCAGTAACTGAAATTTGAACTATATTGTTTAGTATTCATGAGTACTTTTTGGATAACATTTGCTTGTTTTGTTTCAAAGCTGTACCTCAACTGTGCTTCTATGGGGATGCATACGGGATGTTGCCCCTTATCCCCCTAACACTTATCCATCCCCTACCTACAGCATGCCCCCCCCCCTCCTTACTGCTGCCTTTCTGCTCTATCTCTCTCTCTGCATACCTTAGCATCTCCTGTACACTTCATCCCCACTCCATTTCCCCAATTCTGACTGAACTCAACCAAGCATTCCCTCTAGTACATGGAGTGGGGGAAGTGAAAGGGACTTGGTTAGAGGGAGAGTTGGGGTAGGTGGGAGGAGTTTGTGCTATTTCACTGAACTAAGTCATAAAATTTAAATGAATAACTTAAAAACATTTACTTTATCAAATTTATTTACAAGTAAGTTCAAGAAGGCTCAGAAAATTTTTATGGTGCTAAAGTTTCTTAAAAGTAATGCTGACCATTGGTTACAGAAGGTGTCTTCTACTTGGAGTGTTGTTTAACAACTTATGTCATTGCCTGCACCTTTAACTAAAAGAAGTGTGTGTTTGGTAAGAATGTCACAGTCTACGATCGAAGCGATGTCAAAGGTCAGAAGTCTGTAGTGACAAATGTTGTTGAACTATAGATTATGTAGATTGAATGTAAACAATTACACATGTGTGTTTACATTTTTAAGAAAAAATTTATGGTTTGATGGTAAATTTTAATCCATACGACGTACTTAGTGTCTTATATGTACAGGTAACTGTGTCAGTAGGCCCACTCCTATGACATGTTGCATGTTGGAAGAACTATGATAATTAACTGTCTGCATTCTCTTGAAGATGGATGGCAGAAGTATGACTCTGTGTGTCCTACCTTTATAATTTAACCAAAATATTACATTTATTTATTATCAGTTTATCACTCAACAAAATGATTACTTCAAAAACAAATAACCTAATGGGTTATTCACTGGGATTGCCTCATCAAAGTAAAAGTAAATTGAAATAACTTGGAACAGGTACAGCTATTACTGTTTGGTGATAAAGACAATACGACTGTCCCTCTGGGGATGCATTCCCCGATAATGCCCACCCTGTTAGTTTCCATCCTCATCATGTTCTTTCTACAAATCCCACCCAGGATCATTCCAGATTTTGTGGTGGGAGAGGTTGTGAGACAATTTATTACCATTCCCATGGGTTGATATTTGAGTGGGGGTGGGGAAGTGTCAAGGCTAAGGAGGTTGGTAGTCATTCTGGGATAATTGATGCACACTTGGGCAGATCCAGGAATTTGTTTGGAGTTGCTGTAGATCTACTAATTGGGGTGGGAGAGGGTAACTGGTGGACAGGGATGAATGAAAGGGAGATAACACTATAGGACATGTTCATGGTACACAGAGGCATATTTAAAAAAAATGCTTGTTGAATTGTCAGGATATGGTTGACAGTTCGGGTCCTCCAAGGTGGAAAAAAGTTATATGGGGAATTTTTTTGGGTTCTTATGTGCACCCTTGGCACTCCACATGGATCCAGTACAAGGTTGGAGGGATATTTGTCTGGAGAGCTGTTTGGTTTCACTGAAAGATCAGTCAGTGTCAGGAAACTTTAAACTGCATAAGTTGTGTGACAAAAAGTAATTATATTTGGGGTATGGTGCAATTAATATTAAAAAAAAAACTTTGCATTTGTTATTTGTAATGAGAGCTCTGAATAAGATTTTATTTCTCCTTCAAATGTTCGCACAAAGGTTTATTACATTATTTTCTTGTGTTAGCACTGCCATTCTTCTTCTCAGAAAGTCCCTTTGGGTGTGTTGTTTCACTCCTGTACATTTTATGGGGAAAAGTATTCAAGATTTATAGGCATTAATGCAGCACAAAGTTATTTTAGTTTTGTGAGCTTGTTCTCTGAAGACCTTGGGGTGTCAATGGTTTTATAAAGATCTTAAGGTATGCCATCTAGGTTCTGATTGATGTTGTAAAGACACCCAGAGCCTGTTTTGCAAATTAAGTTGTCCAGTTCAGATCCTGGAGTAATTTGGGTGACCATTCCTTTCGTTCTGCAGTAATTGTGTTAAGCGCACCCTGAAACATTATGTTGCCCCCTCTCTAAGGGACTGCAATGCTTTTCTTTGTAAGAACCTCAAGCAGATGTAGGGTGGGCAGTGGCGTTGAGCTGCATAGAGCGGTTGGACTGGCTTCTTGCTATGAGGCTAAGTACCCTACTAGCTTTTTTAGCCTAATGAACTACTTGCATCTCCATTTCATATTATCTCAAAGATGAAAACCAAGGTCATTTGCATGACAGTGATTATTCAATATTAAAGACAGACACCAATCACCTCAAATGTATATACCATTTGAAACAAACATTGCACTTTAATTGCTCTATGTTAAATGCTAAAATTGATATGAGTATATCAATCATAGTAGCTAAATGTGACCAGTGTTGTACAGAATTAAGGTAGCCCCTGGCTTGTTTCTAAGTTAAAATGTTAGGCGCCACCATTTTTCAACTGGTTTTACCGTTCACAAACCTTTCAGTATCAATGTTGATCAATCTGTATGTGCTGCTGATGTTTAAAATGATTGATGACACTAATTAATCATTGTTAACATCATTAGCACATGCATAATGTGAATGAGTTACTATGGGCTGATATGCTGCGATTCACATTTATATTAGTTGCATAATGCAGTATGAGCCATGCCATGAAAATATCAACTGTTGGAAGACTGAAGTCAAACTTGTTGTTTTCATGTACTGTGGCATGGATGTCTAACTAGACTCAATTTTAGGGTATTTGGAGCCTTGGTGAAATTATTTAATTCCATTTAGTGAAATTTTAGGGTGCTCATTTTGATCCCATTGTACAATACTGAATGTAAAGTTGAGCAAATGTGGTGCTGTTCACCTGTGTGCATGAGGCATTAAAGATAGTTACTTAGAGAATTGGAGCAATGACTTGAAGTAAACTGAAGTTTAGGGGTATGGCTTGTCTATGATAATCAAAGTTTGAGGCAATGGCTTGCCTATATGACAGCATGTTAAGTCCATACCAAACTTCCGCTGGACGGATGAGTGCATGCCAAATCGAAGCTAGGGGCAGTGACTTGTCTATGATTACGTGTTGGTACCTGGCATCTGCGCATCCTGATGGCAGATAGTGTTTGAGTATTGCAGAGTGGCCCTTTTTTCTATAGTTGTACATTTTGGCACAGGCTGAGATGAAGAAATATGACTTGTAAGCAAGCACAGTCTAACTAGTTTTGTTGGACATGGCCTTAACTTAAAAACACTGATTTCTGTCAAGCTGGATTATTGCTTCTGCTTAATAATTTCAATTTTATTTACACACAGTGATTTATCACTAAGTTTAACAGTATCATTCTAGAACTTGTTAAGTGTAATCATTTCAGTTTTGAGCATAAAACATGCACAAGGCATGTACAATAGCAGGATACTACACGTATCTGCTCCTAATATTTGGATGACCACACTGTAGTGGGGTCTACCAGATATTTATAAGGGTTTTCACTCATAAGGGTCAATGTTCATAAGGTTCTGCAGTCAAAAGGTTCATTATTCATATAATCTTGAAAAGGTTCCTTACTCATAAGGTTGGTTATTGAAAAAAAACGGTTTGTCATTCATAATAGGAAAAAGGGTTCAATATTTATAACTGTAAAAAGGGTACCATATTCACAATCGTAAAAGGGGGCTCGTTACTCTTAAGTAGAAAAGGGGTTCGGTATAATAGGAAAAGGGTCCAATATTCATAATAAGGGGAAGGGGTATTCTCCAGCTTTAAAGGCTTCTTATATCTTGAGACAGGGTAACATGTCAATGAATTTTTCAGGGATGATAGGCCAATGTCTTGTCTACAACATGTGGACAACATTTCTACATGTTTTATCTAGATCAGTTGTTAGTGGCTTTTCAAAGGGACTTGTCAAATTTTGGGGAAGGGGTTATGAATAGAGAACCTTATTCTCAATTATTTATAAACCATGAACCTTCTTTTGGATTATGAATTACAAACCCTTTTTTGGATTAAGAATCAATGAACCTTGTTTTCGATTATGAAAATTGAACCTTTTACTCCATTATAAACAACAAAACCCTTTTTTTGGTTTCAATGATAAGAGAAACCAATGCAATCATGATGGCGTGCATGTGTATATATGTATGTGTGTGTATGTGTGCGTGTGTGTGTATGTGTGTGTGTGTGTTTGTGACACTTTTCTTGTTAACACCATATCTCAAGATAGAAATGTTTTCAAACTTAGCACATAAATGCCCCTTATTAAGAGGAAGAACCCTATTGATTTTGGTCGAGTTTGAAGGTCATTTGAGGTCACAGGGGTCAAAACTCGAAAAACTTTACATTTAAAACAACTAACTCGTCAACACAATATCTCAAGATAGGAATATCTGACAGTTTTCATACTTGGTACTTAGATGCCCCACATGAAGAGGAAGAACCCTATCATTTTTGGTGGAGTTCAAAGGTCATCTGGGGTCACGGGTCAAAGGACTTGAAACACTATACCATATGATATGGCACGGTAGGAGTGTTTGAAAATATTCAAATTTGGTACATAGATGTCCCATATCGAGAAAAAGAACAGCATACGTTTTCGTTGAGTTTAAAGGTTAGTTGGGGTCACAGGTGTCAAAGGACTCGAAATACTTTACATTTAACTCATTAACACAGTATCTCAATGTAGAAATGCCATAGGACTTGAAACACTTTACATTTAACTTATTAACACAGTATCTGAAGGTTTGAATGTTTGAAAGTATTCAAACTTGGTACATAGATGTCCCATATCAAGAAGAAGAACAGTATCAGTTTTCAACAAGTTTAAAGGTTACTTGGTGTCACAGGTGTCAAAGGACTCGAAACACATTACATTTAACTAATTAACAGAGTATCTCAATGTAGAAATGTTCAAAGGACTTGAAACACTTTACATTTCACTCATTAACACAGTATCGGAAGGTAGAAATGTCTGGAAGTTTTCAAACTTCGTACATAGATGCCCCATATCAAGAGAAAGAATGGTATGGGTTTTGGTCAAGTTCAAAGGTCATTTGGGGACACAGGGGGTCAAACCCCAAAAATGTTTTTTACATGATATCTCAAGTTAAGAAACTTGAAATAAATTCAAACTCAAGATGTTGATGCAATATGATGTAAGCAAGAAGCCTTTAGATTTTGGAAGAGGTCAAAGGTCATTTGGGGTCACAGAGGGTCAAATCCCAAAAATGTTTTTCACATGATATCTCAAGTTAGGAAACTTGGATTAAATTCAAACTAAAGATGTTGATGCGTTATGATGTAAGCAAGAAGCCTTTAGATTTTGGTAGAGGTCAAAAGGTCATTTGGAGTCACAGAGGGTCAAACCTTGAAAATCTTGTTTACACCACATCTGAACGTATGAAGCTTGGATTGATTTGAATCTTGATATGTTGATGCAATATGATGGGAGGAATAACCGTATTGATTTTGGGTAGAGGTCAAAGGTTATTTGGGGTCACAGGGGGTCAATCCCCAGAAACCTTGTTTACATGATATCTCAAGGTAGGAAACTTTGATTAATTTCAAACGTGGTATGTTGATGCATTATGATTTAAGGGCGAATCCTATTGATTTTGGTACAGGTCAAAGGTCATTTCGGGTTAAAGGGGGCCGAACCCTGAAAACCTTGTTTACACGTTATGTCAAGGAAGGAAGCTTGGATTGATGTCAACCTTGAGATGTTGATGCATCATAATGTAAGGCAGAAGCCTATCAATTTTGGTAGAGGTCAAAGGTCATTTGGGGTCACAGGGGGCCAAACCTTTAAAACCTTGTTTACATGATATTTCAAGCAAGGAAGCTTAGATTGATTTCAAACTTGATACGTTGATGCATTTCGATGTATGGAAAAATCCTACTGATTTTGGTAAGGGTCAAAGGTCATCTGGGGTTGCAGGGGATCAAACTCTGGAAACCTTGTTTGCATGATCTCTCAAGGTAGGAAACTTGGATTAATCTCAAACTTGGTATGTTGATGCATCATAATGTGAGGGAGAACCCTAATGATTTTGTTAGAGAACAAAGGTCATCCAGGGTCACAAGAGGCTCAAACCCCGAAAACCTTGTTTGCATGATATCTAATGGTAGGAAGCTTGAATTTTTTCAAACTTGGTTTGTTAATGAATTATGACGGGAGGGTGGACCCTTTTAATTTTGGTAAAGGTCAAAGTTCACCTGGGTTTATCCAAGGTCAAACCTTGAAAACGTTTCCTACTTTATATTTCAAGGTGGGAAAATGAGAGAGAGTTCAAAGTTAGAATGTGGATGTGTGATGGTTGGAAGATGGCTTCTGTCGTCCTTGGTGGAGGTTGAAGGTCAATTGGGGTCACCGGAGATCAAACTATGAAAACTTTGTTAATAGGATAGAATATCTTAAGACACAGCATGAAATTTGGCTTTTTGAATGTAGAAGTGTTTTTGGTTAAAAGAAAAACCAGTTACTTACTGGTGGAGTCAAAGGTTACTTTGGGTTACCATGTGTTACAATAAATGCAGCATTTTTTCAAAAGAACATGTTCTGTATGCATCATCGAAACCTCAATGCATTTTTGCATTCTGGTTCTATGAATATGAACCCCTTTTTGATTATGAACACTGAATCTTTTTTGCGATTTTGAACAACTAACCTTCTTTTCGATTATGAATGGCCAACCTTTTAAATAAGAATATGAGTTTAACACTTAGTTTTTATGAATAACAAACCTTATTGATATCAAGATGACCCTCTGCATTAATTAAGTTACCTGTATTGTATGAAAGACTGTATGTTATAATATGGGGAGTTTGTCTCATATTTCATTCTCATTCATGGTGCTGTACCAGATCACGAAAACAAAGTTTTCATTTTTTTCTGTTTCATCATCAAAAGCTTAAATGCATATTTCCACTACTTCAAGATTGTCATCGATCATACATAAAAGTATTGAGATTATGCAGCATAGCTGCTCTAATGAGTCCAATTGGGCCTCTGCTGGTTCATGCTGTAGTGTGGCTAACTGATTCCATATTTTAGTTGATGCTGAAATCGGCACACAGACCCGGATTCATTATGGGTGACATTTTCAGATATATTTGACACCATACCATGTAACAGTATCTCATGTCAAGTGACTAGTATTTGAAGCCATTTTTTTTTACATTTTTCACAAGTTGTTCTTAAGTAGGGATATTTGATGCCAAGTTTAGCTTATATTATAGTGATTTCAGTAAGCCACATTTGCTGCAAGTATATTATGTGTTCCGTTTCATTCAAAATTGCCAGTGCTGTAATATCAATATGTTGTATATGATTTGGGGCATTGTAACACCATCTTTTCGGGTATTTGGCAGCAAATCAGGTATTTGTGATATTTGATGAAAGTGTTGGTATGCAGTTGATGACTGTATTTTATAAAAGTGTGTCAAGTGTGTGGCTCTCTCATTTCTATTATTAATATCAAGTGTGTGAAAGGCTTATAGAAGAATATTGCCATAATAATAACAATAATGACATAATTTACTTGCAAAGATATAATAGTTCAGGAAATTTCCTGATATTAGGAAATTTGAAGTCCTGAGCAAAATACTGAGGAAGACAAAAAGTGTTGCCATGGTCAACATGGTTGGAATGGCCAAGGGCAGGGATGGTTTTATGATTTAGGAATTTTTGCTGAAAGAACATGCTTGAAAAGCTAAAAGTGAATATTTTACACTTCAGCCTTCTGGTGTGAAGTTTCTGCAAAGGTGATCCCTCCCCATAGACCCTTCCCTGTATACCCCTCCCCCTCCCCGGACAATCTTGGACAACAAAGTTTCAGGAAATGCTTAAGTCACTGTTAATGGCATTAATCATTCTTGCTTAAAGCAGATTATTACTCCTGCGAAAGGTTTTGTACTTGGTCACGAATACTTGTATCAATACCATTTAATGGCTGTTTGGTTATATTTTAATAAATTTATTTTAAATTTTATTCATACATTGTTTTTTAGTCCCATCTGTTTGTTCATTATGTTTTTGATCCAACAGTTTTGTTATTTTAGTGTATAACTTAACTCGAGGCAGCATTCTACTTCAGCAAGTTGAATCCTCGCACTATCGCCAGTCATGATGAAGTTTTTGAAGATGATCAACTTGTATAAAGACACTCAGACACAGAGGTTGCATATGTGCATGGTGCTCAGTCTGCAAAATATGGCAGATTTCTCTATTTATTATGAGTGAAATGTTTTCAATTTCCTCAATTAATTCAGCAGTCTATTTAAAATTTCTAGTGCGACTTTGCTCCCATATCATTCAAGTGGTAGCGCCCGCCTCTCTCCTCTGTTCCCAGTTGCGATTTTCAGGTGGAGTCATACCAAAATAATGGAAACACAGTCAATGTATTTGGTGCGTCGCATATGCTAATTGGGTAGGAAAAACAATCGAGGTACCCACAACGTGAAAAAGACCGTTGGTATCTTTAAATTAAACGAGAAGATAGAAGACGAGGCATTAAACGGCAACAAAATCAAACCCATCAACTGATCAACCATCCCAATACAGTAACTTTATCAACACGAGGAATGAGATGGATAGTGTATCCAAATTAATGTAGGAGGTCACCTCATCCAAACAGTCGGTGTTTTGTCAGACTGTGACCTACAAAAGACACCAGGGTGTTGTGGACACTTGTCAAAGCCAAGGCCAAGACACATTACAACAGTTTACCGATCCAACCAACACTTATAGTTTGTGGTGATCTGTGGCCCTGCTACGAGCTAATGAGGGGACAGATTCTCCACACCCAAGTTAGGTCAGTTAGGACCTAAGTCAACCGAAATAATAAATTTTATACCTCTCCTGAGACTTAATTTTCACTCAAAGATAGGATAAAACCTCAGAGCTTGTCTGGGCTCCTCTCCGGACCTCACCAGGGCTTTGCCCCTGTACCCCACCCTTAGGAGTGCACGCTCCACGTTCGATTTCAGTCAACGCAAGAGAAGATTATGCGCAACTACCATTTTCCTTTGTCCTTAGTTCCCCAGTTGGTTGGAAACTGGGCTGAAAACTCCCTTTAACCTAACCTTTCTCTGGTTTCCACTTCCATTTGACCTTCTGGCGCCGCCGCTGTTGATAACCTGTGAGTGGAGTAAAACGGCCAATTACCACGCCCTGCAGATACTTCTGTTGGAGTGCTAAGTAAACCGTGGTCGGAAATACCATAAAGATACTTGTAACATTCTACACAGTGCTGTTTTAACCAGTATGGAATTCGCCATATTTTTGCCAGTTGTGTTTTGAATGAACATAGTTGTTTTAATTTATATCCATAAGCCCGAGAAGTTATAACATACTCTCAGTATCGAATGTATATTTTGCAATTTTCCGGTCTTACTTTTCGAATGATAAGTATTTGCACCAGGTCTGATCGAGGTTAATACTACCTCAGAGGAGTACCTTATCGCTCCTTATGTGAGTAAGACTGTGGGGTTATATTTTGATGATTTTTTAAATATACTAAAATTGTGGCAAAAAGGCAATGATTCATTTAAGATCAAAGATACTCTTTTTATCGTACTAAATTTATCCCACAAGAATGTACGGTCCAAGGCAAATCGTGTAAGATATATTGGAAATAAAAAAAAAAAAAAACTTTTAGATAAAGGTTGGAAAATTAGTACTTTTTGGTTATGGGGTATTATTCTGTTTGAGTGTGTTGCTTTACCGAACCGTAGTATTTATTCTTGTAGAAGACTTTAGAGGTATTTCGCGTGACATTAGGGTCACCCTGACGTCGGTGTATGGATAACTATTCCTTTTATACACCCGACGTCATGGAGCAGATAGAAAAAAAGTGGCTTCACGACCCCCACCCCCCCCCCCAAATGGTTCACCAATCAGCAACGAGGACGCTCATCTTACATGAATATTCATATTATTGTGAATTCTAAGCCAATGGGGGCATTAATGAAAACAAAGTTTCTTTTTTTTTTATCAAAACAACGTACTCTTTCGTTGAATGTGGTTCTTACCGAGACGTTTAGTACACAAAATGATGACTGCATACGCTTCAACCCTGTATGAATGTCTTGCGTCAGCATTATCGTGGATAACTTTTGAAAATATTTGGGATTGACTTGTTCAGAACAACAAAAGTCATAAGCATTGGTATCGGTGTAAATACATAGGCCCTATATCGATCTAGATCCATGTATGTTTAACAAGTGCTGGTCAAGTGTTGTCCTTAAGTGGACGTATAGCTTCTTCGGGAAGCAGTATCGAGTTTGGTTTCGCCGGACGGCCCTTTGCCAGAGGGTCGGTAGGACTTTGGAAAAAGTATATTTAACAAGTGTTAGGGACTACCTGTGATTTCAAAATAAAACTCGATCACCAAAGATACCAGAGCAGTAATAGTTATATATGTGTCGGCGGGATGCTCTTCCCTCATTTGAAGCCAACATCAGTGCCATCTGACGTCTAGGTGTATGAACAAGGCAGTGTCCCCCACACCCCATACGGAAGGGATACCCTGACTAATGTGACATGGTTTTATGGGCACAGCGCCTGCGCAGTGAACTGTTACCGTCTCTAACATCACACCGACAGGACTATACGCTTGTAGGCCCATCCACTGTTGAGACACCTGAACGGCAAACTTTCTAACAAGTAAACAGGCAGGCGTTCTCGTGACATTTGTGAATTGTTGATCTAGTCCTAATTAAATATAAAAGTTAGCGCGGCCAGTATCATTTGTCATCTTGCGTCTCCCGACGAGACAAATAGGCGAGTTTGGTAATTTGTTGCCGCATGGAAATGGGGTCACAGCGGGCTTGCACTAACCGAGCTTACAGGAACACTTAACGTAGTGCACAACGTTACATTGTTTTCATCAGTATGGGTGCATTCAACAATAAGTTTCTAGCGAACTTGAACGGCAGGCAGTAGGTCTCATTCCTACTTTACGGTAGACTAAGGTGCAGTTTTACACCAAAAAGGCAACTTAGAAACAATCAACTGCACCAAAACACAAGAGAGATTCCTCATTATTTTATAGATGGATGAAGAAAAAATAATTTTTCAAGAAATTTTCATGTAAACTCAAATTTTGGAATAGGGCGTATGTGTTGTTGGTTCGGGTTTGTCGGTTTGTTTATTCCGACGATTTGGAGGACGTGCGCATGTGCATACAACATTGAAAACGAATAACCAAACTCGTTTATTGAACGAAACTAGTGATCAATGATGAAAAATTTCATCAGCAGAAGTTTTCTGTTCCAAAGAATTCCTTCAACTTGTTCAACTTGAGTTCCTCTTTTAACCGCCATCAGAACGCTATTCGCTTAATATGGTCATTTTCCCCAAGGCTCATTTTCCCCAACTGCTTAAGCGGTCATGTGGCCAAGTGGATAAATGAAATAATGTGATTTAACGACTCACCAGCACGGATGTGTTTTAAAGTGTGAATTAAAAACGTTAAGTTAAATATGGTTTCACATAGCCTGCGGTTCAAATACTTGAAATAGGTGCAAGTCCTCCTGTTTAATCGCCTCTTACGACGGGCGGAAAGTAACGTGGACAATGGAGGTAACTTCCGTGCGTGGGCCTACTCTACCAACTTGAACCCCCAGTCCACATGGTGTAGATGAATGAAGGATGTGACATAATAGCGGATACTACATTTGAAACGACAGTTTTTTGTATGGAGATGCTCGGATTATTTTCATTGGACGAACGATGGATGGAGATGTTATTTTCATGATCTCCTCTTTGATATTCCTTGCATGGATCCACACATACAACCGATGCACTGCATGTCCAGTTACTTTCATTGCTTAGAGACCGCTGAGCCAGGGACTGGGGGATTTACCCTCACTTTTTCTGCTGAAGGCATTTTGGGCCGCCTTAATATTGTTTAACTTATTGGGACGCTTTGGTGATAAGCTTCCACTTCAAATTTCGCACCCCGTTGCTACGTACCTAAAAACGTGAGTCATAGGTTATTCAATGTTGTTCGAAACTACGAAAAGAAATTGACATGATTGTAATTATGGTTTTTATCTACAGACACAAAACAAACTTTTATAAGCGAATGATCGATTATCCATGTTTACTTTGGTTGATAATGACTCCTAATTAACTTTGAAAGATTAATTTTAATCCGTACTTGACGTTACCCATTTGGTGTTATCCACTACGCTATCCTATAGGCCTGCAGTTCTTTGAAATATATGCACCTTGTGGAGGTTTACGACAAGAAGACATTCTATAAATGTAAAACAAATGTTTACAAGCCAACACAAAAACACATTTGGTAGAGTCAAAGGTCAATTCGTGGTGTGGTTTTACAATGTAGTCGCTATTTGAAAAAGAGATCAATGATTCCACACTGAAACTTTTAGTCAGTCTGTCGCTGTTGATGGTTTCGGTACTGTACTGTACTAGTTGCAAGAGATAAACAGCGTCATTAACTTTTAGAACACAGAAGTATGAAGAAGTCCGGGACTAGTCGGTAGAAGTCGAGATGAGGGTTGGGTGACTAGGTAACGTCTAGGGAAGAACATTTTAGGTTGGGGTGGGGATTCACACTTCAGGCATTGCATTTAACAGGTAGAACCCTCACGTGATAACTTTTCCCAAATTTTGCGACAGTCTGAAGATATTAATGGCAGTTACGGTTATGATACACTTTAATAAGGTCGGTGTTTGGAAATAAAACGTCTTGCTGAACACTTCCCTCTTAGAAAAATTCAGTTTAGATGCTAAATAAACGCGTTTCACTCCTTAGCATTATGTTTTAAACACGTTTTATTGTTGAACATGGAAGTGTTTAATTGCTATTTTTTTTTAGAATTTAAACTGTGTGCAAAGTGGGGCAAAAGAAATTTCAAATCGCTAAACACGTTTTGTAGAGCGTGGATATAATATAATTCTCATACCCTACAGTTTCACACTGTCAAAAAGACAAATATTAGACTGAACCTTTCATCAGTTTTTTGTTTGTTTGGGGTTTATGATTCCATAATATCGAAGCATGCTGTATAACATTTCATTGTTTTATCAATGTAGGGATTGACAGAGGTTTGTCTTATGTGTCTCTTTTCCGGATACTCTGTCAAAAGTTGGTCACCCTCTGAAGAAGACCACCAGTTCGGGAAATAATACGATGGTCATATTCTGCTACAACAACTTAAAACATTTTTGCAAACTTAGATTAATGTGTAATGTGCGATGTCAGGAACTCTGAGCTTTCATTCAAAAGTATTCCCTGCTGATTTTCAAGCTGGTTTTTTGTCTTTAACATTTCTACGGGAGCACTTCTTTAATTGCAGCTAGTTTTTCGTAAGTTAGCCAAGGGAAATTCATTTATACATGGACAAATCGGGCCAGGCTTCACCTCTAAATCAGCTCAAATAGGCTATCAGTAACCCACGTAACCCTAATACATGGCCAAGCGGTTCGAACATTCGACTTGTAGCCGGGAGATCTGGAGCTTGACTCCTGACCGTGGGTTTGTACCAAAGACTTTGAAAATGGAACCTACTGCTATTGTGCTTCCAACTAGTCATATCCCACCAAACCTGAAAGGGGGAGTGAACAAACCGAGTCCGCTGCGCGGGGTATCCGAAGGGATAATTAAATAACGGCTTGACCCACTGCATGCTCAAGTGGTTAGAACATCCGACTTGTACCCAGAATGTATGCGGTCATAGTTCTGGAATTCGACACCTATAGGCCCGGTCATACCAAAGAATTTAAATGGAACGTACTGCTGTTGTGCTTGGTGATCAGCGTAAGCAATGGAGAAGGGAAAACAAGCCAGTGAGCCACAACTGGAAAGGGTCGTGGACGGCCTGACTAAAACCAATTGATTAGAAGTTGAACCATTAAACATTATCTAACTGACTCCTCAAACGACTAATACGCATGCCTTTCACCTGTGATTAAGCCCTTTTTTCGGCTTCCGTACGTTCTTAATCTCCCTTGAACGTTGAAAACTTGTTAGATACCTATTTCGTCATTCAGGGCTCGATAAAGGTTAGACAAGTTTCAAAGGAGGTGAAAGTATTTCTCTCGTCAAAAGTTTCAGTTCCTCAAAGTTTCCGATATGGCAACCACCTAGTTACGTAAAAAAAAATTGAAAAACAATCAGAAAAAATACTTTCTTCTTCTTTTAATTCCACACAATAATAGATTTTCTAGAAGGAGAAGGCAAAGTTGTCCACGTTAAAAAATGCAGACTTCCCTGTCGTGAGCCATCAAAACAATTTCAATGAAACACTGTATTGGCTTCAAACAGCGACTAATAGGGGAGTCTATGTACCCGTGTACCAATGCCACGGTGATGGTAGTCAACGAACCATAGTATACGCCAACACTAAAGTACACGATCCTACACTAGTTTTGCAAGGGTTACGTCTGCCCGACTCAATAGGTATTCCCTTCGGGAAATAAAAAAGGGGCGTTTTTAGTCCGACTATAACCAATTGGTTACACACTTAGTAATAAAACCTCGTCTAAATAACTACTAGTCTGTAACTAACCTACCAAGAAAATCCTACTGTAGGCTGTAGGCCGTGTAGGGTGCTGATACTCCGCGTTTCTCTTCTGTAGAACGTCCCTGGGTACTGTCAGAGATAGTTTACATTCAATTTATCCAAAACCAAACAACTGGAAAAATGTCACCAGTGTCACTAGATTAGACAAGGGAGGTGTTACACCTCCCTGATTGGACCGTCCTCGATTAAGGCGTAATTTCCCATCTAACTAATCTAAAACCAATGAATAGTTCAGCTTTTCCCGGCTAACTTGTTTCAGACTGAAAATGATTTCCATAAATGCGATAGAGGTGTATCATAATGCCAAAGTCTTCTAGTGTATATACTTTTTTTTCGAAAAATCCGATAAAATCCTTCGATATATTCCCTTCCTTCCTTCCTTCCTTCCTTCGGCTGGCTGGCTGGCTGGCTGGCTGGCTGGCTGGCTGGCTGGCTGGCTGGCTGGCTGGCTGGCTGGCTGGCTGGCTGGCTGGTTAATCAATGAAAGTAATTAATGGATTTATTATAAGAACTACTTACCTGTTACTTCTCCAAAGCTTCTAAAGACTTTGCCGTCCTCCCCTCTGGCCCTAGCTTCCCCCTGAATATTGTCTCTCGGTTTATCAAGGGTGTTTCTTGTACTACTTGAAGACTGCTTCTAACTGTCTGGACAAAGCTGCGCGTCGTGCCACGGTGCCGTTTTCCTTGTCGTTGACTTATTGTACATGCTGTAACTTTGGGCTTTTCGAAAAACTAAAGGAAATTCACTTCAAGTAAAAAAAAAAAATAAATAAATAAAAATAAAAAATATATATCAAACAGCATGAGAAAAAAATTATAACAGACCAACTCCCATCTTCATAGGACATTTTTGGGCCAAGATCTAAAATGTTGAAATTTGTTCACTTAAAATAAATTAGTCCTTTGCGCAATAATCTGTGGCTTGCTTGTTTTACAACTTACATTAACTGCTTTGTTACCGGCCCTTTAAAATTAAAAAAGATTAGCATGTTGCACAGAGAGGGCTTAATTAGTCACACCACCCCATAAGAGTGCTATTACACCTTGGTACAAGGGTGCAGTAACTTTCAGAAACACAAAGCCTTACAAAGATTATAATTTGAATAGTTAACAACAATGACATCACAAATTATTGCGCAATGCACCATTTTAATTTGAGTGAATAAACTTCAGCATTTTATATCTCACCTCAAGATGGAGGGTTAGACTCTTAGAATTCATTTTTTCATGCTGTTGAATATACAGTTTTTTTTTTTTTTTTTTTTTTTTTTTTTTGAGGTACACTTTAAGTTAAATGGGAAATGCAGTCACCCCAACCTGAATTAGTATAGTAGACAGTCTTTTTTGTGATTGGCTTGCGGGAATCATGTGACAATGTTCTCCTCCTCAAATATGAAATTTTACTATCCTGGAGAAACTACTTGTTTTACTTAAATGTGCACTTTAAAAGTACTGAAATATCATGCAAGATACTTGGAAGAGAATCAGAAGAAAATGGTGAGATTTGAAGATTTGGCCCGACCAGCTGGGCAAGTGCTTCTTGTGATCTGGAAAATGAGTTTGAGAACGTCGCAAAAAATTCAAAAACCGGAGAGTACATTCGGTATAAAAGTTGAAAAGTTTTGACGTATTACTCGCGTAACCCGCATGAGTCCTGTCGTAACAGCCATCACATAAATCAATCGTTCTTTGCCTGTACTGTTAGCTACTTTCTTCTCATTTGCGACTCATCCAAGTTACAACAACTCAATGCAATATAAGGCAAGAAGGAGGGCATACAGTATGTGAAAACCAATTTTGTGAACGTGTAAGTGTATGGAATAATACAAAACAATATTCTGCCAGTTTGTAGGGGCAAACAAAAAATTGGAAGAACAAGTGGATTTCAGTGACCGCTTGCCCTACTTGGCTAGTGAGTTTAAACGTTAATATAGAGCCCTGCTTTAAAGGAAATGGGGTGGTTTCTTTATCAGTTTGTAGATGGGTAATTAAAAAATGGTATTTAGCAGAGGTCCCTAAACAGCTAAAATTTAAGTCTTATCAGGTGACCCAGACGAATAACCTATTTGTAAAATAATGAAACGAACTTGTCTTATTAAAAACAGCCTGATTAAAGGCAGTCAAGTCTCACCGCAAACTAAAATTTTCGCGCAGTAGTCTACAGAAACTTTCAATTGGCACTGCTCTTTGATAGAAAGCACAAAGAGGGCACAGTACACTGTAGTTCATATCACACAGCTTTACTGAGAGTATTTTGATTACACATTCAAGTCTTGTATGCCGACCCTGAAGCAATTAACTAAGATTGTTTCTGGATGAGGATGAGTATATCCGACTGTTGGCGGGGGGGGGGGGGGGCAAGTAAGTAGAATAGCTGATTAGGGGAATTGGAACTGTTTGTGTGAGAGGATTATTCCTTTGAAGTTTTTTGTCAATATTCTCCAGTAAACAACAGATAACATTTTAATGTTCTGTAAACAACAGATAACCTTCCATACTCAAATTTTCCAACCCGCAGTTGAAATTTTTCCACAGACTTGTGTGCGCATCAGCAGCAATTAAAGAAAACATTTCCGTAGAGAGATCCATTTTAACATTTCATCACTGTAAAGAACCAAAGTTGTCAGTCTCAAATTTATGAAACATCAGGTCTTTCTGTATTTTTTTTTTTTTTTTTTTATTCTTAAAGGTGGTGTGACACCAAAATGACAAAGTTGAGTATTTTATGTAAAAAAAAAACATTAAAAACCAAGAAAATTGCCACAATTTCCATCAAAATTGGTTAAAAATTGGCCATTTTACAGGTTTATTTCTGATTTGCTCTTCATCATGCATAAATATGAGCTCAATATGCAAATATTGTGATATCATGACAGGGACATGCCATATAGCTAATGTCATCCTTTGTTTTCGCAATCTTCATTTCAAGGGCAGTTGTAACATTAATATTTCCTGAAGGGATTATTTTAAAAGTTAAAATTGTGTCCTTGAAAATCATCAGTATCAATCGCCAAACCATAAACAATCTGATGAGTAATTAAGAGGTGATTAACGTAGGGTTAACAAAAGAAAAGTCAACACTGTGCAACACTCAGCATTACTATTTTTGCATAAGCAAAAAGTTGCTTCAGAAAAATTAAAGCTTTAAAGAGGTACATCTTGAGAGCGGCAAAAGATATTGACATAATTCCAACGGATTCTTCCTTAGGAGACCTTGCGCCTTAACTACCAAGTAAATTCAGGGCTATTTTGCTGATATGTCACACGACCTTTAATTCATCTGCTCATTTTCACCTTTGCTTTTCCTTTCGTGTTGAAACACGACGTAAGCAGTATGACGTAATTCATAGAGACGAACTGAAGCTCCAAGCCTAGATCTTGTAAAACATTTGTTGCTAATCGTTACCGTGTTGAAACATTGTCGATCATAAAACGTTAGCTTACATGCAATGACTATGTCATCATATTAGAATAGAACTGCAGATAAAACTTGGTGAATGGTATAGTTTTAAATAAAGGTCACAGGTGTACACTTAGTAACTCTGGACGCTAGGGACAAAGTATACCTACGAAAGTGTCACAACCTAGTGCAAATTATTTTTCTAACATGGAGGTTTTATTTCCAAATGTCAATCCTTTCTCAAAGATTCATCCATTTTCGTGTCTTAGCACTTGCACAAGATTTATTTGGGTAAAGGGTAAAGGTGGAACACTGCACTTTTAGGGATCGAATTGCCAAAGTATGTTTAACTTATGTTCTCTGTTTCTCGTTATTGTTTATGTTATAGATCACAAAGATGCTAAATGTTAATCGCCCTTAGTTTACACAAAACGGAGGAGTCGCATACTGTCAGAACTTTTGATTTCTGTGCAAAGGTTTGCCTATCCATGTGGGCTGGGGGTTATGCGATATGCCCACGGCATTCCCTGGTCTGACGTAAGAGGCGACTAAAAAGTGGGAGGGTCGCCGTCTTGAAGCGGATTTGAGTCCTATTTAAAACCTGGTTCGAACTGTAGCCTATTTTCATGAAACGGTATCTGAACTGTACTTTTTATATCCAAGTGACATTGTACATACCCCAAAGTCTTGTGCGCTACGTGGCTTTCTTCTCCTAGTCGACCTTGTATTCAACAGAAAGAGAGACTTCCGATACAGAGTAGTGTTAAGTTGTTATACATAGGTTAATAAACGTAAACTTATAGGAACTAATACTATTGACTGGGGCAGAAGTGAAATGATTTGATCAGTTGCTACCTTTCTATACTACACATGTTATTGCAGGTACTGCCTTAGCCAACTGAATTAGCGGAGAGTTGCCAGACGTTAACACGTATTGCATACAAAGAAAGGTTTGGCCGTAAATAAACGGTGTTCAGATTTGTAGGAAATGACAGTTCTCGGACCTTAAAAATGATCAAAACATTCTTTATTTTTACGTCTCACGTTGAGGAAGTTTAATGCACGTAAAAGTGTGTTGTTCTGCTTAAGTTTTTACCGTTATCATGTACTAAAAAGGTAACCAGTTCTTTTGTGCAACAAATATTTACATATTGTTGGGGTAAGAAAAGACGAACACATTTAACGTTCACCAGTTCTTTGTAAAGCCACAATTTAAGACATAAATAACTTCATTCACTTATTTTTGAAAACATCCGTTTCTCGGTACTTTTCTATTATCTTTTTTATTATCGGTCCCAAAATTTGTTTGAGAATTTGGGTAAGGCTTGGGGAAGGGGTCGGGAAAAATCCCCCCCCCCCCCGTGAAAATTTTTGAGAAATTAGGTGTCCCTACATGCAATCTGGTGCCATATATTTCATTTTTTTTTTAAGTTATATTTGCGTTACTTAATTTCGAATTTTTAGGACCTTAAAAAAATTGGCTTCAGTGGGGGAGGGGCCTGGCCCAATTCCCCCTTCGTAGGTCAGTGATCTTGGTACGACTTAGATTACTATTTACAACGTTGATGTTCATTCATATACATTACCAACAAGAAGGTCTCATATTACAAGATAATAATATGTTGCAGTTATATGAGACCGCAGTATCTTAAAAAAAAAAAAAAAAAACATGTATGATACTACCTTGCATGGTATAATGAGTTCCTCAGCAGAACAGTGAAAGTTAATGTAATAAATTTGTGCTGTTTTTACGTGAGTTCTTAAAACTCATGTACCGCGTTATTTTGTCTGTGTAAGTATAATATTTTGCATGTATAGTGCGCACATTTGGAGATTAGCCGGGTATTTTCTGTCATGAGCGTGACGAAAACAAACTGTTGTATTAACTAAGAAGATATGGCTCTCATTTTTCGCACACTTATCACCTCGAAAACCTGACTTAGTATCCCGGAATTCAGAGAGAGTTTCTCAGAATTCTCCGTATCTCGAAATTTTTGACTTGGTATCTCAGAATTCCGAGATAGTATCTCAGGATTCTGAGTTACTAAGTCACAATTCTGAGATAATTTGTCATATGTCCAAAACTTATGCTCTCAAAACTCTGAATCACTAAGTAAGAATTCCGAGATAATAAGTGTGAGAAAAATTCCACCTTTTCACCCCTTCTCGTCCATCATAAAATTTAGCATCTCAACTCGCAAAGAGAACAATTGTCCATTTGACATCTGTCTGGCTGGCTGGAGGTTTTAAGTGGATATTCAATTTTATTTTTCTGCTCTGTCTCGATTGGGTCTTGCACCACCCTGAGATGAAAGTACAAGTTGCTTAAATGCAGCATTGTTATATGTAACTATTTATTTATGCGGTTACTACGGTAAAAAAAATGTCAGGTATATATTATTACATGACGTGTACCATAGTAGTTGTTATGAAGGAATATTAGTCTGCTTAGATTTTCTTTCATTCATTAGTGGCATTATTTAAGCTTTATCTTGTAAGAACTGAAGTCTTTCGATTAACAAATCGAAAACTGTTTATATAAGATGGTGACTGGTTCATGTTAGAAACGAATATGTTATGTGCTCTGATATTAAAAAAGAAGGTATATTTTTAGCATGTGTATAGCCATATGCTAATTTCCCGCTCGGCAGATGCGTATAACTCGTAATAATACATAGGCTACGTCAAAAGGGAAACATACTCAACACATGCTCTGAAGGCGAATATGCTGGCGCGTTGGTGTCGGGTCCATCTTCGTTTATGGATGACATGAATGCCTAGTATAATGTTGTATCACATCAAAATGAGCACGCCATAGCCTGCATGGAACAAGCCTTGCTCCACTAAGCAAATGCGTGACAGTGTCTGTATTCAGACCTCCAATGAACGGGCAGCTGTTGACTTTGTGGGTCATTGATATTAAATGGCGACCCCCGGAACGCCCTGTCACACGCAACTCTATATTTGGAAACAAATTATAGGTTTCATGGTATGCAATGGGTTACCTAAAGGACACATTCCGCATGAAGAAAAACTGTTTTTTTTTTTATATTTCTCGAGCTGTATCCATTGTCGATGTTTACGTGTACTCTGTGTTGTAGAGTTAATTTTTTGCTTGTATAGCTGTTTAAATGAATCCACGTTACCCCGCGGGAATCGGAACATCTAACGGGTTGAGCCTTGTTAGTGGGTCGATGTGAAAGAGCGATAAACGTGGAGCACACTGTGATAAGTTTAATTGCTGTCATTATGATCTAGATATTGCGGTTATTTTCAAATCATATGCCGATCAAATCAAAGGAAAGGGGCACATGATCTTTAAACTTTAAGGGTCAATTTTTGAAGGTAGTTATTTATTTGACTTTATTGAATAAATTTGTGTTGCTCATGTGAATTTATTCTAGCTGGCTTTGAATAGCGATCGAAGGCCTGCAGCTTAGGGGAGCAAAAGTGTCTCAAGGAAGAAGACATTTTCAGGGTGATAATCAAATTTAGTGGAATTTAAAAAAGTATTCGGTCAATGAAAAGTTCAAACTCTCTATGGTAGGGGCCGATGTAGGGGCTTACCTACGGTCGGGCTGCGGCAAGTGAGCTGAGGGTATCAGTAAGCTTAATCAAGAGAACTGTAGCCAGTTACCGTGTGATAACTTGTCCTCATGGATGGTAGGCTTGGGATCATGGAGATTGGGATCATGGCCTCAAATTTCCAGTTTCAGTTTAAGTTTTCTTAAATAAAAACCAAGACTTTATTATTCTTCCTTCAAAGACTACAAATGTGCATCGACTACCTGAACCCCATTTATAAGCGTCAGGGTCTGGGAGCCTAGTGGGTAATTTGAAAAAGAAATTGTGAAATGATGCTGTAATCTTGGACAAAAATTTCGTCAGTTTAGCGCGACGATAATTCCATCAATAATGCGAAATATAATCTCCCTCGTCAACTTTAGATTAAACGTCACCCCTTGCCTCCGTGCGAATGTTCAGTTTAGAAGAGAATGAGCAGGGCCAATGAAATTCAACTTTGCTTCCACTCAACACTGCTACGAGCTGACTGGGGAGAGGGGAGTAGCTGAGATTCCAAAGGAGTTTTGTCCAAGATTGCGGTTTTTGTCATGAAACCCTTTTCAGCAATTCCAAAATCCCGTTCATCAGGCCAGTGGTCGCACTACACAACATGAATAGCTGAAGAAGGCCCTACAAAATAGCTTCGAAGGATTTTCTTTCCTGTGAGACACAATTAAATGCATTAAGGCGATTTTATTTTACATTTTCTGGAGGCTGAGGGCAAAATTGATTCCTCAGAACGGTCCATTGCTACGAGCTTGCCATTTGGGGCACTAGAGGAAAACCCATTGTCCTTAGCCCCCTTTTCAAGTACACTGGCTACATGATATAGACGAATCCGAGCAGCCAAGTAATGGTCTGATTTAGTCGCCATAAGTGGGGTCCATCAACTTTAATCTTTCAAATTTTTGGCTTACCTGTATTGATCGTTGTACACTAAAATACCTCAAGGCT
The DNA here is from genome assembly GCA_037179385.1 of Holothuria scabra. Classification (NCBI taxonomy): domain Eukaryota; kingdom Metazoa; phylum Echinodermata; class Holothuroidea; order Aspidochirotida; family Holothuriidae; genus Holothuria; species Holothuria scabra. Next base: position 43,991,174 of record CM074191.1, read on the forward strand.
CAATTTCACAAGATAAGAGAGTTTAGATTTGCATGCAGACAATAGAACTAAGACGATTTGGCCAATGGACCCCACGTATGACCGACTTCAGTAACTGCTTGTTTTTAGTGACTGTAGGCAGCCATTAAAGGGGCCATCAGCTTTTAATCGTCTTCATTTATTGTCTACGTGAATTTCAAATCCTCATATTCAGTGAAGTTGAGAAAATCAAGATGACACTTATAATAAGTGTATAACCATCCATGGGACAGGTAAGGAAGGAAATTTTAAGATTAAAGGTCATGGACCCCAGTAATGGCCGACTGAAATCAGACCATCACACACTGCCCGAATTCGTCTATAGTTGAAGTTGAAGGACAAGGAAGCCTTTAGCGCAGGTCACACTACAACGATATCGGATCGGATTACGTTCCGATTTTTGTGAGTTTTACTAAAAAATATCCTCCATCTTTGGTCGGAAAGAAACAGGATTTGCCAACCTGTGGAAATATATGATTTGTATCGCAGAACTTCGAAAATCAAAATTATGCTAATCATTTTGTGACGTCATATCCTTAAACGGATTTTATCGGAAACGCAAAGCCCGATAAAAGCTGTTTGTCAACATGACGTCACAAAATAATTGGCTTACAGTTCACTTTCATGGTCCTCATTTTCAAATCATATATTCACAATGGATGACAAATTTTTGTTTCTTTCCGACCGAACTTGAGATTTTAAGTAAAACTCACAACAGTCGGAACGTAATCCGATCCGATACTCGTTGTAGTGTGACCTGCGCTTAAATTCAAAATGGTGGATAACGGGAACGAAACGATTAAAATTTACTTTCCAGGTTTTCAAGGCGGGGGGGGGGGTCTCCCCCATTGGAATCAGTGAAGCAGCCTGCCGCACTTGATGATTGGCCCTTGAGAGCCATGTGAAAATACTTGTCCCATTAATTATGAAATTTGGGAAATGTAACTCACTGGTTTAAGTTTAATATTTATCCTAATACAGTGGATATGAAATGACATGAATGATGGATACCTGGAGGCAAAATAAGAAATCTGCGGGATGTGGCTGTTGTTTCTGCCCTTTAAATTTAAAGATTCTGTAATGTAAAAATTGTCAGTCTCCATCAGATATTTACACTCCTAGGTAGAATAAAGAAGAGTAAAATACCGTTATACAAGTGTAAGATTCAGTTCGGAAAGCTGACTCCCATACAAATCGTCATTGCCCTGTTCTAAGAAATACATCATGCGTCGCTATTGCAAGGAACTTTCACGTTTCACCCCCCCCCCCTTTTTTTTGCTGGCTTGAACTTTTTGGTTTACATTTAAAAACTGTCAGATCACTAGTTTTTAAACGGCGAGTTGAATCGATATTTTTTCACTCTTGAAACACATATTTTTATGCGAAATATGATTTAGATATTGAGTACGTTTGTCTATTATTATGTGGAGGAAACTTCAGACGTTTGAAAAACTTTATGAATTTCAGAAAACCAACTCAGTGTGTGGCTTTCAATGTGACGATGTTAGTAAAGAAAGGTTATTCTGTTTGAGAAAAAAATGAGCCCTCGTTCAAATCCCCCATTTAATGTAAATATTTGCGAACGTGATCGTGATGGAGAATTTGTTCGTAATGTTTTTTGTTCTGTAAAAAAGGGACTCGATAAGTTCTTTTGCTAACATCACCGAGTTTAATGCTATTGCTTTAAGTATTCACATTCATGTTGCTTCCTTTAAACTTTGATACCAAATCCATCAAATATACTAACGTTCATGGCATTTTTGTTTGGAGCAAAGTTTATCACAAATAAAGTCAAAGACATCCAATAATCAAAAGATGTTTTTGTTGGATAAAAATCAAATCATTCATCAATAAATTTTCTCAAAACAAATAAACCTCACACAATACCATGAATTTAAACCAAAAGAACGTCTCTACATTATTTGGCCTGATTCCAAAAGACGTCATCTCAATGTTAACAGCAAAAGTGTTTTAGATAGTTTTTTCTGCGTGTCTTGCTCCAAGGACCCGTCTAGAAATGTTTCATATATAGAAATGATTCATTTTTCCACTCTTCATGAAATGCAGCTCAAATTTTGATTGGCATTTTCAATGCTAGAGGGCGAGGGGCACATAGACATACACTACATACACACCCATACACCCACACACCCACACACACACACTTACGGTAAAGTTAAAAGTAAGTGCGTTAGACCACTGCAAACGCCCCAGTAAACAGAGCAGGCTGTCTACAAAGAAAAATAAATATATAGTTGCGCATGCCTCCTGTTGATTTACAAATTTGCCTTTAACTTTACCAATATCATATTCTAATTATTTGTTATGTGTTGTGCCTTACATGCAATTTTATGCAATATTTTCCCAAGAAATCGTAATTGTAAGCAAAATATCGCCAAAGAAATATTTTACACACTGAGAGAATTAAAAATACGCATTTTTAATCCTTTGGCAGGTTACTAACTAGCGTCAAGGCTTTTTGACTTTAACCGTTTGCTATCTCTTCTTTAGTTAGTTCGATTCGAAGTTAGCCTGCCTTTCCCCCAACGATTGAATCTAGGCCTGGGGCAAACGGATCTAGACATGATTTCCTCAAGGGTTATAATACAGAGGAGACACAGTGTGTTTCTAGAGGAGGTAGAGCAATCTTTCGCCGAAAAGACTCAACAGAGACTAGTTATTGACTGAATCTGATGCTCGGATATATTTGCAGAATTTAACGAGTCCATTAGAGGCAATATATGCTGACATAGCAAGCTGGTGGGAAATCGCTCTCTCCTGAGGCTATTTACCCTTAGCTAGGCTAGAATAAAGCAGCAATATATTGGGGGTAACTATAAACTGATAAATCATTAGTTTATGATGGTTTTGTAACTAGTACTAAAAATGAAGAACTGTTCAAATAAGCCTATCATATCTGTATCGAACTCCAACAAAGACTAGGTCAGCTTGACAAAGAGGTCAGCTTTAAGTAAAGTAACTAATAGCAGAAACTCAAATAGAACGATCATTTTTGTCTGACCACCGTCTTTGACCAAATGATCACATGCTGATCTATCTGCTTTGTTGTCCTATACACCAACAAACCAATTCAGATCATGGCATACAAAATGAATAGACCAGCTAATCCATTCAATTTAGGGTGAATTGCGGAGAAGTCGCAACCCCAAGACTGCTAACCAATGAGGGGTGTCCATAGTTTTCGATCAATAGGGACTGCTCGAACTTCAAAATTATGCCTCAATTTCCGACAAAGTCGCATTTTCCAAAAGAAGGTGAAACCTTACACTCAAGGGAATTAAATATTGGAAGGGGGAAGGGTCATATGAGGAAGATTACCATATCTAAGCGAAGTGGCACCATCGATTGGCGCAATGCGAACAAGAATATTTTTGACTTTACACACCCCCCACTTGATGCCCGGAAAAGGCAGTTATCGAGTGTTCTAAGCTACATCTACCCAGCTTAAAAATATGGATGTCATGTCTGTAATTTCTCAATTAATTAAAAATCGACCTTGGAAAATGGTTATATATCATATGAGTTGAGACGATACCAAAATCAATAATGAATTAAACATCATTGTCTTTTATTTACTCTGCCTGCAATCAAGCAATATTCTCATATCCACCTTCTATATCTCTGTTCCATTTTCTCCAGCACCTAGTCCATGCATTTCTTTTACAAATTATATATCCCTATATTTCATACTATTTCCCCCAACCTCGGTCCCTCCCCTGCTGCTCCCAGCAAGCCACGTTTTGTCATAGCGTATCTAAATGTCAAAATCTCTGTGACATTTGTCCATATATGTCCACTCTCCTGCAATGCTCAAATTTAACATTCGAGATCAAAATGCGCCAGCGCCCCCCTTGTGTACCTTTCACTTATTCCAGGCCGCACGTCACACCCCATCACTTCACATATCTAAAGATTTATGTGTTGAATGTGCTTGTACGGGAAGTGCACAATTAAACAACGAAATACTCTAGAACAACCATGGAACGGAACTTCCTTAGTGAACCAAAGGGAACACCATTCGGTCACTGACATCAAGTCTAAAGCGCCGTTTCTATGCTACATTTATTGCCATGACTCACTTAATACTTCATTTTACCTCTTCAAATTTCTCAAGAACGGTCTCATTACCTTTCCTGGTAAAATGAAAGAAATGTTAATTCATTTAAAAAAAACACACACACACACACACAAAGAACATAAGAAAAATAAAACCTCACATTAAATGCAGAAATGTTCTCATGGCTGTTTGTTCGGTCATTATTGAGTGCAGGTCTATTCAATGAGAGAACCGGATTCGTACAAGGAAATTCCCATTAAGTAATGCAAAGGCACGAGTGTAAGACAAGTGAACCCTTTCGTAGTCCCGTAACGCATGGTACCCCCAAAGTGACAGTGGGTATATAGGGACGGTCAAAGAACATATTCTTCGACTTAAATTTTAAGCATGAAGATACATCGTGCATTTCACTTATGGAGCATATATCCCGTGATTTGATCATGCCAGGATTGCCTCAAAACTGAAATTAAAATTTTCAATGTTTTCTCGCGAACTGACCCATGCCAACCGTTCATAGAGGTTTAGTGTCCACATAACCCCTTCGAACTAAGGTCTGGTTGTGTCATTCAAACGAAACATTTACATATTTCACACTTACTCATCTCACACTTTTAACACACTGATACCCCCTTCCCCCGTCTGCCCATAGACCCTTTTCAAAAAAAAAAAAAAAAAAAAACCATGCAAAGGATGTGGGACGGCGCTCTGGAGCGCACCGTTTTTGGCCAAGTTAAAATGACATCGACAAAAATGACGCTAACCAAACATTGGTCCCATAATTGCTTTTTGGAAAATGGTCTATTCTAAGGTCACGTGATTCATCCTTAAAAGGAACAAACAAACGTTTCTAGGAAAACTTATACATGTACATATTGAGTTGATAACTATATCATCGTTAAAGAGGGTTTTAAGTGTACTATCACATCACAATTCTTTAGGCCTAATTAACATAATATGCCAAGTTTCACATCCAATACGTAACTCTATTGTTAAAATTTATTTTTAACCCCGCTTTTAACGGTTGCGTGTATCACTTCCTCACATTACAATTTAGGAGTGCTTTGTTTCGCTTTGTTTTATCAGACTGATGGGTTGGCCTTGAGGTAGGACCTCCTTGTAGGGGATGCAACATTTGTAATGAATTGTATGCATTCACATTTTGATAAAATGGCAAATTGTTGAAGAGAAAATAGGTTGTAAAGTTTAAAGAAAAAACAAAAGGCTGCCCATTAATGTGAGGACATTTTTAAAATTTGGGGAATTTTGTGGCCTAATTTTCTTTGGCCCGATTTTCTTTCTAAAAACAAAAGACTGACTAAGTCAGGCTCTCTAGTGTGAATTTACTCCATTATAATGTTATTTCACTCCTAGTGTAAAAAAAGTCTCTCTAAGAAGACTGGAAATTTTCTCTTACACGAAAGCCTGCAGGGATCCCTCTCCCTTAAGAGAGGTTCCTGCAGGCACTCCATCAAGAATGAAACTTCGTTCTTTGGGAGTGAATTTTACTCTTCTTGGGGTGAATTTCCACTTTTTAGAGTGAACTTTATGGCTTTCACTCTTCTTATGAGTGAAATTTCACTCTTTTTATTTTTAGAGTGTAACGTTAGCTGAATATAAAAACATATATTATTTTTTTTCTGCTATTGGAAATTCGTCAGTTCAACATTTTCTCCTATTCATCCTAAATGTTACAAAGAGAGATCGTCAACTTGAAGCAGTGCAGTAAGCTGTCCAGTTGCTTGATTGGTTCTTGTGAGTCATGTGACAATATTTTTTGTCTTCAAATGTGAAATTTACAAGGAAAAACTGCTTGGTTTACCTTGAATATAGAATTTCGAAGTCCTAATATATTACGAAAAATATTTAGAAGAGAAATGAAAGGAACATTATTAAGGTCCTTTAAGCTATTTGAACACAATTGGGCAATACTGTAACCCAAACCATGTGCGTTTGCCCTATCCACGAAGTTACCCGCATGACTTGTCACACTAATTCACTTATCGTTAAATAGTCTAAGTGGTTTAAGTACGTTCTGTGAGAGTCTTAGTCTCACAATGCAAATAAACTGCTGTGTACTTAACCGTTCTCTCTAGAACAATCATTTTCTGTAATTTATACCTCGTTGTTATTTTTAAAACTGCTTTTCTTTCCTAAGAGGATTAAAACAACAAAAGTGTGGAGGATTTTAAAAAATCTCTCACCGAAGTAAGAGATAACGCGTTAAATACCGCTGCGGAATCTTAATAAGGAATTATTCTGCTGGCGCCCTCATATTTAATCAACTAATATTATCGATGATGCAAGTAGGTAAAGCTACAATTTTTGCCCTTATAACTAACGGATTCCAGTCATATGCATCAGTGTAGAGAGCTGAAGGTTAAAGACTGGTAAAACTAACATTATTTCTCCCTCCGCACGTAGTTTCGTGGAGGGGGGGGGGGGTGGAGGCTTGAAATCTTTCGAAGTAACGTTTTGTCTTGCTCTTTTTCTTACACTACGGTAGCGACAATGTACCGTGCAGTATGCTTTGTCCATGTATAGGAAGTCCGTGGTTCAGTGTCCAAAAGGTTGTGAAGACTTTGGAAAAAAGAATGCATTTATTTTAGAATTCCATAAAAATTCGTTTTAAAGCAGCAGGCAATTCCCACCGTTGTTTATCTTCACATTGACAATGTTGTCGCTGAAATAAACAGATTTGCAACTTACACATGCTGATATGAAACCCAAATTTGATATTCTAAGAACCAATATCAAATTGAGACTCATGTTTGAGATGTCTGTTTGTTGGGCATCAAATGCAATTTCAAGGTTGTCAACTGCGTGTTTCATTCATTCTGTATTCTACATGATGTGATTTATGTCAGAACTTCCGTGCAGGGGTAAGGTGTTCCATCCTCAGTTAGTTCATTATAGCTAAACCCATCAGGCGTCCGAGACACCGTACCTTTCCTTAGTTTCGCCCCCTCACAATTATGTGTTCTTTAACCCAGGCCCGTAGCTAGCGGCAGACAAGGCACATAAAGGTCCCAAAATCTTTCCAGGGGGCGAAAATTTAAAAAAAAATTTTAGGGGGGTATTCGTCTCCCTGTCCGTCCTTTGCTTCGGTCCTACTTGAACCGCCATTGATACTTATCCGATCCCAAACGGTGACTCGTTCTGTCCAGAAAGTGAAAGCAAGGCGTCGATTTGATTCCATCATTGGGGGGGGGGGGGGGGCATCTGGCTTGAATGTTTCTCCTGTCCTGGTAAGATGTCCACAGCGGAGTAGCCATACATTTTTGCGGGAAGAAAGGGGGACAAGCATCCAAAATTTACGATTTTGAAAGTGTGAACTCCACTGATACTAGGACGTAATTTGCCGCGGGCGAAGCGCACTGATACTTTTGTCCTTTTTCGAATATTTGAAAATATGGAGCTTGAATCGCAGAAAAGTTTGAATCCTGAGTTTCCTGTAAGGAAATTTGAAAAGTTGGGGGATTACTGATTTTTTTTTTTTTTTTTTGGAGCTTATATTGAAGAAAATTTGGAACTTTATGAAATAAGATTTATAAAAATAGCACTGTAGTTACCATTGCCACTTGATGATCTGGTGTCACATGTAGCGAATTTCCAATTTTATCACCTCCAGATCTCGAAAAAATACCAAATTGAAGGCATAAGCGAGCACCTCTGCTTAGGAATTGCAATTTGGGGCGCACGAGGCGCCCGGAAAATTTCGCTTTTTTATGAAACAACTAATGACGTATATGATGCTTTTATTGGAGACAATTTGGAAATTCAGAATTTCATGAGCTGTCAAAACCACACAGTAGACTGGTTTCACAAATCTGACAAATAGCAAATTTCCGAATTCTTCATTTTTCAGAGCGGACTACACCCTGAAGCTACGCCACAGGGTGTCTGAGAAAAGGGGGCCCAGACGCCAAATGGTGCTAAATGTTTCAATGTTTTGAGTTACTAGGAAACTCCAAAGTTTCAAAACATGATCTTGAAAGTGTGGGTAATTACTTCAACGAACTATACGGTCAATGTGACTTTTAACACCGGGTATACTCTATAAGTAAGTAGAATCACTACGAAAATTGTGGATGTTTGCGAAGGATTTGTACAAAAGTTCTAATAGTGAAGAGCCATTTGATTTGATTGGTAAAATATATCCATAAACTGATCAAAGCACACCTCAATCTACTGCAGGAAAATCACAGATGGGGGGGGGGTGGTACCCACTGATGCTACTGAGACACCGCTGCATAGGCCTACCGGTGTAAGATTGTTGATATAGAAAAAAATTAAAATATGTCCTTTCAAAGTTTCTTACGACTCCTCATCAAACACTTTCTGCAGGCAGAGGATGTTGGTGTACCTGTAATTCCAGATTGAAGTCTCTAATCTAGCAAAATTCGGTGTGATTTTACTTCTCAAATAATGGTCTAAATACGAAATGGTCGAATCGCTATACGAATGTGTCATGTGCTCGTGTCGAAATTTTGCATTAGAAATCATTTATATTTCTGAAAAGTTGCATGCAGACTGTGTACTGAGACATTTTCCTTAAAAATGTGGTTACGCCTGCTACACTGGTCATTCACTTAAGATTACAAATTTAATTAAATCATAGTAGAGGACGATTCCTCTTCAAATTCCTAAATGCTATTCTCCTTCATAACCACACCTGCTGCCTTATGTACATGGACAATCAGAATAATCAAAGGGACCGATAAATAATGTATGTTTGCACTTTGCAAGTGAAAAAAAGAACATCAATGAGACTGCAAGTGCGCTGAGCGCGCGAACATTTAAGGGATTTGCAAAGTATAAACGTGTAGTTATTGATACAGAAATCGATCGTAATCGTTAGAGCACACTTTCGTAACCTACACATGTATAGTCTTTTTGGTAGTACGGTAGTACCTAACTTTTAAGTTTCAGGTCACAAAAAGTGTGGGGACTTTTACGTTAGTGTACCCTCCACTCAGAAAAGTGAGGGACATGTCCCCCTGTTCCCCCTCCCCAAATCGAACCCCGTCGGTGAGAGTATAATCTTCTGCAGTTTCCCCAAATCCCCGTGTCCCCACGCGTTGGGGTCGATTACTGCGTTGAATCACGACCTGACGATGAAGTGAAACCGCGATGCAGTAACCCATTGTGACTTAAGTTAAAGTAGTACACCGTCTTGTTTCATGAATGCCGTGGCTCTTGAGAACCATGTGAAGATATTTTTCCTCCTCAGTTTTGAAATTAACGAGGTTTATCTGCTTGGAGTACTTTGAATATATGTAATTTTTCAGCCCTGAAATATCATGAAAGATATTTGGCAGCGAAATAGGAAGAAAAATGTGATATCAAGCTGTTGTTTCAAAATAAATTTTTGCGACTGCTGCTTTGCCCTTTCAAGTCAAAATAACATTTTAATGCATGCCAACTGTCTCATATTGTCCGTCAGAGTAAGCTTACAAAGCAAATGTCAGGAAACTCATTAACAGTTCAAAAGTCCAATGGTCCGTTGCCCCCTGGTTTTCATTGAGACTTATTTTATGGCAAATGTAATATGCATGCTGGAGTCATTTTTCTCAGCTGCCATTTATTCAACCTTGACCATTGTGACGGACAACGGTTAATTTTTGGCTAGTCTATTCCGAAAGTTGTTACTAGTACTAAAAACAGCCTGTGATGACAGTGGATTTAATATATTTTTTTGAATTTTTTTACTTGAGGTACACTTTAAATGATCAAACTGAATTTTCCGTCTCATATGGTAAACTCTAGGCCTATTCTAAAAATCGCATTCATCCTACTTACATCGTATTAGGTCTCTCAAAAGTTTGTTCGGGAAAGACCGCGCACCCTAAAATCTTTGCAAATTTGGAGCTTCTGAGTGTGCATTTCAACCTCAACTTCAAAAATAAAAAATGTGTCCGAATCCCCCTTTTGCAATGCCTAATCAACGCATGTTCTTAAGAACAGAATTATTTACACCATATGGTAGGTTAAAGGATACATTTTCCCACTTCAGACAGTCAAATTCTCTCAATCTATTAATTTCTAAGTTTAGCCCCGCCCACAGCTGTCTAGAATCTCTCGGGCCGTGTCGTCACAATATTAGTTATCCTGGTGAACATATAACAACTTATATTATGAAACATTCCTTGTGCATCATGTCGTGTTGCGTAGATCTACTCAACATTTTTTGAATTTGATGTCAATCAAAGCGAACGTTGGCCCTTACCGCCAACCCAAAGCTTGTGGGTGACGAGTGACTGACTGCCATGTCACGTCAGGGCCTTACGTGCAAACTGAACACTTACTACGTTTGTCTAAGAGGTGTCAAACACCATTATCAATGTCAATGTGATTATTGCATTGTTACTTCGGTTAATGACAAATAGGAAGCACAGATCCGAATATCGAAACAAACCACACTTAGTCGACTCATCAGAACTTCCGTTACTATCTGTTCAGTGTGTACACGTGACAGTGTTGATCTGTTGCGACGTAGGCTGGAAATATTTAGCCATGAACTTTGGGTGAAAAGGAAATGTCCTCCATTGTTCTATTACTTACAAGTCAATTGTTTCTATAATGATGAGACCATTCAGCAATACTTTTTCAATATACTCACATGGATTACCCGCGTAGCCAATCAAAACACTATGAAACACTCAGTGTTTAGGAATTAAATACTTTCTTGTCCCACTTTGGAAACACGCTCACACTCTAAGCACATTTCGGAATACACATCTAAACACGTTTGGGAATAATGAATCGTGTTTAGGAATCAAACACGCCATGTGTGTTTGTCATTGTTACTTGTTTCCAAATTAATTGGGAGTAGAAATATTAAAAAAGGATTTGAGGTCATATCGAGTGTTCAACAAGAAGCACATATGACATCGCACCCTCACATTAATGGGCAATCTTTAATTTTTGTTTAAACTTTGCAGGTTATGTTCTCCTCAACAATCCCATATTATCAGAATGTGATTGCATAAGTGGCATGAAAATATCTAAATTATCTATATTAATCTAAATTAAAAGCTTAAAGGCATCTGTATGGTGGCAGAATGAATTATCAGGTGAATTGATTTTGTAGACTTTATAACACCAAATTCACGTTATATCTCTTTCAAAAGCAATAATGAGACAAGCAGCTTTGCTTGGTGTGAACAGGTTGAAGCGAGACCGAAGCTGAGGTTGCTTAAAATTAAAAAAAAAACAATCATGTTTTACTCCATTCATTTTCATTCGATTCGCGCGTTCTATACGGCTAACAGGATTTTGTGTTCATAAAGCTTAATAGTTTATTTACGAGTCTATAAACCACCAAGCATTGTAAATTTGACTATTTTATCGGGCCGATGAAACCACGTTTTTGTCCACAATAAGCCCCAACAGTTGATAATGCTACCAACGAAAGTGGATTCATTGTTATGAAGAGCCCGCTTCTTTTTGCAGGTTTGTTTGCAAGTAGATCAGGGAACCTAATTAAAAATCCCGGACAAAGGCGCCATTCGTCTTCGATGTTAAAAACGAAAATGCAATTACAATAATTTGGATTACAGTATTAGTCTACAACATTTCATAAATGGATCCTGTGACAACCTTTTTCTCCCTGAATTGTAAAATTTACAATGAGTAATCCCAATCCTTTTTGTCAATAAAATTTTACTGTGCCAAAAAAAAAAACAAAACAAAAACAAAGCACGACGTCGTCCAGGCCTATCCCACGAGTCTTTGTAATAGCTAGTTAGAAAAGTATCTATGGCTGGAAACTACTGAATCCGGTTTTACGTGATTTGCGCTAAACCTCCCCCTGCTACAGCCAACAACATAAGAAAACAAAAATGAAAACTGAGTTGGTTCAATTGCAATGATTTTCTGAACATTAGAAGAGGTGGATTTTTGCTTGTTTTTTGGTTTGCTTAAAAACACAAATCGCAACATTTACACAGGAAACATTTAGGCTTTTCAAAATTACAAAATGAAAATTATATCATCATGAAAAGGGCACACGTAGGACTTCGTATCAACATTTCAAAGCACAATAAACAATTTCTAATTACACACAAAGTCCCCACATTATTAGACGAAGTGTATGAGACATATTGCATAATTTAAAAAAATGAAGCCATGCTAATCACACGTGAGGGATCTTATCTCGACGACTGAGTTGATTGCAAGGCATAAAATTTGTCTAAATTTTATGTTTCTATTCAGCGTTCTAGTAACATAACTTGCAATCTAACAGTCTGGGAAACACTTTCAGCCAAGCAATTCTTGCTACACAACTAGTCAGTTAAATCTTACACTATGGTATAAAGCGTCATAATCTTGCGTCTCCTCCCCCACAGTCGACAAAATCAACGGCATCACGATGCTCTTCGCCCTTTGGGCTTATTGTCTGCACCCCTTGTACTCGACTATTTGGATGCAAGCTGAATATGGAGAGACTAGTCTCATTCTCACATTCGACGCCCGACAAAAGGGTATTGGTACCAGGTGGTGCATACACAGTACCCTGCGGAGTGGATGGAGTGTGTTCTCTAGCTCATCGCTAAGAAAATCAAGCTCTAAGGATCGACAGTCACGGATATATACACTAGGCAGGCACTTAAACCGTGTCTGAAATGAACGAAGCTTCAGAGTGTGTACAGGAAGGTACAGTGCTTTCCAGATGGACTGTCCAATTGTATTAAGGAGATCCAATTTTAGAAGCAAGCTTCCGAGCGACTCCTCCGTCTTGTCTTTCTAGAATAGATATACCAGGAACAAGACGAACGTCTAGACGAGTTGCGGTGCAACCAAGTCGTCTTGTACTTTAAAGGTGATTTTATATTTTAGGGGGACAAAAATACCATTCCAAAATACTTGTATTGTGTTTTGTCCAATAGCAGCTAAGTTAAGTTCCACACTTGTAATCCAGGAACATTGTTCATTCACTTTAGAAATGTGGTTGAGGTGGAACGTGAAACACACCAAAGAAATACTCGATTGCCGGTATAATGAGGTTTGCTCATTTTCAACTCATAGTTGACAGAAAATCAGGAAAAGATGATACAGCAGTTGATTTAGAACTGTAGAAAGAGCAAAATGTCACATCAGATAACATTTCAAACGTCATTTACAAGCTGTTTCTTGTGCATTCAATATAAGGTATCCCTAATGTCCCGGCTCCTTAGTAACTCCTTGTACAGCATGAGGGTTTCTGATAAAAGATGGTAAAGCGCCAAAGGCTCAAGACAGGCCATTCGACCAAACAGACGTTAGTCAAAATTGTATTTTAAGTAGTGCAGTTAATAAGGAAAAACATGCCATTTGTTTAGCTGTTTAGTGAATACAGGGGCAGTACACTGTTATGACGTAATGTTGGAAATGATAATGAGTCTGTATGTACATGACAGTAACGTTGAAGTCACTTGGTTGAAAGGAAAACAATTCCAGTGTTGAACATAAAGAATTTTTAAAGATTAATGGTTTTTAAAAAGTTCTGTACGCTCCGCACCAAGTTTACTCTCAGCTTTCCTAATAAAAATTTTTTGTAAGTAACATGTAATAACAAGTTAACTAGAATCAAAAGAAATATCGATATCTCAGATTTACCATAATCTTTACAAATGATGAAATAAAATTAAAAAATATAAAACAGCAAAGTAAAAATTCCTTTGTCAGCGTTACTTACACCTACATTCCCTCAACATAAATGTTAATATGATGATATTTCACTCTAGCCTTAGGCCTATTGTCACTGTTTCTCCAATTTATATTAATCCCGCACACATACGGCACTACTAACCCTTCGCCGGTAACTTCTTAGTTTAGTAATGTATAGACACTTGAACGACGTTGACCTCCACAAATCAGAGAACCGAATCAATCACTTACAAATCATAAAAGATAAATTGCAACATCTATACGTCCCTTCATGAAACCCGAATACCAAAAATATCGATGTCCCTAGTTTATAACTATTAGCGGCGATTCGTCTGTTATCACATCATTAAACAGTTTCGCTTCTTCCTACACTCTATATCAAGAACTTGTTGTCGCCTTTCTGGCAGTGACTTCTTACTACGGAACAAAACTGTTGCCATTGCATAAAAAATTGTTTTAATAATTTCCATGCATTTTTTTCTAATAAAAATAATAATATAGCAAGTTTATGTATGGCCACGACTCGCAACTGATCAAACGATAACCTAAAAATATGTAAAAGCAATAAGAAAGCCAGGTCTATGAATAAGACTGCACTGTCCAGTAAAAAACTCCGTTAAAGACAAATTTCGTCATTCCAACCACCCATATGCAATAGCTCAACAAATCACTTTCAAAGATGAAACGGACTTCATGAAAATAAACGTTTCGCTGATAACACCACAGCCAGTGACATAACAAAAAAGAGCATGACTAGCTTATTAATAAGTGTCTTGCTACTTTACCATTTACGAAATGAACCACCTGGCTAAAAATTTACAATTGGGAATTTTCTTGTACCTGTTCAAAACTTCGTTGTGTAAGCCAACAATCTAAACCCTCTACAAACGGTACAAATTTAATGTTTACGTTCGTTTAACAAAAAATATAAAAAATTATAAGGCAATCTTTTGTAACTGTTTTACAGTGACGTAAATCCCGGAGAAGGCAAGGGATGTTTTTGCTTCCTCAAGTAAAAAAGGAAAGCCAAACTGTCATATGGTCCCCTCAAAATTTTAAATAACCATTTCAAAATCAACACATTTTTGACAAGAGATGAACTATCCATGCCCTTTTAAAAAGACCAAATCAGTTGGTTTTCAAGGGCTTCTCCCCCAACAGAAGACCCAAAGCAGTCCCTCGAATGATTGTGCAAAACCTTCATTCATGCAGACCTCTTCCCAATATCTCAAACAGATCACTGCCCAGCGTAATAAAAAAATGGTTGCTCTCATCACATACAAATATAAAACAAGATATGAATGAACATGTTAAAACCCTACCGTGACTACTTCTTACATTAAACTATTTGTTCATGTTAACACTTCTTCATCTTATGATGTGCTCTTCTCCCTAAATGTATAAATATCCCCAAGAACATTCCCCTGAATTTGGTTTTTAAGCATTCTTCTTTAGTGGAGCTTCTGAGCAATGGCAACTCGTGGTGTAAATATGTGAGGGGTACATAATGAACTTACAATGACTTGTCTTAAATAAAGATGATCATCTTCCCTGTAACCAATAATGCCAAAACACCGAAAAACAATTACCACCCACAACAACGAAAAATAAAATGTACATGTAGATCTTTCGAACGTGTAAATAATACATTACGATGATCGTCATGTTCCCTACTTTCCCCATCATCACACCTCTGACTATTTTCATATCCACTAGAGCCTTTTTTTGTTTGATCCCAACTCTGACATCATCATTTTTCTCCCCTTCATAACTTTTATCTTGAAATTCACCCCCATACTTTCTTTTTCTTTGTTGCCAACCTTCCTTTCTACAAAAAATCTTTGAACGGCAATTCTTGGGCATTGTTATATTCTCTACATAGTTTTAAACTTTAAAATAACAAATTTACCATAACCAGACACCTTGATATAACACAAATATTAATACTCGCCATCTTATACAAATAATATTTACCTACCAATAACAATGTTTCTCCAACAGAAGCTTACTTTATGAAAAACAGTGAACAAAACTCCTCTAAACTATCAAACTTTTTACTCCACAGCAACCCCGAACATGTCACTTGAAAAGAATAAATCTCTACAAAGAAATCCTCATATAAATACTCAAAATTCACGTAACACCTCGATGAATCAAAAAACAACCAAAATGATGGCGCCGTGTTAAATTAAACAACATATTATTCCCCAGAGTACACACGGACCTGGTTTTTCCGCAAGATTGTTACTAAAAATAGAACACGTTTGCAAATTTTACGTGAAAAAACCCCCAATTTTACACTCTCGCGAAAATCATATTTCCACCAAAACTTAAAAACACGAAAGAGAAGTACCATCCCTACAAATTGCACTAAACCGTATTTCGATACCACAAAGCATCTAGAAGGAGATAGAAATAAAGTGCCGAAAAAGTCAGAAATTGACATCTCGATAGTAACTGTATTAGTTGCGGTGCTGCCTGCAAGGCAGGCACCGCAACTAAAAAGCATTGCATCAAACAGTGTTCAAAATGTTTCCGAGAAAGAACACCAGCAGGCCCTACCGAACCCTCTTGGTGCTTGCATACAGCCCTCACGAAAATGACTGTCTTAATCGGGATTCGGGCCTGATACTATAACGGGATTGCTAATATAAAGGAGGCCTACGTATTGAAGGATAGATCAACAAGGTAATATCTCAGTCTTTGATGCAAAATATGGGGTCCCTCACTGATACAAGCTATGAAAAAACGACACTCCACTTGAACGAGGTCGATGAAAAAACGACATTCCACTTGAACGAGGTCGACGAATTTCTATCGGACTTAACACATACAAAAACAGATCAAATATGATCAGATGATAGGAAACTTTAAATTGGGAAGTCAATCAGTTTTTTATTGACAAGCTACTCTTGAATTAATTACCTGTTCTCTGTTTACAGAAGATTTATTTATGTTGATATTAATCTTTCTAATAGCGGACTTGGTACAGACAGAGCGTTAAGATCGAACTCTACTTAGAGACAACAGACGCAAAGGTCTGCTGATCAGCTGATTATGCTAAGGCAGATAAAATCTAGGTCCTGATGTAACATAAAAAGATAAACGGACTAAGTTTTGGTCTCTATGCTATTGGCTACTACAATCTCCACCAAAACAAATGAAACGAAATCCCTCCGTAGCAGATGTTACATTAGCTAGTATCCTTTTATCCATCTCAAATGGTACCCGCTCTCCCCTTCCCTCACTCCAATTTTTGGTGGGAAAAACTGACCAGTCCTGAGTGTAACAACATTGAAACGGGGGAAAGGGGTCTGTTTCATTTACTTTTGGCGGAGATTGCTGCTAGGTTTAGTGGATTATACAAACAATCGCGTAAGTAGGCTAATGGCTCACTGGAAGGGACAACATGTTCCGTGCAGCTTACAGTGTACACAACAGGAAATAATGCGTTGATATCATAATAAATTGAACAGTAATAAAGTCAATACCTCCCTGGTCTGTTGGAGAATTTCCTAACTGTAGCCTACTGTACTATCGCTTAACATGATGAAAGTCAGCCAAAGCATAAAACTGAGAGTTTGAACGAAGGCGTACGAGGCGGGTGAGCGGGGGCGGGGGAGAAGCGGGGGGGGGGGGGGAATCGCCCTCTCAATTCGGGCAAAAACAGTTGGTCCATTTGATGTCAGTCAACTAAAGAACTCTGCCTCTAGTATTGGGATTTCTGTAGATGACATTGTGAAGTTGTAGTTTGGGGTGACTGATGACTTCCTTTAAATTCAGTGGGCTGCAATTGACCTGAACCGACTTTACTGTGAAGGTTGAACCGATTTACTTGAGACCAAGTTGGCATACTTCACACAAACCTAGTAAACTGTACCACCCAGGCCCGTGGCCAAGTGGGGACCAGGGGCGAAGCCCACCCCCTTCTGAAAAATTCTTTTCCCCCTAGAGACTAAAGTTTGTCATTGCATTAATACATTTGTATGCACATTTGGTCCCCTGGAAAGGTTTTGGCTCCCTTCGGTGCCTTGTATGGCTACGGAGATCCTATATTCTATATAAAATACACACTTTCGATCATGCTCAGTTGCACATGACGTATACATTGCTTACAATTTACATATGACATATATACAGACATTTGCCTCTATAAATTAAAGAGGTACATTGAGTTGGTTCATTAAACCATCGACCAATTTTTTTCCTAGGTCCATAAGTTAAAATTTCCTGGTTATCCAGTCCACATGCTAATGGCAATGGACAAATGGTCAGATTAGACAATCTCGATATATGTTTCACGTGAAAGAAATTAATGGTTCAACTAGTTTAGCACTGACGTAGCTAGGATATTTTCCAGGGGGAAAGCTGGAAAATTTCCCCAAAACTTTTCAATTCAGTACATTCTCAGTTTTAGTATATTTTCAAGGTCAAGGTGCATGTATTACATACAAAATATGTAAATTTATGATAATAACAAGATTATCAGACGTCATGTAATGTTACCTAAGTTAATACATGGCCTACAAGATCCTGAAGCTACCTACTATATACATAGGATTAAGACAATGTCATCATATGCCCGTTGTCACCCCCATCCCCAGTGATTAATTAGATTAAATCCCAATATATGTTCCACGTGCAAGAAATTAATGGTTCTACTGGTTTAAAAAACCAGTTGTGACCATACACTCTTTTATATTATAGCCTTCACGAAACCGTTAGAAACTGTGGTGCAAAAATGCAATATTTTAATTTTTGCGTAAATCCTGGATGTAAAACTTGCCTTTAAGCATTTTCAAGTGGTCAGTACGGTACCTTAACTTACACCGTCGTTATATACCTTAAAGTTTTTTCATACGATAGTCAAACTTGGACATTCACTGTGTTTTATATTACTGTTAAACAAATTGTCATACAATTGGTATTTATAATAAGTGCATTGGTTGTAGTTACGTTATCAGTACATTTATACATTTGTAACAACCATATGGAACCTAAGTCTGCTAAAATCTGTCGTAAACAAGGAACCAAACAGCAGCCTGTTATCAGTGTTTCATTTCAATATTGAGTCATGATTGCAGGTAATTGAGCAACAAAACTGTTCAAACCGGTTTGAGCAGGAACATCAGTGTCTTTTTTTTGTCTAGATAGTCAAAAATGTGAGGACTAGGTACAGTTGTTCGCTCCAAACTTGAACAGTTTCTCGAATGGCTGTACAAACGTAAAAAACTTCATTCGAGAAAAATATTCTTTACAAACCTAAGACGACTGCAAATCGTCACAGTTACCACGGAAACAGTTTTAAGTCACATTGACCTTCGGAAGGTTATTCCAAACGTAATCACCGACAATGAATCAACTGATCGGGCGTGTGATAAGCTGGTAGCACAAAGAACTTCGCATGCACAAGCTTTGCTCAAAACAACTTCAGGGCGGAATGCCTATTCATTATGTCAAATTTGACGGTAATTCTGCTTCGTTGCTATGTATGGGGGCTTTGTTCCTTATCTCGTGACTACCTGTCACTTCCCCGTTAGAGCTCCGCCCACTTCGTTCTCTATACTCATTTGTGTACAATAGGTCCTAACAACAATAAGCTACGGAGCAGGATAAACGCCATTTTAGGATAACATTTTTTAAAAAATTATGCTTACCACATTACTTTAAGGTAACGACTTCTTTGTAACGTCGTGTGTTTCATTTTTCAGCAACTGTAATCACAAAAATTCTTTGCAAATACTACGCTTATAATGGTATTTCATCCCTGGAGCGGCTGAATTGAAATTATTCCTCGAGAATGAAAAACAGAACATCGCCGTGCCTGGAAATATGTGACGTCACAGACGTCCCAATCAGCTGTGAATCAGCTGTTAAGTGTTGTGCAATCAAGGGCTGCGCGAGCACGAGGTTTTCTTTGTAACTATTCATATCACGGCGCTAACAAAACTTGTACAAATTTGTTAGTGAGAAGCTCCGTATAAAATAGTCGGTGAGTGTTACGGCCTCGGTATTTGAGAAGCATACCCACAGAAAAACAAAATTGTTTCACGACTTAAAATCGAGCAGTTTGGAATATTACTTGAGTTTGTTCACAGAAATGCATTTTAGACAGCAGTTGGACAGGAAATCACTTGCATTGGCAGCTGAACTTAAACGCTGCTGTCTTTGTGGATGGACAGCTACGTAATACGAGTTATGCTAATTTAGTTTAATTTTATACCAAAACGGAGCAAAATTAAAGTTATCATCAAGGCTAATGAGGAGATGCGGCATTCTTTACGCTCTTACTAGCAGACTGAGCTAGTTATACATTCAATTACTGGAAGAGGCTGAACACCCCTTGACAACTTACGGCGACGGTACCTTTTGAGGGATCCCGTGGTTGCAAAATCCACTCGTGTTTGATCTAAAACCGGTACGAACAGATCGACGGGATTTCAAAATTAACCTATCTCATCCATAATTAACAATCGGAATTTTCTACTAAAACCTTCCTTTCGTGAAACTGTTAAAGGAGTATACCTTCCTTAACAGCTCGTTCTCATAAGGAGAAATTTCATCACGATGGTTCTGTGCGACTTTAAGAGAGAAAGTTGGAAGATGTCTCTGCGTGAAAACTGGGGATGGATGGTTGTCTTTTGTTCCTTTTGGAATTTTGTCACCACATTTGGTTTATTGTATTCCTATGGTCTCATCTTCGTGGCCCTGCAAGCAGAATTCAATAGCAGTGCATCGATGACGTGTAAGTGTTACCTGTATTACTACATGCCTCTTTGTATTTCAATTTTAAGCATTTTCACAAATCGTGTTTGTTGGTATACTTGAGAAAGGTATATTAATCAAGGGAGGCGATTTGTATTCAATGGGGGGGTTGCATAATTAAAAAGCATCGTGTGAACAATCCGAGTCAATGCATGAGCAACTTCCTCAATTCTGGGGTGACATTTCCCCTGTCGGATCTTGGCCACTACACGTCCACCAGAAAAGTACACCCCTGTCTCCCGGCGGATTGTCCCCATTGCATCAACTGTTATTCCGTCTGGGTCTGGCTGTATGTTGGTATAGCTATAGCTTTATAACATGAAAATTATTTTGGAACTGTCCCCTTTGCCCTGCAGTAGGCCTATAGTTATCCAATTTACAGTTTATTTTTTGATTTCGTCCATGAGTTCTTATCTCCAAATTAAGAGTGATTGATACACAGCTGGGAAATTTATCACAGTGGTTACTGTATGATACCAACAAACGCAGCATGCCTGTGATGTAGGGCGGGGTGCAACGGTCAGCCGTCAGGTGGGGAATTTGTCGCAGTACTTATTGTATGACACCAGCATGCATGTAATTTGGGGATAGTGGTAGTGATTTTGGGTGGGGTGGGGAAGTGATTTGGGTTGGTGGGTGGGGACTTCCTTCGAAGGATTTCTTTCGTGCATCATTGTCATACATGAACTTCAGTGATAATTTTGACCGCATTAGTATTTCTTACGAATTTCCTGTTATTTTGGTCCCAGCATTTAGGCCTAATGTGTATCAAGCATGAGGTAAAGCGAATAACTACATGCACCATACGTAGTCCTTTAGTAGCCAGGGTATATGGTGCAGCCAATAACTCACCATTAACAGACATTACTTCGCCTCTGGAGGGTGAGTCGCAGTCGGTGAAGCCCTTCAGACAACGCCTTCTCGTTTTTTTCAAAGGGTTTGACCGTGGCGGGTGTAGTTATTCTCTCCTTTTAAAGGTTAAGAACAGTCGCTCTAAAATTATTTTGAAACAAGCATTAAATTTTGCTATTTTTCTGTCATTTTTCTTCCAAGAAACTTTCGGGATATTTTAAGGCTTAAACACTCAACATTTAAGGTTAACCGAGGTATAACTTCTTGTAAATTTTGCAATTCAGTGAAATACACGTTGTCACATGATTGTCAAGAGCCATTCAGAAAGTAGTATAGACTACCATCCTTGTTCAAATTAGGGTGACTGCATTTGCCCTTTAAATTTAGGAAAAAGAATTTACACTTGTACCCGTGATCTGCAGTTAAAGTTTGTGTATTTTTAGAAGCCTAAAGCGACATAATTAAGATGGACATCCTTCTAAGTTTCTCCTGCAAGCAAGATGGGCTACGAATCTATGAAATGCAATGTCGGATATATTGCACTGGGATTTCAACTCTAACTGTTAAAGAAACTTGAAAATTTCATCCAGTTTCCACAATACCACAATAACGACCCTTACCCTTGATTCAGAACAATGACCCTTGATTTTAATATGGAATAGCGACCCTTTGAAATAACGACCCCTTCTACCCTTTTCGAAATCACAACACTTTGAATAGAGTAGTTAAGGGTACTTTTGCCCGACGGCCCATTTCAATCCAAGTGGTAATATGTGCTGCCAGTGTATATTGCTGTAAAGATTTGAGAAACGACATTCATTCTTACCGGGAAAGCATATGGAAACACATACCGACCGTATATGGTCAAGTTGTTCGAGGCTTGAGCATCCGATTTGCAGCCAGGAGGTCTGAAATTCGACTCATGGTCTTGTCATACCGAAGACCTCAACAATGGAACCTTCTGCCATTGTGCTTGGTGCTAAGCATTGCAAAGCAGTTGGGGACTTGCCAGTAGGCCACAATTGGAAAAAGGCCGTTTTCGTCCCGTCTTAAAGCGGCTCATTGAGTTGGTTAATGAAACTCAACAATTTTTCCAAACCTGTTAACTTTTCTTCACATATCAACGACAAATGGTCAAACTTAAACAATTCCAATATCCGACAAATAACCATTTTATGCGTAAGTAGGCCTACTTAATGGTTTTGTTCGGTTTTCAAAAACCTGTGACCAGACACTAGAGTTGTTCGGTACCGTGAAAATATTGGTACAGGTATTGTTAAACACACAGAACCTGTATTGAGGCAGTACAGGTTCTCAATTCCCGGGTAGGGAAGTCAGGTGGGAAGGAACCTAAGCCATGCATGGCCCCATGTTATCCTGCACATTAATGCATCTGGGTGTTTGATTGTGTTAATTACCGTGCAGAAACCTCTGTTCTAAATGTTTCTGTAAATATTTTAATCATCCACACATCCGTTATTTTTGTCAGCGAATAAAATGAGAACCAGTAAATTTTGGAAATACCTGTATTTTCTCAAGAACCGGTTTTAGAAACACACCAAATATCTTCGGTATCTTCATTACCTGTACTCCTAGTACCGGTATTAATAATCAGCACCGGTATACCTCCCAACCCTACCAGACACTTTTTTCAAATTATGCGCAAATCCATTACAAATCAGGACATCAAAGAATTCAAAATTTTAACTTCTGCAGTAACTGTTGGAAATGAAAATTGATTCGTTATGCTGACTATAAGCATTTTCATGTGGTAAAGACCCTTTAGCAGTCACATTTAAATCGATATCAACTCAATGAGCCCCTTTAAAGGTATATTGTGGCAGGATTTCACTTTGGTACCGTATCATACTCCAGACCATGTCCTCCAAACTTTGTCGCAATTACTCTTTTCCTAAGTCAAGATTTCTCACTTTTAAAGCTTCCTTAGTTTTGTAAAAATACCTCCACTTTTCAACATTACAATAGGATGTTACGTAATGGGGGCACATTGCTTCATATTCTTTTTCTTTTCTTTATAATTTAAAGTTCTGTGTGTCCTCAAAATTTGATGCTGTTTAGAGGTTGAAACGTTTAGATACATTTTCACGGAGAGCTATAGGTCAAGCATTACCCTATACACCAAATGGAGTGTACGGTGTAACAAACAATACAGCAGCATCACAATTATAAATAAATTGTTTAAAATACCGTATCGATTTGCTGCAATGATGTAAGGACATCACAGATTATCTATAATTCACTGAATTTCAAGAAAAGGTTGCATGACTTGGAAAAGTAATATTTTCTCCTTGCTTTAGAGAGGCTCATTGAGTTGGTTCATGAAATTCAACAAATTTTTCCAACCTGTTATGGTTTCTTCACATACCAATGGCAAATGGTCAAACTTAAAAAATCCCCATATCCTTCATAAAAAATAACTGTTTTATGAGTGAGTACTTCACTGGTTTAATTCAGATTTCAGAAATTTGTGACCAGACACTTTTTCTAATTATGTACAAATTAGTTACAAGTCAGGACACCACAAAATTCAAAATTTCCACTTTTTCCTTTACTATCGGATATGACACTTGACTTATTATGCTAACTATAAGCATTGTCAAGTGGTAGTAACATTAAACACTCTCATTAAGTTATGGATATCAACTCAATGAGCCTCTTTAAGCTATTTAGATGCAGTTTACATCTCCTGTAAGAGGAATTTTTCTGCCGAATTTGAGTCAATGAAATTGTCTCCGAAAAATCTTTGTTAACCAAGTGGTTAGAAACTGAGCGGTGAGACCTCCTCTAGGTAACAAACTAACCGCATATTGGAACAGTACGGTATGTTTAATTGTATTCCATGGCTACCGTGTTTTTTGTCTGAAGGTCGGACTTATTAGGTGACAGAAAGATTGTAGACTTTAAAGGGCAAGAACAGTCGACCAGCTTGAAGTAAGTAGTACACTGTCCTGTTTCATGATTGGCTTTCCAGAGTCATGTGACAGTATTTTTCTCCTCAAAGTTGAAATTTAGGAGTCACTGTTTGTTTCACCTTGAATATAAAATATTGAAGTCCTGAGATATTACTAAATATACTCTGAAGAACAAAAAAAAAAGAAGGAAAATTGTGAGATTGAGCTCTTGCCTCAAAATAAATTAGGGACCACTGCCCATGCCCATTAACTTCATAATAAAATCATCGACATTTTAGTATTCAGTTATTGGTCAGTAAAGAATAAAGTAGAACTCAGATGGATATGTGGGATCGTACACGAATTATGCGGTGACCCATCTTCAGGTGACTCATTTGTAGAAAAATGTAACTAGTGGTAGTGTGCTTCATGATCATTTTGGCACTATCGTCTTTACTCCATACTGTAACTGGTATTTTATGGACGCAAAGGACACGTATCCACGAATTCTGATAATTCACTTAGTTAATTTTAGTTAATTACCGGTAGTTAGTCATTTAATATACTGCGACTCATCTTCTAGCCGATGCATGGGTGTAAGTTGGGCCGGCCAAAGCTTTTTTTTTTCAGTTGTGACTCACTGGCTCGTTTCCCCAGTTACGTTGCTTAGGCCGAGCACCAGGCACAATGACAGCAGGTTCCATTTTTCAAGTCTTCTGTATAACCCGGTCAGAAGTCGAATTACAGGCCTCCCGGTTGCAATTCACATGTTCTACCCATTTTTTAGGTCAAATTCTGATCAGTTAGTTACTTTTACGGCCCAATGTCCAACCTATTGGTTCAAGTCGAGCCGGCATTGGCCTTTTTTCCAGTTGTGGCTCACTGGCTTGGTCCTGATTAGGCCCCGCTTTAAAGTATCATTATGTCGTTCGTTAACCGGTGGTTACAGGAAACATATTTGGAAATTTGGAATTTTTTGCCTTTTTCAAGGAGCTTATAGAGTGCAAAATGGTGCAAGGTAGACTTTTCACTTTGGCAGAATTAGTCACGCACACATCTTAGAGACTTCAAGGCTTCCGTACCTTCATGTCACGTTTATAAACTACAGGTATATGCGGCTTTGAAACTTTCAAGCCAAGGATGGGCAGCATATGATGAGAATAACGAATTGTGTAGCCAGATAGCTATCACGTGCAGAATTTGGCGCTGAAAGTGTCGACATTATCTAAGAAGGCAGTTAGTTTACATTAATTGGTCAGTCCGTTCTCCCAGACAATTGGTTTTGGAAAAAGTTTGCTTGCAACAATTTCCACGGGAATTCTCGTATTAATTCCCATATGTGCCCAACTAATTCCAACCCTAATGAAATCCATTATTTTGGTACATTGCTATGGGTAGAAAATAACATCAAGGAAACCCTCGTTCCAGGCCTGGACCCAATTCAAATCTAGACTTACAGGTAAAATTTTCAAATGACTCGGAATTTGCCCGGATTTCATTGCACTTGAAATGCACGATTGATACCCGATTCCAAGTGAGTTAACGAAATTGAAGGTTACACAATTCATGACTAATAATAGATTCAATCTGTTTGTGAAGTTTTGGTCGGATAAAGACAAGTCACCATTCACCCTGTGGGGCAGGCTGTCGGAAATGACCCTTTAACAATCGCCTAAGTTAGACAATATAACGACGGTGGTCATGGTCACTCTGAGTATGGGGTCTTATTTACTTCGATTTTTACACAACATGTCGAGCCGTAAACTAAATATCAAAGTAGGCACGTTCCTCGCGTCGGGATTACGCCTACCATAGACAGTTGAAATGTTGTCTTTTGTCCCACGGATGATAGCTTAAAGGTTAAATGCAGTCACCTCAACATGAATAGGAAGTAGAGTACGCCGTTCTGTTTCATTACGGTAATGACTTTTGAGAATCATGTTGCATTTTCCTCAACAACTCCTCAGTAATCAAAATTTATTTGGAGTACTAACTGCATAGTTCACCTGGAATATGCATGAAATAAGCGACATAGACTATTCGAATAGCTTATACGAAACATGTTTTCCTCAGTCTCCTTTTTTGTAGTGCTGCGCATCATTTTGTCCGAAACGGTTCCCCGCTGAGCGGACTCGGTTTGTTCACTCACCCTTCACATGGTATGAATGAACAAGGAATATGCCCTACAGTCTGCTACGCAGGCAACCAAAATGGTAGACTGTTCAGCCTGGTGAAAATTTTCAAGAAGTTCGGGATTTGTCAGCTTATGCAATATAACACCGGCAGACACAAGGACTGTACAGGCGTATAAAGTGCCCAAGATTTTAACCGGAAAATGGTTACTTAGTGGTGCATTTCATCTGCAGGCAGTTTAAAGAGTTGTTCATTTTACTAACACGAACATTTTATTACCAACGAATGCTTAAAATAAAGACTGTATAGCCGACGCCCCGTTTATATAGTGGTCGGGTCGGAAATTTTACACTCCAGAAAAATATGCAACTCCTCATCAAAATAAATAAATAAAAACAAATCCTGGTAATACGTCACTGATTGCACCCTAAAAAGGAGCGAAATCATTCAAAAAATAGTGTGCCCAGTGAACCCTTGTTCTATAGGCTGTAAGAGTGAATTTTGCTGCAAGTACCGTATGAAGTAGAAGTGATACTCTTCACACGGATGGAATGAGGTGCCCTAAC
This sequence comes from Holothuria scabra, assembly GCA_037179385.1. Lineage (NCBI taxonomy): Eukaryota > Metazoa > Echinodermata > Holothuroidea > Aspidochirotida > Holothuriidae > Holothuria > Holothuria scabra. Next base: position 44,018,146 of record CM074191.1, read on the forward strand.
GTTTGGAATGAATTTTCACACTCCTTCAGTTGAAATACATTCTTAATAGGAGTGGTCAATAGACAGTAAGTAAAATGAGCGGTTTAAAATAAGCCCAACGCCACATCCGTGCTACCGGTTCAGGAAAGGGGTGAAAGCAGGGACGCAGGAATGAACAAATTTACCAAATATTCTGATATAGACCTACAAATATTGTCAAACTCTACAACTATACACATAGGTGTATACGGACATTTCATTTAGCGATAGACCTATTCTGCGGCAGCACTCACACACCATGTGCGGGGACCTACACGTACAGACGTATAAACAACATTCCCGGGGACCAACGTTGACACCATAATACCAAGAGACTTCTCAAAACTGTAGAATCACCAAAAATCAGTGCTCCCGCTGGGACAAGGAATTTGGATCGCTCGACGAGGCTATGAAGGTGTTCACATCTCAACAGTGTGCATTCTTGAAAGTTACTTTCTAAGACATTCACTGCAAGAAGACACTCGCTTTCAAATATGACTAACATCGTGTAAATTCAGTTAAAAATAGAAAAAGGAACAAGGATCATTCACCGGACACTGATAATTTTCAATTTGTGCCAGCGTCTATGTGAGGAAACCAACTGCAAACTTTGCAGTCATTGCTTCAGTTCCGGTTAAAGGAAAGATCCTGTGAAAAATCAGATGATTTAATGATACATAAATTGTGAAAGCACACTAACATAAAGTGTTCAGTTGGCTTTAAAATATGCAAATATTATGGAAAAGCCAAACTGAAGTAAAACGGGGTAAAAAAAAAACAAGTTAAAAATGGTCCAGAATCAAATTTAAGTTTCATATATTAAGGAAGAACATATCTTAAGCACCCTGATAAATTTTGATTCATTTGCTATGTATGGTTTTCAAAATGTTATAGCAATTGAAGTTGACACAGTACCTTTGAAAACCGATCTTGAAGCAAGCAGATGTTATGAAACACGTGATCTGTCAGAACCCGCTCAGGTAGGCAACATAATAGCATGTTATGTAGCTTTTATAGCCTGAAGTAAAATAGTTACTTTAATTTTCAATACGCATGTTCACTCAACGTGGGTATTTCATTTGCACGTGTTAGTTCACGAATATACTGCTTTCAAAATAATAAGTACAAATAAAACCAAATAAAACTGACACAATAAAACTGAAGTAAGCAAACTAAGGCAAGGACTCCATCGGTAATCATCTGCTTCAGGGTGGTATTGTTGAAATCTTCCAGCAAGTTTTTATTCCCCGGACCTCCGTAGAATTTTGTTCCATCCAGGAAATATGCTGTTAGTCAGAACTTAAAAAAGAAAGAATTAGAAGGGAGGTAGGGAGTTCAATCATTTTCCTCGTCGAAAAGGAACTAACGCCGTGAAAAAAAAACCTCACAGAGAGGGGGCACAGGCACTAAATATTTGTAAAGACTACAACTATTTTAGTGCTTTAAGGCAAAGGTACTTTTTGTTGAAATAATCTCCTTTAATGCTTAGCTAAATAACTCTTTCAAATGGAAATACAACACGTAAGTCATAACTGTAAACAGATTTGAAAAACACAACAACAAACATTCACTGTAATTGATGACCTTTATGTAAACAGGTTTAGCATAACAGAACCCACATTAAACAGCAAAACATTCATGCAGACCATTCGTGATGTCTCATATCTCTCTGAAGAGTCTAACCCAGAATTGACCTACAGGTACCCAGACACTGACAAAGTGCATCATTAGATTATTCTCCATAGACTTAAGCGTAATGTATGCCCTTTTTCGCAAACACCACCTGGGGAGTACCAAAATTTTAATAGCATAAGTTAGTCATTGTTGCGTCAGACGACAGAGTGCGTTGCGGGGGAGTCGTTTACCAATCCCACTGTGTTTTAACACTCATTGCTTTTTCAAGGATTGAAAAGACTTATAATTAGATTTTGAGAAAAACTAGTGTCTGACCTCAAAAGACTTTAAACTGTGATGTGACAAACTTGAAATTACTAATGACTGCACGATTGATCTGCGTGAGATCCCAGGGAAACATTTGAAGAAATGACAAAAGATACCCGTCAAACTGGTGGTACAGCGTGGGGGTGGTTCCCAACGAGCGGTATCAGGAGTTAATCGAATGTGTCATTCATTACACACTTAACTTGTTGTTTACCTTCTAAATCAACACTCTAAAAGGGGAAATTTAAGCATACATTTAATTTTTATTTGTGAAATCTACACAATGTGTTGAAACTTCCATTCAAATAAGACATGTATTTCTCCAGATATCAGAAAATAAAGTCCCTTGATTTGTGTCCCAGGGTGAGCTTAAGGCCAGGAGAGGTTATGTCACTTCTTCACCGTGACAAGGGATGCTTTGTTTCTCTTTTTTTTAAGAATGAGGGGTTGACCTTGAAATGAATAGGAACAGGACATTCCTGTGGGAATTGCAAAGTTTGTGAAGTTCTAATGCCACTGCCATCACGCAGTCACATTCTGCTAACATGGAATTGTTTAGGAGATAATTGTTACCATAATGAAATATTTATTGGAATATTAACAATGTAACTTTATTTGGCACCTTTCGCTTGTTTGTGGTACTATAATTTCCCTTGCACGACCTATGTTTCCCGTTAACTTATCCTTTTGCCCCTTATGCTTGTTAGCCCGATATTTTCTAATGCTGACCAGCTCTGCAAGGAGATAAATACCATATATCCAGCATCTGTTACAACTGTTGGGTTCCAATCGACATTCTGATAGCAACATTACGCGATATATTGTTTTCCTTTGTTCGAAATGCCCAACAACAGTTAGACATGACCTTCCATTTTTATTAAGTGGGTTCCTTATTTTCTATCGGTCATTTTTCGTTCAGTAACCACATATGATCACGCACCCATTGTTTAACAGTCATATCTTCCGAGTTGAAGAGAGCTACGATTTCCTGTTTTCTTGCTTCGCAATATCCTATTTGGCAGACCGTGGAGGGGTGTTTATCTTAAACTGAAACCACTGGGTAGCCCAGGAGAACACACAGTGCAAAACCCAGTCTTGTTTAATCTCCGTCTTTTTGAGGATTTGTTTCTGAGGTGGCAAGAGCAGTCACCCCAACTTTAAGTAGTGTAGGAGATTGTCCTTTTTCATGATTAGCCCTTTAGAGTCATGTGACAATATTTTTCTCTTCAAATGTGAAATGTACTGTACTACCTGGTTTACCTTGAATATGCAATAGTAAAAGGTGCAAATAGGTGATTGGGAGGCAGAATTATCATATTTACGGAAAATTTACTCACTCAGGTGATGGTCCACTGGGAAATGTAAAGGGCTACCGGTATCCACAGTTAACAAAATCTAGAAAATGGTGGACATTGAAGTTTGTTGTTTTCCAAAGCGTGATCGAACATAATCACCATATCGAGGGGTTTGGTGAGGGGTACAAAAAGATAAGTTTAAAGTATGTGAAAAGAAAATGTCAAAAGTGCAATTTCTGTTTTATGATTGATATACGTTTGAAGAAAGTTAGAAATTAAGAAGTCCATTCCGTCAACAAAACGTTTGACAAAGAATTTCGTTTAAAAAATACCAATTAGCAGAAACTTAAAAAGATACCGGACCTTAAACAGGGAAATTTTGCCAAAAGGTCTCTTTTTGATTCCTTGCCGAAGGCAGGCAAGGAATCTATGCGATGGTGATGTCGTGTGTGTGTATGTGTGTGTGTGTGTGTAGGTGTGTGTGTGTATGTGTGTGTGACGCCTGCTTCTAAACACGATATCTCAAGAAGGGTAACCCCCAGGGATCTCAAACTTGGCATGTAGAATGTCCACATTAAGTAGATGGTCCCTATTTTTTTGGTAGAGATCAAAGGTCATTTGGGGTCACCAGAGGTCAAAATGTAAATACCTTAGAAATTGCTTGTAAACACGATATCTCCAGAAGGAAAAATGTGAGCAATCTCATACTTACCATGCTGATTGTCCATATTGAGTAGATGGTCCCTATTGTTTTTGATGGAGGTCAAAGGTCATCTGGGGTCACCAGAGGAAAAAAGGTCAAAATCTTGTAAACACTGTATCTCAAGAAGGGAATATGTGAGGGATCTCATACATAGCAGGTGGATTGCCCATATTAAGTAGATGATCACCATTATTTTTGGTGGAGGTCAAAGGTCATTTGGGGTCATTAGAGATGAAAAGCTCAAAACCTTGTTGACGCCATATGTCAAGAAAGGTAACTGCCAGGAATCTCATATTTACCAAGTGGATTGTCCATATTGAGTAGATGACCCCTATTGTTTTTATTGGATGTCAAAGGTCATTTGGGGTCATCAGAGTTCAAAACATCTAAACCTTGCAAACACTACATCTCAAAAGAGTATAACTGTTGAAGTTAATATACATGAGCGGTTAGGGTGAAAGGGTACGAATAATTTGGCATGGGTAATGTAAAAGGCATAGGTATATAATTTTTTTGGAACAGTTCATTAACTTCACTATGTAAATTCTTTAGTGAGGTAATTTTGAAAATGTATTTGTAAAGTACTGAAGCAAACTCATAGGAAGAAGGTCTTAGGTGCACAAAAAGGCACATCACATGGTAGAAGAACACTGTGCAGTATGTTGATTCTGGCATGAAATTGTACACTGTTATTACATTAAGTTCCAAGTATTAATACATGAAAAGTGGGCAGAGCAAAATATAAAATCTTAAAAGGCAAAATGTGTTCATCAGGCTAGCATACATGCTTCAATGCTCATGGGTATGCTGATTTTGCAGACACAAGTAAATAGATTTTCATGAAACTGATGTGGAACATGTGAGTTTAAACAGTCTGTGCAAGGGTCATTTAGGGACATAGTCTGAAAATATTAGAAGATGCTTCTATGCACACTAAGTAGATGACTGATGTGGAACTTCATAAGTGTAAACTTTGAACAGAGAGTATTCTGTGTGATGCACAAGAATCTCTTTTATAACATACTTACATTGCTTTTTCAATAATCTTAAAGAAAAACCTGAAGAAAACATTAAATTTAGTGGCAAAAAGTGTTAATATTTGGCAATCCTTGTGCCTACTGTCCTCATGAGGACATGTGCATGCAAGCATGCATGAATTGGAAATGGGAATTGATTAATTAGATATACCACAGTTAATTAGCTTTACAAAAAAGAACCTAATTTATACTGATCATTTGGTATCAAATACCCTTCAGCGCACATGAACTGTCATTGCCTAATAGAGTGAATCAAATTGTGACTGACCCATTCTTTGCCATTTGGTCACAGTTATCTGGCCTTATTTTTCACAGTTGACTGCCAGTTATCCCCACAACAGTGTCCTGAAAGATTACCTCATACAAACATACAGCTCAATTGACTTAAGCTTTTTACTGTATAAGTGGTGTTAATTGACTTTTATAAACCCTCTGAAGAAAGCTTATTTTTATCTCATTACATAACAACCATGACAGCCCATTGTTTGTATAGACTCCTATTTCCTGCCATTCCCTGCATGCATTTAGTACTCTATTTGTGGTCAAAATGTCAGACCTCCATGAAAGTCACACCTCTGCAAAATCAAGCATAAAATAACTGTCCACATTATCTTGTCTCATCTGACCACAAATAAAAGTTGTTTGCCTAGCCATTGTCTGGAGATGGAGAAGTTCATGTACACTTGATCAAGTTTCTAAACTGAAAGTCATCTTAGAAGTACTGTAGCTTGACACCCTTCAGAAATAGTGTCCTTTACATAAAAGCTGGTGGAATTGAACAAATAGTGTGTTTGTATTAGGATTTTTGTTGAACACAGATTGAAACATTGGTGTCTATCTAGATTGGTGCTTCTGCTTTACATTTTCAATATGCTCTACAGTGATTATTTATCACTTAAGTTTCATTGTAAAATTTGTTTTAAATTTTTGATAGCATAAAATGTATCAGCATACTACTTGCCTCATCTCTGCATATATCTGGATAACTGCACCAAAAAAGTAACCCCTATGTGAAGGATTATAGTTATGTCAAATATCATCATAGAGTGGGAATTCTTGTCTCACATTTCATTTTTATCCATGTCACTATCCCCCCCCCCCCAAAAAAAAGTGTATCATTAAGCTTAATGCATAGAACCATTGCTTCAAGATTACCCTTAATGACACTTTTCAAAAGTATTAAGATTTTATTTTGCATTGCTGCTGTCGTTTAAAATTAGTTCAGGTAATAAGAGCAAGCATAATGTTGTATATTGTGTATCAAACAAGGAAAACTTGTACTGTGTGTTATGCTGTACCTACAGTATAAGTAGACAAAAGGCAAATTAAAAGTCTTGTTAAATTATGGATTAATAGAGATATCAGCTTTTGTTAATTTGCAAAGGATACCATAGACAATGGGTGGGGCATTTCCCCCATAAAGCAAAAATTGCCGTCACTAATAGCCAAGGTTACACATCTCTGTTCAGATGTCTCTTTAGGCTTGGTCTCACATACCCCGCAACACCCAGTGTTAACTCGTGTTTACAATCAGACAAAACCGCAGGCTAACCCTGTGTTTTCTAGTCTGTGTTCTCACATACCCAGTGTTTCGTTGATTGGATAGCGTTACCATAGTAACGAGGTCAAATATTTTACACACCGGTTACAGTAAAATGTAAGAAAATACCTGTCATCAGTGCCATTAATACCTGTGACCTTGCTTGATTAAAACAAACACACATTAAAACTGCTTAACCATGCGATTTGAGGTGGATCGAAATTTAAACACCGACCCTGCGTTAACCCGCGGTCCCACGTTACTCGAGCGTGAGGTAACACAGTGTTACCTCGAGCGTGGGGTATGTGAGAACACAGTTTTTGATCCAATGCATGTAGGAGAGTGTTTGGATGAGGGCTTGTTTAAACACTAACCTCAATAGCAGACTTTTGGAAACATAGAGGCATCGGAAGACAGAGACTTCAGAAGGTGAGCTGTCCCCATTGATCAAACTTTGGATAAAAATGGTTTCAAAATACCGCTTTATCAAGTAATGAGACAAAACAGTTTTCTGGCATGTTAAAGCTGTGTGAGAAATTCCTCTTGTTTGTGGAGATCAAAGGTTTGAGGTGACAAAAGATAAAACCCTTTATACATAATATTTTTAGGGGGATAACTGTGAGGGATCTCATGCCATTGAGGTAGTACTTCCATACTCATACTGTACTAAGCTTAATTTTGAATTGCTCATGTTGATGGACGTGTTGGTGAGGTGATCACCATTGTTTTTAAGGGGTCGAAAGGTCATTTTGGGTCACATGAGGTCAAAAAGTTTTGGCCTTACTATATCTCAGTTCAGTATAGGATAATTGTATGGGATCTCATGCATGTCATGTTTGTTTCCATGTTTGCTATTGATATATCATATGGCAAGGAATCACTAAGCCTGTTGGCTTTCTAGTTACTGTGCGCAACGAATAGGCTATGAACATCCTATTTATGGTGTGTTCAAAAATGGTATGTACGAAGTTACTGAAAACTTGCCATGCAGTTTATAGAGAGCCATATGAATTAAAAACGGTAGTTTGCATAGGTCCAGTGACCATACTAACGGCGAAATCTTTTCAAAATTTTGTGGAATGACAGTAGCTTTCCTAGACGCTTACGACTCTGGTTCTCTACGAAACTATACAATACTTATTTTCATTATTTTTCTTGTCTTTTTTTCTTTTACAGCATGGGTAGGCTCCGTCGCCATTGGCTTACACACGTTAGGCAGCTTCGTATCTAATCCGTTAATCAGTAAACTGTCGAACAAGCCTGTTGCATATATGGGTGTATTCATGTGTTTCAGCTCAACAATTATTACGTCATTCATGCCGACCATCCTACCCCTCTTTCTGACATTCAGCATCCTTTACGGATTTGGAATCAACTTTGTGTTAATTTCTTCTATGAATCTTATACTGAAATATTTTCCAGGGGCAAACTGTTCCAGAGCGACAAGTGTGGCATTAGTTGGAACAACATCAGGTATGTCTACAGCTACGCATTATTGCAGATAATTTCTTCTCCATAAGTAAATGAGAACATATTGAAAGTATCTTAAGTCTAACATTTCGAAAAATATATGTTTCAAAGTTTAAAAGATGAACTCAAACCGTCCAACTTCAAATTTCACAGAATATTTCTGAGCTGAGATATAAAAGGTGAAAATTTATCAACCGGTTTAAAAAATGACAAACTTGGTAATAATTTACAATGCCATCGTTTCATTCCTCAAATTACAGTTTGGTTCTTCCATCTTTTCGAAAGTTAAGTCATTGCTTTCTCAAAGGCAGTCATTCCCAGATTTGTGTGTTAATTTGTGTCTTCATACAATTTGTGTTGCAGTCGCTCCTACAAGTCCAAGACCGACACAGAGACCCTACAGTACCTCAGAGACCGAGACTTTCTTTTTTAATTAATACTTCACATTGCCTTCAGTGACGACACTACGATGGGAGCAAGAGGGGAAATTTGCCCCTAGATTTTGTTCCCCCACTGGTCCCCTCCCCACGTTAGGTTAGTTAGGGGTGGTAAAAGAAAAAATAATACAATTCTCATGAGGCTTAAATTTTTTTATTCAGAGGTATGCTAAAATCTTCGAGCTTCCGGACGCTTCACCCCTTGGACCCCACCACCAGGAACAGGCTAGATTTCGCTCTGCGTCCGAAAGTTCTCACCCAACATTTTTTCTTTGCCTTAGTTTTGCCACTTCCCCTAATTTTAATATTTTTGACACCGCCATTGATTGCCTTTATATTTCAAACTATGCAATTTAAAATTCCCATATAGACTGTGTACTTTTTTCAATTTGCCACGGTATACAAAGGTTCTCAAATGATAAGTGTTCAAATCCACCGTGGACTGCCACAGTCCTTGAAAGACACCGTTATCTCCGGAGACCTTAGGTACGTAACTCATTAATCTGTTAATTGATATGAAACTCGCACCGCTTCTAAAATCATCTGTATGCATTTGATTACACTGTTTGCATGATTCCTTTTTCAGGTATGCTTGTCATGAGCCCGCTGATTCAAATGATGATTGACTCTGTCGGTTGGAGGAATATGCTTAGGATAATGGGGGCGACAATTCTCCTGATTGGGGTCCCATCCTGCAGCACGTATTCACAACCTCCTCCAGCCGAGCCTACACCTCAGGTGGTGGGTTTTGATGAAAAGGGTAAACCTCTAATTTCAAACTCTAACACCTCACAACCTCAATCAGAGAATCAAAATCAAAATCAAAGTAAAACAGAGGAGACGGCAGTTGAAACACATCCAAAGGAGGCTGAAGCAAATGCCAGTGCATCCTCATCAAGGAAAGTTAGTTTTGCTGATGACGAACTACTGAGTAGGGACGAAACCAAAGAATTGATTATACAACAGAATACTATTCCAGAAGAAGATGATGACGACGTGTGGACACCACCTGATGACGTCAATGAGGCAGAATCTGATCTTAAACTGAAAGAACAGCAACCTCCTCTCTATTACAAATTAAAAGGAACTCTTATTTGGAAGATACTGATGGTGATGAAGCTACCAGAACTTTGGTTTATTTCCATTGCTTTGCTGGGATGTGCCATGACGATGAGTTTCTATTATGTCAGTTTGGTAAGTTTCATCACGTCCACGCCTTTTTGGATAAGTTAATTATGATATGCCTCTTGGATGAAGTTAGGGTAAGCGCAGTCGCCGAAACTTATTTCATGGCTTCATAGCAAGAGCTATTTCTCACAATTTTCTGCTTATTTCTCTTCACCCTGTTCATAATATTTAAGTACATCATTATTGCATATTTATGGTAAACCAAGCAGTAACACCTACTTAATTTCAGATTTGAGGGGAAAAATACGGCCAACGTCAAATGTTGAAGCAGAAAAGTGTACTACACAACTTCAAGTTGGGGTGATTGCATTACCTTTTTTTTAATTTATTACTTATTGGAAAGATCAACTTTGTTAGAGACTTTTTGTCAGTTATAAAATATACTAACTCCTTTGCGGTAAGCTATACTTCACGAAGTTTTCCTGTGTCACAAATGGGTTTTACTGATTCCAGCATGACAGTGCTAAATCAAACCACACTACAATGGTTATCACCTTTTCAGGAATTCTTTCCAATTCGAGAGAGATTGATTATGTCTCTCACAGTAAATCCAAAGATATAAATTGCCTAATTCTCCCACCCAAACAGTTACAATTCTCCTAACTGACTTACTTAAAGTCTCAGTTCTCTCACCCCAAACAGTAACAATTCTCCTAACCTTCCTACTGAAGCCCCTCCCACAATTGTCTGAAATTCATCTTCATCCAGATACAATCTCAGTTTATTGCTTCAAGGTGAGTATAGAAAAACTCCATTTATATAATCAAAACACTCTCAGTACCGCTCATGCTGTTTCATATAAGCTTTGGTACTCTGCATTGTTTGAATTAGCTGCCAATCAAAGAGCTGAGCCAGTTGAGAATTTCGGTACCCGGGTAACAAAATTGTACTTTGATATGAGAGGTTTGGCCCTTTAAACACCTCCCACACTAAGCTGTCTAAAGCTCATCCAGAAACAATCCCAGTTCATTGCTTCAGGGAGAGTGTGCAAGGCCCCAATGTGTAATCACAACACTCTCAGAACAGTATATGCTATGTAGTATGGCCTACGGTACCCTGCATTTTTGAGCCAGCTGTCAGTCAAAGAGCTCTGCCAATTGAGAATTTCTGTGGACCACCACTGATTATACTTCGGGGTGCTCTAATTCTTTGTAATTCTTTTTTGGACAAAGGTTCTATTGATATAACATTCACAAAACAACAACGATGGAAGATCTGATCAACTATATCTTTCTTCATTTCATTTGTATGACTGTCCTAGCTTGGACATCTTTTCGTTGACACGTTATTTACAACCTACAGATACGAATGTTTGCGGAATTACGCAACAAGCTTTTCTCGTGTGAATCAAAACTTATCTTTATTGCGTTTGTCTTTGTGATCGGAAAAAGAAAAAAACTAGGGATTAACGTCAAAGAATGACAGCAGGATTGAATTTGCTAAACTCATTTTTAAAGGCAGTCAATACCCACCCCCTGTAATTTTTGCAGTAGTCCACACTCCACAGATATTCGCAATTGGAACACCTCTTTGACTGACTGGAAGTTGAAAAAGGCAAAATACTGTCGCCGATTCCAATAAGACAACATGTGCTGTATACTGAGAATACTACACATTGATTCTTGTATACTCACCCTGAAGAAATAAACTGAGATTGTGTGTTGATGAAGATGAATTTTAGACAGTTGTAGGAGGGGCTTAAGTAGCGAGGTTATGATCATTGGAATTGTCTGGAGACTGGGAGAAGATTTGCCCTTTTAAACTTCATTTTGACTTTGTACTTAGATCTGTTTCTCTTCAAAAGAGGAATGACTAAAACGTTGTGATATACATAGTAAATCCAATCTAACAGAACAACAAAAATTGTTTGTTTCTATGAGTTTTGCATATATTGCGTATTTCGTCGAATAAAAGTTTGGGAGATCTTGGTGTGAGGAGGATTCTTATGCTTGGTGGTTTCAATTGTTTTCGTTTTTTGTAAATTTTAATACTTCACCCATTTTCGACAGAGTATCGTGTCGTCGGGAGAAGCACTGTGTTAAAATAGCCATGCAGAAAATTGGTGAATTATCGTTTTTTTTTATCTCAATACATAAAATTCATTGAGATATTGTCATACTAGCAGGTTGCTAGCTGTAGCTAAAATACTTTTCAGCATGGCAATGTTTGGTAGGGTTAACAAGTTGATCCTACTACTTTGTAAATCATACCTTTTTATAATTATTGGCGCAGTCTAAATTTTTTAACTTGGTAATCTTGCTTGGTTTTCGCCCCGGCTGGCTCTTCGCCAGAGAGTCGGGTGACTCTGAGAAAAAATCTTGCAGGTCAATAACTTAGTGATTTTCTCTCTAAAAAGTGGCTAAAAAGTTTTGCAAAAGAATATTTTCATTTCAGCCCATTGTTTGTACTCCTTTTCCACCATAAAGCAATTGTGTGTATTTAGTCTATTTTGTCTTTGACTTCAAGCCTCTGCTAAATCAAGCATAAGGTAACTGCATGATCTTTATGGTCTACATAAAGGTATTGAAATTCTGCAGAACAGCTGCTCTAGTACTTCGTTGATTCCAAACTTTTTCTTAAAAAGATCACGCTAGTGTACCATACCTGATACAAAATATTATTTTCCACTGCAATGAAACATGAAAAGAGACACTCTTGTCATTTTGTCGACCTTTCATTCTTTGCTCATTAAGTTCACTTTGGTACTACTGATAAAATATTAACTCTGTTTGTTACATCTTATCACATAACACATCACATGGGTGATGCACACTTGATATTAATTAGGGGTGTTTGTCAATACTTGATAATTCTCTGCAATCGTTACACTTGTTTGGTGAATTCACCTGGATATGTCCATATACATGACTGTCAAAATAGATCTATGGCTAGATGACACGGTGAGCTCACTATAATAACAACAATCGAAATCTGACAATACTGATAATCTCCAAGATATTTATTTGCATAGCAATAATGATAGCATTGTGTTGGGGTTTTTACATAAGGCTGAATTGCGATATTATTCTCTGCATTGTATAGGTTGATCAGTTCTGTCAATACAGAGTGTAGTAAAAGATAGACGGAGCCAGGCTCTTTGTGGAGAGGGACAACAAACTGACAAACCTCACGCGTCAGCTGTGTGGACTTATACCACGTGATCATAGCGTGACGTTAATTCATGGGTTCTTGATGAGCTTTACATGACTCCGTATATACTCCTTAAAGAAAATTTATGTCAAGTTGTTATCTAGCGGCTTTATGCAGTGCGCTCCGCATTTGTCTTTAATGAAATATCAATTTTCTGTATTTATGCATCTCCTCTTATAAATTTACAATCACTGTCCTGTTGTAAGAATTTCCCGTCTTGTTTTTCCGTCTTACGGTGTTAGATGAGAGCTCGCAAATGTTGATACAACTGAAGATAGCCTAAATGGATGGAAGGATATTGTAGTTATGATTATTAGGACTTCCATGTCCAAGGGCCGGGAGTAAGTCTTATAATTTGATGAACAGAATCAACCATGTCGATGAAATTCTCTCGACAGTGTAAAGTTCAACCATTGTGAATATAACCTTGATAGTGTTCCGAGTGCGTGCTGCTGACTGACTGCTTAGTCTTGGTCAAGACCGTAATACTAGATAGTACACCACTTGCTACTCTCCTTTGAGTAAGGCCTACATAACCTTTAGAAATTCTCAGCTCTGTATTAGGTTATTGCTGAATTCCCTGAAAGAAATGTCCATGCAAAGTTGTCAAGTCATAGCCCTCCACAGATTTTGAATCCTAAGGAAGAGAAGGTGTATAACGTCTTGACCAAGATTACAGATTACTCGTATCATGCACCGTTACAGTTTCAAATACAAAGAGTTATGAATAAAGGTGAAGTTTGGGTGGTATTTTGCGACAATAAATTGCGAATTTTGACAAAAAAGGACAAATTTTACCCCAAGATCCCTTAAAATTTGCTACTTGATGTGGAGTCTACAGAGCGTTTTCACTGACGGCACAAGCCTCGCCCCTCTCTTGACTGCCGGGCAATATAGTAAAATACAAAGTTAGTTAAGAAGCAGCTGATGTGACGACTGACGTCTTGACTGTCGATTTTTTGCCCCTCAGAAGGCGTGACTAACCAAGTTCTGACGTCACGTGAAAACACTCTGTTCCGTAGCATCGTGTATGCCCCGACTGTTCCACGAGGGATTTGTCAGGAATGGTCGGTTCCACACAAGTTGAGAAAAGTCGACGAAAAAAGTCGTCTAGAAAACGGTGCTAAGAAAATTTTCCTCATTGTGTACGAGTCCATCTCAAAAATTGCCTGCACTCTCAAAAACATATGTTATTGGTTGTTCAGGGTCTTCTGGAAGTTTTGTTTAACTTGTACTATCGTTCCTTTTCAGGGTAACTTTATGAAAATTCTCGGATTCACTGGCACTCAAAGATCGCTAACTATCAGCGTTATAGCCGTATCAGAAATCGTCGGCAAGATTTTGTTGTCGTTATTTGGCGATCATCTTCCGTTTGGAAAAATCTACCTCTTCGTCATCTCCTGCGTCCTTGGAGTCGGTATCATGATTAGTCTCCTCTTCTTTGTCAACGGCTTTGTATCAATGCTCATCATATCGATAGGTAAATATTTTTGTCTAATTATCAGATTGCATTCAGTCAAAGCAGAATTAATTAGTCATTCTACTGCATTCTGAGGAAAAAGTCAAAATGTTCTTAATTAGTCATGCTAGACATCATTTTTACGGAAAAGGCAAAAACTATTTTTTGATGGCTTAAGCATTTTTGACTATTTATTGTAATCCAGTTGAGTTAGCAGCATGGAAATAATGTTAAGTGGATGACTTGAATTCAATTTAGTATGAACTATAAATTTACCAATCATATCCAAGTATGAAATACTATTTGTGAAAGAGTAGTCTGTTTTTCGTTAAAGATAGTTTGTTATTTCCAAACCTCTTCCTACTTGGTGGCTTGTCACAAGAATAGCTGCAATAACATACCGCATATTGCTTGTAAGAACATGTTTACGTTCTCATCAGCTGAAATTCAGATTGTTCCAATAATTTGGCAACATTCAGAATTGTAAATAGAACTGTTTCTTTTAGTAAAATGCCTGACTTCTAATTTGGTAATAGTATCAAACAGTCAAAACTAGTTTACTGCTTTCGACTTATACTGCCTAGTATTTCTCAGTGCTTGGTCAGAGAGTGACCAGAGAATGAATGTATCTGATTAATCCCCATGCATATGATGTCATGATGTCACAATGCAAAATGTTCTCCATTCTTTGGAGGGATAACAAGCAAACTCAACAACGTAACAAAATGCAGAAAGCTGATTGGTCAATCAATCGGATTTGCGAGAAAGTTTGTAGGCTACATACTTCGGGCGAATTCTACTACATACTGCCTACGGGTCTATCTGCGCAAAAAAAAAAAAAAAAAATAGGGTCGCAACAATTACATTGTTATTCATTTAAAATGACGTCAGTGGTGAAGTCAATACATGACATCTGTTTCACTCTTTAGGTCCTTAGACTCACATAGAACCAGCTTTGTCCGATCGTTACCTCTTTATAGACGAATCCGGACAGCAACTGATGGTCTGATTTAAGTCGTCCATAGCTGGGGTCTATTACTTTATTATCTTTTGATATCCTTGCTTACCTGTACCATGGATAGTTGTATACTGAAATTTATCTTGATTTCCTCAATTTCACTGAATATGAGGGTTAAAATTCACGTAGACTCTAAATGAAGACGATTCAAGGCTAATGTACCCCACCAATGGCTGCTTGCAGTCACTAAATATAAGTGTCAATCGGATTCGTCTATATTCCCCAACAGGTTCTTTACTTCTATAACTTTTCTATCTCCGATTACAATACTACTCTTCATACAAGATAGTAGGAATCTTTTAGGTACTCAAATGAAGTCCGCCTTGTGTTTTTTCTTCCACAGTTACCGGTTGTATAGTCATGACTGTCTTTGATGCTCTGCCTTATTCGATTTGTAACCAAGTATTTGGTAAAAAGAGAAGAGTAGAGGCATGGACTGTGATTCTTGTTGCAAACGGAATTGGATTGATCTTAGGATCACTGTTTGGTAAGATTTACTAATTATTTTTATTTACAAAAGTTACACAACATTGATGGTGACTATTAACATCATACTCTTTTTAACATACGGAGATCTAGGACATAGATGCCTTATTACTTTGAGTTACTTTAAACAGTCAAAGGACAACTAAAAAATTTATCTTACATGAGACGCAATATGAATATCCCTCTGACTCTAAAATGTTCTGTTCACTAGTTATATGCCTAAATGCTAGACAAGGGAATAATTAGGTGCTCAATGCTATCTTTTTATCGAAATGTCGAGACAGTCCTCGATGGATTCTTTCTATACAAAAAATGAAACAATTAGAAACAAACATAGCCTTTTAAACGAACAGTCTCAACACGTATACTTGGGTATGATATTAAGTTGCACCCGGTGCCAGGTAAGGCGAGAAGGTCGTGTGTGGTGAGCAGTTTTTTCCCGACCTTCGCTTTTAAAATGAGACACATAAGATCGTTACGGTTACCGTTACGGTTATCGTTACATCCCGAAACTGGCGGGTTGTCGGCGCTACAAAACCGAACACACCCCATCATAGTTGTCCCCCTGTGGACTGGGGATTGTAGAATATGTCAACGGTATTTTCCGACTGTAGTATTTTATAGTTAGAGGCGACTAAAAGGAAGGATTTGTACCTTGTTTAAACTGTATTTCAAACCAAACTTTACCTTGTAGGCCTACCATATTCGAAACCGAATTTAACCTTCTCCTTTTAATGTAATTGACAATATAGTGTGTGTGTGTACACTGTGTGGGTGTGTGTGTATGTGTGTGTGACTGACTACGTGCTAAGACAGGTTTGCGTATCCCACGCCGTGTGCCCCACAATTTCATGTGCCAACAAATTCCAAACTCGCTTATTACGTGCTCCGCCGAATTTGCTCTTTGTGATGTTAGCGGCGATTTCTTGCTGGGGGTACCATTACGCCATCTCCATAACACTTTGTTTGGAGTGAGCCGAAGAGTCCCTGCTCCCTAAAAGAATATTTAATGCATTTCATGGATTTTTGGATTTTCGTAAAAAAGAACCTTTGACACCTTATATTATTTTGGGTCCAATATCAGTTAATTAATGGTATTGATCTGGTCACTGCATTCAATTATTACAATTGAGTGCATCTAACCTCTGAGTAAAATTTGAGTGTATGTGACAAGCAAACCACAGAAATGTAAGCGATAAAGAAGGCTCGATAAAACTTGTACTTTCACTTTTGTTTTCAATATCTGTAGAACACTACCTCGGTTTGGCTCTTCAGACGTATTTTCTTCCTTTCCATGTTATATTAAATTTCTAAATATTTACTCTGTTATGATTCGATTCCAGGCGAAAGCGTTGATAAGACCGGATCGTACGACGACGCCCTCTATCTTAGCATCGGAATTTACTGCGTTGCATTCATATTATACCTATTGGTGCCTTTCTACCAGAAATGCTTCACGGAGAGGTTCATCATGGCTAGAGAGAAGAAGAGAAGAATCACATTGGCAGATGAGTGGGGAGTTGGAGGACCTCACGCTGAAATTAATCGTAGAGAAAGTTTTTCCCCTTCTCCGTTGCCTTCAGATACCAGAGTTGTAAAAATTAGCTGTGTTTGAACCCGAAACATGCAATCTATAGTGATGATATTACCGACGAATTGTGAGGGCGTTTGATATCTCACACAGGCTCAATGAAGAATGGTGCTGGAACCAAGGATTGGTCAGTTTTTGAAATCACTATCAGAGTCTCCAGTTTCTAGATGGTGTATTCAGATGGTGGCTGAGATAAATAGCAGATTTATTGTTTATGGTATTGCTCATATTCAAAGCGTAGAAAATTTAATATTACACCACAAGGACGTCATATAATGTAAAAAATTTCTGTAGATTTGAGGAACAAAACGGACAAAGTGCTTTTAATATGTTTAAAAAAATGGCAGCGCTTTTCCCAAATCCGTTTTGTATCTTTTCACTTTTGTTCTGTAATTCTACAGCATGTCTTGGAAATTTTTACAGTGTATGTGTGTGTTGAAAGTTATCTGAAAGTCGTCTGTAGCAGTTCAGTTTGACTTGACTTTGTTACACTAAGAATATTGATGATTAAATTACTTTTGCTTCCCCTCGTTTTCTATAATATCCAAAGTTCATCCTTTGCAATACGCTGTTAATCGCCACCAGATAGAGATATTGTGTACGTTCTATTCACACATAGATTTATCGACAAAGGTCAGAGTCTTAAAAAATCGGACTTAGTTTTTGTTTCAAACTTTAACTGATACATAAATACATTTCATTTCGATTCTTTGTTGCAGGCTTGTTTACATTTATCTCTTATCACTGGCAAAACGTACTTCTGGAATTTGTGGGAGATGGTATGCTGGTGCTTAAGTAGGTCAACAAATTTATCAGACCATTAACTTCTAAACTCTCGTACTGAAAGAAGAACTTTGCTAACAGGATGTGACCGAAGACAATATTTCAGACAAAAATTACAAGAACTTGTGGAGTATAGATATTGGTGTGCGTCGCTTTTGGCCACGAAAATGACATCGACAAAATGACGCGTACCAAAAATGTGTACCACAACTTTTTGGAAAAAGGGGTTTAGCCTACTGAACTAAACAAGAACACACCACCTACATTTACACACAATTTAGTTATGTGTGTTCAGACTGAAAAAGATATGTGCTTGATATAATTCTAGCTATGATATCAATGCAAATTTTTAAATATGTTTGGCTCTGTCTTAATTTAGTTACCTTATTTTAGTATGATGTTTTAAACTTCCTTTGTACATTGGATCGTTTTCTTTCTGTGGTCAATGGTTTGCAATTTCAAACTGCCTGCATTTAAGTCAAAGCTTCTAATCAAAATTAATAAAAAGTGTTTTTCTTTTTAATCTTGCCAAGATGATTGCAGTTCTAATCTTTGTTTTTATAGACCATGTGAGAAATTTCGGCTGGGTCACAAGGTCAAGCTTAGCTTGTCAAGTTTCGCCCGTTTGCGCATGCGTGTATTTACACTCGAGGAAGAATATTATTCCCTCACTTGACCGCACTGGTATTAGTCCAGTGTACAAATTTGAGATGGTGCATTAACAAACAACTACCGAGAAGGTTATAACTACAACTTCATCTTTGACTCATTCACAAAATGCATTGTCTGCGATCTATTTCTCAAGCTTTTTTTTCTATTTAAGAACACTATTCATACATTGTTCTACAACCACAAAATCACTGCCATTTTTCTATTAAACGTTTGATACATTTCTTGCATTTTCTTGTTAGTTTGCTAGATATGGCATTTCCAAAACGAAAAAAAAAAATCACATGTTTGCCCTTTAGAGGGCGTACTTGTCCATTTGGGACGTATAGCTCCTAAAGGGAGCAGAACTCCTCCGGGAGTAAATGTTTGGTTTTCGCCCAGTGGCTCTTCGCCAGAGAGTCGAGGGGACTTTCAGAAAAATTAAACCAAAATTTATCTCTTTTTTATTGTCCCTTGTTTTGTTCATTTCGTTGCTTGCGTGTACAGTTTTATTAAGATATACCTATAAACCACCACCATGTGAGGAAACCTGCAACGAGGAACTATTATGTATTCTGTACGTATTTTGGAAAGTGCATAGTGTTTTGTAACTTGATAAAACTGTAATAGTTTGCAAATTCATAATTACGGTATGCATTTTAAGCAATTCGGAGCAGACAAAAAAAAGTTACCGTTACTGCGTAAGCCAATAGGCTACATGTGTATTTAATATTCAGTAAATTGTTTAGGAAAGTATTATCAGTGTCTGAATAACCAGTGTGCCCTTTGTTTTAGCTATAGACGAATCCGGACAGCAAGTGATGGTCTGATTTCAGTCCGCCATTACTGGGGTCTATCACCTTTTAATCTTTCAGTATCCTAGCGTACCTGTTTCATGGATTAATGCACACTAAGTTGTATCTTCATTCCTTAATTTCACTTAATACGAGGGTTTGAAATTCATGTAGACAACGAAGAAAGACGATTTAAGGCTGATGGACCCCATTAATGGCGGCCTACAGTCGCTAAACACAAGCGCTGATCGGATTCGTCTTTAGGGTGTTTTCACGTGACATCACAATTTGCAAGCCACGCCCACTGCTGGGCAAAAATCATCAGTGTTTATTTGCAAAAGTCCTACGTCGGTCGTCAGTTGCTTCTCATCTAGCTGCTTTAGCTAGAATTAGGCTTCTCTAAATTTTGCCCGTCAACAGGGGGTGTGCTTGTGACGCCAGTGAGAGCACTCTACAGGTGTATAGAGATTACATTTATACGTCTTGTGGATATTTTTTACGTTTTGGTCTTAAAGAAGCTCATATTATTTGTACAATCTTGTTGCTTTCTTCCCGTTTGAGTTTTTGAAGAAAAATTCACATGTATGTCTATAGCCAGTAAATAGATTTATTTTCTTGCAGTGCAATTTTCCCTTTACGTGAATACATATATAAAAAATGGTCCGAGTAACCGCGGCTAGTCTAAAGAGATATCTTTTCTTTACCGTAAGTGAAAACGATATCCAAGTCTTTTAATTAAAATTGTGTCAACTATATAATTTGTGTTATTAGTGGAATAGTATTTTATGTGACTAAATAGCAGTATTTTAACTTATTTAGTTTAATAGCTTTTAACGGTGCTTCGTAATCATGACAGGTTAAATTTCTTTTTTGATTTATTTTATACTTAATATAATTTACTATATGCTGCGATATATTTTAGTCTCTCACTAAGAGGGAATTCAAAGTCCTTACGTGTTATCAGATTGGTGCATACGTTCTGAGCGACTGATAATTTGAATTGTTTGAAACTGATGTTAAACAAAGCAGGACATCAATGGACATTTTACCCCTACAAAACTTCAAAGACACAAGTTTCTCGTGTGACTTGTTAAACTTATTTGGACTCATTTTATGTAAACGTTTTAAAAGTATTTCACGTATCACTCATTGTCACGTATTTAGCTCTATTAACTTTGAGGGTCAAACGTCAAACCGGTATTTATTATTGGGTAGGATACTTAAAGTTGTGTGGACAATCATGGAGCTGTATGGACGGAACTATTTACTTTAAAGTTAAACAGCGCCTCCTTTAAATAAATCAAGTCTGTAAGAGTAATTTAGTTTTAAGGGTCAGATTCCTGTTTCCAACAACTCATTCAGGTCGATGACTATTTACTTCAAACAAGGCTTTTAAGAATCTTCTTTGTGGTTAAGTGACCAAGGTTTGGCATATATATAATAGAAAAGGCTTATTGATAATACAACAAATGTACCGGGAGACCGGGAAACAATTATGGCCGATGTTACGGGGATAGGGTTGTCGAAGGGACAGATCCGACCCCGGCTTTCAAATAAGAAATATTTTGAAATTTGCCAAATGAGAAACCAGACCATCAAGTAACACATGTCAACTACAGTCTTACCAATTTTTATTCCATTAAATTCCAAATTTTCTCCAATACAAGCTCCTTATTTTAAAATATTTGTTGAAAAAGTAACCTTTTTGCCGCAATTTTTCTATATGCAGTATCGTTCACACTTTTTTCAGTTTAAAAAAATTTTAAAAAATGGAATTTTTTGGTGCTTGTCCCCTCTCCACCTTTACGGAAAAGTCTAACTACGCAACTGTAGAAAGTGTGTGTTAATGTTGTATTAGCTTGAATTTTAAAAGATTCTACCCATTTTTAGTCAACATGTTTTTTAGAAACGATATCTCTCAAATCTCAAAGTTAATAAAACTGGGAAAAGAACATTTACTTTTATTTTAAGAAAAACAGTAAATAATATACCTCTCAATATTAAAGTAAAGGTAAGTGACTTAAATTGTATACGCCTTTTGTTTGGAGGCCCATGAATTGTTTTTAGAAGAGCTATATTTATACGAATTGTAATGGTCTTTTCCTGTAAAGAAATAAAGAAAGTAAGAATGAAACCATTCCAAAACCTTATCGAAATACTTTATGAATTTTCATTTGATTATACGTCATCATAGATCTGAACCCGGGGGGGGGGGGCGCCAGCGGCCATGGCCCCCCCGTCGGGGAACACTGCCCCCCCCCTCGGGGAGGTTTACAAATAAAAGAAAATAATAAAAACCCACAAGGGCTGAAGTTACTAGATGGGCCATCTAGAACATATTTTTGATTCCTTGCCGAAGGCAGGCAAGGAATCTATGCGATGGTGATGTCGTGTGTGTGTGCGTGTGTGTGTGTGTGTGTGTATGTGTGTGTGTGACGCCTGCTTGTAAACACGATATCTCAGGAACGGTAACCCCCAGGGATCTCAAACTTGGCATGTAGATTGTCCACATTGAGTAGATGGTCCCTATTTTTTTGGTAGAGGTCAAATGTCATTTGGGGTCACCAGAGGTCAAAATGTAAATACCCTGGAAATTGCTTGTAAACACGATATCTCCAGAAGGAAAAATGTGAGCAATCTCATACTTACCTTGCTGATTGTCCATATTGAGTAGATGGTCCCTATTGTTTTTGATGGAGGTCAAAGGTCATTTGGGGTCACCAGAGGGAAAAAGGTCAAAACCTTGTAAACACTGTATCTCAAGAAGGGTAAATGTGAGGGATTTCATACAAAGCAGGTGGATTGCCCATATTAAGTAGATGATCACAATTATTTTTGGTGGAGGTCAAAGGTCATTTGGGGTCATCAGAGATGAAAATCTCAAAAACTTGTAAACACCATATGTCAAGAAAGGTAACTGCCAGGAATCTCATATTTACTAAGTGAATTGCCCATACTGAGTAGATGACCCCTATTGTTTTTATTGGATGTCAAAGGTCATTTGGGGTCATCAGAGTTCAAAACATCTAAACCTTGCAAACACTATATCTCAAAAGAGTATATAACTGTTGAAGTTAATATCCATGAGCAGTTAGGGTGAAAGGGTAAGAGTAATTTGGCATGTGTAATGTAATAAGCACAGGGTATATAATTTTTTTGGAACAGTTTATTAACTTCACTAGGTAAATTCTTTAGTGAGGTAATTTTGAAAATGCATTTGTAAAGTACTCAAGCAAACTCATAGGAAGAAGGTCTAAGGTGCACAAAAAGGCACATCACATGGTAGTTACTGTACAGTATGTTGATTCTGGCATGAAATTGTGCCCTGCTATTACATTAAGTTCCAAGTATTAATACATGAAAAGTGGGCAGAGCAAAATATAAAATCTTAAAAGGCAAAATCTGTTCATCAGGCTGGCATACATGCTTCAATGCTCATGGGTATGCTGATTTTGCAGGCTCAAGTAAATAGATTTTCGTGAAACTGATGTGGAACATGTGAGTTTAAGCAGTCTGTATATAAGGATCATTTAGGGACATAGTCTGAAAATATTAGAAGATGCTTCTGTGCACACTAAGTAGATGACTGATATGGAACTTCATAAGTGTAAACTTTGAACAGAGAGTACTCTGTGTGATGCACAAGAATCTCTTTTATAACATATCTACATTGCTTTTTCAATAACCTTAAAGAAAACCTGAAGAAAACATTAAATTTAGTGGGAAAAAGTGCTAATATTTGACAAACCTTGTGCCAACTGTCCTCATCAGGACATGTGCATGCAAGCATGCATTAATTGGAAGTGGGAATTGATGAATTAGATATACCACAGTTAATTAGTTTTACAAAAAAGAACCTAATTTACACTGATCATTTGGTATCAAATACCCTTCAGCGCACATGAACTGTCATTGCCTAATAGAGTGAATCAAATTGTAACTGACCCATTCTTTGCCATTTGGTCACAGTTATCTCGCCCAATTTTTCACAGTTGACTGCCAGTTATCCCCACAGTGTCCTGAAGGATTACCTCATACAAACATACAGCTCAATTGACTTGAGCTTTTTACTGTATAAGTGGTGTTAATTGACTCTTATAAACCCTCTGAAGAAAGCTTATTTTTATCTCAGTACATAACCATGACAGCCCATTGTTTGTATATACTCCTATTTCCTGCCATTCCCTGCAGGCATTCAGTACTCTATTTGTGGTCAAAATGTCAGACTTCCATGAAAGTATCACCTCTGCTAAATCCAGCATAAAATAACTGTCCACATTATCTTGTCTCATCTGACCACAAATAAAAGTTGTTTGCCTAGCCATTGTCTGGAGGTGGAGAAGTTCATGTACACTGATCAAGTTTCTAAACTGAAAGTCATCTTAGAAATACTGTAGATTGACACCCTTCAGAAATTAGTGTCCTTTACATAGAAGCTGGTGGAATTGAACAAATAGTGTGTTTGTATAAGGAATTTTGTTGAACAAAACTTAAAACATTGGTGTCTGTCTAGATTGGTGTTTCTGCTTTACACTTTCAATATGCTCTACAGTGATTATTTGTCACTTAGTTTCATTCTAGATTTTGTTTTAAATTTTTGATAGCATAAATGTATCAGGATACTACTTGCCTCATCTCTGCTTATATCTGGATAACCGCACCAAAAAAGTAACCCCTGTGTGAAGGATTATATAGTTATGTCAAATATCATCATCGAGTGGGAATTCTTGTCTCACATTTCATTTTTATCCATGTCACTATCTCCCCCCCCCCCAAAAAAAAAGTGTACCATAAAGCTTAATGCATAGAACCATTGCTTCAAGATTACCCTTTATGACACTTTTCAAAAGTATTAAGATTTTATTTTGCATTGCTGCTGTCATTTAAAAGTATAGTTCAGGTAATAAGAGCAAGCATAATGCTGTATACTGTGTATCAAACAAGGAAAACTTGTACTGTATGTTATGCTGTACCTACAGTATAAGTAGACAAAAGGCAAATTAAAAGTCTTGTTAAATTATGGATTAATAGGGATATCTGCTTTTGTTAATTTGCAAAGGATACCATAGACAATGGGTGGGGCATTTCCCCCATAAAGCAAAAATTGCTGTCAGTAATAGCCAAGGTTACACATCTCTGTTCAGATGTCTCTTTAGGCTTGGTCTCACATACCCCGCAACACCCAGTGTTAACTTGTGTTTACAATCAGACAAAACCACAGGCTAGCCCCGTGTTTTCCAGTCTGTGTTCTCATGTACCCAGTGTTTCGTTGATTGGATAGTGTTACCATAGTAACGAGGCCAAATATTTCACACACTGATTACAGCAAAATGTAAGAAAATACCTGTCATCAGTGCGATAAATACCTGTGACCTTGCTTGATTAAAACAAACACGATGTTTAAAACTGCTTAACCCTGCGATTTGAGGTGGATCAAATTTTAAACACCGACCCCGCGTTAACCCGCGTTCCCTCGTTACTCGAGCGTGAGGTAATAAAGCGTTACCTCGAGCGTGAGGTATGTGAGAACACAGTATTTGATCCAATGCTTGAAGGAGAGTGTGTCGATGAGGGCTTGTTTAAACACTAACCTCAATGCAGACTTTTCGAAACATAGAGGCATCGGAACATAGAGACTTCAGAATGGAGAGCTGTCCCCATTGACCAAACTTTTGATAAAAATGGTTTCAAAATACTGCTTTATCAAGTAATGAGACAGTTTTCTGGAATATTAAAGCTGTGTGAGAAATTCCTCTTGTGTGTGGAGATCAAAGGTTTGAGGTGACAGTTAGATCAAACTTTGTAGACAATATTTTTAGGGGGATAACTGTGAGGGATCTCATACCATGGTGGTAGTATTTCCATACTCATTCTGTACTAAGCTTAATTTTGAATTACTCATGTTGATGGACGTGTTGGTAAGGTGATCACTATTGTTTTTTAGGGGTCGAAAGGTCATTTTGGGTCACATGAGGTCAAAAAGTTTTGACCTTACTAGTATTATATCTCAATTAAGTAGGATAATTGTATGGGATCTCATGCATGTCATGTTTGATTCCATGTTTGCTATGATATATCATACGGCAAGGAATCACTAAGCCTGTTGGCTTTCTAGTTTGTTTTGTAATGCTATTTTAATACATATAGAAATCGATTTTAAATCACTTCCTAACTCTGTTAAACTGCATTATATGTACCTTGTCCTATCTCTTCCCCGTCGGGAAAGGACGACAATTTTTCTGGCAGGCGTAAACATGAAAAACGAAAAGGATTGAAGTTACTGGATGGATGACCATGATTCTTTTTTTTTTTACTAGTCTTTCTTATGTATCGCTATTTTAAAGCATATCTGAATCGGTTTTAATCACTTCTTACTAGCTCTCTTATCCCTCATACCATCTTTAATCCGTGCGCGCAAGGTCATGCCTCCGTCGGGGACGGGCTACCCACCCCCTGTTGTTGAGAAAATCCAATTTCGTCGGGGAGCCTTCATCTACAGACTCATGATAAAAGATGTGGGTCTATAGTCACTTGGACGTCCTTCTTGACCTTACAGACCACATTCTTCAAGGAAACTCACAATTCCGGATCCTCCGTACAAAAACAGACGTTCATGTGCGTGCAGTACCCAATGGCCTGCCATCTGGCCTGCCCGGACTGACAGCCGAATCATCCCAGGGGGTTAGATTTTTAAACAATTTTCTGTACGCTCCGCGTAGATAGTGTTTTAGTCGAACAAATACCTAAACAGTACAATGATTGTTTGTAAATTATTCTTCGTTTTAGGGCAGTATTATGAAGTGAAAATAATTTTATTGCGAAAGAAATCTGGGTGTAAGGACTTCTTTAATTCTGGTTACGAGCCCAGGAAAAGCCATCTCCTGCTTTTCGGGGGTTCTCAAGTTATCAAAAAATTATGTGTGCTGGACTTAAATAATCTTTGGGGCAGTATTACATTTTTCGGACAAAAAACAATTCTGCCCCTCCCAAACTGACACCCTCCCGTACACCTATGACAATAAATAAAATATAAAACTTCAAATACATGAGAAGCCAAATTTTTTCCTTGGGAAAATGCTCCAATATGTTCCTAGGGTCTACATCTTCATAATGATATTTAGTAACCTCAACAAAACTACAGATCACCCCCTACTTGATTTTCCTCATGAGAACGTCAGATTCCTCCATAAACCCCAAAACTGTCATAAAATTACGATTTTTCTCCGATATTAGCTTTAGATTGTTAAAAGTGGCAAAAAATTCCAATTTCGATGTATACTTCGTAAAATAAATAACCAAAGCTAACTCTTAAAATCACCCGGCATGACCTAAATTTGATCCTGAAAGGCATATCAGGCAATTCAAGAAACCAAATTTTTCATTATAACCTTAACAAAAAACAAATTTTCTTCCACTAAAGCCCCAAATTCCTCCATTATATAAAAACTTTCCTGGCAAACTTTTAGTCTCGTCTCGAAGCCTTAGTTCGTGAGTCTTGTACGACCCCTTATGAAGAACAGATTCTTCAATAAACACTCAAAACTTTTCCTAGTACCAACAAAAGCCAAATTCCTTTCAAAAGTTTAATTTTTTCTTCAAATAAACTTCAGATTTTTAAGTATCTGTTAAAAAGAAAGCCCAAAATTTCGGCGCGCGCGCCTCAAAATTTGCCAAGTCACGTTCCACCGGGACATAACATCGCCTTTTTCGGGGCCTTGGAATTCTGCCCCCTCCCCTGTGGGGAGCTTGCACCCCCCCGTCGGGCAAATTCTGGCGCCACCCCTGTCTGAACCTCGAAGAATACTGTCCAAAACCCCTGGTGCAGTCAAACGCACAGGTTTGGTTATGCGCAAGTAGAGTTAGTCGTCTTGCCTGTGAAACCTTAAAGCTCGTATCTTAAGTTGCTTGGGATCCTAGAGATCTGTTATATTGGGGGCGGGGGAGAGTACGGTAAGTTCCAGTCTGTGACGTAATGGGGAAAAAATTATATTTATTACAATAGCAATCTTTGTTAGTCGGTATGTTTATGAAGCTCTTGGAATGATAGAAAGGATCAAAAAGAGATATGTATTTCACTTTTCCTCTTTGTACCATAGCTGAACCGATGAAACGAATTGTATGAATAATCAATGGACGGTTGCTTTAAAGCATTGAAGAACAAGTATGCCGTTGCCACATGGATGAGGGATCCCGGGAAGCGTCTTTATGTTGTGACTCTTAACAGAAACGGGTCCAGGAAGGACTAGAGCAAGAAGGACGCGTCCCCTCTATTGGCCTTCAGGTGAATGTGTTCTCGTTTGTTTGAAAATGTGTCAAATACAGGCACTTACATCAGCCAGAAAATCAATAAATTAAAGCTTGGGCCCCTTGTTTAAGTCAAACGGCCTGGAATCACCCCAGTTTTAACACAAGTGCGTTTCTAGACCTTTCTACACAGCAGGGGCCAAAACTGATGCGACGGAGCAGAGCAACCGAGCCTGAGCGCGTTTGTACGCGAGGGGGGGGGGGGAAGGTCTCCCACGATGTGAAGCTTTTTAGTATTTTAATTTGAAAATGCGCGACTTGGTGAATACGGTAATTTAAACGATATTTAGTATGACTAAGGAGATCCATTATTACACCAACGTTTTACTAAACATAGCGTTGTAAGGGAGTTGTACAAGTCCCCGTAGTAAAGATGCTTTAAAGACCGCCGGATTTAGCTGCTTAGATTGGGCTATGCGCCTTATATTTAACAGTGCTACCATTTTCTCAACATTTCCCTTGCTGCTATCTTCATAACTTTTCTTCCCTTCTTCCTTTTTCAATCTTCATTTTCATTTTCCTTCTTTCCACTCTCTTCCCTCTTCTTTCCTTTCTGTCCCTCCTCCTTCCCCCCCTCTTATTTTTCTCCCCTATTAATGGGGGGGGGGGGGAGGGGGGATTGCCAGCTGCTCCCTGCACACGCCGATGAGCGCAATCAGTTCAAAGTCAAAGATGAACTAAAATTGTATCTTGGTACTACTGTCTCTTCTTTTCTTGAGAAGGCCGTTTAACCCTTTACCGTTGTTTGGGTCCTTTTGGACCCATGCGGAGAGCTCGGCTGTCACCCATCTTTACTGTTTCACGCGGAGCTCGAAACTGCGAGTAGCTACCCGAAAATTCGGCCACAGCAACGAGAGAGAATAGTTTAAGGTCACGGAGTCAATGGCCTACGGAAGCCGATGCGGGGCGGGCTACGTCCGCTTTTCCGCCCCCTCCCGAGGCGCGCAAATATGCCCCGATCGGAGCACAACGGTAAAGGGTTAACTAATGCTAACTACCGATTTGGAGAAAATAGGGGACGCCATTCTAGAACAAATCTAGTCTGTCATACCAATGTGAATTCATTGTTGTGACTTCCTCATATTCTTTTTCAACTCAACTGTGACTTTTATTGACACGAAATACGCCGTGGAAAACCTCCTCCGTGCAGTGGCGTAGCTAGGATTTTTTCCAGGGGGGGGGACAAAGGTATGAAATTTCCCCAAAACTTTTCCCGGTCAAAATGTATGTATTTCATATAAAATATGCAAATTTACAAGTATAACCACATTAACATGATTAACATTATGTAATATTACCTGCATTTTAATCTTAAACTATAACATAGAACAATTGGAAATAACAACTCTTAGTATATTATTTTGTTCAACAATATCTGGGTTTTTTTTGTATATATTAACGCAGTGGCTTATGCAGGATTTCTCTGAAGGGGGAGGGAGGGCATGCAGTATGGTCTAAGGGGAGGGGTGTCCGGAAATTTTTTGAATTTTCAAGGAGCCTAGATGCAAAATGGTGCAAGATTTTCGACTTTGACAGGAGCAGTGTTAAAGGTTGAATCCTGGTGGTTCATGAGGATAAAACTGAAACTTTTGTGCCTTTACATGCATTCTTATGTCATTTATGCTACCTTACGAAATAAAACTTGTCATTAAATTTGCACACTTGTAGGAGTTAAAATAAAAGAGAATTGATCGGTATAGAATTTGTGGTTTTTCTTGGCCACAAAACTTTATTTTGTCATAAAGATTATCTAAGCGGAGCGCCACCATTGGTTGGCGCGGAGCGTAGAAAAATTCGAAAAATCAGACCCCTCAGATGGCCTAAAATAGCATTTTCTAGACCTATACGAAGAATCTAACCAGTCGCTACATTCTTTTGTCGTTTGTAATAAAATGCTCCCTTCAAAATATGTCCACATACTGCAAAGTGATCAGAGAGTTAAGAGCTAATTTGACCCCAAAAATGTAGTTTTGCCCAAAAGACTGAACGAAGCGCCACCACTAGTTGGCGCGGAGCGTAAAGAAAATTTCGAAGAATCAGACCCCTCAGATGGTCAAAAATAGTGTATTCATGCTTGTAAAGAGAATCTGAACATGTAGCCTTTATTTTTATCGATGCTACTAGTGGGATACAGAGTCTACCTTTTAAGTAAAATTGGAATTTGACAGAATTTGCCTGTTGGTAGGAATTAAGAAATTGGCAACACTGAAGGACCATGCAGACACAATCTTTTCCCTTTGAAAATTTTTGAAAAATTGGATGTCCTTATATGCAATCTGGTGCCACATATGCTATTTTTTGAAGTGAAATCTGTGTGATTAAAGTTTGACCACGTATTTTTAAGAACAAAGAAAAAATGGCATCTGTGAGGGGGAATGGCCCAATGGTACCCCCTTCGTACGCCACTAAAAGGAGGCCTAATAGTGGCTCGATCACACAGGATATCCTGTTAGAACAGCAGTCTGTTAAGTGTAGAAGGCTACAAGGTACTCATGGACCCGTCTTTTGTTACACCCCAAGTGAGCAGAAAGCTATTTTCCCGAACTAACCTGTAAGCTTCCATGGATTAGGCTAAGTAACAAAATCTAAGTATGCCAATGGATCCCGTTCATTCTTATTTCTAGACTAACTTTAAGTTTATCGTCGGCCATGGATTGTTTCAGCCCCATCCATCGTTATGTACACAGAGTAAAATCGGTATAGCTACTACTAGCTTGTAGGACAATATAATAACCTCGGGGGGGGGGGGGTGTCTACCTTAGTGACTTGTCAGTTTTCACATCCTTGTACTGAATTCCCAAAGTCTACAATGCAGAGACTGTGTACAAGGGGATATGTTCGGGTTTACAGCCTTTCAGTGTTAGCTTTACTGTATCAGCTGTTGTTAAATTCCTGAACAAAGGCTTCCTGTGCACGTGCACTCAAATGCACTGATCATAACACCCGCGCGTACCGTATACAAGAGAACATTTAATCTGCAACGCGGCGAGGACATTTCTGTGGAACGCGAGTAGGGCCGGTTCATGCGACACTGAAAAAATCTGTGTTAATTATTTGCATGAAAATACGAATTATGTATGAGAAATGTCTCACAATTTCTTATTCTAACAAAAATTTTGAGAACTTTTTGTTAGAATAAGAAAATTCATCAAATTTCCCCAATTTCATCAAATTTCCCCAAATTATTTTCCAGGGGGCAGCTTGCCCCCTGCCCCCCCCCCCAGTAGCTACGCCACTGCCTCCTGGCTAACAAATGAGAAAACGATTTATGAGAAAATAAAACACAAAAATGATCATAACCATAGCAATTTGAGTTGGCAACTTTGCCAAAAATTACCGCAATATACTGGATATTAACTCAATTTAAAGCGTTTTACACTTAAATACAAACAACTAAAAAAGCAAAGGCAAGGGCGGCGATTTGTTTCAGATATTGGGACGGAGGGTGTATTTTCACGAATGACGGGCCATTAAAACGACAGGAACTCTGATACGGGGGAGGGGAACCGGCAAAGTGTTATGTTCGTAGTCACTAGTGGCAACATGTGGTAACCAACGTTTGCGAGAATCACATGATATCAAGCATTTCATGGATGGCCTGTTGGAATCGATGCGGCTTATGCATAGTGTGCCCATGATGCGCACCTTTGGCAAGACAGCATGGAGCTTTGAGCAAAAAATTGAATAACAGAGTTGTTCAATACAATTAGTTTGTATTATTTTACTTTGAACATTTTTTTCATTATAAAGAGAAAAGGTGAATTTTGAAATAAATTTGTGGTACGATTACGAGTTCAAAATTAAGTATCCTAGTCATCACTTTAAGAATGTTAGTCTAGCACTCAATGAGACTACTACATCATGCCAAGACGATCGTACAGAACACACTGCATTTGGAGATGGGGATAACTGAAGTAACACTAGGGGTAACTGCGGTAACACATTAGTCACGCTCTGCCCGGTTAAACTTCCTTCGTCTAAGTGAGGCTTCATTTAAACCCACATATTTTCCAAAATTTTCTATCAAAAACCCTCAAACGTGACACAGATGTTTTCTCTGAAAAAAAACGGCATTTCGTGTTGTCTGAGATTGCACAGCTATCAAAGATCGCCGTTGCTTCACAGTGTTACCTAAGACCATGGAAGTACTACCTCGGAGGTAGTACTTCCATGCTAAGACACAGTAAAGCGTATCGTCAGTAAGGGCCTCGATTTTGTTGTATATTGTTTGGGCTGTAGGGAGTAAACTTGATGTATCGCACATGCTTACCCAACATAGATATGAATATGTAATGCGTTAACTTATGTGTAAATTCAAACAGTGTTGACAGTGTAGAATCAAGTCCAGCAGAAAGAGTAACAACTTCTTTGTCGGTCCGCCGCGTAAATTAAAATACGTCATGAGTGTTTGTCCATGTTGTACTACACCCAGTCAGGAGCATTTTGTTCTTAAATTACAAAGGTTTCCCGCGCTGAGCACTTTCCTCCAAGGGTTACATATTTAAGCTGTTTAATTCGAGTTTCAGATATGTTGATAAGATTTTGCAAACAGTCTATAAGTAGTTCGTGCAAGGCGTTTTTCTACCGAAAGATCATATCAAACGATAAAAGTTCCCTTTTTCTGCAGTTTGAAAGATTCCATAGCCGTAGGAAGCAGGGGGCTGGGGGAGGAAGCCCCCTGTTCCAGGATCAGAAAACCCCTTTTCTCATTTTTTCCAAATCACATAAAAGCAATACATATCATGCATTTTAAGTTTCTTGTCGGTAGTCCTCGGTCTCTTCAATGAATTAGGCCTAATTTATATTTTGTACACTGTTTCCAATCACGTCTCTTTAAATATTCTCCATGAAGGACTAAATATTAAGTAATTGGTCATAGTCTTCTGTCATTTTCTGAATGCAATAACTCTAATACTTTTTAGATGATTTTAGATGAGACTGAAAGAAAGTCGAAAAACTGAACTGAAAAGAATAAAAATGACAGCAATGGTTATGAAAGTAAAAACCACTCTAAAAACCTTGTGGGGCTTTAACTTGGGTCACTATAACTCATCTGGGGAATCAGAAACCTAAGTTGTAACAGAATTAAAGTGCAACTCAAGTCAAAAATTAAAAGATATACATTCAACAGCATGAAAATAAATTTTAACAGTTCAACTCCCATCGTCATAGGGTATTCTTGAGCCGAGATATAAAATGTTGAAGTCTATTCACTCAAATTAAAACGATATATTGTGCAATAATTTGTAAAGTCATTGTTGTACTACTCTAACCACAATCTTTGTCTTTCTTTGTTTTCCTAAAAGATATTGAATCTTGTACCACGGTGTGATAACACTCTTATTTTTATGGGGTGATATAATTTATTAAACCCTCTCTGTGCAACATCCTATGCAAGCAAACAGGATGAACTCAAGGTCATAATAGCATTTTTAATTTTAAAGGGAAAAAAGTAAGTATAATGTGAGTTGTACAACAAGGAAGTCACAAATTGTTGGGCAATCATAGACTAATTTGTTTTAAGTGAATAAACTTCAACTCTTTATATCTCAGCTCAGGAATGCCCTATGAAAATGGGAGTTGGGCTGTTAGTTAGAATTCATTTTTTGACTCGATTTACACTTTAAAACTTTCAGAAAAACCCCTTAAGACTTAGGATTTAGAGGTGTAGATAAAATAACACAGAATACGAATTGACACTTAAAAAGCTGAATTGCACTCAAATGCGATATCATTTGGCAGAGGGGCATCTTTCGATTATCCCTTTTCCAAAGGGGAAGGGGATCCCCCCCCCCCTTTAGACTGCTGTTCTTAAATGATGAAAAGTCACTCCTCCCCAACTTTGGAGATAGATCATCATCATATCTCACTAGTGACGGATTTCGCACCACAAGTTTACACTATCTAGTTAAGTTTGCTTGGATTTTTAGAAAGAATGTAAAGAAGAATTTACGGTTAAAGTCAATACTTACGTTTCTTTCATTCAGTCTAACAACATGTACATGTAAGTTTCATAATAATAGCTGTATGATGAGGGGGCCCCAAACATTGTGTTCGTCGAAAAGTCCCGAATGAGCAGTCGGATGGCGTTTCAACAAAATTTAAGGGCTATTCCTCTCACCCAAAACTGCAATTTTTGTAGTTGCCTACAAAAGTTTTCAATTGGCTCAGCTCTTTGACTGACAGCTTGTTCAACAATACATATCACCGAAGCCCATATACAGAGCCTGTTCTGTACTGGGATTGCTTTGATTACATATTGGAGTCTTCCATACTAACCCTGAAGCAATAAACCGAGGTTGTGCCTGGAGTGAGGATGAATAACAAACATGTGGGAGGGACTTCAGCAAGTAGGTTCAAGAATTGGAACTGTTTGGGATGAGAGGATCGTGCCTTTAAGCCTAAGCTTGTTAATATGTGACCTAAATAATTATTGCTCTTGACTACAGTTAAAAAACCAAACAACAAAACGAGAAGAGAAATAGCGGCTTCATTTAAGTTCAACCCCACATTTTTTCCGCAAATAAGATAATCATAACAAAACGAACACAAACGGGGGAATACCCAATCCTATGAGACATCCTTAAGAAGACACAACTCCTTACGTTAGTGAGCATATCAAACAGGAAATATAATTAAGTTATCTCCAACAATATTACAGCCATGATAGTATGTTTGTTGATTTCCTTTATCGTTATTGCCTTTTTACCAGCAATTACTTGGAGTATGCTCGAGGAAAGTAAAGGACTGGACTTATTATTTTGGCTTTGCAGTGTTGCCTGAGAACTGTGCCGCTCACAATTTTCAAGGTTCTACACCCAAAGAAAGCTAAAGTAAGAATACGGTGTACTTGTACAGAAAATTGATGTTTACTACAGGCGACAATGGCAAGTTCAGATTGGATGCAAGCACATTTCCTGGTCGTTATTATTATCAAGGGTATAGAAATACCATTTATAGATGCAGGTAAGGTTGTGTAAAATATCGTTTATTTTTACAAAGTAATTAGATTTATCGGTGCAGAGAAGGGTGGAAAAGATGGTAGCTTAATCAAAATATAAAAGTAACATTACAGTTCAATCGATTATAGGCCTAACTCATTTTAATTTTATCAAAAAATGGTGAAAAGCAGGAATCTCCAAAGAGGGAGGCAGCAAATCACCAAAGGTCTATCCTGACATTAAAACCGGCTTTCGACTGTTAATAAAGGCGATAGCGGTCTAGATTCTTGAAATGCATGTATGCTACAGGGGGGGGGGGGGCGGCTCAGGTTTGTGTAAACAAGGTGAAAGGGGGTTGAAAAGTACCGCCTCAAGGTAGTATTCAAGGTATTGTTCTATGGACCTGAGAGGAACAGTAATTCAGCCCGCAAGGCATCCATAAGTTTCGCCATGTACAACGAGTTACAGCAGACAAAAGCTAAAATTTAACCATATTCTTGGAAACGTCAGGTAGTGTTGATTATAAAACTGTTGCCATCCATTGGGGCCAAAATTTGATGAAAGCATTATTGCCAAGCATACTGGACGAGTGTTACATTTCCCACGATTACAAGAGAAGGAACCTGGGGTGTTATTCATGTGTTTCTTTTTCTGAGTAGAAAGCCCTACCCAAAAGGTTTGATAAGTTTTTTTTACTAATTTTTGGTTCCTTGCGTTACCAAAAGGAACCTATGTAGTCAGGTTGGCGTGTGTGTGTGCGTGTATGTGTGTGTCTGTGTCTGTGACGCTAGCTTGGGTACGCTGTAATTCAACATGGGAAAGCTGGATTAAATTGAAACTTGGTATACAGAAGAACCGTAGTTTGAAGGTGTGCCCTATCGTTTTTGGTGGAGGTCAAAGGTCATTTGGGGTCACCAGAGGTCAAAAACTAAAAACCTTCTCAACATGATATTTCAAGGTAGGAAACTTGGATAGATGTCATACTTAGTGTGTGGGTGTGTTATTGTGTAAGGATGAAATCTGATATGTTTGGTGAAGGTCAAGGGGTCATCTGGGGTCACCAGGGGTCAAACACTGAAAAACGTTTTAACATAGTATTTTAAGGTAAAAAGGACAGATTTCAAATCAATCTCTGTTTGGTTAAGGTCAAAGGTCATCAAGGTCACTGGAGGTCAGCCACTGGAAATGTTATTTAGAAAATGTTGTAAGCTAGATAAAGATAGGTTCAATAGATTTTTATCTCACCTGGTTTTGCATGCTTACACACCCAAACACCTTAGAAATTTGGCCTTTACATTCGTTCAGTAATGATTACTTCGGGTTGTACACAGATTTTGGATCATTCAAAGTTGTAAGAGGGCAATAACTGAAATCTGTAGATTTCAATGAGCACTGGTC
Source organism: Holothuria scabra (assembly GCA_037179385.1). Classification (NCBI taxonomy): domain Eukaryota; kingdom Metazoa; phylum Echinodermata; class Holothuroidea; order Aspidochirotida; family Holothuriidae; genus Holothuria; species Holothuria scabra. Next base: position 44,054,347 of record CM074191.1, read on the forward strand.
ACACTGCATTAAACTGGTCTCTCTGCCAGTGGAAGCAATGCATGGGTTATACAGTATGTCTCTTTAATACTGCTGTGCTCTGTGGGGTAACCTAACCCTCATTCTATTATCACACCCCATTAATCACTTGTTTAGGCTTAACTGCTGAATAAACCCTGTTTTCTGTGTAGAGATAGCAAACAGGACAAATGGTAGATTGTTTTAAAGTAATAGCAAGTTTTATTTAAGATCAGGTAAAAATAACTTATGAGAGAAGTACAAGGGGTGTTTTTCTCTCTCTAACCACATTGTGTATTGTTTATTGGTGATAATATCAAGTTTGATTACAAGCATAAATACATATGGAAATGAGGAAATGTTTTTGAAGGACCACCAAGCATTATACAAGTTGAATGTAAGTAAGGCCACAAAATTTAATCATTGATATCATGTAATATAAGTACTAAAATACCCCTTGTGAACTTGAGATGTTACAAACATTGAGTATGAGCTTTTGCTTCGCTCTATTTCGAAGACTGGCTATACACTAGTTCTTATAATATCCAGCAAGGAACCACAGTGCCCATTGGGCTCTTGTTTTACTCACTGGGTTGCAATGGGGGTGGGGGTGGGATGGGGGAATAGAGGGTTACAGGGGAATCGTCATGGGCTGAAGGTGAGGTTACAATGTTTTACGCCTCAAAGCATAACCCTCTGGTTAAATCTAGCGTCACCAGCATTTTTATAAAGTTGTGTGGCACTGGAATGTCATCCCTACTCTGTTGTTCATCCCGCAGTAGGTTCCGTTTTTAAAGTCTTTGGTATGACCCATTTTTGTGCCAGACGAACCCTCCGGTTGAAAGTCGGATGCTTTACCAACTAGACCACACACTCGGTCATTGGATGAAGTTTCACCTGATGTTTGCATGAATGAATATTTCCTTTTAATGAGCTAGTTTGCTGGGATTAAGGGAAGCTGTTGTTGTTCACAAAAATGATGAGGTCCTTTTTCAACTTAAATTGGCCCATGTAATGTGTCATATTTGCTCAATTACCTCCCTTGTTATCCTTAGGCCCGTGTGTTTGGTCTAACGGTAAGAGCATCGCCTCTCATGCCGAAGACCCGGGTTTCATTCCCAGGTCTAGTCATACCAAAGACTTTTAAAATTGAACCTATTGCGACTGTGCGTGATGTTACGCATAAGCAATGGAGTAGGAAAAACAAGCCAGTGTGCAAAAAGTGAAAAACAGCCGTGACCCACACGACTTGAATCAATAGGTTGGAAACCTGCAGTTATCAGAGTATTTCTGAATTTTCTGAATCAAACTTGTTAAGTTTAAAAGAAGGGTCTGTTGAAGCAGTCAAGTTTAAATATGTTAGAGGGGTAGTCTGAGCATTTCGGGAAACTTGCATTGAAATCCAATGTATTGTCTTCAAGATTTGGATGTGGGCACCTCAAGCTCACTTTGGGAAATAAATCTTGGGACTTGATTTCCTGATATGTCGAGAAATACATGTCCAACTTGAATGGAAGTGTCACTAAACTGTTTAGATTTAGTTCCCCTTTCCCATATGAAAATATTTTTGGGGCTTTAACTTCACTCTGAAACGTTTTTGGAAATTAGATAAATATTTTTTCGCCATTTTGTAAACATTTGTAAATTTTAAACATATTCAGTTATTAAACACTAAATGTTTAGCACTTAAACGTGTTGACAAAGTGGGGGCCATAACGTGTTTAGAAAACATTCAGATCCTAAACACTTTTTAAGGTGTTCCCGTTTACATAAATAATAATCCACAGGGGAACCTTACAATGAGTTCTGGAGGGAATTTATCTTATGCTACTGGCGTCCTAGTTAATTGTTCATAATAATTTTTACCAACAATTTGTTTGGAAAACTATACGTACATCATGGCGTATCTCTTGTTTGCCAAGCAACTCACATCTAACAGTCTAAAAATAAAATGATAGGATTTCGACGCCAAATAAAATAATATTGAGTAATCGATAGTTGTTATTGTTTCTATTTAATAAAGACACTTTGGATAGTTTCCAATGTTGTGAACGAGTCTTCAAAACCCAGCTAGTATGATGTACTTCCTGAATGTAAATACTTTGAAAGCAGGGGGGAGACGTGAATTAAATGCCTCCCATTGCAAGTTTCACAAGTCACATTCACTTAAATAGCTGGAGCCTGGTATCAGTAACACACATTCTCGAGAAATTCCAGGCGCAGATCCAAGGGTGGGGGTGGGGGGGCTTTTACGGCCTCAGCCCTCCTTTTTTGCCACATCAACAATAAAACATACAAGAAATTAGCCATGCAACTCCCTCACACTTTTTGAAATGTCTGGATCCGCGCCTGAGTCCATTTACAATTAATACGGTACTTTCCTCACGATATTTGACTGATATTGTTCTGGTACAAAAAATATTGCCGAATAAATACACACAAGTATCCATGTGATATTGCTGTACTGCCATCTGTTAATTGAGTGTAGACTGGGTGCATAGACCTGAGATTCATTTATGCACAGCCCTTCGTCTTAGTAAAGTTGCGCAAATACTCACGTAACAAGGTTTTGCTCTCCCCATTAAGACTTCAACTAAGAGATTGAGTGTAAGATCTTTGAAAATACAAACACATTGATGAGGAGACTCAAGAGTATGTTTCCCTGTGCACGTAGTTTGTATATGCTCTTTGCAAGCTTGCCCCAAAAGGTCCCAGCAGCAGGAGGTTTTGTTTTTTTTTAAACAAAACCAGCAAATTGCTTAAATTAAAGCTATGCATTTGTAAAAACTTTAAGGGCAGCAGAAGTTTCTTCAATTTCATTGTGCTGTCAAAAATGCATCAATATGTTAATATTCTATAACGTCAGTTCAAAGGAAACAAAAATTGCATTATGTAACATTCAAAACCTGATATGAAAATTGAAATATTTAAAATCGGTTAATGTGACACATGGGGGTATTTATAAGCCTACAGAAGCCCTCAAAGAAAGGGTCAGTTGTGACGTCATAAACAAAATACGAAGTGACGTCATGGTTTTTTACAAAAAATAAGAATATAACGTATCAGGTCATCCCTCTATGACACAGGTTCCACTACCGTAAAAGAAGACGGAAAGATACTTATAACAGAGCCATCGTCGGTGAAAACCTCCCATCACAGTAAGTCTTAAACAGGGACGTCTGAATTTCTGACATGAAATTGCATCTAACAACTTTTGTTGAGTTTGTTTTCAGAGGATATTAAACGTTGCTTAACAGATGGCGCCCGTAAATCAAGGCTTTTGAAATAGATCTGTAGATCGAAAGACAACAAAAGGAAAGAAAGATTAATCCTTTTAAAGACAAAGTTTCAAGTGAATGAACAATATCAGTCACGTGGTACAAAGTTGTTGAAAGCAATGCCCTAACTATATACGCTTCATTTCTTACCTTATCACTGCTGTAAATAGCTACGTTTTTGGATACATATTTGTGTTATTAAATGTTGGCTTCAACTCGCACTCTTACAGTAACAAATTAGAACTATCGACATTGTTATAAAACCATTTTATTGCAAGTCATCTATTGGCAACCGCAGTCACACACTATTTCGATTTACGCTTTACGCAAGGCGATGAGAGCTTATAACTTGACCTGTCCTCGAGTGCTATAACCTCACTTAGACTTTGATGTAGTGGGGTAAAACACAAACCTTATCTTTTTGTCATTTTCAGGTATAGACATAACGGTTGTAGTGTTATCTGTGGTATGTACTCTCGCAGTTACAGGATTAATCGTCGTACTGCTGCTGTATATACGACGTGGAAGAGCAGGGTAAGAGTTTATATCTACCTGCAAGAAAATCCCAGGGGATATCCTTCTACGAAGTAATACACATGCTAAAAACACTTTGGTCAGATTGACCAATGAATGGGTCAATCATGCACCGAACCAAAAGTGGTCAAACTGTTCGACTAAAGTATGGTCAAATCTGTCCACCAATCGGTCAAATTTGACCATAGAGTGGTCGAATTCGAACATAGTTTAGTTAAACTGTTTGGGGGTTTGGTTCGGTGCATAGTGCATAGTAGTGACAAAAGTGTTTTTCTTTCTTTCTTTACTTACAGCTAGTCGCCCAGATTGCAACTATGTCGTCCAGCACTGATCCATTGCAAAATTTTAAATCTGATTTTTTGCGATTTTTTTTTGGTAAAGGTGATGGCCGCATAGGACAGGACCCATCAATAAATGCGGTCCTTATCCTGATTCATACTTTAAGTGGTGAAAGAAAATATCTTTTATTAAGATATCTTATTCGACTCTCCTAACTAACCAACTAAAGTAACTGACAATCTGACTGACTGCAGTGGCGTACTAAGGGAGGGGGGAGGGATTTGGCCATCCCCCCCCCCACGGATGCCCTTTTTTGAAGATCCTAAAAAATTCGTGGTCATACTTTAGTTATACAGATTTTACTTCAAAAGATAGCATATGCGGCACAAGATTGCATGAAAGGACACCCAATTTCTCAGAAAATTTTCAAAGGGGAATAATTGTCTCTGCAAGGCCCCTCATTGATGCCAGTTTTCTTTTTAATTCCTAAAAATATGCACATTTTGTCAAATTCCAAATTTAGCTTGAAAAGGTAGCTTCTGTATCTCCCTGGTGGAACCGGTTTCCTCTAAGGATACCTACCTTTTTGAGAATTTTCAAAAAGGAGGGACCCATCTCTTCGACTCCTTTCTCGGTCGGCATAGACTTACGAGGCAGGGACAGGGGAGCGAACGGTGTTCAGGTGCGGTCAGAAATAGTTTGACATTTCTCACGCAAGAGATGTTACGGGTAAAATCATTAGCAAATGGGAGTTCGAGCAGTCACAGACGATTTCATCAATTCAGAGGATCTTTAATTTAGCCAAGAGTCACAGCAGAGAAGTATTAGCATATTTTCAATTCCGTTGTATAGTTACCCCGAAAAGAATCAAGACCATTTAGTATAATAGTGGTAGTACATTTTACGTGGTAATTTTTTATCACTTAGCATGTTCCTGATTTTTTCTTATTGCAAATTAAAGCTAAACTTAAAAACTGCATGTTTAGTTTTTCTTTACAAGCATGAAAACGCAATTTTCGGCCATCTGAGGGATGGTGATCATTTTCAAAATTATCTCTACGCTCACGGCCAACTAATGGTGGTGCTCCGCTTCGAAAGTCTTTCGGACAAAATTACCTTTTCGGGTCAACGTATTGTTTTAGTAACTTTCTTATTTATATTTTTGCAGTTAGCGAACTTATTTTGAAGAGAGCATTTTGTTGCAAACGACAAAAGAAAATAGCGACTGCTAAGATTCTTCGTATGAGTCTGGGAAGTGCTATTTCCGGCCATCTGAGGGTCTGATATTTTAAAAATCTTTTTACGCTCCGCGCCAACCAATGGTGGCGCTCAGCGTAGATAATCTTTATGGCAGAATAACGCTTTGTGGCCAAAAAATACCGCAAACTAATGCTCCCGTTCGCCCATACCGATCGATTCTCTTTTATTTTGACTTCTAAGAGTATGCAAATTTAATGGAAAGTTTTACTTCGAAAGGTAGCGTAAATGGCATAAGACTGTATGTAAAAACACAAAAGTTTCAGTATTATCCTCATGAACCACCGTAATTCAGATTTAACACTGTTTCTGCCAAAGTCGAAAATCTTGCACAATTTTGCATCTAGGCTCTTTCAAAACGCCAAAAATTTTCAAAAAAGGGGAAGAGCACACCCCTTCCCCCATAGGCGTACGGAAGCATTTCAGTTGGGGGGGGGGGGGCAGAGGATTCTCTGCCCGAAAAATGTAATTCTGCCCGAAAGTCTGTCTAAGCGGAGTGCCACCATCGGTTGGCGCGGAGCGTACAGAAAATTTTGAAAAATCGCAACCCCTCAGACAGCCGGAAATGGCCTTTCCCAGGCTTATAAGCAGAATCAAAGCCGTCGATATTTTGAACTTTCGTTTGCAATAAAATTTCACCAAAAATGAGCAAATCTACAAAAAGGTCAGAAAACTCCCAGATGAAATGTATCACTACCATTGGATGACTACATTAAGCTATAATCCTTGGAAAAAGAGTTTGTTTGCGCGTTCTACAAACTATTTTACGCCATGCAGCTTGAGATTATCATCAATAAAATTTTGAAAATTGAAAAACTTCAGAAACCCTCCAAAATCCCAAGGCTTCTCAACTTCGAGGGAGCATGACGTTGCATCGCATTCCGGCTGCCTATTAAATATAAGTTTCGTCGAACTTTACAAGGAACCCGTGTGTTTTAGCAGCCTGTTTAGCTCAGATTCAGAGGCCCGAATTACCTGAGTGGTGATGCCATGCAACGAATTGGCCCTTAAAAACCGATTGACTCAATTTTCGCGCTATTCCCAAGCAAGGTAGCAGCCTGTTTATATGCATTTAAACAAACCAGTGCGCAAATTATTTCCTAGTGAGCAAACGACCTAAGTCCATATCAACGGTTTTGGCACACTTGATCCCCACAAGCCGTACCCATTAAATAGAAACAAACGTGGCCAAATCATCGGCATAGTCGCATAGACTCCTTTTGCATCAGGCAAAGGAATACAAAATTAAAAACGAAATGAAATCTTCACGATACCTTTATGTTTAATTCATAACGAGATAGTTTAGTTGCATGACATTTACGATATTTTCTACTGGTAATCAATCGACAAAAGAAATCATGAGTATAGACCCATGACAAAAAAAAGTTGTAAAAAATGCAGGGGCGTAGATTTCTTTTCAACATTGGGGGGATGATGTGTGCACGCGAAGCGCGAAGCCCCTAAATGCTGGGGTCCAGGGGCCCACCTTAAGACCCCTGGTGGGGTCCAGGGGCGAAGCCACCGGAAGCTCCTGGGTTTTAACGCATCAGAGGCCCCAGGAAGACTGCTTTAAGGGTTAAAATACAGAGGTAATGCTGTAGGGTATTGACATGTTTATACGCTTAGGAGAGGCTCTTTTGAGCACAAAACTCTTTATCAAGTTGCACTGGAGGACTGAAATTTAACAATTCTAGAGCAACGATGAACCTTTAAGTTTTAAAAGGCAGTATCAACTCAGGGTTATCCCCGGTAAAAAAAATTGAGTTCGAAGACCATTACATGTGGGTAAGTGATCTTCTCAAATTGATGAAGCTATCATTTGGTACAGCAAAGCGGTACAGCCAAACGGTCGCATCTCTTGGTAACCTTGGGCTCAGGTGTGACGATTGCAGCTAAAACAACTAGCCTGCACAGTGTAATTCTTCTCCGTCGGGCCGGCACGTCTCCGGTAGAAGCCCGCCAAGGTTAAACGAATTATATGGGAACGATCTGGAGTATTTCAGCGAAGATGGGAGTTTAGTGACTACCCAGCTTAAATGACAGAAACCTAAAGTATGTGACTTTCATGGCTCGAAACGTTTTGAAAATGATGTAAAAAGTTTGGAAACCTTCCGATGTAACGTAGCCTACATAGACAGCATTATATTACACAAGTAGGTGAACAACGTGAGTCGTGTTCACCCTGACGTCTTTTTGAAGAAAAACCAAAAATCATATGGTTGCACTCAGTAGTAGACTTACCACCCGCGAATGATTGCGTACACAATTGCATGACGAATCAGCTGTCTCCAATTTCGTTGGTTTAACTTGCAAAGAGACACATGTTCCTCCAAAGGACTGAAGGAGTGGATGAGTTTGCTTTGGGATATCATAAACACAAGGTATGCATACAATCATGTAACTGATGGTCTATTTGTGACAATGTAGTTAACTTGTCAGTAATAAAACACGTATCTGTAGACTGAACTTTGGGGGGATGATTACATTGACCATCCCCCCTAGTCAAATACTGGGGGATATATCCCCCCATCCCCCGGGACCTACGACTATGAACAAATACAAATTGAAATGTTTTGTGAACAAAAATTGTGCTGTGGCGAAAACGTATGCTTAAAAGGCAAAAACATATTATACTCTGTATTCGCTGGCTTTAGTGCCCGCTGCAGACAATGACAATCATGCCTTACTTTAGAGCAAGCTACTTACCCAGAACATTTTTTGCAACTTTTGCCCGAATATTGTGTCATTTCGGGCAAAGGTTTGCGCAAGAATATGAAGTGAGGCTGACGATAAATTGTTTTTTCATAAGCTGCCCGAATGTGTGGCAAATTTTGGTATCTTTTAGAGTTTTCATGAAAATTGTACCGTGACTATGATGCTTTTTTATTATTTTTCGGCCAAGTGTTTGAAGGAATTTGGGCGCCCCTAGGAGTTTTCTGTGTAAGTAGAAAAAAACCAGGTTTTACTACTCAAACGGCTGCCCGAATTTTTCCAGATTCCTGCCCGAATTTTAGGTCTTGAGGAAATTGGGGGGGGGGGGGCAGTCTGTCCCCTGCCCCCGCCTCGTACGCCTGTGCCTTCCCCTTAAACCCCTCCCCCAGAGGGAGGGTCACTCAACATACTGCGTGCCCCCCCCCCTTCAGAAAAATCCTGCGTACGCCACTGACTGACTGACTTTGCGCATGAGCATTTTACATTGTTGTTTGTCATCATCCAATACATACTCGAACGCATCTGATGAGTGAAACTCTTCCACCAATTTAGAAAGGTTTGTTTAGTTTCCTAGATGAAAAAAAGTTTTGAGCTAGTTATGGAATCTGTTTTTGCTACATTCTCCAATGCCAGGTCAATAGTTCTGTTACATTGACGTCACCCTGACGTCTTTTTGAAGAAAAACCAAAAATCATATGGTTGCACTCAGTAGTAGACTTACCACCCGCGAATGATTGCGTACACAATTGCATGACGAATCAGCTGTCTCCAATTTCGTTGGTTTAACTTGCAAAGAGACACATGTTCCTCCAAAGGACTGAAGGAGTGGATGAGTTTGCTTTGGGATATCATAAACACAAGGTATGCATACAATCATGTAAATGATGGTCTATTTGTGACAAGTTTCTTCTATTCCTTTCTCAGAACACTTAGTGTATCAAACGAACTACCAGAAGAAGAAGAAAAATACTACGAAATCAGAAGTTGGTATGAATATATATCGTTCAGAAGAAGTACTCGAAAAAGCCACCACCACTATGACAGGCGCATCGAGAAAAGCGTTTCGTCGAGACCAGGTGGTGGAACCACAATTAAAATTGAAGACGATCAGATATATGAAACGTACAGGTGAATATTGAGGGATCGATGGAAGCTGATAGAACGTGGAAATTGTGTGTTAGGCAAAGTTTGCACAATATGGCGGACGGCACAAGCAGGGGGCTGTTATCCGAATAACAGCTCCCTGGCACAAGTAAGGACGTATTATGAGGTGGACACGAGAGTGATGAATTCAGGAGCACACAGGGGCTTCCGGCGCCTCGACAGAATATTTCAAGTTCCCTGTTACGTGAATCAGGAGATGGTTAAGAACGAATGTGCTCTGAAAACTTGCAGCACCCCTGTTTTCTTTGTTTATTACCAATCACTGTGGCTATTACGTGAAAATCACTGTATGTGTTCAAAATGTTTGTTTCATTACCTTTCATCTTAGAACTAAGTGGAAAAGACTTAAATTTGTAGTATGACAATTTTTATGGTTTCAATTCGGAAAATTACATGTCCTGAAAAGTATACGTCAATTACACAAGTGACTTTTATTACAAGGTATATGAGCATATGCGTAGCCTTATGCAAGGCGGATAGGGACCCCAGTGTAAATATGTGGTCGGAGGAAATAGACTTCCCCCTTCATTGTCGAGAAACAAACCCCTTATTTGTCTGTCTATATAAAAGCCAAATTTGTTATCAATTTTCCTTAAAATTCGTGTAGTATGATGTGCCGAAATGTATGTAAGAAACCTCATCTTTAAAAACTCTCCCATCCCCTTACACCTTCCCCCAGCGCCTGGCCCAAACCAAATTTCATGCAGACCAATTCACAAAAAATGACGTGGCATCAATGTAAACACAAATTATTCCAGTGGTGTCTGAATTGACAAACCACATTGGTCACTAATTTTTGACTAATTTATGATGATATCTGACTATATTTATTAGAATTGTGCTAAAGAATATAAGTCAAAACTTAATCAGAGAGGCTTAACATTTGTTAGAACTAATTCAGCTGGGTCAGATATTAGTCAACATTGTTGTCTAGCGTGATAAGTCAGATAAGGCACTGTTTGAATCATTTTTTTCTACAGTGAATCACCCCGAAAAGCGACAACGTCCTCTTTAGAAATAGAAAACTTACATGATGCTCTCGCATGTCAACCCCCAACTTGGCGTAGAGAAGGCCGATATAGTTTCTGGTCTATTCACAAGCCTGGTTCTTTACCTCGTAATGTTATGTTCTTGGAAAACGCGTGATATGCCATTTATCTCTATCCTTACAGACGTTTAGTGGATATTTGCTTGTAAAATATCATTTGAGAGAGTACACATAACTGCAGTTGCTTGGATTATCTCTGGGACAGTTGTAGGAGATGTTTGGTTTGAGGTTTTTTCTTCAGTGAGCTGTTGAAAACCTCCTGTTTTGCTGGAGTTTTAAAGTCTCAATTTCTAATATTCACATTTAATCTACAGTATGACACTAGAGTACGATTAGTTATTAATTAAGCATTGTATGCAGTTGTACGTAATTTAATATGCAAAATTACGTTCTATCTTTATATTTTAATATTTATTTGTTTGTAATTTTTGCCCCTTTTGTCGTTACTCTCTTTCCTGTTTTGCGTAGTGAAGATGGAATAACTAAAGGACTACAGAGGAAATAAGTTCATCAGCCCAGATTTTCCGTGTTATGCCCAACTCTTCTCATATATAGTTTGATGCATCTTTCAATTTTTGTCCTTTTTTTGTACCTTCAAAGCGCAAATAAATCAAACTTAATAAAATGATTCTTTTCTTGTCTATTTCGGTCTAACAAGTATAGAAAATGGTAAACACAAAATAAGTCAAAACGGTGTCTGAATTGAGCAACCACTATAGTTACTCGTATTTGACTAATTTGTGGTGGTACATGACCACTTTCACAGTAACGGACTTACACAATAGACGTCAAAACTTAGTCGAGGAGGTTTAAAAAATGTAAAAAACGAAATTAATTAGTCATATTTTAGTCAAATATATGTCAATTTAGTTGACTACCGTGACTAGTCAATTCAGACACCGTTTTGACTAATTTTTTTCGGTTGGGATGGGTGTGAGATGAGAGTTACTCAATGGGACGTCGCCCACTCAGTAGTCACCTCCATGAGGCCGTTTAAAATACACTTTTAATTTATTTCATATATCCGTAGATAGCTGGAAGCAATCTACCGTTCAAATCCTCATGTGGTCCTGTTTTTGATTGTAATACACCTGAAGTGATTTTAATTTGTTTTTCGATTTTGAAGTGAAGAGTTATCTTTGCGTTATAAGTAACGTCGTATAGGCCCATAGGTAGACGATTTTCAAAGACTTTCAAACAGGAAGTTGCATTAAATTTAGCAGGTTTAAACTAAACACAGCTGCTTTAAATTTATTTTCCATTTACAATAGAATTTTTCTAGAACACACTACATCCTTAATTTAAATGAAGCAAAGGCAATTCAGTCTGTTTAAAGTTCGTGGTCACAGTCTCTTTTGTTCAATTTTTACCTTACACAAAAATTACCGTATGTCTAAGAAAAGTATGAATGGAGAATGTAAAACATTGGCTGCCGTGACAAAAAATTACTACGACTAGATGTGTAGATAATCGAAGCGAATTCCTTTCTCCTTTACACGAGACTAGCGTTCATGCCACGAAAAGTCATTATTCTGTCCCAGTTTGAATTCCCAATCCTTTCATCCCAACAGCTTTAGTTTTCCTAATCTACTAACTTAAGATCACCTCACACTGCTAAAACTCATCCATATCCAAACAAAACCATAGTTTATTGCTTCAAGGAAAACCTTCGTGAGTATACAAGGACGTAATAAAACACCAACAGTGTACGATGTGTAATATGAGCTACTCTGCATTTTTGAAATTTGATGTCAATCAAAGGGATGTGTCAATTGAGAATTTTTGTAGACTACTAGAAAAATAATAGGGTGGCGAATGGTTGCTCTCAATTTCTTATTGGACTGTGGTTTCTTTGAAACTTGCGCGGATATTCCCAGTCACTATAAAAAGGGTTGGGCATCCATTTCTCCTGTTAAATTGTTGAAAGTTACCCAAATTCATTTAAAAAATGGCCCTTGTTAGGTAGCCTTTGCAGAGTAACGGGTTCTTTTGTATCCACTTCTGTGCACTTCTGTATTTTACCCACCTGTTTAACAGTTTAACAGGGACATTCGATAAAAATTAAATTCACCCAACACCGTTTAGAGTGCATTGACTCTAAAAAAGCTGCCTTCCTTCACCCGAGTTATCTAACAAACACGTTTAGGAAGATCTGTATATAATGCAGGCTGGGTGCAAAACTGTACCGTAAAGGAGACTGCACACAATACAATCCTGATAAGTGATTTGATATTTAACCCAATTTCCAAAGGGAAACCACGATTCCTCTTACAACAATGGGAAGTAAGAGAGACTATTTTTGAAGCAAATACTCTTTCAGAAAGTTCATTTGCAATCTTTAACAAAAAAGTTGAAAAATGTGACATCTCAATCGGGCTAAGGAAAAAAAAATATTCACTGTGTGTTCGTTCTTGTCTGTCCTGATCTTTTGTGGACTTTACCTGTTCTTACATTAAAGTTGTATTTCACAAATGGTGGTCTACGTATAAACGCAATTGAAACAACTTACAATCTGTGGATATATGACGATAACAAGTTTTACGGGGTTGATCTTACAATAATAAGTATTGTTAGTTCCAAATATTTCTTCTCATATCATATTCTGTTTTTATTTATAATTTAATACGTTGTATAAATTATTTGCAGTTCCGTGTTCCTACATTCAATTTTAAATTTGTCCGCATTGTTATCGAAATCGAAACCAAAGTTTCATAGTTTGGTCAGTTCATCTGTAATAATGGTACATGTTTCTTCAAATGTCATGCTATATAATAGATAACGTTGAAATATTACTTTACTTCCTACTTTTAATTCTAATGAGACAATGCGTTAACAAGATATTGAAATAGATGTATGAAATGTATGTTGAAGTAATCTATACAAGAAAAGTGGGAAATACTAAATATCTTAGAACAAATTTTGTCCGAAAACGTTATTTGTAAAATATTGTCGCTGTGTTTGTGTCAATACTTTAGAGTATCTTTTCTTTTTCAAAGCGGTCAATAAGGAGTGCGTTGTGGGACATTAAATGGACGAACAAGCTTTAGCCGTGGTCACAGTACAACGAATTCGGATCGGACCCGGATTCGATTTTGGGTTTTTTTTGTTAAAATCTTCTCCATCTCTGGTCGAAAAAAAACAAGAAACTGTCAATATGTGTAAATATATGTATGGGTTTTATCTGATGTTCATGGAAATCAAATGCCAACTGATTTTTCGTGACGGTACATCGACATACATCTTTTTATCGGACAGCTTAGCCCGATAAAAATGCCCATCAATGTGACATCACTGAGTAATTAACACAAATGAAATTTTCATAGTTCTGAGGTACAACTCAAAGTTTAACACAGGTTGGCGGATTGTTGGCTTTTTCCGACTAGGGAATTTTAACAAAAACTCACAAACTCACTTGAGTTACTCGTAACTAATAGAAAAATTTGGAAAGAACCTGTTTGGGACGATGCGCACTGTTTAACAAGAAATTTTCTAACTGGCTAACGATAGCCCTAATCCCTAACCCTAACAAAGAATACGATCGATACAAAACAATGGCAACAACCAATCAAGAAACACCTTCTTAAACAGAGCGCATCTGGCTGGTGATGCGCACTGGGAACCGATTCGTTCAAGGTCACCTGTCAAGATCTAAAAGAGTTCACCCATGTGAAAGATTGTAAACAATCAGTTGAACATAAATTGCGCACCCTCATCCCTCTCTCTCATAGTCTTGTTTCAAGACTCTGGTTAATTTCCGTCCACCACACAAGCCTACAGAGCCGAATTATGCTTACTTAGCACTACGCCCTCTATCCTGCTTAACTTTTGAACACTCTGGTTTGGAGTGTTCAAAAGATAAGCAGGATAGAGGGCGTAATGTTAAGTATGTATAATACGGCTCCGTAGGCTTGTGTGGTGGACGGAAATTAACCAGAGCCTTGAAACAAGACTAGCTCTCTCAGGACTTTCATTTAATGTTTTTAATCGACGTATGACTAACCAGGTGGAGAAATTACAGCAAACACCCCAGTTTTTGTCAATGTAGTTTGTACAGCGTTCCGAGTCCTAGCTATTTATATACTATAGCACGATAACAGGAATTCCCATCAACGGAAGAGCAAGATACAATCAATAAAATACAAACAAGGAGGAAAACCGTTGATATCCGGTGTCATCGCTGGCCGTTAGTTTATACTTCAACCCGCATGTAACTACAGTGATTTAAAACCTTATAATACACAAGGAGGTTGCGTCAAATACAAGTGACACTCTTATAGTTATACATGCACGACGGAAGATTTATGTATGAACTGGGAAGTGAAGTATACAAATTGCAAGAAGACATTGAAGTTCGAGGTATTTTCGTGATGTCAGGAAGAGTAACCGATAACCAACTAGACTAGATACACCAGACAATGAATTCTCGTAGTTCCCAAATCTTCACTGGAAGTCTGCGTTCATACTGGCTAGCAACGTTCATAGTGATTTCATCCCTACTCAATAAAAGTTCAATATGTCACTCTCAAGAAGGTAAGTTATGATATTCAGGCACGATGTCTCTATTTATATGTCAGTCTAAAAAAGGTAAGGTGTGATATTCAGAAACGATGTTTATATTTAGAATAGCTCATAGCCGACAGTCTGACAATTAAAGGGCCAAACGTCTCACCCCAAACTACAATTTTGGTACGGGGGCACCGAAATTCTCAATTGGCTCAGCTCTTTGATTGACAGCTAATTCAAACAATGCAGAGTACAAAAGTGTATATTAAACAACATGAACGGTACTGAGAGTGTTTTGATTATATAAATCGAGTTTTTCTTTACTCACCTTGAAGCAAAAAAACTGAGATTGTATCTGGATGAGGATGAATTTCAGACAATTGTGGGAGGGGTTTAAGTAAGAAGGTTAGGAGAATTGGTACTGTTTGGGGTGAGAGAACTGGGCCTTAAAGCTCTTGCCTTGTGCACCTGACCACACAAAATGGAGGCAAAATCGAGACCACCGGAATTCGAAGTCGGTTTTTGGGTTGGTCTGACGATCTCGGACCGGAGGTTGGGTGGTCTAACAGTCTTCGGTCTCCGACGGTCTAACCATTTTTGGACCAAACCGAGAAAACCCTAAAAGACTGACGTAGATTTATGCACTATTTGGACCGACATCAATCCTAAAAGCGGGATGCATTCATGTGCATAAGGTGTCTTTTACAGAAAGATCGAAACATCGAAAGATCTGTAAGTGCATTCTATAATGACGTGTTGGTTCCTGGTTTTGTTCCGAGACACCAATAGATGTTGTGGCCTAGTGGATAAAATCAGTGGCATTTGAAGCGATGAAACGTAGCAACCGGGAGATTTGGAGTTTGATTACTAAACGGGTCAAGGTGGAAGGGGGGGGGGGGTTCATCTAAGAGCCATCTGCGGTTTTCCCATATGAACTGATTCTTTAAATTATCCAAATTTCGAGTTCATTTACACTCGGCGTGAGGTTGCAATTTGTAAGCTAAAGGCTTCTCCTACATTCGTGGTCGCTTAGCGTCGTAAAACGAATACCCTTCAAAGCCTGATTATTGAGTATTAAATAAATTATTCAAGTTTGTAGCATTTTGCATGGCGGAAGGCTGTAAAAGAGAGTCTTTAACATGCAACTTTTATCATTGCCAAATGAATCCGAGGAATAAGAAGCCGAGGCGTAAAGCTCGAATAAACCACCCCAAGGAGTCACTGGAAGTGGAAGTATTAATTAACAAAAGAGTGTTGAGCCAGCACTATTGTTTATACTCCAAGTTTCCACAATTACTAATGTGCATTAATCAATAATTATAAAGTACGCCCGCTTATATTTTCATTTTTCTTACCAAGCATACAACCAAATCGTCCTTAAAACTTTCCCATAGTGTTAAATTCGTAAGGCCCAAACCTACCAATTCTGTGAGTGCCCAAAATGAACCTAGTTAGACTTGATCAAGTTTAAATGAAGTAATATTTTTCTAATACAAACCAGCGCACCATGGAGCAAGGACTATGGTCACCTAGGCTTTGGAATCTGCTCAGACAAGGAATGTTTGGAGTAACGCATCAATATTTGTAGACTAGTCATGGTGAAGTCCCGAATAGCAGTTAGAACAGCATTTGGTACTCTTTTTGGAGTACGCCCTCTATTACCTTCAGAAAATCTCAGCTCTGTATTTCACTTGGTTAGTACTGAAGCAAATTTCCCTGCAAAAGTCGACTTTAAGCCCGTCCTTTTTTGGATTCTGGGGAGAAAAGGTGTAATAACGTCTTGCCTAAGACAAGAATATTTGTTTCTTGAAATTTCAACGGTGTTAATCCTGTGCAAAAAAAAAAAAAAGGTAAGTTCCTTGTTTATGATGTAATTCTTAAAACATTTCTTCTAATCGATAGGGGAAATATTTTCTCCAAAATGAAAGTCCAACACCCACCGATGTAGTGTGAGTCATGTTGTGGAATATACATACAGCACACTGTATTATTTTCATGTTCTTTTCTCTAATTTAGAGTTATGCAAAAATATTGGTTGCGGTGAGAGATACAATTCATCAAGACCTTGCCAATGCAACACCCCATGTGTCATCTAGAAGAATGACATGTCTCGATCATCATTAGGCATGGGTTCGGAATCTTGGAATCAAATTTTTCCATTTTCTAAACACTCTTTCAGTTCTGAATCGTTGTAAATCTGTGCATTAGACATCGGCCCATATCCACCAACGTCTATCCAAACAAACATGTAATCCGCATCAACTAAAGCCATCAAAACTACGGAAAAGAAACCCTTATAAATGAAATACAGGGAACCAGGACCAGGTGCTTTCTACGAGCAATATGTTTTCCATCAATGGCAGAACAAGCATGCGGGACATTCCATTCTTTCGAAAATTCATCAGCAATTAGACTTCATTCACCTGGTGTTACTGGACAGGAGATAACTTCTTCTTTCAATACATTAATATCGCAAGGTAGACTTCTGGTATAATAATGGAGCAAGTGTTGCGTGCCGCCCTGAAATCATATTGAAGGGTTGTTTACTTATTCCCGGATGCCAAGTAACATATAGTTGCAGCAAATTTTAGGCCGGATTACAAAGCTTCCCTACAGTTAGTGTCTTGTTTGGATATCCTAGGACCAACTCTATTCAACAATTCATCAAACATGTCAGGAGACATTCTCAGAAAATTAATATATGACTTTTCATACTCCATTCTTAGTTCAGCAAGCAGTCGGTCATGATGGCATGCAACCAGGGGGCACCCAACACGATTTTTATTCCCTTTTCTTTCTTCTTCTCATATTTAGCAGTCCAAATTGTCAATCTAGAATCTGCTGATTCAAGTGCACAGAAAACTGCTGAAAAATCAAACTATTTTGTATTTCAGTAGCGTAGTCAGGGTTGTGTCATGGGGGGCTGGGGGTTGGTTTGGGGTGGTGTCATGGGGAGAGGGTTGGGGCACGTCAAGAGGGAAAAGTCTAAGGATAGGGAGGGGAAAAACTGTTTTAAATGTTTTTTGCATTGAATGTTGGGTTTTGGGGGTTCAAACCACCAAAACCACCACCGTGGCTACGCCACTGATCTGTTTACATTCATATTTGAAGAGAACTGATACCAGCCGGTTGACAAATACAGCTTTTGCATAGCGTGATGAGAACGTTACTATGTCTTTGTTTGAACTTCATTGACGTTGCTGGAATTTTTAATGAACTTGCACAGCGCAGAACTAACGTAAGGAAGTCTTCTGTAACGAAGGATGAACTTGACTCCATCGAGAGGTAGGACGTACTACCAACTGACAACGCGTACTAGGAGCGCAGGACACTTTGGCGAAGTGGCCGTTGGTTTGTTGCTTCGTTATAAACGTCAAAACTAAGTGTCTACTACGGCTTTGTTACGCACATGGCGTTGTTAGTAGGTCTTTATTGCGTCTTGTTTGGGCTACGTCGATGCTACGTGGGTTTTGAACATGTTCAACATGTTCAAAATCCACGTAGCAGAAACTTTGACTCTGGAGACCACGGAGATCACACCGCGTTCATGAAAGTTCTCATCACGTCCTTGGAGATTTCAAGGAGTTCCTGTTGCGTTTTAGCGTTTTTTGATTGACGCAGGGGGAAATCCATTGACGTAGCCTCATGGTGATGGGGGTATTGCTAGAAGGAAAACAAGTAAATCCGCCAATGCTCAACTGCGAAACGATTACAAATCCTAAACATATCTTTCCTGGTGCGGGTCAGTTAGGCTCCTGTTATTACAATAACGTCATCCAAGGGTATCCCCAGAATGTAATGATTTGATGATGTTGTTAGGGGGAAATATTATCATATTCCCATGATAGAGTATAGTATACTATATCTAAAATGGCATAAGCAGAATTTTTGTTGTTTGTTCAGTTTCATGACCTGATCGGAGGTCTGATGGAAGGTTCTGAAGGAGAGCAAAGTTTCCTCCTCCTTTGGAAACTTTTTGAACATTTAAGAACCATCAGAAGCAAACTGGTGCAAGCTTTACCACCATGAAAAGTCAGTTCTTTTGTAACTTTTCATGTGTGCATGGGCGGTGCGTGTAGATGTATTTTTTTTGTGTGTGTGTGTTCGCTTGGGCTTCGAAAACGGCCATGGCCAGGGTTACAATATGTTTTTCTGCAAAAACACATAAGGATCGCGGTCTTGGGGGAAGGGTCGAAAAATTTCTGAATGACCTTTTTTCGATTTTCAAGGGCGTCTGGAGGCAAATTAGTCAAGTGTAATATTTATTGTTGTAACCAGTTTTTGAAGTCAAATCCAACAAAGTCCTAAAATTAATGTCAACGTTTTCATGGATTAGTAGTCGTATACAAGCTGTGGACCTTATGTCATTTGGAACTTTGTAAATTCTTTTTCTAAAGTCCTCCCGACCCTCTGGCAAAGGGTCTTTCGGCAAAACCAAAACTTCCAATGCTTCGCGAGGAAGCAATTACGTCCACTGAAGGACAATTCGTGGTCATGAGTTGGAACTTCGGTAAATTCGAATGTTCTCTATTATGCTGTTGGACACACAAGCACAGGTTTACCATTTCTGCAGGGAGTTGCAACAGCTCCCTGATTTCTGTAACTGGGATCAAATAAATTTAGGACGCAGATTAAAGTCTAGTTCTCCTCAAAGCTACAGTGGCACAAGTTTCTAAAGAGAGACAGGATTTCAAAGAAATCAACTTCATAGAGAGAGGATTTGGACCAAGATAAATAATTAATTAGGAACAATTACCTTCGCTATTCCTGTAGCGAAAGTAACATTTCCCAGGTCAGGCATATTTCACTGCTAGTTGGTGAAATCAGATGCCTTAACCCTTTACCGTTGTTTGGGTCCTTTTGGACCCATGCGGAGAGCTCGGCTGTCACCCATCTTTACTGTTTCACGCGGAGCTCGAAACTGCGAGTAGCTACCCGAAAATTCGGCCACAACAACGAGAGAGACAATAGTTTAAGGTCACGGGGTCAATGGCCTACGGAAGCCGATGCGGGGCGGGCTGCGTCCGCTTTTCCGCCCACTCCCGAGGTGCGCGCAAGTATGACCCGATCGGAGCACAACGGTAAAGGGTTAAGGATTTCTAGAGAATCATTGCCAGTTTGAATGTGTGTGCGTGTCAGGGCGAGTGCGTATTCATGTTTGTTTTTGCATGTATACGTGTGTGCTCACATTCGCACGGGTGGATTATAAACGATTCCCGTCCGGCACATTATTCAGCGTATTAAAGGCTGTTGGCAAACGCCCTTAGGTGAAATACATCTATCAACTAATGTTAAGTTTAACAAGTATGCAATAGTATATACTTAAATGAAATAAAAAAAAACTGCGAAATGAATCATGTGCATACTCCATTAAGAATATACTTCCTTCTTGGTTAAGTTTCTGTTTTGCTGTTGGCAAACCCTTCACAGTTTAATGTAGGGGCTTATCAACAAGGAAATCTTTGTTGGGAAAACATTGTGGTTTCTAATACAGTAATTTTGGAATGTTCCCTTTACACTGTTCGCTTTACACTCTACAAGTGAATGTTCTGTCTTTTCTCGTTAACAAATATCATATTGAATTCGTTCGACAGTTAGGCAACCCCTGAAATTCAACTGACCATGATTTTGACGTTCTGTGTAATCGTGACAAAAAGTTAAGTTACAACTAAGATCATCATGCACTGGATTTATCTACAACTTTTTTTTCTCATATGGATTTTGGGGATTTCAATATGTGAATCCGACAATGGTAAGCTGTTAAAAAGACTCGTCTCTTAAAGAAGCACCCCTCATTTGTTTTCATCTTTTTCCAATAAAAAATTGCACACCTCATTTCTTCATTGAGTTAAAACTAACAAGAAATGGTCCGTTTTCGCGGTCTAACGTCGTGATTGGTTTAAGTGTAGAAAAGGCTGTCTAGTTTTTTGTGGATGTGTGGATTTTTTAGCCCAAAAATAGTCAGAAGTTTCCATTCAACAGTAATTACCAAAACCCGAAAGACCTCTTGAATGTTCCAATCATAGACGTACGAGGCGGGGTGCAGGGGGGGGGGGCACTCTCCATCCGAATTCAGGCAAAACAGTTGGTCAATTGGGGCAAAACATGATAAAAGGTGCAATTATTCGGGCAAAATTTGCTCTTGCACTCCCCACAAAAATTATCCCCGTACGCCTATGATTCCAATGTTCTGATAAGTAATCAGTTAAAAAGGGGTAAACGAAGTGCCTGAAGAAAATGTCAGTATTGTCTGCTAAACTCTGATTGTCCCTTTAAGCCTTTTAATTTCACATTATGCAAGTTTCGGTTATCTATGAGTTAATGCACATCAAAGATACAGAAAACGACACGGAATATTCAGTATAAACCAGCACGATATTGCCTCTTGGTTAAGGTTTTACGTAAAAGGGGATACTTGATAACCCGGACACAGCTAGTGAACTGTTTAGATATTTATCCCTCGCGGAATACGAAAGGAATAACTGTAATTGCTCTGGCCGTTGCAGTATGAGTTAATGAGTGTTAAAGAAGCTCCATAGTTTGTACACGCTGCATTTCAAGAAAACAATGATGTTACCTCCCTTACTTGACTTATACACTCATATGTGGAGATTAACTTTCTTATATTGGCAGAAATGAAAGGTTATCAGGGAGGATAACAATACCAATTATGAACCCTCATTTTTTGTTTTACGCAATATCTCAAGATGGAAATTATTGACAACTTACTTACTTGCACTTACTACATTTATCGTATTTTACAATAAAATCGTATATTAATTTGGTTTTGTGAAGGTAGAGGCCACCAGGGTTATTTCATTTTAAGGATGACAGACACCTTCATTCTTTTTACTTGTTATTTAAGAGCGGTATGACAACTCTATGGATTTTGCAAGTCATCAAAGGTCATTTTTTCGCAAGAGGTGAAACTATATTAATTAGTCTATATTTACATTATGAAAACGGGATCACTGTGCGTGTTTTGTTGTGAGCACATGCCTTCGTATATCTACAATTTGTCTTTTTGAACATTGACACCTCCTCCTAGAGTAAAGTCAGCTGAGAGTAAATTCTTTCAAGTATTTACATCTGTAAAAAGAACTAGCGGTTGAGAAAATACTATTTAATTTTACTTCCTTTACTGCAGGTTCATGTCAAGAAATTGGATGCGGGTCAAAGTACAATCAGTCAAAACATTGCCAATGTGACAGCAAATGCCGTTCTTACAACAACTGCTGCAGTGATTACAACGAAACTTGTCGTACGTGTTGATAATTTACTACAGAATTTAAATCTTTTTTTTTTCTTAAATTGTTTTTCCCTGAAATAATGAGGTCAAAATTCAAATGTTGCGCCAAATTGGTTGTCTTCACACAAAAAGAATGTTATGTTGGAACCAAAGGCATTACTCGTATCACGGAAGAAATGGCAAATTCTCGATCAGTCGATTGGGTGACGTTACGTCTTTTCATCGAAGCGAAACATTGTGTGACAGATTTACTTCATAATCATTAGGCTAGTCAATATATTTTGCGATTGACGTGATACGTATTCTTCACTTTTGAAGCTTTTTGTTCTTTAATAGCACTGGTTTACGCAAATGGCCTTGTCCATGTGGGCGTTAATTATCCGGTGCCTTGCTTTTTCAGTTTTCACCCCAAGTATTTTTGGGGAATAAAACGAACTTCTCAATCGCTGAATGACCTTTGATTATCACCAGAGTCAAAAGGTGCTGGATTACTGACATTTTTAAGCATGCGCAGAGAGTTCGTTGATCACATATTATGGAGTAAAAAAGTGTGAACAATGTAAGTTTGCATTTGCATGCACATGAGAGAGATCATGACAGTTTTGAATTTACCAACACTGAGTTATCGTCGGCTAAGGGGAGATATGATTGAAGTTTACAAAATTGTTAGTGTCAAATATGATGCAGCTGTATCGAACTTATCACCCCCTTTGTACAGGACTGTTCCACACGTGGGCACCACTATAAAATTTATAAAAGAAAGTCAAGGCTACATTTACGTAAGAACAGTTTCGCCTACAGAGTTGTGGATACATAAAATAATCTGCCAGCAAATATTGTTGATTCACCAAACATTGCAGTACTTGAAAGACGCCTCGATAAATACTGGAAAACCAACCCATCCGTTACAATTTCAAGGACACCCTTATTACTGATGTCCCACAAGAAACACCAGATGTTGAACAAGAAGAGCTGGTCTAATAGGCATCATTGCCTTCTACCAGAAATCATCTATGTATCTATGTACGACAGTTTTGGGAGGGGCTAGGAATAGGTTAGTTGAGATGGGAAAATTGGAATAATCTGGTACGAGAGTACGCGAACTTGGAAAGTTCTTCCGCTTCATTCACATTGAGCTAAATATTTTCAATGTTTCTCAAACAAACCCCTTAAGTTTTCAACGCGCTTCAGGCGTCCAAACGGTTAAAGAAAATCGTCACTTCTGGTGCAGTTTCGGTTGCTGGATCCTTAACGGGATATAGCTGCCCCCTGCAGTAGTGTATATCCTCCACGACCACATTTTGTGTACGGCAAATTAATTTCGTGCAAAATGTCGGAACTCTTTGTGCGTAGAACTTAACTCACAGTCGAAGCTGAACCCACTTTCAACTCAAGGTAAGGTAAGATAAGATAAGAAAACGCTATTGCTCCATCACGAAAATTTGAGTACTCGCACAAGAAAAAAGTAATATAAAAATGTGACAGTACAATCATACAAAAATAGACATCAGAATATTATATACATATATGAAAGGAAAACTTATCTGGGAAAACTTTCATTACAACATTTAATTGCTGGACAATTCAATGTCCTGCTCATGCTGTATCGCAAAAGGAGGTGGAACTTTTCAAAAGGAGGGGTAATTTGGGCGCGTCGGGCGCATGGGCACTTGAAGACGGGCATCGACATGACTATAGGCTATCCATGGAAGTCTTGAGATACCATGTCATTCTCGCAAACAGTGGCCACAGCTACCACATAATGTCATTCCTGACTACAAATACAAGAGTTCTTGGTCACCCACCTACGGTCCGTGAAAATGCCCCCCCCCCCGCCAATATCTGATAGAAATCGTCGCCTTTTGAGTGGCCCACAGAAACCATAATTGTGTGATAATTTTTATCTCCTTAAGTTTTGATATGGTTGCGTGCTATCCACAAATAATTGTATCAAGGGTTTATTTTTGGTGAAAGGACCATTTTTGTGACATGATATCTTCTTGAGGTATAACGTTCTTTATATCCTAATAGTTATGAAGTCCTTGTTAACCCTTTACCGTTGTGCTCCAATCGGGGCATATTTGCGGAAATGGGCGGAAAAGCGGACGTAGCACGCCCGCATCAGCTTTCGAAGGATATTGACCCCGTGACCTTAAACTATTGTCTCTCTCGTTAATGTGGCCGAATTTTCGGGTAACAACTTGCAGTTTCGAGCTCCGCGTGAAACAGTAAAGATGGGTGACAGCCGCGCTCTCCTTCTGGGTCCAAAAGGACCCAAACAACGGTAAAGGGTTAAGTTTACTTTACTTTTTTCATTGTAGAGTCTTGCCGAGTTATTGGCTGCCAGTCCAACTACGCCCCTTCAAGACCTTGTCAATGTAACACACATTGTCGTAAGAAAAGGGACTGTTGCAGTGATTACGATGAAATCTGTGGTGGGTATTGCAACATTATATAAAGAATATATGTTTTTCTCTTCAAGAAGTTCCGTCGTCTGAATGATAGGGGGAAAAATGCAAATTTAATCCCAATGATTTGTAGTACTACTGATTAACGGAATAGCTAGCATCACTTCATGCTGCTGGGACTCAGAAAAGCCAACACATGACCTCTTCGTACATCTGCAAAAATATTCTTGAACCGTAGAACTTTCAGTCATGACAAAGTTCTAGCAACAGAATTACACTTTCTTGACTGTAATCCTTTACATGGATACATAACCGCATGCATGGGTGACGATTATGGGAGGTGGGGCAGCGGGACATGTCCCCCCACTTTTTGAGTGAAGGGGACACTAACGTTAAAGTCCCCCCAATTTTTTGTGAACTGAAACTTAAAAGTCAAGTATACCAAAAATACTATACATGTAAGTTATGAAAGATGTGTCCTGCCGATAACGATCTTTTTCTGTATCAATAATTACACGCTTATACTTTGCAAAATTCCAAAATTTGCTCACGCTCCGCGCGCTTGCAGTCTCATTGATGTTCTTTTTTTCACTTACATATCAAACATACATTACTTACCTCTCTCTATGAATGTGTCGATTGCTCGAGTGCATAGATCAGCAGGTGTGGTTATGAAGGAGCACAACATTTAGCAATTTGAAAAAGAGGAATCTTCCCCTACTACATTTTAATAAAATTTGAAATCTTTAGTGAATGACCAGCCTGGCAGACTTAACACATTTTAAGGGAAATGTCTCGGCACACAGTCTGCATGCAACTTTTTCAGAAAAATAAATGATTTCAAATGCAAACATTTTGACACGAGTTCATCACACATTCGTAAAGGGATTCGTCCATTTCCATGGGCGTCCGCAATTGGGGGGGGGCAAGGGGGCACTCCCCCCCCCCCTGGAAAATCAAACTTGTGAAAAAAAATAATTTAAAATTAAAATAAAAAAATTTAAAAATAAATCATCAAAATACCTTCACTCACAGCGTCAGTTTTTACTCGTGAAACATCCGGACATTAGACCAGGAATAGCAAAAGAGAAGATGGTGAAGTATGCTGAATAGTGAAATCGTAATTTGGGGACCATCATTCGTGATATCTATTGGAAATTTGTAATTGTAAAAACTATGCCAAAATTGTACTAGCCTAGTTGACAGGTACGTAGTGTGCATATGGCATCCGACTACTGATGAATGCGTTGGTCTTGGTTTGATCCCGTGCTGATCTCAAGTGGCGGCGCGGATGTAACGGGGATATACAAGGTGAATATGGGGGAGGGGGGGGGGGGTTGTATGCATGGTTCATAATTAGGCAGCGGACATAGGCCTATATAGGCTGTTTGACAGTTGTAAGTTTTATTGTGCGTAGACGTGCGAGGCCGTTACCGAGAGGCAGATTCCCTTCAACAATTTTTACATTGAAAATTCTAAAAATCTTAAAATTACAGACATGAAATTCCTGTTTCAGGGCTGGGTACATTCAGCTTAGAACACTCGCCAAGTGTCGTTTCCGGCCATCTGGAGGGTTAGTAAGGCCCAAAATTTTCTTGTACGCTCCGCGCCAGCTGATGGGAGCGCTCCGCTTAGATAGTGTACACAACTCAACCATCCATGATTTTCCCTTCAACAATTTTTTACATTGAAAATTCTAAAAATCTAAAAATTACAGACATGAAATTCCTGTTTTAGGGCTGGGTACAAGCAGCTTAGTACATTCGCCAAGTGTCGTTTCCGCCCATCTGGAGGGTTTGTAGGGTCCAAAATTTTCTTGTGCGCTCCGCGCCAACTAATGGTGGCGCTCCGCTTAGATAATGTACACAATTCAATCATCCATGAATGATCTGGCCCCCCCCCTTGTAAAAATTTCTGCGGACGCCCATGTCCATTTCGTATTTAGGGCATTATTAGAGAGGTAAAATCACACTGAATTTTTCCAGGTTAGAGACTTCAATCTGGAATAAGAGGTACACCTCAATCCTCTGTCTGCAGATAGTGTATAATAAGGTGTCTTTCTAAACTTCGAAAGGACATATTGTAATGTTTTTTTTTTGTATCAACAATCTTACCCCGGTAGGCCTATGTGCTACGGTGTCTCAGTAACACCAGTGGGGTACCCCCCCCCCCTCGATCTGTGATTTTCCTGCAGTAGATTAAAGTGTGCTTGATTAGTTTATGAATTTTACCTTCTTTCATCAAAAACGGTTCCTTACTATTAGAACTTTTGTGCAAATCCTTCGCAAACTATCACAATTTTCGTTGCGATTCTATTTTCTTGTAGAGTATACCCGGTATTTAAATTCACATTGAACGTATACTCCGTTGAATTAATTACCCACACTTTCAAGACCGTGTTTTGAAACCTTTGGAGTGCCCTAGTAACTGAAAACATTAAAACAATTAGCACCATTTTGCATCTAGCTCCCCTTTTCTCAGACACCCAATGTCTTAGCTACGGGGGCAGGCGGCTCTGAAGAAATGAAGATTTCGGAAATTTGCCATTTGTAAAACCAGTCTAAAATGTGGTTTTGACAACTCATGAAATCCCGAAATTCTACATTCTCCCCAATAAGAGCTTCATATTCGTCATTAGTTGTTTAAAAAAAAAACAAAATTCCCCCCGCAACGCAAATCGCCACTCCTAAGAAAAGGTGCTCGTTCATACCTTCAATTTGGCAAATTTTTCCGAGCTGTGGAAGTGACAAAATCGAAAATTTGGTGCATGTGACACCAGATCATCAAGTGACAGCGCTAACTATAGTGCTTTCTTCTAAAAATTCCAAATTATCTCCAATATAAGCTCTTGACTCAAAAAAATGTCGCCGGGTAGGCGAGTTGCGTAGGCGTTGAACAACATTATGTGTAGCAAAAACGATCTTTGGTCGTCGCTCAATCTCAGATTTTCCAACAGGATATACAAAGTCTTCAGGAATCCCTCAGCTTTTCAAATTTCCTTACAGGAAACTCAGAATCCAAACTTTTCTTGCGATACAAGCTCCATATTTTTAAATATTCGAAAAAGGGCAAAAGTTTCAGCGCGCTTCACGCGCCGCAGATTACGTCCCTACTACAGTGGTTTTCACACTTAAAAATCGTAAAATTTGGATGCTTTCCCACCAGCTCCTCCAGCGAAAATATAAAGCTACGACTCTGAGGACACCTAACCGGGTCCATTCCTCACCCCCGCTTTGAAAATCAAATCGACACCCGTACCCCTGGCCGCAAGGGATTATTTCTCTCTGAAGGGGGGGGGGGTATTTTTGCCCAACTCCCAGGGCACAACTTCTGCCCGGCCTCCCCTGCAACACAAAGGGTGCGAAACTGTTTAGTGCGTCGTATGAGCTAGGCCAAGAGTGGTATGGTAATGGAGTAGTTTAAAAAGCAGGATCAGGAAAAGGTCCCTACCGTTGCGAATTCTTAATTCGTGAAGAAAGCTCAGGCGATGGAATTTTTTGAGAGGCTCTCTACCGCCCTGTATATAACGAATGCGTTTTACAGTAAAATTGCACATGTTTTATTCAGAAAAGCCGTCGTGCAAATGGTTGAAAACGCCCCGAAAGGCGAAATACGCAATAAAATGCGGCGGTGTAGTCGGCAGTCGGGCGGGTAGAACCGACGAAGACGATGGCATGAGAGACAAACCATAATATTCCTGAGAAATATTTGTTTCACATGAATGTCATAGACCACACCCGTCGTAGCTAGTGTAACACTGCAAAGGATCGAAAGTAAAGGATTATTACATTTAGCGTTGATTTTTTATTAAATTTAGTTTAAGTCCGATTTATTACATTTAGCGTTCACTTTTATAACGTTTAAGGTTTGTATAACATTTAGCATTAATTTTTATAACATTACGGTGGGTATAACATTTAGTGGTGATACAAACATTAGGGGCGGAGCTGTGGATAGATTACAGCAAATATTCAATAAAATTAATGCTGAAAATTACTATTTTCACCAAGGAACGTGCTGCTTCTACCTCTTTTCATAAAAGGGAAACATTAAAAAATTATGATAATTTGGCTTTTTTTTATATCCTTAAATTTTGATGGGTTTGTGTTTTCAGTTGGCCACAAATTAATTTACTTGTGTTGAAAAGGATGAGTAGTCTTACTTGATATTTTCCTTGAAAAAAAACTCTCAAATCCTAACTGTCCATAATCAGCCAATAGTTTATTTTCTTCATTGTAGAGTCTTGCCGAGTTATTGGCTGCCAGTCCAACTACGCCCCTTCAAGACCTTGTCAATGTAACACACATTGTCGTAAGAAAAGGGACTGTTGCAGTGATTACGATGAAATTTGTGGTAGGTATTGCAGAATTATGCATGAATTATGGGGCCTTTCCACGAAAAAGACTCGTCGTGTTGATGACAAAGGGCAATTTGCAAAAGTTATTTGGGTGTGTTTTGGCTCCTAAAAACGGACCAGCATTACTTCAGTCTCGTGAAACCACGTGACTTTAGAGGTCATGCACTTATTTGGCACACGGGATGAACTGATCATGCACAGTACGTGTTTACAGATAGACGTGCACGACAGCAGCTTGCATATGGGAATGTTTACCTCTAAATCGCGCATAGCAGGATTTCGCGGAATCGGTCTGTGAGCTCGCACGTGAAAGCGGTAGCCTATTACGTAGTCTACTGAATTAAAAGATTTTTTAGCTTTTTTTTTCCAGTTTGATGTCAAAATGACGAGGGTTTTCCAATCAAACTGAATCTTAAAAAAAGTTTTAGGGTAAGATATGTAAATTTTTATATTACTGGAACTTATTTGACCAATGACACTGGGAAAGAATTATGGCAAGTTTTGTTTGCTACTATCGACCAAAAACACCCTAAAATATGTGTTTCTAATAGGAAAATCATAAAACCTTTTCTTATTTAACTGGAAATTGACGAGCCTTTTTCTGAAGACATGGAAATTAGACTTAGAACAGATTAAAGGGATCTGGTTAAAGAAATCAAAAGTGAGTGAAATGTGTTAATTTATTATGTGTTTGGGCAGGAGGGGGTCAGTTTGTCGGAAAATGTACCATATTTTCATAGTGATTCACACAGTTAAGCGTGTACACTGATCATTCCCATATGTGTGCGAATGGGTTCCTAAACTGGCAAAATAGAAAGACCCGCAACCCAGTGACATAGATTTGACATAGGCATGATCTGTATACACCTTTTCTCAGATCTGCTCATAGCCTGGATAGCCTTATCAACTTTTTTACACTTTTTTGGCAAGAAAATTGTACGTGGACGGTGAAAGGGAATTGTAATAGCAACACATCATCGTGTCAGCCAAACAACATGTAATTGAATAGGCCCATTTTTGCGCATGAAAGTTCATTAGGTGATATTGTTTCAAAACAGAAAGTAAACAATGAAAGAATTTGGATAATGACATTCAGGATTTCACATATTTTTAACACTTAAATAGACGAAAGGGCAAACATATCACTGACATTTAATTGTTTAAATAGCTAAGTACAGAGTCTAGAAAGTCAAACATTAAAATTTTTGAGATGATAAAACCTGGACTAATTGCCCACTTCTGATAGGTATAAAATTTACAGAGTCGTGACAAATTATATCGACTCCCAGCGGTTTTTAACTAACTCATCATGGTTTGTGTAGTCTTCATACATGTATTCTGCCACGCCTTCTTTACAATATGATGCTCTATGCAAAGTAGAATCCGACTTACATGAAATTCAAAAGTAAATGAGATGTTTGAAAATACCAACCGTTCATTGATTCACATTCTCGCCACTGTTAAATGCCACACGTAAACCAACCAATCCCAGTGGAGTCGCATTAACAAGGCAATTAAACTCCATCTGGCTTATTTCGATTGAATGTACAGATTTCCTCCTAATAACACAAACTTTTGAGGTGATGGCTTTACAACTTTGATAGTTGTACACATCTAACTCTTCCTAAAGTTAGCGGAGGCTTTTAAGTTGCCTTCTTCCACCTTACAGCTGTGTCAATATGTGTTTCGAGCTTTTAAACAGTGACTAATGCTTCAACAGCGACTGTTACTAGTATCTCCATGCATTGCTCAATGTCACGCTATTTCTCCACCATTCAGTGCTCAGAGATATCATTCTAAATTGAACCATGTCTTCTACATTTCTCCAAAAGAGACGTGCTTGTTTATGGGTACCACCATCTAGCTTAACTTGTCACTTTAATCACAGGCGTACTAGGCGGGGGGCAGGGGGAAAGACTGCCCCCTCCAAATTTTACCAAGACCTAAAATTCGGCAGGGATCTGGAAAAATTCGGGCAGTCGTTTGAGTTTTAAAACTTGGTTTGTTTCTACTTACACAGAAAACTCCTAGGCGTGCCCGAATTCCTTCAAACACTTGGCCGAAAAAATAATAAAAAAGCATTATAGTCACGGTACAATTTTCATGAAAACTGTAAAAGATACCAAATTCGCGACACATTCGGGCAGCTTATGAAAAAACAATTTTTCGTCAGCCTCACTTCATATTCTTGCGCAAACCTTTACCGGAAATGACACAACATTCGGGCAAAAGTTGCAAAAAAGCTGTGGGATATTTTTAAATGCCAGATTACAAGGGGAGAGAGAATGTTTACAGCCCCCAAAATCTTGCCGGAACAAATCAATCAAAAGCTATCTTGTGACGCACCATATTACTAAATGACAATCACCAATAGTCACCAGAAGGCTGAAACGTACATGGTCGAGAGGTATCTGGGCAGCATATGAATGAGATGACGATTTTGCACTTTTCAAAATGATCCTCTTAAAATTGTGCGCAACTTTTTAACCTGCAGTGCTGTGGAACCGAGATTCGGGCAGTGGTAAACAAATCAGCGTAGCTTGTTTGCTCACTCATACGAATTTAGTGTGAACAAATCTGCAAGTAAGTCTGGCCACAAATTCATGTTAAAACATTTACGTGACAAGCCGGGTTTTTCTCAAACGGCGTTAGTAGAAAAATCATTTATCATAGGCGGCCGGCGCGGGGGGGGGGGGGGCGGGCAGGGGGACCTAGCCCCCCATTATTTTAATTTTTTATGAGATTTTGGGGGGCATAGCCCCCCTCCCATAACTGAATGTCGCAAAATAATTTTTTCAAAAGTAATTAAACAAAGTTGCTTTTTTTACATTTCGGCTATTCTTTGGCTCAAATATTACTTTTCAGAGGGCAAAAGTTGCAAAGCTTCCGGGGCTTTGCCCCCTGGACCCCCACATTTGCGATTACCTGTAGGAGAGTTTATTTTCGCCCTTCAAACAGTTGCAGGGTATTATGCAATTGTGCCCCACTCTGAATTTCGGAATAAACTCAGGTAGGCTGTGACAAGCTTTTTATCTTCGGAATCTCTTGACCTTTTACTCGTCGAGTTTCAGGATGATGGATAATTTTCTAAGAGATTTGGAGTGGCTAAAACTGGCTACATTGGTGTGGATTGAAGTGTGCTCCTAGCATCTGCAATGTTTATACCTCATGGAGGGTTTTTTTTTAATTCCTGGGGATGCACAAGTAAAAATCATCCTTTTTGTGGTGGGTAGAATATTTAGATCTATTAGCTCGAAAAGCTATGATCGTTACTTCAAAGATAATCACAACACAATGCCCGAAATTCTTTCAAGCATTTGCCCGAAAATGGAAAAGTATCATAGTAAGGGTAACATAGTTACGATAAGTTAAGAGATGAAAATATCGCGACACATTTGGGTAGCCTGTGGCTTAAAAGATACAATTATTCTTGAGACTGTTTTTAAATCTTGTGTAACATAATGCCCGAAATGGCCGATTATTTCAATCTTTGCCGAAAAAACAGACTTAAGACGCTATATTTAAAGTACAATTTTCATGGAAAATAAAAAAGATCTGCGACACATTTGGGTAGAATGTGAAAAAAGGTTTTCATCAAAAATTTGCCCGAAATGGTCAAATATTCGGGCAAAGGTTAAAAAAATGCTGTGACGTTTTCAATTGCCAAATTAATTCAACGGATGTACAGGAGGGTGTTCAGGTGCCCAAACGTTGCCATCTATCCTGCTCTAGAGCCAAATACGGGTAATGGTTATGAGAATCGGGTAATTTGTTTTTTCGATACTTTACTTAGTTTCAAGTGAACAATTTTTGTGCAAACAGACCCTCGAATTGGCGACTTCTAAGACCCCCTATAAGCAAAGGAAATGACATTTTTGACAGTGTCTGGAATGGTCAGATTTTTCAAAATTTCCTGCACGCTTCGCCCCAACTTTTGGTGGTGCTCCTTTTAGACCGCTTCATAGCAGAGTATAAGTTTCAAGTTATCATTTTTTACAAAAGGAAACTCAAAACAGCGACTGTTTAGATCCCCATTCAAGCCCGGGAAATGCCATTTTCAACTGTCTGAGGGGTCGGATATTTAAAAATGTTTTGTACGCTTCGCGCCAACCAATGGTGGCGCTCCGTTTAGTCTTTCTGGCTGAATTTTAGTTTGGAACGAAGGTACCTTTATCTGCAATTGAAACTTAAAAACGAGACTGCCTGGATCCCCTTTACATGCCCGGGAAATGTCATTTTTGACTGTCTGAGAAGTACGAATTTTCAAATTTTCTGGACGCTCCGCGCCAACCAGTGGTGGGGTTCCTCTTTGACTGTCCTACAGGCAGAATTAAATTTTTTGGCCAAAATCTTCTGTCCCAATATGCTCCCCTACGCCTCTGGAAATACCTTACTGAGGTGTGCACTGGAACAGCTGCTTGCAACATTCAGCAGGATTCCGGATTTGCCATTCTAGGATACATAGTTCAGTAGAGTAATGAACTGAGCTTATCAGTATCTCAAAAGGGTGTTCTAATCTAAGAAAAATCACAAATTTTTCTCACAAGAACTAGAGACAAATAAACCTGGCAAATGCCATTTCCAGCCATCTGGGAGGTTTTAAAATCCAAAACTTTCTTTGTACGCTCCGCGCCAACTGATGGTGGCGCTACGCTTAGATATTAAACTCCATCCACCCCCTACAAAAGTATCCAGACCCCCATGGACCTCTACCATTTGGACTTTGTCCCCTGAACCCCACCAGGGGCCATTAAGTGGCCCCCTGGGCCCGAGGCCGATTGGTATTTGTGCTTCGCGCAAAATCGGACGCCTTACGGCGTCACCATCATGTCGGCTGCCGAAAACTTGTGCCCCCTCCCAATAAGAAAAATTTTCCACCGCCTATGTTTATATATAGTCGGGAGTTCGGGCCGAGCCACATAGACAGTTGTATCAATTCAGTGGAACTGGAATTCGGGCAAGAGTCGCAACAGAGTCACAGACATATGGTACTCATGTTTTTAATTCCGTTTCGGTTTTCCCCGGGAAGATACAAGACCAGGTAATGTTTTATACATTCCCAGGTGCGGTATATCATTATATTATGTTTTTTTCACATCTCAAATGTTTTTAAGGACGAACCTCAGTTTCCGATTGCTGGATAGGGGAAGAATATATGCATAGTGCCTTGTCAACAGCCTTTCCCCTTCCTTTCTTTCTGATTACACAACTCTAGGGTAATACATCTCACCGTATAGATTCAACTTAATGAGTTGTGGTAACTCTTAAATAGCCTTGGAAGTCCATTTCCAGCGATCTTGGAGGCGTTTTGGGCCAAAATTTTGGGGCGTTCCGGGCCAAGCCATGGTGGCGCGGACCGCTGAGAGTCTGTCCATTCCCCTCCATGAGAGTTTCTGAAGTTTTTCAATTTTCATAATTATATTGATGATAATCTCATGCTGCATGACGTAAAATAGTTTGTAGAACGCCCAAACAAACTCATTTTCCAATGATCACAGCTTAATGTAGTCATCCAATGGTAGTGGTACATTTCATCTGGGAGTTTTCTGACCTTTTTGTAGATTTGCTAATTTTTGGTGAAAATTTTATTGCAAACGAAAGTTTAAAATATCGACGGCTTTGATTTGCTTATAAGCCTGGGAAAGGCCATTTCCGGCTGTCTGAGGGGTTGCGATTTTTCAAAATGTTCTGTATGCTCGGCGCCAACTGATGGTGGCGCTCAGCTTAGATAGTCTTTCGGGCAGAATTACATTTTTCGGGCAGAGAATCCTTTGCTCCCCCCCCCCCCAAAAAACTGAAATGCTCCCGTACGCCTATGACTTTAATTAACGAAAATTGATCTCTTAATATTTAGTAACTACATAGTGAACTGCACTTTGGAAGACATTATGCCTATATCTAGGTTCATGATTGCCAAATGCGAGGCATCTTTGCTATGTATTTGTATAAATTTGCGATTTTCATGAAAAATCTCTTCTCTTCGGTGTGTATGTATGTTACATTCTCTTGGAATCCTGAACTTACAACTGCTCTCTTAACATTTAACCTGGACTATCCGCCATATGACAGACTAAACAATTTCGACACCCGGCCTAGTCTGCTGCAAGGTTATGTCAAGTACTGTAGTTGATTGTGTCACTGTAAAATGCAAAGTTAGTTTGTAATTAATGCAACGACAGCGTATTTTTAACTGACGTCAATTAAGCCAACAGGTTTGGACTAATGTTCAGGATCATTTTTCAATTCAAAAGTCAGTTCATAGTAATTCGTAAACATTCCATGATATGACTGCCATTCTCCTTCAAAGTTAAAAGTAAGCATTGGTACATGAACAACCACCCATTTTCACTGTAGCTAAAAGGCCCAGTTCTCTCACCCCAAACAGAACCAATTCTTCTAACCTTCTTACTTAAGCCCCTCACACAATTGTCTGAAATTCATCCTCATCCAGATACAATCTCAGTTTATTGCTTCAAGGTGAGTATAGGAAAACTCAATATATTAATCAAAACACTCTCAGTACAGTTCATGCTGTGTAATATAAGCTTTGGTACTCTGCATTGTTTGAATTAGCTGTCAGTCAAAGAGCTGAGCCAATTGAGAATTTCGGCACCCCCGTACCAAAACTGTAGTTTGGGTGAGAGGTTTAGCCCTTTAACTTTGAACTTGTGCTATTCCAGTCCCAAACCGCTGGACTAGGAATGAGTATCCATATTCAAAATTCTGGGAATAGAAACCTTGCCGTTTTATTTCTTGAAGCGAATTGATCTACATTCTCCCCGAGAACGAAGAATAACTGACTTGCTAAATCTGTCCCTTTACCCTTCAAGTTCTTGAAGTGAATATGGACTATCTGTTAAGAGTCTCTCCTCACTTTATGTACTCCAGAGTCTTGTCAAAGTATAGGCTGTGGGACGAGGTACGATGAATCAAGACGTTGTCATTGCAACAAAAAGTGTCGTTCTTTCAAAAACTGCTGCAGTGATTACACAGAAGTCTGCAGTGGTACCAGTACCGGTATGTATAGCGTGACAATTCGTTGTATGAACAGTGATATCATGTTCTTTCCTCTACCCTCTCATTTCTGTCTTTTCTTTCCTCTTTCTCTTTGTCCATCTTTTGCCTATCTTTATCTTTTTTATAATTTACTTTGCCAATCTTATTTTCAACGTATCACTAGCTTAGATAAATTTTCTTTTGTTTTTGTAGTCTCCGTCATCATGACGCCGATGTTGAACTTCTACGTTTATGCCTATGTTGTAAAACTTTTGCAGCAAAACATAAGTAGAACTAATTTTGAAATTTATACCTGCCGTTTTTACATGCAGTTTTACAAATTGACAGCATTGTGACTATGACCTTACATCTGAAAGAATTTTTTGTACCATTATCTTTTTATCTCATATACTTTTTTATTCCTATAAGCAATTCATGTTAAAAACTAACTTCTTTTGAAGTCATGATTGGTGTGATGGTTACCCAATGGCATTTATCAGTTTATTGAATCAAGCAAGAAGTTGTATTCGGGCTTAAGTCTATGTTCGAAGCTCAGGAAAGAAGATTTCTTCGTACAATATGAACTTTAAAGTTGTCAATATTTGCAGGTTTCGTCCACTCTGGTCCATTTTGTCGTCCAGTGGACATTTAGCCACGTGCCTCAATATCTTCAATCTTGTGTATGACTAAGTCTGTTGAAGAATTTCAATTGGCTTTACTTCTGATATGAGTGAATTGTGAAATCTCAAAAACGAAAAGACATCACCTTTCGTAACCCTTCATCATTTACGGTAACAGCTTAAAAATATAGCTCAATATTTTTATATTTAAGTCTTAAGCTTGCACGTACACTGACATTCCTTCATTTAAAAGGCAGTAATACGGATTTCATTGTCTTTTATATTTAAGTTAAACCATTGGGCTCTGTAAGCTTACAAATGAACGGAATGGCTGCGAATTTTTTATCAATCTACTTAATACATCTTACGGGATATACCCTAAAAGCACCGGGGTTAAATTAACCAAGATAGGTGTAATCGTGAATTCAACCTCGGTGTTTTAAGAGTGTAAGGAGTCTAAGTGTGTCATACTACCAATTTTTTAATTCTATTCAATGTAATACGAAAACCATATCATAGTCATCAATTACTCTTTAAAGGCCAATACCAAACATAGTTCAGAGTTAACCGCGTTCAATGACTTTCACTTTAATGTAAACCTGAAGCTTAATACGTAATACTTAATATCGAGAGTAACAATTAAAAGATGGAAAAGGCCTTAGTATCAAATTGATCATAAACTGTAAGATACTTTACAATTTTAACTGAAGCACGTAGAAAAAACGAACACAATAGTTTAATAACAGAGACTGAGCACTGTGAAAGTAAGAGCTACAAAAAGCAAACATTACAGACGTTAGAGCCTGACAACTCAGATTAAAAAATGAATAACAACCCTGAAAAATAGAGATACATATAAGATAGATTTTCATAAAAATATCAACATGTTTTTCATCAAATACGCAGATTTAAATGTGTACAAAACTTCCGTGGGCCTTCTCATTCTCTACCATTGAAAAGATGTCTTTCTTACGGGACCCTATTGCAAAGCTACCAGAATGTCTTTGAGGGTACAGAGATGTCGTTCTAAAGTAATTAACGAATGTTTATGTATATTTTTACTGAACATGTAAGTGCTCATACTTCCTAAAAGAAAACAGCGAACTCCATTCGTTACAGTAGGTAACATTCATCTCTTGAGCCTTAACAATTAATGATTGCAATATGAGCAGCACCTTGCAAGACATTGCAAGACTTTTCAGTCCAATATTATTATGTACTACGACATCTGCCTTTGATAGCCTGATACGATGGTGAATTATTGAAATGCTTAGCCAACTTTGCATTCTAAACGTTTAATAGCTTCCTATTGTGTGCAATACACTGATGTTTATAATACCATTGAAAAGTATAAATAGCTTCATCAACTACACTGCGAGGGGAATTTTTAGTGCCCTAGTTATCTCAAACGACTTCCGGAACTTTATTCGACTGCTTGAGCAAGGCCTGTTTTGTTTTCGTTGAAATGTTGGGAGTATTGACTTTATACTGCAAACCAATATTATTACTGTGTTCTAATTACTTTCATTTACTCACCAGGTTCAAATAACTTGGCTGTGGTACTATCTTTGGCGTTTATTTTTATAGTGGTGGCTGTAATCGTTGCTTTAGTATGTTATTTAAAAGTCAGAAGAGAAAGGTAAGTAAGCAGAGATAGCATGTCATCAATGTACCAACTTAGTGAAGTAAGTGTAGGGCTGTTGTTCGGTTAATGCAGGTTGTCGAGCATTGTAATTTGTACACACAATATGATGAAGGAAGACCCTACTTTCCCAGATCCGTTTTCAGGGTAAATTTGCCCCCATAGCCGATTAATCCAAACAAGGTGAAAATGTGGGTACATCTCTTCTTACTAGAGACTTAGCGAGATAACAGCTAGACATAGTTCATCCACGGAAAGTTCAATGACTGAATTCAGTAAGGTCCGTGTAACAGTCAACCTAAAATCGCCGCCAAAACAAATGAAACAAATCCCTCCGTAGCAGATATTACATTGCCTTTTAGCCATCTCACATCGTGCCGCTCTCCCCCCTTCCCCCACTTCAATGTTGATTGGGAAAAACTGACCACTCCTGTTTAAAAAACATGAAACGGGGGAAAGGGGATTGTTTCATTTACTTTTGGCGGCGATTGAAGCAACTCCCTGAATCAACACATGTGGACTGACTGGCTTAACTAGAAAATAGACATGCATCCAATGATTGTATTTTGGGAACAATGGAGGTTTAACTCCCTTTTCCCCTTAGATTTCACAATGGGTAATTGGAAATGATTTCCTGATTTTGAAACCTGAACAAAAAGTTAACTTCTTGTCAACGTTTGATATCTTAGTATTGTGCATTTTAAATGTATCTTGGTCCTTATGGGCCCACATCACTTTACAGTTTACACTGTATTAATAAGGTGCACATATGGACGAGCTATCCATGAAATTTAAGGCATCTCTGAGGTCCATGTAAACAACTAATAAGTGGAAAAAATGCAACAGTCCTACAATAACACTCATGAATGTATAGGCTACCAATGAAGGGGTCTTCAGTATTAACTGGGTGCAAAAATTGCCCCATTTGTGTTAACCTATAAGACGCCGATACAGTTTTAGTTACATGGGAAAATCCGGCCTTAAGCTACCTTATGTGTGCTCCGAGTAGAAGGAATTTACATGGTTTTGTTGTCCATTACATATATCAAACCAGTTATTTTACATGAGGGTCTCAATGAAGGTTCTAATACATGTTATCCTATTCAAAACTACGGTCTTCGGTAAAAGACGGAGTACATGATACATTGTAAGTATGAAATGCCTAAACACTGAACGTTCAAGTGTAAGAGCAGTCGTTCCTGCCTTATTTTCAAACATCATTTTAATCTTAAAATTTCAATTGGCACAGCTATTTGATTGACAGCAAGTTAATAAAATGCCGAGTTTTAAAGCTCATATTACACAACATGCAGAGGAGTGAGTTTTGATTACACAATGAGAATCACCCACTTTGGAGAATTAAACTGAGATTGTCTCGATGAGGATAAGGAGTTTGAGATGTATGTATTAGGGGCAGACTAATTACGTTACACAAAGCCTAGGAGGACGGTTCGGGTGAGAAAACAAGGCCTTTAAAATGGTCAACTTGTACAAAAGTGGCTGTTGGATAACATTTAGGAATGTTTAAACTTGACAGGTTCACAATTCTCTGTTAACCAAGGCCAGTTTTTTAGGGTATCTAAGTAAATTTTAGTTTTTTCTGACGCTTTAAGAACCATGGGTTAACTTGAAGAACGAAATTCACAAGATTACATTATCCGCTATTAAACAAATCGGTCATTGGCATTTTGGTTCAGCAATAAAATCAATCTTCCTGAGGACAACACAAACATTTTCAAGTGCGCTTTGTTCGCATACTCTTAAAAGTATACAGCTCAATGAACACAAGCCAAAAAGAAGAAAACTTTTATGCACAAACATATTCATGAAGTTCATAAGCATGTGGAGAATGGAGAGGGGGGGGGGGGGGTAACGTCACCCGAAAGCGAAATTTATGAGATCAAGTGGGTTTGGTCAATTTTGGGTCGCTGATTCCGAAAATCGAGGGTTTCAGTTTTTTTCAGTTTTCAGTTTTATTCTCAGTTCATCCTCAAAATGAGGTATAAGAGACATAGGTTATTATAAAAGATACATAACACACAGTTTGCAACAAAAAGCTTAAGGCATCAAAATAAGGAAAAAAAGATAAGGAAAAAAGAAAAGGAAAAAAAAGACGTGAAATTACAAACTTAGAAACCTACAGATGACGTCAGATCAGAATAAGACACTATGGAGTGCAATTCTGGAGGGAGGGTATACGGGCCAAATTCGGGCTTTTCTGCGCCATTTTGACGTTTAAATTTCAAAGGGCGCCCTCTATTTATCAAAAATCTCGTTTTCTCCATATATATTTACGGTCCAATCATTAACTGATGTGAGATTTGGTTCTAATATTCTGTAAATATAATGTCAACTTATAAATGCGGGGAAATATTAGTATTCATATTAATACGCTAATTAGATAAGGTCAAAGGTCAAGTAATGATGTTAGCAAAGAAACAGGCCGAGGGTTTGAATCGTGAAAAATTACATCAAAACAGACCTGCCTTACACCCTACAAACACAACAGATACTCATTTTAGAGCAAGCGGCAAGGTTGGCGCTATGTGAAGACCCCCTGCCACCCCACCTAGGAACAACGGACTCCTTTAATTTGAAGACTTAAATTGTATAAGTGTAATGCGAACAACTAGGTTTGTGTTGGTCATCGCGTGATCGTGGTTTGTAAGTTGACTTCTTTCTCCAGTTATTAATTATGTACAATATATACCATTGTAGTTATGGGGAGCAAATATAGTACCAGTGTTGTCCGATCAATGCTTGACATTTATTGCACGAAATCATTCGGAGAGAACAAAGTAATTTCATTTGCCCAGTCTTAATCGGCACTTTTCGAAGAATCGGTTCCCGCTCTATGGCACGCAACCGATTCTGAGAGCCGTGACGACTTAGGCTCGGTTTACGAAATCACCTAAATGTTCTCTCCGAAAGATGTCATAAAATATATGTCAAGCATTGATTAGACAACCATATCGAAAGTTTTTTTACAAAAACGATTATTTGTTCATTTTACACCTAAATTTCTAATAATGCTTCGAACTGATATGTCTAGGTGAAAACAACCCATGAAACACCAATTTTCATTCGAAATACATGATTTTTGACGATTTCAAAATGTTGTGACGTCATAATTGGGGAATTTCCCTAAAATAAAGCATCATTTTATGTCACACAAACACGATTTACGACAAAATTATAGACCCAAATAACAACAACTCTTTTCCTCCTTCTACCTATGACATGCAGAAATGCGTTTAGCCATTTCGATATATTTGTGGTTAGAAGTGTTAATTCTTTAAATTATGTAAATTAGGGGTGAAAAGCAAATTTTTGCTTAAAGACATCAATTCCCGTAAATTAATGTTTTACGACAAAATTAAAAGGTGTGCCCAATCAAAAAAGTATTCACTGTGTGTGTAATAGTATGGACATCACAAATCCAAATTTGCCAGATCTTAAATCACAACCCCAAGCACTACTTTAAGCGAAAAGCCGAACAATAACCAAACGCCCATACACTGTAACGCATTTGTGAAATAAATAATCGAAACTTTTCGCTATAACTAGAACTACATCTGTCCCCATAACTACAATTGTATTTATTGTATATAATAAATAACTGGAGAAAGAAGTCAACTTACAAACCACTTTCGTGCGATGACCAACACAGCCCTAGTTGTCGGCATTAAACTTATACAATCTAAGTCTTCAAATTAAAGGGGTCCATTGTTCCAGATGAGAAAGGAGGGGGTCATCAGATAGCGCCAACCTTGCCGCTTGCTCTAAAATGAGTATCTATTATGTTTGGCTTCCTACATCTACACATAAGCATATGTACATATATAAATATGTTCGTGCACGCATAAAATTATTCTTCTAACAAAATTCGGTTGCTTGCCCCTAAAATATCTTACCACAAAAACTCTCCTGACCATCCCGTACCGCCTCTTTAAAGGACACAATCGCTGACAATCTAAAACGCACGTAATACAGTATAGTCATGTACGCGTGTAAGATCATGTTATTTCAGTGACGAAAACATGTTAGGCCATTCATTTTACAGTAACAGTAAATCACATTTGTAACTATATTGGCCCTCTTGACAATCATCTCCGACTAAGGGGAGTTTTACTCGCCTGTCTCATGACCTGATTGTGGGACCCTGTGTATTAGAAGCGTAACGGCGATTCAAGACCTTTGCGTAAAATGAATAATTGAGGGTGTTTGGCCACCTGCACTGTTCTGAAATTATTTATTTCCCGGTAATGTAAAGAGTGTTAAATCATTTTCTTAGGAATAACCCCATCTCCATGAAAAAAAAAATTACATTTTTTTTATTTTTTATAGGGCCCAACGTTTATCTAATGAACTAAAAGACAGACACTACTATGAAAT
Source organism: Holothuria scabra (assembly GCA_037179385.1). Taxonomy (NCBI): domain Eukaryota; kingdom Metazoa; phylum Echinodermata; class Holothuroidea; order Aspidochirotida; family Holothuriidae; genus Holothuria; species Holothuria scabra. The sequence goes on from CM074191.1 coordinate 44,096,786, forward strand.
TGACGTTTTGGATCAGAGGACATTTGGAGTGAATGGTCAAGTTGGTAGTAAGGTAAATGACAACTGGGAATGGAACACGAAAGAGAACATATCAACTGCATCTCATGATAGACATGGCGGTGGAATTGTAAGAAACGTGGCATATCAAAGTTATAATTCAGACAATTGATTACCGTAATTAGTAAGTTGCGGCAACTCCATTTTTGTTCCTAACCAACGGTCATAAGGACAATATAAAATAAGCAGTTTGCTTGAATTTGAAAGGTCCGTGGTTCAAGCTTGCAAACCTAGAAACTGAGGCCATAGCAGCTGACTCATTAGCCCGCGGGGCGGACGAATTTTTTCGTTGAGCTCATCGCTACGAAAGGGGGCAGTCTAAAGGGGGCTGCAGCCATAGAGGTGCTACCCAGGCTACTGACTCATATACCTCTGGGAGACACAGTGCAGTGATGCATTACAAATGGAACCTACTACCATTGTGCTTGGTGTTCAGTATAAACAATTTAGTAGGGAAAACAAGTCAGTGAGCCACAACTGGAAAAAATGCCGTGGCGGCGTGACTTAAGCCTATTGGTTGTCACGAGCTTACCAATTTAGGTGCTGTCTCCATGGAGCACTCCATGCAACGTGACACATGGTTACGAAAAGTTCACTGATATGATAATTGAAGCTAAGAGAAGAGCAAGCGCCATTTTTTCCTCGGTCTGTATGGAAGAATCACCACCAGTCCCTCACCCACATTTTCCAGAATGCCTCTGGTATACATGTTATGGGATGACGATGAAGCGAAACGTACATGAAGTACATAAAATTGCTTAATAAATTAACTCTGTTCTGGAATTCAAGAGGGTGCTCACTTTCAGTCTGGTTGTTAACTGGGGTATCAATCTTCGTTGAGGGGACAGCAATCCCGTTCGAGCATTCGAGCAAAGTGTTAGTTTGCCTCTTGACTCGTCGTAGAACAAATTTGGAAAAGGCGTGTCTTTGAGTTTGTAGCATGGTAATACGGAAAATGTATGTAGCCGAACAGCTTTAAGGGTCGTGAATGCTTTTGAGATCTCACTCACTTTATTATTCATCATATCACTTGAACAGAGCCAAAACTATATTGAGATTGTAAATATACTGACAAGCCTTTAATATTAACTCCGGAACTTTCCGGAAATGCTGGATGGAAATCGTATAACAAATACTAATACAATTACTTCGTTTAAAATTATTATTTGTGTAGTGGTCTACTCCAGAAAGAGCTCAATATGAGGAATGAAAGTAGGCATAAAAGGGAATAGTTTTCAACATGTCTCCACCTCTTGCCAGTTTGGAGAATTTGAACCCTGTGTTAAATCTAAATAATTCAACTGTCGACTCAGATTTTATCCTTGAAGAGACAACTAATTGAATAAAAATAAAAAAAAGAAGAGAAGTTATGTTTCGGGGTTCGATTAAAAAAAAAAGCAGAACACTTTAAATCAAAACAATGAACTTAGTAGTTCCCTAATAGAGTGAAAAGTGAGAATTCACTTTATTAGAGTGTTAATTCAATTCCGGAAGAGGGAAATTCACTCTAAGAAGAGTGAAATTCACTCTAAGAAGAGTGAAATTCACCCATAGAGGAGAAAAATGCACTCTTCTTAGAGTATCTGCAACGATCCCCCTTTTTTAGAGGGATCACTGTAGGCACTCCATTCAGAATAAAAGTTCTCTCTTTTGGAGAGAATTCAACCTTTTCTGGAATGACTATCACTATACTAGGGGTGAGTTCACAGTTTTCACTTAAGAATAAAGTGACTTAGTTCACTAGAGGGTAATTTCTGTTACCTAATAGGCCTGTATAAAACTTTCAGTGTAATATTAACTTACGATAAACGTGGGACGAAAAGTTCCTTGTTGAACAAAACTTGTATATTTAAATATGTCCAGCAAGAATTTAATATACAAAAGCAAAATATGGAACGTATGACTTCTTCGGTCTGTAAATGGTCTGAAGGCCATGAGGTTGGTCGGTTGGTCGAGTGTTGTCCTTCAGTGGACGTAATAGCTCCTTCAGGAAGCAGATAAAGTTTTGGTTTCGCCGAACGGCCCTTTGCCTTAGAGTCTTGAGGAGAAAAATATCAAACAATGACGTTTTCCTCGATAAGATAAGACGGTTATTACCAACAGGATAAATACAAGGAATGATGGGGGGGGGGGGGGGTAGATGCCAATAACTGTCTGCAGTTACTCTTGATCATCAAACGAAAATCCTTTCATCTTTTAATTTCAAAATTCAGCTATCTCTTTCCAGTAGGCGTCGATCTTTACTGGAAAGGTCTAAAAGGGGGGAGGGGGGCGACTGAGTATAAATCTCAAGTCAATTGGTGATGTTCCAAAAAGGAGGGGACATATCTTTCACGTCTCCCCCAAATCGACGCCCATGTCTTTCCATAACAGAGACACTTAAAGGATATATGAAACGGGAAATAGAGACAAATATATTTTTAGATTAATGTGTGAAGTACAGAAATACTTTAAAAAATGCCATTATGCTAGAACACTGTTCTGTCATAATATGTCTTAGCAAATTCTAGTAGACTCGATGTTTTAGCATAAGTGTTAAGGGATCCTCAATTAAAATTTTTCCATTTTTATTTAGGCCAAAAATTACAAAAAGATCGGCGGAAAGCATAATGCATCTTGATTCATTCTTAAAGATAGTTAATATTAACGTTACCTCTTTGCATATAATTTCATAAGAAAGCCGAAAGGAAGAAGACAAAAAAAGAAAGTTAAATATCCTGTTTTCCTTCTTTTATTACTGCGATACCTTTCTCTTTCACTTAAGATATCCACCTTAACAACAAAATCTGAAAATCGTTTTGTGAAGAAATGATTTTCCAGCGTATTAAATAACCTATGTATCGTATGACCTTTAATGTTGGACACACCCATAGATCGTTTCCTGCAGCTGATGCATCAAAAGAATAGAACAATAACATTTTTTGCCAATGGATTTGCTTGCGTAGGAAGTCCTATTACCTGTATTAAAAGTGACCAAATTTCAAAGTTAGGAAAAGGAAGCAAAGCGTTTTCAAGTAGGAGGCAAAATCTTATCCCATAATGATTTTCTTATTTACAGAAAAATATCACACAAATATTGCATTACTGAAATTTTTAAAGTAAGGACTAACTGTTTGATCATGTTATTGCATAACAGTTATAGTGCAATAGAATGCTATAGATATCAGAACTATTAAAGCTTTCTTATGTAGCCTACATGTTAAACCTGACAATGCATGTTGCATATTGTTGCATTATTTCCTCTATCGAGAACAAGAAAGGTATCCAGAAAACGCGTTATGTATTTATATTGAGCTTCAACAAGTTCGGGTTAAAGTTTGAACAACCTGATGTATATCTAGAATCACCATTCTTTTAGCACGTCTCATCAAGTTTAAGCTTCAGTAAGTTCGGTTTAAAGTATAAACAACCTGATATAATATCTAGAATCACCAATCTTTTAGCACGTCTCCTAATGCAATATTAAAGTTATGATGACATTTATAACATAAAGTATGTATTCCAGCATACGGAGCTAGGGTACTGATGAAAGTAAAAGAAAGCATCAGTTGGACTATTTTAGATCTCCGAGGCAGTGTCTTGATCTAGAACAATAAGTCTTGCATTTTAGAAGACACTATTCCTTTGAAGATGACCTGTTGTGTAGTGGAAATGCAATAAAAATTATGCTGGATTCTGGATGACGTCACTAAAATACTCTTGTCTTAACTTCGGTTGCGAACTGTCACTGCACCGTCGATAATGCGAATGTTTTCGATGCGCTGTTGATGATGTGACATCATCGATAGTGTGACGATCGGTTCGCAATCAAGGTTACGACTATGCCAAGCCGTGTTGGACAAATACACCATATTTTATCCCGGTATTAATTCGAATATATACCAGTATTCATTCTATTTAAAATACCGGTATGTGTTCGAACCAATCACAGGACAGGAAAATATACCGGTATTAATTCGAATTTATACCTGTATTAAATATAATATATCCCGGTATAAATTCGAATTTATACCAGTATTAATCCAAATTTATACCAGTGTTAAATCGACCAGTCAGAAAGGCTGAATATATACCAGTATTAAATCGAATTAATAACAATATTTAATCGAATTTATACCAGTATTAATTCGTGTTAATACCGGTGTTAAATCAATCAATCAGAAAGCCAGAATATATACCAGTATTAATTCGAATTTATACCAGTATTAATTCGAATATATACCGGTATGAAATCAACCAATCAGAAAGCCAGAATAAATACCGGTATTAAATCGAATATATCCCGGTATTAATTCGAATATATCCTAGTATTAACTCGAATTAATACCGGTATATATTCTGCCTTTCTGATTGGTTCATTTAATACTGGTATAAATTCGAATTAATACTGGTATAAATTCGAATTAATACTGGTATAAATTCGATTTAAAACTGGTTTATATTCGAATTAATACTGGTTTATATTCGAATTTACACCGGGATATTTTATATTTCATACTGGTATATATTCGAATTAATACCGCGATAAAATATGGTGTATTTTTCCAACATGGCTTGCCATTTACGACAAGGGTTATCTGTGAAGTCATCCAAAAATCCGACATAAATTTCATTTCATTTTTAAGACTGAGACGTCAGGTCATATTTTTATTCAAGATCTAACAGACCTCTTGCAGTTTTCCCTTATAGCAACAGATTGAATGAGCACTTATAATCAGCCAAAGACAAAATGAAATCATGGAAGGTATGAAAAGCTATGGAGTGCAGGTTATGGAAGTTCAGTGCCTTGCAACTTTGACCAGATAATGGGTGATGAGGAATAGTGTGAAAGTTGCTTCTATTGGTTGAATATGTTGCCTTTGGAACGAGGAAAAATATTAATATATGTCAATATACATGTCAATATAAGTTTGATCAGATAATATGAAGTAAGGAAGGGTTTGAAAGTTGCTTCAATTAGTTGAATATGTTGTAAGATGTAAGAACTAGGAACTTTATTTAAGCTTGACAACTTTCCTTGAAGATACAATTAAGTAGTTGCATAGTTACGAGAGCTAAAACTGATGACACTTGGAGTGTTATAAGCTCACAAGTAATGTCTTTTAGGGTGCGTAACCAGTTTGAAACTTTTAGATGTTACCACATTAATGTAAAGTCTTTTGTTTTTCTTAAAACTTTAGAGTTAATTTTCTCCTCAGCAATCCCATATTATTAAAATGTGATTGCAAAAGTGGCATGAGAACTTTACAAACGGTGCATCCCCTACAGGGAGGTCTTATTCCTATCAACTTCAAGCTTAAGGTCAACACAGCAGTCTGATAAAAAAGGGAAACAAAGCATTCCTTGTCAATGTGAGGAAGTGATATAAGCTCTGCTGCCCTCAAACTTACTTTGGAACACAAGTCTACTGAAATCATTTATTAATATCTTGAGAAGCCCATGTCCTATTTCAATGGAACTTTCACCACACTGTGTAGATTTGGTTCCTCTTTCACATATGAAAATTAGATTTTTGCTCAAATTTCCTCTTTAAAGGGAGTAAAGCAGGTTATGTGAGTTGTACAACAAGAAAGTCATAAATTATTGCGCAATTGACCAATTTCTTTTAAGTGAAGAAATTTCAACATTGTATTTACCCCTCAGGAATGTGCCATGAAGATGACAGTTAGACTGTCAGAATTCATTTTTCATGCTCTTGAATATATATATTTTAATTTTTTGACTTGAGGTACACTTTCAGTCCTTCCCCTCTCACAATTCCTGCGCATGCCACTGATTCTGACTGGAATATTCGTGCCTGAAGACATTCATCAAGTCTGTCATGTTTTTCTAAGGCTAGCCACACGCTTACACCAGTACTTCCATGCTTACAATGACGGCTTTACACACCGCAACTCAACTCGACCGTCGATGTCCAATAGTCGTGTAATGTGGGTGATTTAACGACTGCGATTGACAGTTACCAGGCCAGTTTTTAAGTCGCGCGGACTTCAGTCGGGAAGAACTAACATGTTGGTTCTTCCCGACGAAAGTCGGTGCGACATGAAACTGGTCTTAACATTGCCAGTCACAGTTGCAGAGACGATAGAGTTGAGTTGCTGTGTGCAAAGTCGTGTAGTGTGCGGCTAGCTAGAGAAGGTGCTTATGTTTTCACTCTCGTTCTTCCATTTTAGCACCCCCAAAACCTAGCACCCGGGACACGTCAGTGGCAAGCTAAATGCTCAATAATTCAAAATACATGGTTTGTCGACCGAAAAAACATGTTTATCTACCGAAAAACCATGTTTATCTACCACAAAACATAGATTTTCAGTCGAAAATCCATGTTTTTTTTTCTGAAAAACCATGTTTTTTGGCCGATAATCCATGTTTACCGGGAACACCATGTTTATCGGCGATTAACCATGTTTATCGAACAAAAATACATGGTTTATCTCCGACAAACTTGGATTAACGTTGATAAGCCATGTTTATCGGTCGATAATCAATGTTTTACTGCGAAAAACCATGTTTATCGTCGATAAACATGGTAAAACTTGGATTTTCAATCGAAAAACATGGTTTATCAACGCCAATCCAAGTTTGTCGGCGATAAACCCTGTTTATCGGTTGATAACCCAAGTTTATCTGTGATAAACATGTTTATCGGTCGAAAAACATGGTTTTCGCCGTAAAACATTGATTATCGTGCGATGAACATGGTTTATCAACGTTATTCCAAGTTTTTTGCCGATAAACCATGGATTTTCGATTGAGCATTTGCTACACATACTTCCTCTGCCAGTTCCAGCGGTTCACCGCAGGGGTTGTGCCAGCGGGGGGTGGGGGGGGGGCATGCCCTCCCGCCGTCGGTAAACAATTCCCCCCCCCCCCCCCGTCGGGGAAGGTCGGAGTTTTGTCGCGGAGGCCTAAAATAATAAAAAAAAAATAAAAAGAAACCTACAAAGACTTAAGTTAGTGGATGGGTGAACATATTTTTTGTTTTAAAATGATATTTTAATGCACATGGGAATCGATTTTCAATCACTTCTTCTTTGCTCCGTTGTACCAAATTCCATGTACCCGTGTACGGTTTCAAATTTTTGAAGCACCATATAATAAGCTTTCGAGAGGTAATTCTTGTTGACAAGGTTATTGGAAGATCGTGTATCACACTCCACTCGTACGGCATGACCATTGCAGTGATAATCTACACTCTGCATTAATTAACAAGTGTAAGCCGTAGCATGTCACACGGCATCCCCTCTAGTAATTTTTACAAAAAAGTCAGCGAAACTATTTTAAATTACTTGGGATTTTTGAGGTTCCACATGAGCACTGAGTGTGATATTTCATAAGGAAAGACATCTGTAATCCCAGTTTAATCATACCGTTACATTTAATAACTTTACCATATATGTTGTAGACCTTTGTACTAGGAGCAACGTGAGTCCAATGGCCTTGTGAACTAAGACTAGAGGCCACTAGAATTACTGCACTCAAAGTTATATTTGCCTCTCACGTGTTTTAGTGTGCATAAGGGGGGGGGGGGGGGGTCGTATGAAAAACAATACTAGGGAAATTGTACAATTGTCGTTAGCGTTTAGACAGTTATGTGGGATATAGGAATATGTAACTGAATACGCGAGTTTTATTATCCACGCAAAGTACATGAAATTATTCCAATGTATACCAATAAATTTACGTTAATGCAAACATATGAGGAGACATTGATGTAATGTACTGCATATGTGCCACCACCGACATAATTCCACTATTGAAGGAGAGAGCATCTTATGCATACCTTACCGACCATGCGCACGTTTGACTTCGCAATCAATGAGATCAAAGTTATTTCCACAATTCTGAGTGGATTTCATTAAAAAGTTGTGAATTGGTCTTATTTTCGATTTGACCTTTTCTTGGGTTTTCACTCTTAAATCATTTCGTTCATCCCCGATGCATGATAATTTTAACGAAATAATATCATTCCATTTGAATGTTAGGCTGTTACATTTCGGTACAAACTACACTTAGCTAGGCTAGAGGAGCTTGGGAAAATTAGTATCATCGTGTAATTTGAAGCACAACGTGGTGTGTAACATGGACTGCTGGTCCGCATTAAACCATGTAGTGTGAAAAGTGGACCCATCCAAAGTACACACACGTGGGCGCTTAATTACACGCATGAAAATGAATGCCGGCGCGATAGCAGCACCACTATTCTTTTACTCCTCCCCAGTTTCTTTTATTATGGCCTTACTGTTTTAGGTATTTGGGTAATTCCCATGCAGTGGTCCTATGACCAACCTTGGTCTATGGTGCTTAATTGGCCGTACATGGCGGCGTCGAATTTGGAATTGGGTGGGAAGGAAACGGCAAAGGACAAATGTATTTTATGTGAAAATACATTTTTCTCCCAGAATTTAACACTAAAAGAGGGGAAGGGTGTAAGTAGAGGGCTTCCGGTTATCAATTCACATATTCGAAAGGATTTGAGTAATTTTGCAGCAACATATGGCGACCTTATCATTTTACACGCATGGTGGTTCATTTTACACCATGTTGGTTCAAATTGTACATAAGTGGTGTAGATTGGACGACTTTCACAACTTTCTGTTTAAACTTCTACTTCCCCATTAAAATTTGAGTAGTGTGTCTACTCTCCTACAAATAGAGCACTTCATTGCTCTCCTAACACTGCCACAAAGAGCAGTTTGGTTGCGATATCAGTTTTCATGTGGATTCGTCAATAAGGGAGCCCAAATTACTCGGCTTTTCCCTATGTTTCATTAGTGAGGTTTAGATTTCACGACGCAGCTGAAATGTAATGACGTCACCTCCTGCGTTTCCCCGATCATTTCACAACTTGGTGTTGCGTTATTTCGCGTTGCGTTCGAAATGGCATAGGTACAAATGACGTCATTTCGCTGTAGGTGAGGTCCGCGTCGTAAAATCTAAAGCTCCCTTATAATGATTCACGTTTCAACAAAAGATACCACATTTTCTCATAACTCCATCGTTCCTTTTCTTTTTAGACGTGACAAAATCTGAATTTTCTGATTCAGAAACATGACTAGCAATAAGCGATTTCGGTAATTGGTTGCCGCCTGGAGTTTTAGGGCACAGAATGGGATATACAAACCCAGCTCAGTACGTAGCCTACAGGGTTCCTTTGTGTTCGTCAGTACGTCCATGCAACACCATCTAAGTTTCTAGCTAAGTTGAACGAAAATAGGGGTTTCAGTGCCTCTTGTCGGCACATTGAAATGCAAACTTTTACACCTAAAGACAATTTAGACGCAATCCAATGCAAAAAACCACACTGTTTAAAATTTCTGTAGATCAAGTTACAGAACAAAAAAAGAAGTGCATAAAGAAAACAGAAAAACTGCTCTCAATTTGTTTAAAAAATGACAGCACTTTTTACACATCCGTTTTGTATTTCTTAATTTTTTTCTGTGAATCTAAAACATATCTGTGACATTTTTAACAGCGCACGCTTGACACCCCTCCTTATGTTGTGGAGGGATAAAGAAAGAACGATGTAACCAAAATTTTTATGCATGTGGCAAGAATAACCCTTAGCCAAATGCAGCACCTCTGCAGCGCTCTCTACATGTTTGCATAGTTTTTATCTCTCCTTAATGTATTGAGCAAACAAGCTCCCAATTATTCCCATTGAAAACAACTTCCTTATCAACAAATTGCCAGAGCCACTTGCTGACAGCTTTTAATTGAGTCTATTGTTTGAGGGACTGGATAAGCACCACTGCCCAACCTTTCAAAAATAAACGTTCCGAATAAACTAAAACAAAAACCCGCCGAGACCGCTACTTGACGGGATTTTGAGTTGCTGCCATTTCAGTAGAGGGCATTCTAACGGCAAGGTAAACTCGGATTTTGGAAAATGTGTTGTAGGTGCTGGATTGATTTGTTTATCCCAACGATTTAGAGGATGTGCGCATGTGCATGACCACCAAAACAAATTGCCGAACTAGACTATTCTTGCTTGTTTAAAGGGTCGATCCTCTCACCCGAAACTTTAATTTTTATAGGGGGTAATAGAAGTTATAAGTTGGCTCAGCTCTTTTATTGGCAGCTAATTGAAACAATATAGCGTACGAAAGCTTACATTACACAACATGAACTGTAGAGAGAGTGTTTTGACTTTACACAATGAACTTTTTATGCTCACCCTTAAAGGGAAATATTGTGTTTAAAGATGCTCCAACAAAGAGTACAAAGAATATGGCCCAGACACTATCCAACAATTCAGTCTTAATCATAAGCCCCAAACAACAGCTGCATCTCTTCAAAATGATATGCATTAGAAGAACCATGGATGTTGCATCATTTGAAATGTTTAAGGTTTAGATGGACAAATTATTCTTGAGCAACAAACAACTGATTTTGTATCTGGGCTGCAGGCAACTTATTTCTTGAAAAGAAGGCTATCATACTGTCTTATTTTTGATAATCTATCAACCTGTGTCAAAAAATATTAGTTTTAAAAGGACGAATTTTTCTTGCAAAACAAAAGCAATATTTACCTTTAACAACAAACTGAGATTGTGCCTGGATGAGAATTAATTTCAGACATGTGGGAGGGTTATGAGAATCGGTGCTGTTTGGGATGAGAGAAGTGGGACTTTAAAATCTTTACTGGGCCTCTCTCCTACTGTCATAATACCATGTGGTATTTCAAAAGAGCAGCACATACATGGGCCACTGACTCTTGCGGGACGTAAGCTTACTTAGCAAATCTAGGGACGTCGGTAATACCACTACCCTGGTACCACAGAAGGTTCTTTGCTATTGTTCTACAATCAGTAACATTGTTGATCGTTTGTTGTTATCTGAGTCCAAAGATTTAACTTTGAGTCTGCCTCTTGTTTTCTTTTTCAATCTGCCCCTTAGACTGACAAACGACCTACAATCAATCTCAAATAATAACAAGTGCTGTACGCCACCATTCGTTTGTTAACTACCGACCCATTCGCTTGATTTTAAACCGAACTGAAGTAAGATAGAACTCATCATGTCCATAAGTGTTGTGTGCAAAAAAGCTGGGTACCTACTCGAAGGACCACACTGGGACGGCGCAAACAATCTTCTTTACTTTATAGACATTTTTGGTAAAGCTATCAACAAATGGGATCCTGTGCGAGACACTATCGAAAAATACGATGTCCGTAAGTAGTCACCAAACAGCCAAATCGTATTATTACTTCATGTGCCAGGTAAACACTTTCGGGCAATAAATGACATGTGATCAGCTTTATTTTTCCAGGGTTGTAGCGCCCCTCTCACTTATCACGTGGTATATCTCCGATTTGGAATATCTAGGGGTAGTTGCTCCTGCTTTCGGCAAGGTACGGCCTCGGTCTGTACAGGCCTACGTTGAAGTACGGCACTTATATGTCTCTTTGACATATCCGTGCAACAGCTATTGGACGTAGTAAGACATTGGCATGTGGTCCTGTGCACTAAGGCCAGAATTATGAGGTATTCTATGGCAAAGTTCCGACTATTACCAATCATTTTTTAAGATCTAGAGGAAAAGTCGTAAATGTATCACCGTCACCTTTTGAGAATATTACGATTGAAAATGTACGGACCTGAAGTGGTCCTATAGGCCTACCTAAAATTATATTCTGGTTTATATAACCTGGGCGGTATATATTCGTCACCTAACGACTAGGCCTACGGTACCTCTTCAAAATTGTTAGGGGAACGTTTGCGTTAACAGAATCTATTCAAGTTTGGAAAATAAAAACGTAATCGTTGTGAGTACAAATTAGCTCGTCAAATCAAAGGCAGTGGCAAAATATGTGTCAATTTGTAAGTTTAGGCCTACTGAAACAACACAAACCCTCTCTCAATTCTCTGCACGGGAAGAAGGTTCCGTAATTAGTTTCTATGCATGACCATATTTACTGACAACACACGAAATGAAAAGCAGTGGTGGTATGCAGTGTTTCAGGTGTCAAAAGCTCATGAAACTGATGAAACGACGTCACGAGTAAATAAATTGTCTTGTGACCGTTAACTATAATTATAATAACTATTATTATAGTTTGTTTTAGTACGTTATTCCAATTACATTGACAAAACAGGTCTTTTACCGGCATTTTATGATCATTGACATATGACATTTTGAAAGCTGAGAACGGTGATCGGTCAAAGAAAATAAACAGGACAATATAACTGACCTTAATTTCTTTGCTCATTCAAAATGTTGGTTGTAAATAAGTAAGCCCTTATCTACTGTGGTCTCCACTCACCACTGATGACAATGCAATTGACCCTGCCAACTATACAAACTGGCCGGGGTAGAGACGGTGAATGATTTGTCTCTCAGCTTTATCAAATCTTATCAAGAGGTCATGAGAGCGCATAGTCTGATAGTGGACTGTATTTGCTTAGCCCTTCTTTACACAGAGGAAGGACATGATGAAATTTAGGTAGTTGGGCTAAAAATGAGCTTAAAAAGTGTACCTCAAGTCTAGAGTTTTAAAAATATGTATTGCTTAAGTTGAAAATACAACTTATTCAAAATCGAAACAGTCTATTGCGCAATAATTTGTTACTTCCTTGCTGCATTACTCACATGATCTTTTTTATTTTGCTTTGAAATTAAAAATGTTTTTATGACCTTAAACCCTTCCTGTTTTCTTGCACATTATGCGGTAAAGAGAGTGCTGGTAGAGTAAGATTGCTATCACTCTTTGGCAGCTGCACAAGGTGCAGTAGCGTTATAGAAAAAAAAACGAAAGAAATACAACGACTGTAATGTGAGTAGTTCAGCAATGACACCACAAATTTTTGCACAATGTGGCATTTTAAATAAAGTGAATAAACATGTTCTATCTCAGCTGGGGGACGTCGCTTGAAGATGAGAGTGAAACTCTTTGAATTAATTTTTCATCCACTGTTATATATAATTTTGAAATTTTAAACTTGATAGTCAACTCCCGCTTCCTGTTGGACAAGTGAGAATAAAGCTTGTACAGATGCTTCGGAACGTAGTGGAATATGTTTGAAGTGTACCTGTAAAGTGTAGAATTTCAAAGATAAATATACTATTTAGAGTTTGGAAAATGTGTCCTTTTCATCAAACTCCTATGACTGTCAAAGCTCGTTCCGTTACTGAGCTATGAAAAATATAGAAATTTACATACATAAATTTTTTTTCAAGTGCAATGCTCCAAAGTTGTTTTGTTCTTTAGAAATTCAAAATGCTAGTATGCGCACTTGAACTTGGTTTTTTATTTTTTGGCATTGCATTATGTCCGGAAAGGACTTTTCAAGGCATCCCACGTATAGGAACCCTAACCCATTAAAATAAGTTCGACATCATATTTTGACCGAAGGTGCGGAAGCATTCGGAAAAAGAGAAAAAGACTGCAGTTTGAGTAGAACAACAATGACATCTCAAATGATTGTAAATGTACTATTTTCAATATAAATAAACTTTAGAAGCAATCCCAAACCTACATGGAAACAACAGCCGGCTCTAACAGATTTCTCCTCATTTCGCTTAAAAGTTTCATGAACAGTAAATTAGGACTCTATCATAGCATATTGCTTACCCATGACATGTGACGCAATCGTCCCAATTGGGATGACTGACCGTGTGTTTGGCCTAGGGAACACTGGTCCCCCCGTCGGGGAAGGTCGGCGGTTTCGTCGGGCAGGCCTAAAAGATAAAAAAAAAATTATAAAAAAACACAAAGACTGAAGTTACTGGATGGGCCATTGAAAAAAATTGTTCTGTAATGCTTTTTTAATACATATCGGATCGATTTTAAATCACTCCTTAACTCTGTTAAACCTCATTCTATGTGTCTTGTCCTATCTCTCTCCCGTCGAGAAAGGACGGGGAGGTCAAAACATGGAAAACGTCAAGACTGAAGTAACTGGATGGATGACCATATTTTTTTCTTTTTAAACTATTTTTTTCTTTTGTAACGCTTTTTAATGCATATCTAAATCGATTTTAATCACTTCTTACTAGTTTTTCTATCCCTCATCACATCTTCAATCCGTGCGCGCAAGGTCACGCCTCCGTCGGAGACGGGCTACGCACCCCCTGTTCTTGAGAAAATCCACTTTCGTCGGGGAGCCTTCATCTGCAGACCCGCGATAAAAGATGTGGGTCCGTAGTCACTCGGACGACCTTCTTAATCTTGCATACTAGAAGACCATATTCTTCAAGGAAACTCAAAATTTCGAATTCTCCTTACAAAAACGGACGAGAGGTTGTTCATGTGCGTGCAGTACCCAATGGTCTGCCATGCATCTGACCTGCCCGGACAACCGAATTCTAACAAAGGTAATGAATATCGGCCATGTCGTTTTCAACTACACATAATGATAAACAGTGGTGTGAGAAAATCTCCCCATAAGTCTGACTGAGAATTTATTTGAAGTCACCATGTAACGTGCCGTATTTTCAAATACGTTTGGAGTTAAAATATTTCTAGTATGGAGTTCGGGCAGTCACGTTAAAAATTTCATCTATTTATCGGACCTTGCCACTGAATTCAAGGAAGATTCTTAACAGCTTAATACAGTCAAAAACATTACAGTATGTTTTCAATTCCGTTGCATTGTTTCCTCCCGAAAAGAGAAAAGACCATTAAATCTAATTGTAGCAGTACCTTTTATCTGGTACTTTTCTGACCATTAGCAAGTTGGTTTTTTTCTCTTTTTAAGTGAAACTTTCATTTTAAAGGAAAACTCAAATAGCCACTGCTTCATTTCTAGTTACAAGTCTGGCAGTCTGGGAAATGCCATTCCGGCTATGTTAGGGGTTAAATTTTTTTAACAATTTCCTCTACAGCTCCGCACAAATAGTGTTTAAGTCGAACAGATAACTGAACAGAACAATGCATGCTTGTTAATTATTCTTCGATTTTGGGCAGTATTATGAAGTGAAAATAATTTTATTGCGAAAGAAATCTGAAAGTAAGGACTTCTTTTGTTCAAGTTACGAGCCCAGGAAATGCCATCTCTTGATGGGTTCTCAAATTTTTTAAAAAACTCTGTGTGCTCGACTTAGATAATCTTTTGGGCAGGATTTTTTTTCGAAAAATTCAACCCCCTCCCAAACTGTTCACTCCTGTGCACATTTGACAAAAATTTAGATATAAAACTTCAATTCTATGCGACGCCAAATTTTTTCCTCAGGAGAATGCTCCAATATGGTCCGAGGGCCTAGATCTGCATGATGGTATTCAGTAACCTCAACAATACTACAGATCACCCTCTACTTGATGTTCCTCATGAGAACGTCAGATTCATCCATAAAAACCCCAAACTGTCACAAAATTACAATTTTTCTCCAATAGTAGCTTTAGATTGTTAAAAGTGGCAAAATTTTCCAATGTCGATGGATACTCCGTAAAATAAATAACCAAAGCCAACTCTGTTAATCACTTGGCATAGCCTAGTTCCGCTCCTGAAAGGCATATCACGTAATATAAGAAACCAAATTTTCCATTATAACCTTACTAAAAAACCAGATTTTCTTTCATTAAATTAAAAAATTCTCCATTATAATAAGCTCTTAATTTTCAAAGATTCTTCAAAGAAAACTTTCCGGGCAAACTGCTATTCTCGTCTCGAAGCCTTTGCTCGTACGTCTTGTACGATTCAATACGTAACCCCAAAAGAATTTCAGCTGTTGCCCATATAACGTTTTTGATTTTTCCCTTATGAAGGACAGATTCTTTAATAAACACCCAAAATTTTTCTAGTACCGAGAAGAGCCAAATTTCTTTCAAAAGTTTTAATTTTTACTTCAAATAAACTCCAGATTTTTAAGTATTTGTTAAAAAGAAAGCCCAAAATTTCGACGCGCTCCGCGCGCCTCAAATTCTGCCAAGTAGTGTTCCACCGAGACATACCATCGCCTTTGTCGGGACTTTGAAATTATGGCACCCCTGTCGTGGAGCTTGGCCCCCTGTCAGGCAAATCCTGGCGCAACCCCTGCATACCAGGCTTGCGCTGTTTGATTACGGAGCTTTTGTGGGTCTCGGCGAAAGACCACCTGTTGGTTGTAATCGGAACATGGACCTTGGATCTCGGGTAAACAGTTAAACACGAATTCATAAGCAATTTGCTTTATTAGGATACGAGGATATGATATCTCCTTCTGTTTCCTTGCACCCTTGCATAAGTAGACACTTTGTTTATTGAACTGAGAGTGTGCAATCAAACGAATCGCTCGAGAGATCTCACCTATGGTTCTATTGCAATTTTTAAGGTTCTGCCGTCTGTTATACATAGGCCTGGTATCAATTGCAGAAGGATAAGCTAATTGGTCTTTTCAATATCGTTTTGCGTCAGTAATATTTACCTTATCAATCATCGACTATCAATCACGACTCTGTATTCTGTAATGTTTGAAAAAATGTTATCATAACGGGGTGTTTCGAAGTACATACACCGAAGCCTATTTCGCTCTACCATGATTTTCCTACAATGCTTTGCACGGCTATGTAGAGAATTGTATGAATAAAATTCAGCTCAAATGTTTTGAACTTAAGTGCTCAAATACGACTGAGCAAAAGAGCAACTCCTTGATTGTTGTTGTTGGTAGTGGGGGTGGGTCATGTTCTTGCACGTGACTCAGCTTTTGATACACCTCGCTGTAGCTGAATCGATCAAAGCAAGTTTCTCAATGCGGTCCTACATGAAGCAAGAGGTTTTTTCAGCACTCTATTAGATTGGGCCTTTTCCTTTCTCTTAAGTCCTCCCAACCCTCTGGCAAAGGGCCGTTCGGCGAAACCAAACTTTCACTGCTTCCCAAAGAAGCTATTACGTCCACTATAGGACAATATATAGCCCACCTCACCGCCCTCAGACCATTTACATTAGTTATTGGTCTGTCATTGCCTTTTCCTTATACTGCTATTATAATCTGTTTTCATATTAATGTAAGGCTAGTTGATGAGTGATCGGAAATTTTAAACATTAACTATCCCCTGTTATGGTAGTTTGTAGTCCAACATGGAGTGATAAAGCTTCCTTTACAGGGTTCTGACGTCACAAATGTGGGTTTTTTTTTTTCTAAAAGTCCCCTTGACTCTCTGGCGAAGAGCCAAGGGGCGAAAACCAAACATTTACTCCCGAAGGAGTTCTGTTCCCTTAAGGAGCTAAACGTCCCAAATGGGCAAGTACACCCTATAAAGGGCCAACATGTGTGGTCCTGCTCTAGACTGGCTGAATAAAACAGAAGTCACACCCTGGATGCAGTTTAACGTCATGCCCAGGACGACGTCACTGCACGACCACCTCTATTATAGTAAAATGGCAAGGTAGAATGTTATCGATCTCTCTCTATAGCGTATTTTCCCTATATCTCGGACCAAGAAGTTGTTATCGAAATCTCAGCTCCCTGATTAGACCGCTTCGAACAATTGGAAGAATCCAATTATAGAAAGGGGAGTACAGTTGTCGGGCTGAAGTGAAATTTTATGGAAAAAATTAAATCGGCACCCATCCATCATAAATGGGCAAATAGATGAAAGTACTGAACTCTATGAAAGAGTCATAAAAAATATTGCTTTATAGGTCACGGTGACCAGAAGCATAACGTCCTAATCACATGACTTGCTTACACTTTTTAAAGAAAAATAATTAATATTTGAGTAGATTGTTTTCTGTGTAATGATAATATTCTTTGAAATATGGTAAAGTAAGAGAATTTACCAACTTACTTTACTTTCAATACTAAGCCCATAAGAAAAGGACTCGTGTCAGATACAAAGTGTGACTAATACGATTTTATATCGATTCTGCTTCAAAATAAATAACGATTCGTTCGGTTTTTATTATTTTCAACAACATAGCTGACCAGTCTATAGGAGCAGCTGTCCTGACTGATAGAAGCAATATCTTATTTACCCTTTCTCAACGAATTGCATTCCTTGACTGGAGAACTAAAAAGCTATTTGACATTCAGGAAGTTGAGAGTGAGAAGAATACAAAAAATCGCTTCAACGACGGAAAATGTGATCCTGCTGGACGGTTCTGGACCGGTAAGGCCTTCTTCCTAATGTTTTTTCCAATCCAATGAGGATTGGGTTATGGTATACACAAACCCTAACCCTTATGCAATCTGAATATTATTTCTCATTTTCCGGGCCAGGTTTTGCAATAGCAGTAGTTAGACATCGAGGAGGTTCCCAAGAACTCCTCAGACAAACGCACTGTCTAAATTACAGATGAGAAGTTGCTTTGAAAATTTATGGGATAAACCCCTTTATTTGAAACTAAGTTTCAAATGGAACCTATTGGAAAGAACTATTGAATTACAATTGAAGACTCTGATTGCTGGACGATATTGCACAAATATCAAAGGGAATAAAAGAATAACCCTTTACAAACTAAATGATTTTGAAAATCATTTGAACTTGTGTAAAACCATTTCGAACATATTGTTATCAGTAAGTGATTTAAATGTGAACGAAGGGTCTGAAAGGGAGTTTTCAGCTGTTATAGAATCTTTTGTTCAAAACAAATTCTTTCTTACTCCTCCATCACTTTTGGTTTCATTTAAAGGGCATGAGCAGTCATCCCAAATTGAAGAAGTGTAGTAGACTGTCCAGTTTCATGATTGGCTGTTGGGAGTCATGTGACAATGTTTTTTCTCTTCAGATGTGAAATTTACCAGAAATAACTGCTTGGTTTACCTTGATTATGCAATACTAGAGTCATAAAATGTAATGAAAGATACTTTGAAGAGAAATTAGATGAAAACTGTGTTATTTAGCTTTTTCTTCAAAATTAGTTTTGGGGGACTGCTCTTTACCTTTAAGGGTTTGTACCTTCTGATAAGATAATTTCGTTTCATTTTCTCGCCAGGTACAATGGGCCCAGAAGAAGAATTGGGCGGGGTTCTAAGAGAGCAAGGCCAATTGTATTGCTACCATAAAGACCGAAGTCTAACGGTTCATGCAGACAAAATTAGTATCTCAAACGGACTCGCCTGGAGTTCGTGTAGAAAGTTCATGTATTACATAGACTCAATGAAGTACACTGTTGATGTATTTGACTTCGACTTTGAAAGTGGGCAAACAAGTAGGTATTATTCAGCGTACTTCTTCAGTTGAGCATATAACGTCAATCGTTTAGTTGACAGGGTTTTCACATTCCTCTTCGTAGAATGCTGACTATATTCTTCTTAAAATATCGATTTCCGAAACTCTCTTTCCTGTTGTTCAAGTGAGGTAGAGCCTATTATATTCCCATACAGTCTATATTAAATTTCCAAATCTTCCGTTGGAGTTGTACAAGTAACAGGTTGTACTGCAATTTCCTTCTTCAGTCATTCATCGAAGAGCAGGCCGAGAAGACAAGAGTTTGCTCCTTGCGTACTCAGTGGCGTCGCCAAGGGGGAGGGGCATATCCCCCCGCCCCCAAAAATCCTGTGCCCCTGTGTGCCCCAAAAATAAAATCTGAGATTTTCAAAAACTGTATTTCTTCTGTAGTTAGAGTGTGAATATGAATTTTTTTTAACAACCGATCTTTTTTTTTGGACAAGAAAAGGCATTAAGTTCCATACTTTCCAACTGAAAATATCGCAAAACGCCTGGGAAATGCCATTTCCGGCTGTCTCAAGGGTTGCGTTCAAGGGTTGCGTTTTTTTTTTTTTTGGAAAATTTTCTGCACACTTCCGACAGCGCCAATTGAAGGTGGCGCACAGCTCAGGTAACTATTCGAGCAGGATTAGGCCTATATTTTTCTTAAGAGGATCCCTTCTATCAGCCCATCAACTGCTTTGTCTTTCTCTTTCTAGTTCAGCTTCCCTTCCTCAAAATGTCAGCCAAATCCGCTTTTGGTAGTAGTTTCACTAGTTTTGTTACCAGTAACATCTTGAAGTTGCCCAGGAAGTAAATTTAAGACCGGTGTAAGGACAATAGAATTACCCTTAAATAACGACTTGAATCCCAGGAGCGTCCGGTGGCTTCTCCCCCTGGACCCCAACTGAGACTCATATCGATCTGCCCATCAGCTTCTTTCTCAAAAGTTCATCTCCCCCTTTGTCAAAACGTCAGTCGGGTCCGATCTTGGTAGTTGAATCACTGGTTGTTTTTAGCAAAAGTCTTACTGGAAGTTACCCTGGAGGCACCCATTTATAGCGACGTAAGTACTTCACAAAACAGGCTAAGACCGAGGAGCTTCCGGGAGCTTCGCCCCTGGACCCCAACCGTTGAGCCTCGCGTTTCTCGCTCTGTACCACCTACGGCGCCATGAGTGGAGTCTGGCAGTGCCCACCTGCAAAAATTTTCCCCAGTGCCTCCTAGAATGAAAAGACTGGTGACTACACTGAGTGTACCGCCGTAGTTGTATAATCATATCGCTTCATTGAGAAGCAAATCTTCTCAAGTTAAAACGTTTGATTGGCCATAGTTGTAAATGAAATACCCTCTGAAAACCCCAGCGAGGGGTTCCTGGCGTTCTATGCGTGTCATATGAATGGTTGCCTTCCATTAAATTGTGTAAATGGACAAAGAATGAACTCGAGAGAAACTTTTAAATGTGATCGTTTTACCATGTCAGTGCACAATGCGAATTGGGAACAATAACAATGATTAAACCATGATAGCTAAGGAACAGGAGGGAACTGGAAGGGGACAGGGTCTATTTCCTGTTATCTACAGTGTCCATCGTGGTCTATGAACCAATACATACTCCTCTACATGCCTGGAGCAAATAACTTATGGCTAAGCTTGATATAGCTGTATTATACAGGATGCCTTCCTTGCAATCTATGAGTAGACTCTAAGTCTGCCCGAGGTTTGAAGAGTTAATTGTAATATTGTTGTAGTGTCTGCAGAAATAATACTTAATTATTGATGCATATCCTTGCTCTTACTGTCCTTAATTGGTTTCTCTGTGCCTCGCGTACAATCGAAATAGTCTCCATACTGTAAAGTTAAAAAGTCATGATATCAACTTACAGGGGTGTAGTGAGTGATACTTCCTGTGGAAATTTCCAGTTTGTGAACTATCGAAAATATGCTCACCACCAATATTCATCAACACTCTTACCACTTAATTAAGGTGAATATTGATAGCTCGAATAATTTTTCACAGTTACAGGCAAATTGCAAGCAATTCCCTGTAAGTATTAAAAGAAAAAAAAAACATTTTACAATTTCATTAGAAAATTCTGCCCCATGAGACTGGGCGTCATGACTTAGCCGACTTTTTAACGAAAGAAAACCATTAACCGCAAACTAAACTTGGAATTTCTACCAAGTGTTCAAACTGCAAACAAATACTAGGGGTGTATCTCACAGCTGCAAATAGCAAGACATAATGCTTTTTTGTAGTTATATACATGTTTTTCGTTACTTTTGGAACATGGAGTACCTGTTTGATATGTTTTTTGTCCCAAACATAAAAAATTGACAGATTGGTCTGGGAATTTTCAACTTTTTTAATCATTTTCCAATTTTATTTTCGTGCACAATTTCACTACACCTGAACATTTTTTCATGATTCCAAATTCATTTGAGAACTAATTTAGCCACTGATGTAACATTAGTAACATTATTCGTGAAAATACATATCAATCCTTAGGAATCATTTGAAGCCCACTATGATGCAGTAAGCCCCAAGCTTGCATCGCTTCACTGCTGGATTCGAAAGTAAAGGTCACAGTGTAAATATCTACCGTTAAGAGGGTAGAATTTTCTCATGCTTTGTTTGGTAGGAATGGCGTGACAACCGAAGAGGATGGTCACATCAATTATACCACCCCTTTCCTCACACATTGCCACGTTTTGAAGAATCCACCATGTGGACAAGTGCTTGGGAACAGAATGGGTACCGTTATACTTGGGTTATGACTATTTCAGCCTTACCCGACCTTTCTCCTGACATGAAATACAGTTACGTCTGAATAGAACATGATAAAAATGCCATGCGTTATGTTAATATGAATCAGCATTGCAAAGTTGGGGATGTTTTACAGAAAAGATAAAAACTTTAATAGTGGGTTAAGAAAACTTTCTGACAACCTTTTCTCTCAGACCGAGATCAGTCAACAGGTAAAGTCAGATTGTCGCTATATACCAAGTGATGTAGCCAGAATGTGTTCCACAGACAGACAGAGGTAATAAGGGAGCACGGGGTCGTCACGAACCTTCCATGTCGGGAAGATTTTTAAAATCTCTCCTTTTTTGTAGGATTTGTACATTCGAAAAATAATCAGGGGGATATTGTGACCCATATCTTTAGGCTACCTCCGCTGTTAATGCCATGGGCCAATTTTCTGAGGATAAAGTTTTCAAAGTGACAACAGTTGAATTCAGATATGTTAGCGATTCTATAGTGGCTGGAAAACAGGCAATTCGCTGCAATAAAAATGTTCGGATAGGCTACACAAAATATAAAGTAAAGAGGTCTTATGAAAAAGTAAATAAATAATGGGACATTTTCCAAAAAGTGAACTCACCAAACTGAATCTTATTTCGATCATAGGTAATAGAAGAGTGGCAATTGACATGAAATCAGAAGGAATCCCAGACGGGATGTGTATTGACGCAGAGGATATGCTTTGGGTTGCCGTCTTTAACGGGGGCAAGGTTATCCGGTACAACCCGAAAACAGGTTTGTAATGTTACTTATATATTTGGAAAAATATCCTATGCCCAGACTTGCCAGGAACTGTTTCAATACTAATCACATGCCCATTAAATTTTAAACATTTTAATATATTTCATATGTAATTTTATTTTAATATAGCCCAGAAGGTTGGTATTTAGTAGCAGTTTGTGTCGAGCAGGATAAACTGAAAGGGGAACAAGCACTTCTTGGTGTAACAAAGGCTAATTAAGCCCCCCCCCCCCCAAGTTGTTTGGCTTCTATTGTACCTTTTTGTCCAAAACTGCAGTAGCCATTACGGATCTCCTTAAAGGCAAATATTTCGTCATGAGATGTGATTTATTTTGGATGTGCGGTCAAATGCAATGTGTAGATATAGAGATGTTACGATATATTTTCAGTATTGAACTCATATAAATACAAAATGGATATTGAGGAAGTTGCCAGCATGGATTTACCATTATTTGCATGCAAAGATAGGATGTGGATGTATCGTGAGGTGATTATGGACATTCCACCACATAATTCTTTGTGGATATACCGCCACGAATAAATGTAATATGACAGAAGTAGAACAACGGTACTCTCTTAACTCTTATGTGCTCAAGTACCTTTACTACGGGTTGTTCTATATATTTAAATAAAGGCTAATCCAAGCTGCACTCCCATGGAAAAATCTCACAAAACAGAAACAGATTTTATTCTACAGATTGAATATGTATATAATATTTATACAAAAGGCACAAAAACAGATATGTAAAATGCACACGGAATATCTTTTTTCAATCCGTTCATTTCTTTTTTTGCGACAGGAGAAAAGCTATCTGAGCTGATTTTTCCTACACTTAATATGACGTCATGTTGTTGGGGTGGTCCAAACTTAGATGAACTTTATGTGACTTCTGCGGAACACTTCTTAACTGAGCAGCAACTCAAAGACCAACCGACCGCTGGATCCGTTTTTAAAGTCACCGGACTTGGCGTTAAAGGGACGAAGAGCGACATCTATAGGGAATAGTTTAGGTGAAACTCTAGAGCTCTGTACTTAGATGATGTTTAATACTCACACAACATCGCGCAACATATCGAGAAACGGTGTAGTCAAAATGTTGTTCGGACACGTGTCAAGTGGATGGAATAGTACAGATATAGTTTTAGATATAGAATTACATGGGTTCCCTTTGTTGATATGAATTAATGCGCTTGCGGGCGCAAGGTCAGTGATAATGCCTCTTTTTGTTAGTGTAATCATCTAATTGGAAGGATTGGCTTAGTAGCCAGACGAAGTTTTGGCGAGGGTGTCAAAGCTCTCACGGGCAGGGGGAGTGCCGGGGATTGAGTTGAACGGAAGTTACACATAACTACTTTTTCCATAGTCCTCCCGACCCTTTGGTAAAGGACCGTTCAGCGAAACCAAACTTGAAACTGCTTCCCGAAGAAGTTTGCCTTAAACTTAGGCAATTAGAGTTTGGCAGCGAATATTAACCATTTCTTCGAGCACTTCGTTTATCACTTGTTAGTATCTGATTGTTTACCAGAATCAACAGACAGTGAAGAGGTGTTTAACCTGAAAAGAAACACTAATTGTGTGCGAATTACTGTTGAATGGGAATTTTTGTATTTTTTTTACTTTTCAAAGTTCCGCCCTGAGCTGGACAGACTCATCCATGATGTGGTGACCAATCGCAACGTCAGACTAAGATGGCAGATCATTATTTGTTAGTTTTAACTCATTGAATGATTGTAGTGCAGAATTAAAGTGATTAAAACCTTGTAAAAAATTTGTTTCTTTTAAAACGTACATAGAAAGAGGCACATTGCAACAAACAAACAACTCAAACAGGCCGGACAAAAACACAAACGCTAACATTGAACCATCCACACACAAAACGCGGAACACAAAGGTCTGTAACAACGGAGTGGACGCACCAACCCACCCCAACACCCAAACAACCCGCCAAGTCACCCACAACTGCCCCAACACAACCCCCAAGACAACAAAAACTCAAAAACGTCCCACATGACCCATCAAGGCTACACCACGGCCGGAGCTAACACCTCCCCCCGTAAGGCAACACCACGCCCGAAGCGAAGGCAACACCACGTCCGAAGGCAACAACACGCCCGAAGGCGACAACACGTAAAAAGCGTGGGTAAATATACAGGAACACCTTGCCCAAGGGTGCCCTGGAGGTAGTTGTGGCAAAGGGTAACCTCATTATTCCCACGTTTACACAAACTCCACAACCAGATACAGTTTAACGTCCTACCCAATTTGTTTGCCTCTTTAAACATAATGAATTGTTCTCTCTGTAATCCATTTGAGTTTCTTCCTTCCCTTTCCCTCCTTGCTGTTCTTCCTTACACAATTTAAGGACGGAGATAGGGTGACAATATTCCTTGTTTAGACATTTAAAGGAGCAGTCCCTCCAACATTTGTTCGAAGGAAAAGCTAAATAACACAATCTTTGTCTTATTTCTCTTCAAAGTATCTTTCATTACATTTTATGACTCTACTATTACATATTCAAGGTAAACTAAGCAGTTATTTCTAGTAAATTTCACATTTGAAGAGAAAAAATGTTGTCACATGACTCCCAACAGCCAATCATGAAACTGGAAAGTCTACTACACTACTTCAATTTGATGACTGCTCTTGCTCTTTAATCTATGTTCCAGGAAACACGGCCACGACATGTAGAAAACTTCAAACGTTGGTCTTACAGAACGCAAAGTCGAGCCCAAGTATCTAGTTACAAATCCAATTAAACAGGTGCTCATTGTGATCTGTTAACTACATTTTCCATTCTATTCAAAAATGTTCATTCAACGTTAACTTTTCTGCAATTACATCCAGGAAGGCGTAAATATTCCAAAGAATATAAATTTATTGATGAAAATATTGCTTAATGCATTGTTTTGAAGAAAATTCTGAATAAAAATATACTCAGTACAGGCAACCTTGAGAAGTCTATGAAATATACTGGCAGTGAAGGACAAATCTTTCAATTTTATTGCCAGATTTTCCAATTCATTGCCGATTCTAATAACCGTCATTTCTGTGAGTCATCTTGGTATGAATCCAGAGGATTTTTTGTTTATATCGATACCCATTTCCCCGTGCAATTGTTTGTTACAATACTGGAAGCTTAGTGTAAAAATTTTATTACACCTCCAATAGTCCGAAAGTGGGTTGGAAAGTTTGATAACCTCACTTAGACAACAGAAAAGTGTGGTTTTAAAATCAAAATGTAGAGAACTTGAGGAGCAATTTATCATGAATTCGTCTATGGGGCGAGTTTGAAGGAGAAAAGGCCCGTGAACAGCCGGATTCGTGGGTAAGGTGTTTTAGTTAGGATGGGATATACCTTGGGGAAGGAGGGTATGGAGTTTTGCAGCTTTGCAATGATATCATTCCACTCTGGTTAGTTATCATTACCTCAAAAGAAAAAAAACCGCCGTTCTACATTTGTCGGTGGTTAAAGCATGGGGCTATATCAATAGCTTTTTGGTCAGAGATCCCGCCTCAAACAAATCCATACTTATACCAGTTCTTACTGGGGGAAGAATTGTTTCGGAGGACTACTGTAACAATTGACGTGGTTTGGACAAAAAGTAATTGAACTGATGAGTTCTAAAGTTAGACATTTTTTTACATGGACACTTTTAGCTCAAGCCAATGAGTATGAGAGAGTAGAAAAGTTTAATTTTTGTATGTAGACAATTTTGTAGAAAGCTTTGATTGCTGTACCAGGGAATTTGTAGGACGCTGTTTAAGTGAGTGGTAAACTCGTGAAACTTAACCCGACAGACTTTTGTTGACGACACTGAATCATGATATTCTTTGTGCTTTATTAGTTTAAGTTCAGTTTTAACTAGTACACTTGAACCTATTCTACTTAATCGTGCAATCGATAACCGTCATTGATCACCAGGGTTCGTGTGCAAAGATAAGATTACAATATAAGCAAAACGAAAACTCGCGTGACGAGTCAGGGTCCTTTATTCTTTGCGGAGATGGTGTGCAAAGTTTATACATAGTTGTAGACGGTATTCAATGATGATGTCCTATTAATGAAATTAATTGTGCCTTTTTCACCCCCTTCTCTTCCCATAAGGCTTCATCGACTCTGTATGCAGATATAGCTACTCCCACACATTGTTACGGATGGTTAAAGGCACTATTTAATCACCCTACTATACAGATTCGATTCTACCAAATACTTCTAACCTCTCCCACAATTATATAAAACTCATCGTCATCCACGCTCAATCCCAGTTTATTTCTTCAGTGTAAACCCATGGCTAGTTTGAGAGACTCTAATGCAAAGGTCGACTGTCAAACCGGTGGGATGGCCTATATGGGGTGGAACCTTTACAAATTTCTGCATAGTTAAACTTTCTTATTGATAAAATGCTGCAACATTCAGGGATCGATGACAATTTATTGAATGTGTAATCAATTAATAAGAGCAACTATTTTCATATTTTGCTGTTTGGGCCATTTTGTTGTATCATGTTTATGTGTACAATGTACACAATTTAAAAACGCCCACGGGCCAGACTTTACACAACAGCGACCGGGATCTGGCCAGTAAGTTGCCGGTCCCTGTCCTAAAATGTAATTAGAGTCCTTTCAGTTCATCTTGTGTCATGTGAGCAACTCTTCATCTTTGTAATTTGATGTCAATTAAGAAGTAGTACAAATTGAGAATTTCTGTAGACTAAAGTTGAAATTGTAGATGGGGTATGGGGGGGGGGGGCAAGTGACTATCTTTGACAAACCTCCTCACAATATTCAAACTGTCGGAATATAAAGGTATGGTAGCAGCAGAGGGCAGTAACAGGTGGTGGTTATGCTTTGACTAATCAACGCAACTACCAATTCACAACGTACGACCGAAACAACGATATTCACAGTGGTTTAAACTATACACAGCATGATCATGGCGTCTGGTGGTACATCATCAAGTGCGTTACCATTCTAACCTGAATGGGAGGAAGCACGTTAGTTGATGCAGATATGGTAACACAAACTGGTATTACCTTCCTGGACGCAATTTCAACAGGTTCACAGAAATTAAAGTCCCTCCACTTCAAAATAATCTATGAAAGTTATTGCTGCAATGAATGATTCAAGTCATGTCGTTGGCATAATGAGTCATTTTCAGCAGTTTTCGCTGACAGTAACGAAAGTCCTTAACCTTACTGACAGTGTGTGGGTGTGTTCAATTTCAAACCTCCAGTGCAACTTGTTGAAGAGTTTTTGTGCTTTAAAGAGTCTTTCCTAAATCAAAAAACGTCAATACCCAAGATCATTGACTCTGAAACATACCCCTTAAAGTAGTCTTCATGGGGACTCTGAGGCGTTAAAACACGGGATCTAAGGCCGGTCCATGGACCGCTTCCCGCTTCGCGAAGCGGTCCAGGTTTCTAGGTTCGTCATAAGTCAGACCATTTACCCCAAAGTTGAAAAGAAATCTAGGCCCACGCCTATACGCATGTTACTTTCCCGCTGAAGAACCCCGGTTATATCGGGAAATAGAATTCGAAAACTCCTCTCCCTGTACATAGCCATAAATAAGTAAACAGAGACCGAAAGCTCACTCCCTCTCCCAGTTATCTTTTTTGTTACGTCGCCACTACAACGACAAATTTGGATCAAGTTCGGGAGTAACTCCAACTGATTAGAGTCAGAGAAGTGTCATTTCTCACAAAAGTGTGAAATTTTAGCCCGATTATTTTGGGTATGTTTCCACCAACCGATGGTTCTACTTCTGTGGCATCATGATCAGAACAAATTCCAAATCTCAAGCGAGAGAGGACAATTCTCAAGCAAAATTTTTTACCATGCTCAAGCAAACTTGCACTTCACCCTTGACAGGTCTCTGCCAGTTACAGTTTTTAGCATGAAAACAGTTACTGCACAATTTAGTGGTCCGATACGATAAAAGATTCCGTGAGTTCTCATGGCTACATGGTGTCACCACTTAATTGCAATTGAACGGTAAATATTTTGCTCTAAAATCGTCTTCGCATTGGATCCATATTGTTGACTAGTGTGGCAGATGCTCCTTCCGTTCCTTACCTCGATCAGGTTTCATTTTTTACATTCTTTCCCAAAACTTCTCCCAATTGCCATCGGTCTCCTTCCTGACATAGATATCACGTGACTATACTTTAGACGCACGTGCAGTAACGTATAGCAAGACTTTAGAGTCCAAGGGCATGCGACGGAAAGAGCTCGACGTGTATAGGCCCACAGACTGTAACATGAAGTTTTCCACACACCGGATGGGGTTGGATGGAGAGGGACCATTTTGCTCCACTAAAAGAAGTGCAAACATCACTGTTGAATAGACAGTTGCTGTTAGGATGTCTTCGGGGTAGTTTGGAGGTGTCACTATCTTTACATTGCAAGCTATTCCACCTAGCTTCAGTTTGAGATCTCATCATCAGTGGCGATATCAGGATTTTGATATGAAATGGGTGTGGTGGAGGCAAAGACAGAATGTCGGAGGCAAAGTTTCGCGCTTATAGAACAGCAAATCAAGAGTCAAGAACAATTTTAGCCCATGGTGTTAAGGGGTCTCCTTAATGGCCCCTTGATTATCCTCAAGTCGGAGCAAAACCCTAACTGCGAATCGGCGTCACGAAGGGTGTGCGGCTGAACAATCAAAAAGTCCCCTGGGGTCCATGGGCGGAAGGTCCTGGGTATTTATGAAATTTTAGGTTCAATGATACACCACATGTTTCGTTACTTCTGCACTTAGTTATTTTCGAACTGATAATGCAGACTTCATGGAGGATTACTTGGAGAGTTTCCTCAGGTGTACAATCGTGTCAAGTTTGGGGCCTAATACCCCAAGGATTAAGCGCGAATCGCGCGAAAAAATGTATTACTATGAGCATAGAAAAGCTTGGGAAAAAATAAGGAAGGAGTTTGTTCTGCCCTTTTCGCGGAGGACAAGTACCATATTACGGTGTAAAAGGGAAGGCACCAGAATTTAAGTTTTTGTGCTTGTCAACTTACATTCAGGCTTCTGACTTCTAGTAATCTTTCGTCGAATATTTCCTGATGGAGAGGAAGGGGACTATCCCTATACTTTATAGGGCCACTGGACACTGGTGGTAAAAATGATGACGCAGGAGAGTGTGTACGAAGTTGTAACACATGACACTGAATTTCTAAAAGAAGCAATCATCTCGAAAATTTCAAATAGTTGCTAGCTAAGAGCGACAAAGAACTGTTTTGGGAAATTTCAATTGCTTCATTCATTTTAAACGCATTTTCGCCACAATACATAAATCTTTTACTCTTGGTCACTGTACTGTACAATAATCATGACAAATCTAAGCCTGTAATTCCAGTCACATATGGTTGAACTTTTCATGTTTAACTTCATCTTTGGAATAACTATACTTCAGAAGTAACAAAGGTTCTGACTGTGAGGAAAAGCCAACTTACCCCCAAGTGCCGCCACTTTCGCTCATTTTTTGGGAACGTGAACTTTCAATGAATTGTGAGAAGCAAAGAACATATCAGTATCCAAGATATTTTCTTTCATCTGGGGCGAACCTGGTCTCATTAAGAATTACCATATACCAGAGTATTCTGCAGAGCAGTTTATTTGAACAGTATGAACATGTCTTATCAAGTCCTATATCGACAATAGACCTTGTGCAGTGACGACACACCTGACGTCAACCTTGTGCATTGACGACACACTGACGTATTCCTTGGTGGCAAAATAATGGAACACATGGCCACACGCCGAAGGATTCGCCATGCACGTGTAGCAGACTATGTGGCTATTCGACTGGTTGACAAATCAGCCGTCTTCATTTGTCTCCTTGTTTGTTTTGCCCCTAAAGGAGGGCGTACTTTCCGCTCTTTGACATCATATGAACTATATCAATAATAATCAACCTTTAATCAAACCGTCAGACTACGCGCACAAAATATTGCTGCATCATGTTACCCGGGACAAACAGAACGAATTACGATAAAAAACTCGCTTCGGACCCATCCCGAACCGTTTTTACGCAACTGATGTTAGCCAGTTGGCAGGTTGGGTTTAGAGAAGGTTTGCAGCAGGCGGACGTGTCTCTAAAATTTCTCAAAGTTTACATTTTTAAATTCGTTCATGAATCATTTTGCCATCTTATTAGAGCATCATGTTGCCTTTTCTTAAAGTTGTTTCAAAATATTAAAAACTTGAAATCCCATCAGTTCCATATTTGAAAATGAATACAAATGACGATTTCCGACAGAGACCTTGAAAATGCGATCAACTATTTCAATTTTAACAAATTTTAATAGCACAGAAAACTCCTAAACGAGTTCCAAATTGTTTCAAAAATTTGCCCGAAATATAAGACAAATAAAATGATTACAAAAAAAGCCACGCAATCAGACAGTTTATGGGAAAACAGTTTCTACTCAGTCTCACTTCTTGTTTTGCACAACACTTTGCCAGAAATGGTAGAACATTCAGACGATAGCTGCGAGACACTTTTGCGATGTTTTGAATTGACTGATTTCATAAGTATGCAGGAAGGTGTATAGGTTTATAACTTTGCTGCTGCTAAGGTGGAGGGGTTGGGGATGCTCCCGAATCGTAGTTTGACCCCAAATATAAATTAATATCAACATATTTTAGCGAAATGTTCCCCTGCAAGGGTAGTTCGAGGTGTAAAGGAACAGAAACATTGATTCAATATGGGTGGGAATGTTATTTTTGATGATCTGAGAGGTAAATTCTGCAAAATTTACAGCGGCCCTAGGCGTCAACTGATTGTGGTGATCCCCTTAAAATAGTCAGTGACGTAGCGAAGGGCAAACAGAGAGGTGATTGTTCTCCCTGACTTTGACAAATGAGGAAAATTGACGAAAATTTTCCCCATGTGTCACCAGATCATCAAGTAAAACCGGTCAACTAAAATGCAGTTTCACGCAGAACTCTGAATTTTCTCCAATACCAGTTACATTTTCGTAATTGTTTGATTGTGAAACAATATTTTCAGAATCCCTTCGCAAATTACAACCCCTACAGCCAACAGCAGTGGTGTCAAATTTGTCCTTTGTGGCTTCTGATAATCAAGGAACACCTTTAACTGCAGTCCGAAGTTACGAATTTCCTCCAATCTGCCAATTCCTTATGCAGTAGTGCTCGCTCATATATCAGTTTTGGAAACTTTTCGAGTACTGGAAGTAAAATAACTAAGTGCCCAACGTGACACCAGATTACCAATTGGCATCGGCCAACTACTGTGCTGTGTTCGAAAGTTTTTTCATAAAATACCAAATTTTCTCCAGTATTAGTTCTGACCGAAGGCATGATCAAGCGGTTAGAGCATCAGAGATGCAGTCGGGAGGTCGGGAGTTCGAATCCTGGTCGGGTCATACCAAAGACTTTAAAAACCGAGCCTAATGTCATTGTGCTTGGTGCTCAGCAAAAGCAATGGAGTAGGGAAAACAAGTCTGTGAGCCACAACTGGAAAAAAGGCCGTTACCGGCTCGACTTGAACCAGTTGGTTGGAAATGTAACCCGCTGGGCACCAATTATGGCACTCCTCAAGCTTTCGGCCAGCAAATTATTCACCCACATAAGTAAAAATATCTTCCCCTTTTCCAGCTGTTCCCATGATCCAGAGGCTGGATCCGCCCTTTGTCGGACTCGTCTTAAACACTGGGGAAATTAATCTCCAAATACATGCTGGTCACATGCCATTTGTGTCCCCAACAAGAAATCTTAGATCCCCACCCCCCGAGTGGGGCTGGTACCTTGTGACTTTATCTTTGAGGAAAAGTAATTCAGTCATTATCAAGAAAACAACAGTTTTTTTTTAAATATCTCACCAAATACATTTAATCGGTGTGAATATCTGGCAAATCTTTATTTTCTCAGAAGAGGGGCAACCTATAGCTAATCATGTGAACTCAGCGGAGTGCATATTTTTGCTTTCTTCTTTTCGTTTAAAAAACCTCAGCAGTTACCCCAACAAATGGGAGGGTCCAAGAAGAAATGTGACCCCCTTCCGATCAAAACTGTAAGTTACCAGAGCTCAAATGACGTTTAAGCGATATATTTCATGCATGTAAAGAGTGATGTGATGTACGTTTTCCTAACATTTTTAACCCTTTAACGTTGTTTGTGTCTTTTTGGACCCGGACGGAGAGAGCGGCTGTCACCTATCTTTACTGTTTCGTCGAAAATTCGGTCATAACAACGAGAGAGACAATAGTTTAAGGTCAAGGGGTCAATAGCCTACGGAAACTGATGCGGGCGTGCTACGTCCGCTTTTCCGTCCACTCCCGAGGCGCGCAAATATGCCCCGATTGGCGCACAACGGTAAAGGGTTAATCCAAACCTGTCATGTGATACAAAGTTCGAAGCCTATCAAAATATTCGGAAATCACTGGCAAACTTCGAAAATTTTATCTCGTTCAGCGATTTGAGCCTGCTCCCATTGATGCAATTTAAAAGGAAATATTGCGTTTGTTCTACAAAGAAATTTCATCCTTTTAAAACGCATATTCATTGGCAAAGGGTGATAAATAAATACAAATAAGGCAGTATGGTTACCCTCTTTTCAAAAAATAAGTTTTACCTCCGACAGAAATTAACTGTTTGTTGCTAAGGAAAAATTTGTTCACCCAAAACTTTCAACATTTCAGAAAGATGCACCTTCCATAACTCTTCTTGTGCATAATATTTTGAGCTGTTGTTTTATAGCTATTGATGAGGTTTATCGTTGAGACTGAATGATTTGAAAATGACCAGAGCTGTTTACTTTCAATGCTATGTTGAAGCATTTTAAAACGCAATGTTTCCCTTTTAATTATTACCAGTAAGATCTAAAAACTATTCATGGTTTCAATGTAGACCCCAGAGAGTTTTCGTCAATTGTAGTTTCTCTTCTTGGAAAGATGTCACTAGAGAAGTACCAAAAATTTAGGGTTTAGTTCTGCCCACCTTATTTTGTAAATTTCTATCAATGATATTGATAGCTCTTACATCTTGTTTAAGTACGTTGTTGATAATACTAAGTCATACTGGAAGTTGGCAATAAGCATGATGCCTTACTCAGGTACCGTGGAGAGGGGGGGGGGGGGCTAGGAAGGCTTTAGCCCCCCCCCCCCTTTTTTTGCTTTGGGCATTTTGGGCCGCCTTAAACTGCATTTATTTTTTTGGACCTATTGGGCTGCTTCGATGATTTGCCTCAGCACTTCAAAACTGGCTCCTCTGTTACTTCCGCAAGTGAAAGACTTGGATGGGCTATTTTGCTGCTCACAGACTTGGAAAATGAGTACAATACTTCATTTAGGTTGTTATAGTCTCGGCAGGGAGGGAGTTGCAACTTTATCATTATAACATGAACGATGATGGTTTACGAAGTGTAACTTT
Source organism: Holothuria scabra (assembly GCA_037179385.1). Taxonomy (NCBI): domain Eukaryota; kingdom Metazoa; phylum Echinodermata; class Holothuroidea; order Aspidochirotida; family Holothuriidae; genus Holothuria; species Holothuria scabra. The sequence continues at coordinate 44,130,859 of CM074191.1, forward strand.
TGACAAAGGTACGGGCACCGTTTAGTCATCTAGATAGTGCGCCGCAAATGCTAAAAAGACTAATAGGGTACTGGAATTGATCAAGAGATTAAATGTCAGCAGATTTTGCAAAGATACTGTTCTTAATTTCTATAAACAGCTGGTATGATCATCTTTCGTATGTCGCCAGTGGCGTAGACATAGGGGACAGGGGTCGCGATGGATGATGTTGAAAGAATAAAGGAGAGCAAAATAATAAAATCAACATGAGGAGGGAGATACGATACGATAACTTGACGGAATTGGTGTTTTTACTGGGAAACATTGGCTTCACACGAGTAATCTTTTTTACGGTGAGATGCAAAAGATTAAAAGCACAGTCGATAAAATAAAGGTGTGGGGCTGATTTGAGGTTTCGATTGGCCACATACATGAGCCCGTTATACGCAGTATACGATATGCGTCTAGAGGATAGAATCCTCAGCAGAACGGTAGGAATATTTGCATTTGCAAAACTCCTCCCTGAAGATTCAATCAAAACATTGGATAGCAGTGATGTCAGAGATTCTGGACACAAGTGTTCCTGTCCAACCGTAAAGTTGAATTAAAAAAGAAAATATCAAAACTACCAAAAAGTATTTGTTTTTTGATTGAAATTAAAATGCACAGGAGTTAGTTTATTCGAAGAGGTCGGAAAAAGCCTTTTACTCAAAAAGGCCTAAAAAAGGCAGGAAATGAATTTTTAAGTTCTGAGATACCATCTTGCGTACTGTCATGTACAGTGCTGTTATTCATTAGAAATGTTTGCTATCGCTGCTGTTATGATTGACAAAGTCACGGGGGCGTGGTGGGCAGGGACAGACTGTCTCCAAATTTCCGCAAAATCTAAAATTCCGGTAAGAAAATTCTGGCAGGAATCAGGGAAAATCGAAGAAAAATATAAGTTTTAAAAAATCGCATAGTTGTTCAGAAAATTCCTAAGCGTGCCCAAAATCTTAAAAAGATATGGGAGAAAAAAGGAAAAAATAAAAATTCGACAAAGATTCCCCAAATTCGTTACACGTTCGGGCGACAACAAGCTATTATTCGTGAGTTTTACTTCACAGCCTTTCACAACACAATACCCCAAATGGTCAAATATCCAAATTCTTTCAAGCATTTGCCCAAAACAGAAAAGTGTCATAGTCAGGGTTACATATCTACGAATTATCAAACTTGATAAAAAATAGCGACACATTTGGGAAGCCCGTGGCTTAAAAGACACAATATTTCTTCAGCCTGTTTTTAAATTCTGTGTAACAGAATGGCGAAAATGGCCGATTATTTATCAAATCTTTGCCCCAAAACAGAAAACTTTAAAGTCTAAAGTTAAATTTTCATGGAAAATAAAAATGGTAACAAGATTTGCGACACATTAGGCAGCTTGTGACAAAGGTTTTCCTCATACCCAATTCATGCTGAAGTATTGCAAAAATGCCCGAAATGGTGAAATATTTGAGCCAAAGTTTAAAAATATGCTGGAAAGTTTTCAATTGCCAAATTAATTTAACGGACATACATGGAAGGGTTTTCAGGGTCAATTCCCAATATAGTTTGCCATCTATTCTGCCCCTAGAGCGAAATTAGGGGAATGGCTATATGAAAACCAGGTTGTTTTTCAATACTTTTGTAATAGCGAGACCGGCGAAAAGCAATAAGAGAAAAGAAACGAGAAGGTAAAAGATAACTCGAACTGACCTGGCTGAGGTACGAAAGCGATCTGTATTTGAAGTGTCATTCCGGGCTACACCCAGGGTCTTTATGACACCCCTGAGTGAGCTCAATTTCATAGCTATTTGGCATTCTGTTACGTGTGTTATGCAAATTCGATGGCTGTAAGATATGGGTCACCTGTGAGTAGGATTTACCGGGACTAATTATAAATACAACTTCTTACACTTTAATGATGCAGTGAGAGACTGTCTTCCCATAAGTCTACATAAAAATTCATTTAAACCGAAATTGTAACGTGACAGTTTTTCAGAAGGTGTACCTAATAATAATAGTCGGAAGTTCGGTCAGTCACACAATTTTATAACGTACACTGAATTTAGCCAAGAGTCCGCGCAATTGAGTTAAATACATTCGCATGTCTGCAATTCCGTTTAAAGTTTTCCCAAGAAAATATACAAGACCATTTCATCCAAAAGTAGTGGTATATTTTATCTGGTAATTTTCTGATCAAAATAGCGACTGCTATTATCCTCCTTCTAAGCCTAAAAAATGCCATTTTAACCGTCTGAGGGGTCGGATTTTAAGAAATTTTCTCTTCGCCCAGCGTCGAAAAATGGTGTCGCTCCGCTTAGATGGACTTTCGGGCAGAATTACATTTTTCGGGCAACTGAAATCCTCCCGTCCTATATGGAATCACATTCTAATGTATGTTATCAAATCAATGTTATGTGTGGTGTGAAATGGACTGTACAGGCAACTGGAAAGTGAGTTTCAGCTGGTGACTGTATGTCAAAGGTATTTTAGTGCTTTTCGACACTTTTCTGCAAAAATTGGTATAATCTTCAAAGGATAATCGCATGAAATCAGGACATTTTCTACACATGGATCTAGTACAGAAAAAAGGCAAAATAAGGCATCTAAGATCTGCAGCAAAAAAACTTCCAAAAGGAGAGGGGGACATCCCCGACCCTAGATACCCCCAGGATTGCGGTCAAGAATGGGGAAGATTAGTCGATTTCCCCCTCCCCCATAACCTGCCTACGCCCCTGTTATTTCGCCATGCTTTGATTCCAATCTATTAGAACAAACATGGAGCTAGTACTTTGTCAAAGCATTAACTCCATGGAACAAGTAATGAGCCACTCGCTTTATACCTGAGGTGAGTAATCTACCTTTATACACTACACTTCGGCACCTCGAGCTTTCCACTCTAACATTTAGAAACATTATTAGATACAGAAATATACTTAAGGTTTTCAAATTTCTATACATTACAAATCTTCTCATGTCTTCTAGTTTTTTAAAGGAACAAAGTAATTTTCCGCCTAGTTGCCATTGTTAAACATTGAGAAACGTTTCGCAAGGTTTGATATTAGGAACTTCATTTTTTTCCATAACCTAGTTGCCAAAGCGTTGTAAAAAAGTCTGCATGAGCAAGTAGTTGACCCCACATCTGTGAAATGTGCAATGATTTAGGTCCTTTATTGGCAAGTTCTTCCATTACTGTGGGAGAAAAAAGGGACTAACGTAGTATTGTACAACTAATTACCCTAAAAGAGACAACGGAATCCCCAAATTCCATCAAAACATTAACCCTTGAACTCTTACATTGGTTAGGTTGTTTGTGCTGTTGGAAAATGTTTCTTATTTCTTTTCTTGGTGACAGTATAACACATTCGTATTGGCAAAGGCGTAGGAAGCGAGGGAGGGGCAGGGGTGGGTGGCGGGGGCGATTGGCGGGGCGATAACCCCCCAGTGAAAAATGAGGAGCGGAAGTATGCTTCCGCCTCCACTTTCCAGGTCAGAAAACCCTGGCTTGTTTATTTGTGTGATATTCTCAACTCTTCTTTCACATGATATTCCAAGTTCTCTTCAATACAGGCGCCATTTTGTAATTCGTTGTTTCAAAAAAAAAAAAAATCCGCACGCTTCAACGTGCAATTCATAATGGATAAGTGCTGTCTCGTAAATCAGTGTGATAAACCTTTTCAGACTCTAGAAATGACAAAAGCGGAATTTGCTACTGTATTTGTGAAACAAGATCATTAATTAAGTGACATCGGCAACTTCAGCGCTATTTTTTTTTTTTATAAATTTTCATCCATAAAATTCCAGTTTTTTTCCAAAAGAACCTCTTGAATTTGAAATTCTTTGTATTAAATAAACAAAAAGGTTTCGGAAACTTCAAAAATTTTTGGGAAAGCTTCAGTTCGTAGGCCTTCAAAATAACATCATGTATTAACAACGATCTTTAGGCGATCATCGTGCAAATATTCTCGAATTTGTCAATATAGGAAGTGCAGATTCTCCGATCAGCAATCGTCCAACTTTAAATTACGTCCCTAATACAGTGGTGTTCACCCTTCAAAGAAAACTCGGGAAATTTGCCAGTGGATGCTTGTTACTTTCCCCTGAAGAAGTCTTTTCACCTCACCGCTCCCTAGCCACTTCTTACAAGCCTGAGTAATGTCATTTTCAACTGTCTAAAGGGTCCGTTCCCATTAGATAGTCTTTCGAGCAAGATTTCAGGCAAGGAACCATTTGCCTACCTTACTCAAATGCTCTCCTTTATACTTTTCATCAGATAATTTTCAACACTGTCAGTTCAACAGCATGTGAGTAGATCGATAGTAACTTGAAGAATTTAAGTGTTATCAATGTTCCTCAGTTTGCAGAGGGCGTAGATATAATGGAATTGTTGTCTGCTGTAGCATGGCTGGAAGAAACAAAGAATTGTAGCTTCTTTAGTGCTCAGTTTCATTTGAAAAAATAATTTAGAGCAGGCAACTTTCTTTTTAGCAAAAAAGGGTTCCTCCTGTTAGAAAAGAGCGAAACAATTTAGGATAAAAATGTACCTTTTGGTAAATTGTGTAGGGTGAGGTGCATAGTCCAAAAACATTGCTTCCCACGCCATTGTTGAATCCCAACTATGTGTGAAAGGCACTACTGCAAACCGTAAGTGACCATGAAGTCATTACTTTCATAGTACTTCCATACTTCTACCGCATGCAGTTGCATAGCAACGCTAACCCTTTAGACTTGATCAAGTCAAATTTGTTGTATCTTTCTTGGCAAGTAGCTGGTGGTGCGGGACCAGTGAGCCTCCACGCATACGTACGTGCAGTGAATGTAATGTAAGGAACTGCTGGAAAAGCAAGTAACGCTAGCTAGACGCGGCCTAGCTAGCCTAGTAGTAGTAGTACTGCAGGAACGATTCGGACGGTGGAGGGCGCATGATGCAGGTGATCATGTCATGTTAGCCGTTACTATTGCAAGGATGAAGTGACCATGCAGTCGGTAATCAAGCTCAGGTCGTGACATTTGAATTGTTAGCGGTAAACAATTATTAATTTTTGGACAAAAGTAAAGCACGGTGTCGATCTTTAGAATGAAGGGACGTTAGTCTAATGTTAGGCTTGTACTGCCTAGCCTAACGTTAATGTTTAGCCTAGGCTAGCTTCTCAGGAAGCCCTAACGTAAGGCCGAAATTAAATTAGTCTTACGTTAGGCCTAACTTAGGCCCCACTAGAGTCTTTGTATGGGACCATAGACCCAGGCCTACGTACTTACTTACGCTAGGTACGGTATAAGCTTGGGCCTAACGTTAGGAGTAGGCCTAGGCCTAGGGCCTAGACCAAACGTTAGTTCTAACTGTAGGCCTACTGTACAGTAGTTAGCGTGTCCACACGAAAAAATTAGAAAGAAATAACAATTCAAAAATTGTAACATAAAATGCGTAAGGCGTAATAAACTAGAAGGAACAAAACAGAAATCATGTAGGCTAAATTGGTTTACGGACGGCGGCTCTAATTTAGAATCCGTGCCCGGAACTGCGTCATAGCTGTACGGTTAGGGGTTACGTATGCATAGTAATAGGTTAGGGTTACGTACGCATAGTAATAAGGTTAGGGTTACGTACGCATAGGTATAGGGTTACGTACGCATAGTAATAAGGTTAGGGTTACGTACGCATAGGTATAGGGTTAGGGTGGGCCATATGCAGGTGTACGCATGCATAGGAACTGTATACGTAGGGGTATATAAACATTTACGTATACGTATCTCATACTGTACATATATATACACTCTCCAGTACATACAGTTAGCTTTAGGTATACGTAAATAGGTATACCTACAGCTATATGTAATAGATAGTATTATTAGACAGTACTTATATTATTTTTAACCCATTCACCGGCAACGGCGCTCGTAGCGCAGTAGGCAAGCGCGCTGGTCTTCATGCTAGAATCGCTATATCGGTAGGGTCGAGGGTTCGGGTCCCGGTACTAACAATGCTTTTCTTTCTTCCACAGCACTAACCATTCACTTCCTTCCACAGCATATGCTTATAGCGCTGTTCCTCGAGTGAGGAAAAAAAGAAAAGGGTTTTTTACTTAAAGAAAAAAAAAAAAACTTTATTAAGTTTGAGCGCCCTCTTTTGGAAGTTGTGAAGTGAGTAAAATTATGTCTACTTCCGGGCACGGATTCTAAATTAGCACCCGGACGGCTTAAATTTGAATTTTTTTGAAATATATTCTGTTCCTGATACTGTTCCTCATGAACTGCTGAAGACCAAGCTGTATACACTTGGTGTTTCAAATCAGATTCTTCGTTGGGTTGATGACTTTCTTGTTGATCATAAACAATCCGTTGTTGTCAATGGAACCCGGTCTCCCCCGATGCAAGTTCTGTCTGGAGTTCCCCAGGGGTCTGTCCTAGGACTGATTCTCTTCTTGGTTCATATCAATGGTGTTCATATCGATGGTGTTTCTTCCAAGGTTCGCCTTTTTGCAGATGATTGTGTCTGTTACCGTATTATTGAGTCCGATGAGGATTGTCATAAACTTCAGAATGACATCAAGCAGTTGGGGCTGTGGGCTTCCACGTGGGGAATGAGATTTCAGCCCACTAAGTGTTAGGGTTTCACGGTACCACTGATAATTGGTACCATCGGTACCTCCACAAATGGTACCGGTATTACCGTAGTACCGGTACCAGAAGAGTTAAAAAGTAGGATTTTTATCACATGCAAAATATCCGTAAAAATACCATGCATTGACATAAGTGAAGTCTTCTGATAATCCCTGCCTCCCGTTTCAGTATTTTTTTTTATAACATTTAGTCACCCCACACTAAACAAATCGGTAAACAGAAAAGAAATAACCTCTCTGCAAATTTAGCGTCCGACAATTTCGGGACACACAATAAATCAGAGCCGCACGTCCGCACCGGAGCTAGACCCCACAAGATGACAAGAGCACTCAGGCTTGTAATGAAGATTGCAAAAATAATTTCTGCAAATAATAACAACCCCCCTCCTAAAGTATAACCAAAAGTTATTAAGTAGAACTTTACAAAAATATTTCCATAAAAGACTGATTCATCAAGCCTTCTTCCCGCCAAGTTACCGCTATCCAAACTAAATCGAAGTGCTTCAAGATTGAATTTACGAATGCATCGCGCAGCAATCCGTTGTACAATAACACTATACTGTTCTTCAGTACGTAGAGCAATACAACAAAGCAAGTGAGTTGATCAGTTGAACTGAACACGCGAGCCAATGATTTTAGCGGGATTTACTGTGTGTTCAGTCCAATTGCTTCACCGTGTTACAGTAATTTCTGAAAGAACGTTCATTGCATTCGTACGAAAGTTTTTCTCCCACAGACATAGACAGTGGACGTTATGGAACGGTCCCACTGAATCACTGTGTTAAAATCAGAAATCGTCGATGCAATGTTCATGTCAGAGCTTGCAATGCTATGATTCTTTGTCTGCTTACAACGAATTTTGCACTCGTTTAATGTTGTGTGCTATCGTAATCAAAGTGAATTTTATCAATCAAGGCATGGTATCTATTCGCAATACACCATGTGAAAGCATTTGCTGATGAGCAGCGATCGTTCGGGGGTTGCGCAGAATGTCAAAAGAAAGCAAGGGCCCTGTTAGTGTGGAAGGTACTAGTTCTGCGAAAGTAACGTTAAACAGCACTTTCCGATATTTGTAGGGGGATTTGTGACTGAAATAGCGCAAAGCGATTATCAAGTGAATGTTCCCTGTTTGTATTGCAATCCTTAGAGACACGGCGCATTTACCAAATGGGTTTTTGTTTCATTCAATTATTCAAATTCAATGCTTTATTTTTGGGAAAAGATTTTCACCGCAAAGTTGACTAATCGTGTCCGTATAAATACACAATGTGAAGGCGCGGGTGCGGCCAAGCTAGCGCTGGCAGGGATCGTTCTGAGACTGCGCAGAATGTCGATAGAAAGCAAGTTCCTTTTTAGTGTGGATGGTACTAGTTCTGCGAAAGTAACGTTAAACGGCAATTTCCGAAATTCTTAGGGGGGATTTGTTACTGAAATGGTGCGAAATGATTATCAAGTGACTATTCCCTGTTTATATTATAATGTTTAGAGACACGGGGCATTTATGAAATGGACGTTTGTTACATTTTAGTATCAGTCTAATTTAAATGCTATAATTTTGAGAAAAGATTTTCACCTTACAGTTGAGTACCGAGTCTCCTCGATACTTCGGTACCTTTAGGTTGGTGGTACCGTACCGTACCGGTACGTACAGGTACTTACGGAAATACCGGTATACCGTGAAACCTTACTAAGTGTAGCGTTATTACTTTTGCTCGGAAAAAAAGTCCCATACTTTTTAGGTATGTTCTTAATAGGATTGAGCTCCCGAGGGTAGATAGTATTAAGTATCTCGGAATTACCATCACTAAAGATCTGAACTGGGAGAAGCATATTCAAAACATCTGTAACAAGGGAAATAAGATTCTTGGTATTTTGTATAGAAATCTGTCTTCCTGCCCTGGTGATGTCAAGTTAATGACTTATAAAGGAATCCTTCGGCCTGTGCTGGAGTATGCCAGTAGTGTTTGGGACCCCCACCAGGTTTACCTGCGCGACAAGCTGGAGAGTATACAAAAACGGTCTGCTAGATTCATTGCCTCTGACTATTCAAGGGAGCCAGGATCAATGACCAGGCTCCTTAAGGAACTAAACCTTCTGCCCTTAACTGAAAGGCGAAGGAAAAGTAGATTGATCCTTTTTTCCAAAGGTATGTTTGGCCTGGCTCAACTACCTGTTGATTGTCTCCAGCGGCCTACTCGTAGAACCTGTTTAATGCATGACCTTCATGTCTGTCTCCCACATACTAGTACTAACTGTTATAAATTTAGCTTCCTGCCTCGAACCATTAAGGATTGGAATCATCTCCCCTTGAATGTAATGAGGGTTGCCTCTGTCCATAAGGACCCTATTACCTATATTACTGGGCATATTTAGCCTCTCGACGCATGCGTGGTGAAAGAATGTCCTTTGGATGTGTCACCTTTATTGAAGAAGAAGAAGATGTAAGCCGTTCTGGCGACATTAGCCACCATTTAGGCCTATTACTGTAGAACAGAGTGTCGCAGAATGTGCATTGTTTACAATCTTTCACAGGCTTCATTCATTACTCTTAGCCAATCACAGCCGATAATTCCAAAATGTCACGCACACACCCTCTCCCTACATATTAAACTTGAACGCTCTGGCTAAGAAATCGTACTCAGAACTTTGTAAGAAATAACACATTTTTGGAATGAGTTGGGTCGTTTTCAACGGATACTTTAGCACTTCAGCAAACAACATAACATCGTTTGAATGAAATGCTATGGCGCTTTCAATGTTACAAAATCACAAAAAGTCTATGTGTAAGCCTTCATGGCGATGCAAAGAAGAAAGCCTAACTAGTGTTGTAGGTACCTACAGATAAGCTTATGAAAACTAGGTGATAATTAATCGCTATTTTTGGGATGAGCAGTCAATCTTATATCATTCGAAAGAAAATAAAACGAAGATTCTTAATCCGTATGATGAATGAATGAAATAGTTTAATTTACAAAATGATGATAAAAAAATGAAATTTACTGTGTACTTACGTTTAAAATGTCTCTATATTCCGTCAAAATGAGAGTTTTGTGATTAAAAGAGTAGCTAAGAGACTATGAATATTCAAATTATAAGGATATATTACTTTCCTACGACATCTGCCGTTAGGAACCACTTAATTAAACATTTTTGAAAGGGTACTGTAAAATAGCGTTAGGGCAAATTTTACCTGCTTGAGGGAGTTTGGAGGTATGCGTGCGCTATGGCATTTCACACTGTTTTTCTAAAGCAGCAACACGAAACCAGCAGTGGTCGCAAAAATACTCCATTTTTCGGAAGATTACCACCCAACTGGACAAATTGTGCATGACATTTGATTTGTATGTTTATTTTTTAGTGTATGAGGTGCATTTGGAAGCATGAATGGAAGGTTTAAGGTGAGATTTTGAAACAGTTCTGTGTATAGGATTGTTCTTCAGATTATGTTGTCTCAGTGTCAGTGTGTGTGTGGACAGGCTAGTGTAGTACTTGGGCCTTAGGCCTAGTCCATACTAGCCCATGAACAGAACCCAGCATTACGTTCCTATGCTATACACTTCATTTCTGGGCCCTTGCCTGGTATTCACAAAAATACAGCTCATTTGCCAACTTACCCGTGAGTAGGCATCCCTCACGTCCCTCGAAAGATACCTTTTCTCACAAAACTTTCCACAGATCATCTTTGTCATCACATTCCCCTTCCACACAAGTCTGTTAACGAAATAAGACCTTTAAAAGGGAAATTTTGGCTGGATAATTCTGCGAGTTAACGTTAAGCCTTTGCAGAGTAATTTTTTGTTGAAGAAGTCAGTGTTTGTCATGTGATCCCTCATAAAACGGGGAAGCCTACGCAGTGGCTGTAGAATTGACTAGCCGCGCTTACTTATTGGTATTTGATAGCTGTCGAGCGGAATTTCTTCCCATCATGCAACACAGCAGCAGACGATCAAGATGTCGATGTTACTGCCAAGGATGGTACCATATTTTTCCTGCCTTTTGCTATGAATTCGCTGGTATTAAACATTCCAGAAGGTATAAGTGGTACTTAAGAATGCTCAAAATCATTATGTTAACTTAAATCTGTTCTATGAACCATACCATTGTAATTAGAGCTCAGTTTGTTGTTTTGGCTTAAAACGTCGTTACCTTTGTACATGTAGGCCAGTGACCGCAGTATTAATGAGTGACTACAAGGAGCGGATTATATGGTCACGTTCTTTTACTAGTAGGGCCGAAACTGGCTGGAACCAGTATTTTGGATGCATTGTATAATGCCTATAATAAAGTTATGTTACTACTGTAACTAGGAAAGAATAACGTTCATTATTAATATCTACACTGTATGAAGCTGACTTGTAGCAGGTTGAAGCATTTTAAATAAGGAAGCAAAAAGGCTTAGTGATTCCTTGCCATTGGATTGTTTTTTTTTTCTTTTTTTTTTTAAATAGACAGTTTTTTATAAAACATCCACATAATATCAAATGTATCCAACCCTCCTACTGTACATTGAGATGTCATGTAAATCAGAATCGGAGATGGGGACCCTCCAACCTTGGACCACAAAAAACTAGGATCCTGTTCACTACAGTATACCACATCCACACACTATGACTGAAATAAACACTATTCTTCCCAACTTGAAATACTGTATTGTGTTAACATGGTACTGAGATGGTGAACTTGTACTGTACTACCTGTGACCACCATCACAAACAAAAGGAATCATCTACTCAATATGAGCCATCTGCATGTCAAGTGTGAGGACCCTATAGAGGCTTTGCAATTACGTCACGGAACCGCCATGCTGGAGGACATTCATGCCAAATACACATGGCTTTGTACCGAACGCACTGCACAGTGTGCACTGTGATATGCACGGTGTGTACAAATTCAACGAGCAAGCGCGTCCCGTATGGTTTAGTTACATGTACTCCAACATGGCCGCCGGAGAGAATTATGACGTCATGTGAAAAGCCTCTATAGGTTAACAAAAATGTACATTTGAAATTTAATGAAGGAATGGGAGTGCAATCATGGCTGTACTGGATGAGGGCGCTGCAGCCCCCCCACCTTCATTGGCCAAAACCTTGCTGAATCAGGCAGACTTTGGTGCCTCGGTTGGGCAGAGTTTATGTCCTGGTTAGGCATCTGGAGTTGAGCAAAAGTCACCACCATTCTGAGAGAAAGGGTCTTACGCTGTATACTGTATGGCCATGAGTGCAATAACAAAATTTATGCTCAGTCTCAGGGTACTAAATTTCTAATCAAGCATTGATGTCATCTTTACAGGTACTCTTTGATGAATTGACTAAAATTTGACATTTTGTTGCTCCTTTCTCTTTTAAATACAATAAACTCTTAGAAAGGGAAAAAGGACCCAAGGGCATATGGTATTAATGAGGATCATGACAAGTTGATGGTGTGATTATTTTTGCATTTTTACTTGCAAGATATTAATTGAATAATTTTTAATTAATTGTACCGTTCATTGCAAAACTAGTCAATATCATGATACAAAAACCTACAGTAGCTTTGCCACTGCACTGCTTGCTGTGGGAGATATCAGTGTCTGAAGGGAAGAAGTCAGAATGTTGCACTAAGTCCATAAGAAGTTAACATGTTTGAACCTAAGCATTTATATCTATTGTTTTGAAATTGAAGGTCACATACAGTATGGAATAAATTAAGCAATTAGTTTTGGATTACAGTTTTGTCAAAGTTGTTAGTGCATGAAAATTACAAAATTTGGTATTTGATGTGAAAAGAATTAAAATTTAATGTAATTGTCTCAATTCATACCAAAATGGATCAAAAATTGACCTTTTAACAGTGCAATTTGTGATTTGCACATAATCATGCATTCACATGAGCTCAATATATTGAAATGTCTAGGGAGGGACATGCCACATGACTAATGTTATCATTTGTTTTTGCAACCTTTTTTCAAGGACAATCGTAACATTACTTTGTCTTGCAGGTTTTATTTTGAAAGTTTATAGCCACAATTCTCTCACCCCAAAAAGCACTGATTCTCCTAACCTTTTTACCTAAGCCCCTCCTACAATTGTCTGAAATTCATCCTCATCCAGCACAATCTCAGTTTAATACTCCCAGATGAGTATAGAAAAGCTCAATGTGTGTAATCAATACACTCTCCGTACAGTTCATGTTCTGTAATATAAGCTTTGGAAGTGTGCATTGTTTGAATTAACTGTTAATCAAAGACCTGAGCCAACTAAGAATTTCAGGAAATCCCTACCAGAATTGCACTTTGGGGTGAGAGGATTGGTCCTTCAAATTGGGCCCTTTAAAATCTTCAGTGTATCAATTACAGCACCATGAAGTTAAGTATTTAATGAGTAAATAACAGATAATTAGTAAAGGGTTAATAAAAGAAATAGCAGCACTGTGCAACACTCCACATCATTATTTTAGCATTAACAAGTTGCTTCAAAAAAATTCAAACTTTGAAGAGAACCATCAAAGATATAACTGATTTTTCCAAGGAAAGCTAATTCCCTATCTGCCAATTAAAGTCAGGGGTTTTTGTTGAGATGTCAAGCTACCTGTACCTTTAATCTTAAACTTTTTTCTTTAAATTGAAAATAAGGAAGTACTGTATTGCCATTACAATTCACATGTTTGACAATATAAATATCACATGGACATTTTTGACAAAGACAAATAAAGTTGTGTTGCTCAGGATGCTTATTAAATTCAAAGACCTCAGTCCACACAAAGAAGTATGATGATTGCATATATCTGTTAAAGTTCCCGGGACTCTGAAACAGCACTCACCACCACTCTTTCTGAAAACTATTCGTTTGTTTGAATGAAACTTCATAGCAGGACTGATTTACAGTTAAAACAGCTGTAAAGATTAGGCAATAGTACTGTATCTTACTCCGGGGCCTAGTTGGTCGAGAGTTTTCTCAGTATTAAGCAAGCCAAGTGTGAAGTGCAACCTCAAATTGATTTCTTTACTTCTATCATATGTAGAACTACATATTTAATAGTTTTAAGTGTTAGTTAAACAATAAAAGGAACTGGACAGAAAACTCTCAGATCTTTTTCCATTTGCCTTTTCATTATTTAAATCAAAGTCTAAAAGTATGTGACTTGAAGCAAGTACAAAGTTCATTTTGGGTCACATGATCTCAAAAGGTTTTGACCTTACTAGTATACCTCAGTATTTGTGAGGGATCTCATGCTTGTCATGTGGGCATCCATGTTCATTATTACAATGTATCATATGGCAAGGAATCACTAAGCCTTTTGGCTTTCTTGTCTTCAAAATGATGCACGTAGCGATAATATTATCAATATATTCAGATTTTATGGAAAATTTACACCTCTTTTCATTTCATTTCTTTTGATGTAAATATTGTCAAATTTAGTTTTAATGAACATTTTAAATGGACGCGGAAGATTAGTCAAAAGATAACAATCGCTCTGCACCTACTGAATTATACTTGTGACTAGAAATTTAGACAGTTCGGCTGTGTGTTCTGTGTGATCAACCTCTCATAGATAGGGGTTCTGTTAAAAAATAATGGAATCGATCCAGGTAAAAAAGGATTTCCTTGAAATGAAAAATGATGAATTGGAGCCTACAGAGAGAGCTTTCAAGGGAATTTTTAAATAAAGCTACTACCTTAATGCAAGACACAAAAAATCTGCCGTCTCAGCCTGTCTGGATATATTTTGGTTACTGTAAAGGTCAAGATGGGAAACCAGAGTATTGATTAAAAAAGTGTAGTATTGTCATGTGGTAAATAAAGTTAAAGCAGAGACCCAGCTGGATTAATGTGCAGGATAACACGGGTGCCGCCGTGCACCCTTCCCAGTTCAATGACTTTCCTACCCAAGAGTTGAAAACAGATATTGCCTCAATACCTGTTCTGCATGCTTTACAGTACCAATATTTCACAGTACCATCCTACCCCAATTTCTTCCCTGGAAAATGTGTAGAACTAAGACATTTTTCTCATATTCAGCCTCACATTCTGAAGCTAGCACAGGATTTGGCCCCACATTCGCCCAGCACAGAATTCGGCCTTACATTCACCCAGCACAGGATTTGACTTCACACTATTCGCCGAATTCCGAATTCTGTGCTAGGCGAATCCTGTGCTGGGTGAAATCTGTGCTTGGCCAATCCTGTGCTAGCACAGGATTTGTTTTTAATATGCACTGCATACTGTACATACAGTACAACAAATCCTGTGCTAAGTTAAAGTAAGCCGAACCCTGTGCTGGCTTCAGATTGTGAGGCTGAATCCTGTGCTAACGTTAATTGAATGTGAGGTGAATCCTGTGCTAACATTAATTGAATGTAAAGTGAATCCTATGCTGGGGGAATGTATGGCGAATCCTGTGCTGGGCAAATGTGGGGCCGAGTCCTGTGCTGGCTTCAGAGTGTGGGGCTGAATGTGAGGCTGAGTCCTGTGTCTGCTTCAGAATGGACTGTCTTGACAGTTCTTGATGTTCTTGGCTTATGTTTTCGTGCCTAGAATGCCATGCGAGATGTACAGAACTATTGGAAATCAACGGCAGCACGTACGGTTTGACCGCCCGTGACATACAGAGTTGATGTTTGCAAACTGTCCGGGCACCACACTAAAATTTACCTTAAAAATAGTGATTGAATATTGTGACTAGGAGAGGTTTTAGTCATTGGGCATTTGTGAGTATCTGCATAATATTATTTTGGTAAATCTCTCAAAACAAGTTTTTTCTAGATTACCGCAAAAAATTCAGTCCTGTACTGAACTTTTTTGGCGGTAACCTAGCGATATGTGTTGACTGATTTACCCAAAAAGTGCCACCATTTCGCATGTAGACACTTCTAAAATTCAAAAATTTTCAAAAAAGGGGAGCAACCCCCCACCCTTATACTCCTCCCTCATGCCGGCACTCCACCAATGGACAGATCAGATTGACCCGCATCTAGCCTCTCGGAACTTGGGAGCTATGGGCTGAACCTTTGACCTCTACAACTTAGGCCAACTCAGAGGGCATGCAAGGCCCTGGTGTGTAATAAGAATACTCTGTGCATGCCATGTGATATTCTTTTTCTGCATCTTTTCAATTTGATTTCATTCAAAGAGCCATGATTGATTGAAAATGTTGTCCCAATTTCCCCAAGCCAAAATGCATACTCTAGGAAATGGGTGTCTGTTTCTAATGCTAGTTGTGGCTATTCAACAGAACTTTAGTCACATTAAACATGTTTTTGGTTCCTTGTGTAACAAAGGAACCTATAGTGCAGTCACCTTGGCGTATGTTTGTGTGTGTGTATGTGTGTGTGTGTGTATGTGACGGATTGGAATGCGAGGTATGTGGTGCGATAACTCAATAACTGAGTGATCAATTTTTTTCAAACTTGGTATGTATGTAGATGTTGTGGAGTAGATGTGCCCTATCGTTTTTGGTGGAGGTCAAAGGTCACTGGTGATCACCAGAGGCCAAAAACTGAATTTCTGTTAGTAGCTGTAACTCAGTATCCGTTGTTCAAGCAGTGGCATCATTTTAGGATAAGTTAGATTGGTAGGAGGTGAAAATGTTGGTACATTAACCAAAATAATTGGAAAGGGTCAAAAGGTCAAAAAGTAATGTTTTATTGATATCTTGCCACTGAAACATTTTAGAGGGGTGGTGTAATGGAGATTTGTGTTCGTCTAAGTGAAATGCACGTGACGACCCCCCTTGACCCCACTTGACCTCATTTGGGTCTTTGTTCAATTGGTTTAAAAGTCCAGCTGAAGTTTAATGCCTTTAGACAAATGCAGTGTATAAAAGAAAAGAAGAATTATAACCCCCTCTCAGTCTAAAAGCAGTTTAGTTAACAATCAGGACAGTAATGCAATTATTATTAAAAACAACCTTTTCCTCACATACAGTATTGAATAAAGTTATTCACAGTGCAAGCTAAGATTCAAATTTCAATAGTAAAATATGAAAGCAGTTTCTCTTCTTTACCTCTGCTTTTACCCTAGGGACTACAATGCTGTTTCTAACACCCTCTTTAGGTTAAAAGGTCAAGTTAAAAGTCATTTATTAGATTCTACAGAGCTATGTTTGTTTCTTGGTCTTCTAGCCAAATTGTGAAGAAGAAATTGGTGGTAATAAATCACTATCGGGCTGCCTTTAGTAGCAGAATTGTGGGCTTTTCCTTATTTTTGCTTTTCAGGCAAACACATTGGGTAGTCTAAAGGACAACCATGACATAATTTCTAGTCATCCATCATAAATTTTGGTGGTCAGGAATGACCAGATGACTGTTAAATTTCTTTGGTGCAGAAGAGACTGTGTTTATTTAAAATCAGTTTTGATCTACTTTGACTGTATTTGACCTTTGTGACTTCTTTTTAAGGTCTGGATTTGAATTGTTGAGATTGACCAAAAAGGCAATTAACTAACCTCCTATACTACCCCAAACTCAAGTAAATGACATTTTAGTGAAAGGTGATGAATGTATTTGTCGCATGGAAGTGGGCAGTGTGCAGTGTGATAATTTGAAAAGTTTAGTGTTCCATTTCTCTCAAACGGCAAGTGCTTGTATGATTTTGAAATTTAATGTGCCCCTATGTTTTTGGGTGATGGCCAAAAGTCATTGGGGTTAAAGGTGCAAATTATGCCTTACCTTGGGACTACCTTAATACAATATCATCTTTAATGCAAGGAACCATAGTGCCCTTGGGCTCTTGTTTTTTTTTTGAAAAGAAGGAATTAAAATCCACTCAGGTATTTATAGATACAAGAAAACGGTGTGTGTACCTATTGTTTGATGGTTTAAGATTACCAAACCACAGTGATTAGACACCAAGTGCAAACAATCCTAGTTTAAATTCCACAGTATCATTTAGATTTGCTATGGTGATGTTCTTGCTGTGTTTGTCTGTCACACGTTCCAAGATGTACTTAGATTTAATTACTTGCATTCTTCTGTTATTCTATATACTGATGAAATAAAAAACATTGCTTTTAAGAAATACTTCTGACTGAAAATCAATATTGTGGTGTTTTAAAATAGAATGAAGTTTCAAGTTGCAATGCAGTATGCCTGGTTGCATTGCATGTTACACATATAATAGTTTACAGTGTGCATGGATCCCTCAAAGCAACATACCCTGCATCATATTCAATGGCATTTTAAAATTTTGTTTAATCACTGTAACTGCTGTTTATTTGGAAAGAAGAGAAAGCAAGTTATGGTTTCATGGGTACAGTAGTAAATCTGAAGAACAACTCTGTGACTCTGACTAGGCAAGTGTTTTGTTATGCTTGTTGCTCGTCTATGGCCGTGTTCCCATTTGATCCAGGGAGGTGGATCTTGATCTACCGAGGTGGATCAACATCAGTTACCTTGATCGAGATCCGCGTTCCCATTTGAGTGAGCGCGGTAGATCAAACGTGTTTTATGAACACATTGCGCAAGCGCAAAAAGGTCACCAATGTTTACAAGTCGGCCTGCCATGCATTTCGTATCGATGTATCACAAAAACATACATGAGTGTAACCGGAGATCCAGGGTCACTTGATCTACCGATGTGTTCCCATTACAAACTTTGATCCAGCGCGGTGGATCTGATCTACCCCGAACGGTCGATCAAAATCGGTGGATCTTGATCTTGAGTGAGTGTTGTTGATCTGCGTTCCCATTAGTGTTTGATCCACCTCGGTAGATCAAGATCCACCTCCCTGGATCAAATGGGAACACGGCTCCTATGAACTGTTTTGACTTGATCCAAGTTTTACGTGTAGAGTTTCAATTCCATTTTTGGATGTTTTGCTTTTTCTTCAGGTGAACTAAAAAGGAGATCAATGACTATTTTCAAAATGTGAGAAGACCAAGAGATGCATGATGCCATGAGGTGATAATGTGCAATAAGAGTACAGTTTAAAACCAATCAGTTTTAACCAAAAATAGTAGAAGAGAACTACAGTAGCCAACAAAATGCCAGAAAAAAGGTTATCTGCAGGTAAGTTTATATTTTTACAGCATTTCCATGTTATACAGGATTTAAGAGGTTGTGAGGTAGTACATGTGGCCTGTGAGGTACAGGCCCTAAATTTTGAGGCATGTAAGTGTGATGGTACACCATGTATCTATCTCCCCAAATAAATGTGAGGAGTGTGATTTTGGCACACCAAAATAAAGATGGAATCTCTTATAAATAAATCTATTAAAGTTTAATAAAACAGCACACCTTTCCACCACTTAATTTCTGAGGAATACAACTTATAAGCACACCTGGAAAATCTAAAACCCAAGGTCTGGGGATGAAATTCTGCCAGGTTTGATATCATCAAGGAGCAAGAACTATTGTTTTGTAGCTGCTACGCTGTAGTTGACACTGTAGTTTCTTCCCTTAACTTAAGGAAACTGTACACTGCTGTTCTGAGAAGAAACCAACTTTTGAGTAGGATAGTCACCAATCAGAAACCATATTTTCTTCTCCCCATAGCACCCCTTTTTAGATTGCATAGCAACCTGTGTTAAAACTGCTCCCTTGGAAGGCCTTAATTACTGAATTATGTTACAGTACATGTTGTAGCATTTAGTGTTATATGCGAAACATCTGTGTGACAACACAAAGAATTGCTGATGTTGATACTGTACAGTACATTTAATTTCTCACAGAAAAATCTGAGTTCATTTACAACATATTCCATGAAACGTGCACCTTATTGTTTTCTGTTCCTGTGTGATGTTTAGTGCAATAAATTTCTCTTGGAAATTTTTTTAAGGATGATGTACAGAATGTACTGAATTTTATTTTGAGTGCTCCTACACAATTTGATACAATAAATTACTTGTTTGAAACATGTTTAAATGTGTTTTTTTTTTCTCCTCAGTACCTCCCGAAGTCACAGTAGAAGACTTGGTAAGCGTTCAAGTTTTTTTTTAACTACCTTACAATATTTTGTTGAAGGCAAAACCGTTGATTTACAGTACAATACTCTACATGTAGGTATATGATACACTAGGTGCAGTCAATGTCTTATTGTAGTCAATATTCAGTGGCAACCATTTTGAAGGTTACCACCCTCTATATACGGTCATGAGAGTAACAAGCAAATTTCAAATCAGCAAAATTTTGGTTGCATGCCCATATCATTTCAACAACCACATTGCCCATTGGACTCTTGCTTTATCGTGTCACATGTGATTTCAGTTGTTAGTCTGATTTTGTTTTTTATGCTCACCAGAAAAATTCATGCTTGTCCTCATGTTTTAGGGGGTTTCATTTCAAGACCAGGAAACTTTGACCAGGGAGTTGCTAGAGAAGGAGGTACAACAAACAAATTTTTCCAGACAATGTGTACTTGGAACAGATTATTATCTTGTGAGGTGCTGCTATTTGATTGACAGGTCCCTTTGTTTCTATTGTTTAATCCCTTGTGACTTAGTCCTTTTAATGATCATCTCTTCCATTTTGCTCAGAGTATCCCTAAACAATGGCATTGTCTGTATATCCTTTGATAAAGACGTTTGTTTTTGCCAGTAACGAAGCTCGTAATAACAGTTTCTATAGAACAACTGGAAACACTGAAGTGTTTAAACTGGGTGCTTCAATTATTCCCTTTTCGTAATTAGATGGAAGCATTGTTCAAGTCTATACCTTTTTCCCAGATTTAAACAATTTGGTTATCATTAAGAAACAAAAAAATTAAGGTAATTTGCAAAGAAATTGTTGCTGTCTTCAAATGAAGCAATAGGTTGCTTGTCGGATAGCATCAAATGATATAAATTTCACAATTTTCCATGACGGCTGGCAACAAAATGTTAACAAGTAGAGTGTAAGTATACGTTTCTGCATTGGAATTTCGATAATGTGTCACTAATCCTTGTTGATCGAAGCATTGAGATAAGAATTTGGCAGATAAGAGCAAGATTATTGTAAAAAATGAACATTGTCTCTAAGAGACTATAGAACGTTGTTTCTCCTTTTCTAGAACTCCCTGCTTCGACTGATAAATATTAATTACTGATTGATGCCACCTCATTAATGTTACTCTTTGCTCTTTCTCTCATTTACAACAGGAGGACTTCCTGGCCACAGATGACCTGTTTATAGAATATTTTAACCATTTTCTGCAATTGCCAGTGAGTATACTGTGAACCTTTGTTAATGAAGCTATTTTAGGGCCAATTGTTTCTGTTCAGTACTGGTTGTAGCCAATATCCCAAATTTTTCATACAGTATATAGGTTAAGGTATCTTAAAAAAAAAATCTTTAAAAGTTAAGGAACTTTTATCACTTTTACTATTTGTCCATGAAAACAGACTGTGTCTCTGTATGGTTTGTGAGGGGCTGTGTGTTCAAGCTGATCTGTGCATTTAGAAAAAATACCCTATGCTCAGTCTTGTACATTAATGCAGCTGGGTTAATGATTTTGTTAATTATCATCAAAAACATCAACTTTGACTTTATTTACCACATTTGTTTACAATCTTGCACATTTGTAATTAACACTGCAGTTTCTCATCTCAGATTTTTTGTTTCTTCATGTCAGCTAAAATATCCTTAGAACAATCTCGTCAGGAACTGTTCTCAGTACTAATTATATGCCCATTTAGGCATTTGAAAATGACCACAAAGGTTGAAATTTAATAGCAGATTATCTCAGAATAAACTGAAAGGGGATATAGTCCTTCAGTGAACTTAGAGTACTTTAATTCCCTTTTTGCCATCACTTATTTCAGGATTTGTTGTTAGTTGTTATTTGAGCCCTAAAGTTGTTGGGCTTCTATTGTACCAGAATGGTAATCAAATCTGCTGCTCATTGAAGCAGCTAATTGGAGTAATGAACCAGTGGTCGGGTACTATAATTGGGAACCGCAGTTTTGCCCTAAAAACTATGGTAGCCATGACGGATCTCCTTAAAGGCTAATATCCCATAATGTTGTTGGGAAGCAAAATCACTTGAAAAATTTCCTTGAAATCTCCCTCTGAAGGCCTCACTTCATCATCTTCTATTTCAGGGACATAGATCTGTACTTCAATTCCATCATTTTTTAACACAACCTTCACATCAACATTTTAAAATGTAAACCTAGATACCTGTCGACCAAAGTGCTCCTAGCCAGAAATATACACTGTTCATGCATTGACTTCTTTGGTACAGCATATATAAACATTGTTTTCATGGTTCTTGGAAAAATTAGGGTGTCTTACACACACCAGATTAATTAACAATGTATGTGCTACATAACATGTTGCTGTGTTATGTACAGTGGGACATATGTTGTGCATGTATTTTAGGCATCCATACTTTTGTCTGCCATTAAAAGATCTGAATCTTGCAATTCACTTTTTTCATTGCACATGCAACTTTGAAGTACTGTAATGTAGTAGACTGTCCTGTTTGATGATTGACTCTTGGGAGTCATGTGGTATGTGGTAATATTTTCCCTGCTTAAATGTGTAATGTACTTGTATTAACTGCTTGGGTTCACCTTGGATATGCAATGTTTGATGAGTATGAAAGATACTTTGAAGAGAAATAAGAAGAAAATTGTGACATTCAGCTGATGTTTCAAAATAAATTTGGGATGACTGTTAAACTAAGGGGTTTCTTGTTTCCCCCAGAGACAAAAAATTTGCCAACTGTGACTTCCCCTTAACCCTACTGTACTCAGTACTCATTTTTTTCAGTGTTGTAGAATCTAAGGTGTGTTACATACCTGGAATTTTGAAAATTGTGAACTCGCCTTTCCACCATCACACTGTAGGAGGTGCAAGTTTTTGCACCCTGAGATAAAGAATAGGAAGCAAGGCAATGGTAGATCAACATGCCTACCACATTCCTTAATAGAAATTTAGCACACCTGGAAATTCTACTCAAGACCTCATGTTATCATGGTTTGAATTCTTTTACTGTAACTGCTACAGTCTGGTACAACCATCTGCTTTTTAAACTTATCACTTAGAGGACTTTTGAAAATTTGTGGTTGCAGCTGGAATTTTTTTTATTTGATCTCAGATTATGTATCATAGATTGTGGGAAATTTTAAGGGTATTAAAAAAGTGCTGGACAGATTTTAATTACTAGAGGAGATCCAAACTTAAAATTGAAGTTTTATCTCCCAGAATAATTGAAAGTCTGTCCAGCATTTTGAACACTCAGTAAATGTATTACTGCAAGTCTGCAATTCTCAAAAAAAAAAAAAACACTCTTATTATATATAAAATATTGCATTTTGCCCCCAGACCTTTCCAGAACCATTATTTTTCAACAAAGATAGAGGTGGATTTGAAGTTGTCAGTGATGCCAAGCAAGAATTGAAATCCAGACTTCGGTCAGTGGCTCGTTCTCAGCAGAAACGGAAACCCATCTACAATGCTCCCCGTCAGGTTATCTCAGAAAAACAGCCTCCAATGATGCCCTGGCATTATGAACATCAGGAGGAGCCAGACCTCAAAACCAGTTTCAAAGTACAGGTATGACAAGTATTTCATTATAAATTCATACCTTCATAGAATGTCTTTTAATGCTAGTTTACCACAAATTTGGCTGAAAACTGGAGACTTCTTCAAGGTATGGACAGCCACAATCATAATGTTTTGAACAAACAGTGTTACTACCATGAATGAAGGTTAATCCCATGCTTTTTGGAAAAAGTGGACTTGTTAAATGAAGTGGTTCACCCTAGTTACAGCTAAACACTTATGTCTATATGACATTTTTGATACCATTCAAACTACTGGAATGTTACATAGTAGAAGGCTTGATAATAATCAAGGGTCAGTTTAGGGTTTATTTCATCTATAATGTTCCAGATTCGTAGTAAAATGTGGAGACTACAGTAACATGACCTTCATGGCATATGACAGGTGTTTTATCAGTTTGATAAAAGTGGACACAGGCAACACTCTTTGTCATTTGATTTTCAGTGCATGTAACAAGAAATTTGTGAAACCCAATCAGGCCATGTAAATGTTCAAATTCAGTTAAAATGATCACGAAGTTAAAGAAAATTCCGTCCATTATTAAAATTTTTCTGTTGTCCCTTTTTTGGAAAATGATGCATCTGAAATTGTTTGGTTGACTTATAATTTTTTCTTGTTGTCATCAGTGCTTGAATAAAGACCAGGGTATTCATTGGATTAAAGATGAGAGACTTCCTGCATTTCTCCAGAGTGACTGCTACTTGGAGTATAGACTTGCCAAACTGATTTCACAAACAGAGGTGAGGAAGAAGGAAAGTATTTTAAAATGTAGTGTCAACAGTATAGATGAATCCAATTAGTCATATGAGGGTCTAATTTAGTCAGACATAACTGGAGTCTGTCAACGTTAATCTTTCAATTCCTCTGCTTACCTGTATCATTGATGGTTGTACACCAGATATGTCTGTGATTTTTTTCAATTTCATTGAATATGAGGGCTTAGAAAAGCATGTTCAGAATAAACTTAAAACCATTTTAGGCTGATGGACCCCACTAATGGCAGGCTTTACTATCTGCTCGGATTTGTCTAAAGGGCTTGTGTTCCCCTTTACTGCTCCAGTAGTAAGCTATCTTCAAGTTGGGTTGACATCTTTGTGAAGTAAATTGCCTGCAGGACCATTACTTTGCAAAGCAGTTTAAAGGATACTGTTTAGTGTTTATGAGTACAACAGTATGAATAATTCCTTGAATGTAAAGGTTTGCCATACTCTTCAACAAGGCGAAGCAAATTGAGTGGTACGGTGAGTATTTCAAGGAACAAGGAATTATTAAAACTGTCACTTAAATAATAGACAGATGTTTATGTTAGACATTCTAATTACACCTTTTGCAGCAAAATTTGACCTTGATTGCATAATTCTTTAGATGAGTTTTTGCATTTTCTAACTGACTGGTTTAAATCAGATTGGCTCAGCAGGCTTTTTTCCAGTTGTGGCTCACTAGCTTGTTTTCCCTATTCCATTGCTTATGCAGAGAATCAAGTAAAAGGCCAGTAGGTTCCATTTATAAAGTCTTTGGTCTGATGAAGCCAGAAGTCTAACACAAGACCTTCTGGATGCGGATCAGATGCTCTAACCACTTGACCATGCATTTTATGTCAATGATGGAACACTTCCCAATTCTCTAGTGTTTCTGAGTTGTAGCATGCTGTAGCTTGGATGTACTCAAGTAATCACTGTCTCATCTGTAACTGTGGGTTAGTCACAAAGTTGTGTGTTATAATGTACTAATGCATGGTTGAGCATTGCAGTGGTACAATACTGCTAAATCATGTATAGCATGTGACCACCAGTCTTCCAGTAAGATGTAAATGAAATAATGAGTTACTTTATATGTCAGCAAGCTGCATACCATGAAGTTTGATCAGACACCCTGGCAGATTAAAAAGTTATCGCTGAACTGTATCTAGATGAGATGGCTGTGGAAATGTAAGGCATTAAGTTCCATAGTAGTAGAATTATGACTGCTTTATGTAAAAAAAATTGCTGGTTGCAAAAGGTGATGTGCTGTAAGGATGCAGGGTAAAGCCCTTAAAAGTAATATCAGAACAGTGCACAGTTTGAGTCTGTTCGATTTAAATTTTGTAAAAGCATATATTTTTTAAGTTTTAGAAAATGGAATGTCTTCATTTCATGTTCAATTATTATAGTATTACTTTCTGGCAATTTGAAGAATGTGTAAAGTTATCCTTTAACATCTTTTACTGGACTTATAAAAACCAAGTTCTATACAGTGACATAGACTCCTCATGAGAAAATCTGATAAATGAACTGAAATATAGTATTAAATTGGTAAAATGCTTGAAGTAAATTTGAACAATTGCAGACCTCCAGAAATGTGAATGTTGGAATGATTTATTTTTCTTATCTTAGATTGCATCCAAGGAAACTGACTGTCCGTTGCATCTGTACATTGATCCAGAATTCAAACCGTTTGCAATTGAGAAACCATTTGTTGAAGAAGAAGTAGTCGTAGATGAGAAACAGCTAGCAATTCGACATATGTTTGTTTGTATGGGGGATGCTGTTACCACTCAAACAGATGATTGGTTCAGCCAGGTCAAGATGTCATCTGAAACAAAACTTACAACATCATCAGAGACAAGACCTTCAACAGCAGCAGGCATGTCATCAGGACCAATGAACTCTCGTCCTGTGAGTGAGCTAAGCGGTCGTGACACAGCTGTAGATAGTGGTTTTGGGTCCATGGGTAGGCATTCATCAATGACTGAACATCATTCTGTCACATTTGAGGAAGATTTGCCAAACAGAGACCATTTGTTCAAGAGTCCACTAAGACCAAGATCACCGCCAGTCTGGAGACCTCCCATAGGTGAAGATGTATGTGTTGTGGCTAGTGGGCCAGGGATCTCTCCATTTTCAGGAGGAGGTATTTATGTAGATGATGTCCGAGAGAAGGAGGAACCTATAGAGTCACCGGTCAGTGGAGATGATGAAAGTGGCACGGAAAATAAAGAGCCAGAAGATGATGAAGAGGCAGAGAGTGGTTGTGATGTTGAAAGTCAAGCATTTGGAGATGATCAAGAGGAGGAACTAGACCTACCAGAGAACAACACCATAACAGTTCACAGTTTGGAGAATTTATCCTTGTTGATTATTTCACATGCCATGAAAAATGTTCTCACAGCAGTATATGACCATCCTGTGGAAGAAGTCAACAGGTATTTAGATGAAAAGGTTTTGCAAAAGTCATCCATAAAAAGCAGTGAGCTAAAAGATGATTGGATGGAGAGACTTATGCTTGCAGACGATTTTGCAGATTTAAATCCTGAGGAAAAAAATGTTCGCATTGAGTTACCTGCAACGGAGATGGAGCGGTCTGTGAGTAAGGTCTCAATGACAATATCGTCTCTTGGAGGCAAGGACCAGGGGGATACAGACTCATTATTTGATAGTGACAATGAGGATGATTCGATGGAACCAGATACCTTTTTTACCCGTCCCCCACCAACATATGACCTACTAACTATGAAGGGTATGGAGGCATTCAAGAAGTTCCTGTGGGGAACTGCAGGAGAAAAATGTTTTAATCTCTGGTTGGACATTGACAAAGGGAAGAATATCACAGATGAAGGAACCCAGCAAATGTAAGAATAGAAATTTGAATTTTAAGATGTGTGGATTGAATAATTCATCTCTAAGATTATTTTTGATAATGACAGCAGCAATGGAATATTGGTATTCTTCATGAGCTGTCATTCAGTCCTTGTGAAGGGTATTTGGATGTGGAGATTTTAACAAGTGCAGCTATCATACTTTCTGTCCAAAATAACTTTAAGGCAATAAGGTTTCAGTTGCTTGAAAGTGGGAATTCATGATGATTTTTTCTAGTAAGAAACACACAAATCTTGCAGAAATAAAACATTTTATTCATTTTATTCAATTGCATGTGTTTTCTTACAGATTTTTGTCCCAGTTAAGGGAGAAATATCTCAAATCAGGTGGACTATGTGAGTTACAAGCGGAACTCAGAGTCTCTCTTGGTCTAAGTATACCATCTTGTTGGACATCTATGAGCAAGTTATCACAGGTTCAACCAAAGCTGACTGAGTCACTTCTTCTATACTGGTAGGTGTGCACTCATTATTCATATGAATATGGTAAACTCTTAAAGCAAAATGAAGTATGAAAGAATACATCATAAATTCATAACACTGCTTACTGTTGGTGCACTAACTTTCAATTAAAAGAAAAGTCCAGAACCAAATAAATTTATGTTTAATATATGAAAGAGGAACATATTCTAAGCATTCTGGTAAAAGTTGCATTCATTTCCCATGTTCGGTTCTCAAGATATTAGCAATTGAGGTTGACACATTTTCTATAAAAAGTGA
The DNA here is from genome assembly GCA_037179385.1 of Holothuria scabra. Lineage (NCBI taxonomy): Eukaryota > Metazoa > Echinodermata > Holothuroidea > Aspidochirotida > Holothuriidae > Holothuria > Holothuria scabra. The sequence goes on from CM074191.1 coordinate 44,158,296, forward strand.
ACGTGAAGCAAGCAGGCATGATGTCATGGATTCACATTGTTGGCCAATGGTTTGTTTTTCTTTTATTTTTTCTTCCTGTTAATTTGACTTTGAATTGATTAGAGATGTTATCTTGCCCCTAAGGCACATGAAGTTCTTAAAATCCCATTGCTCAGGACATACCAATGGTATTTATAAATAAAAGGTTTGTCGCATAATATTGGTAGTAAATTATATATAAATACAAACCATTGGCCAACAACGTGAAGCCATGACATCACACCTGCTTGCTCCAAGTTAATTTTATGCAGAAAATTTGCCACATTCAATCACTAATATCTCTAAAACTGAATATGGGAAATGAATAAAATTTTCACCAGAATACTTAGGATATGTTCCTTAACATATCAAAAATAAATGTGGCTTTGGACTATTCTTTTAAAAAACCCACAAGTCAATAGTTCTGCCAACAAATGTGATGAGAGTCACCAACTTATCTCTCAAGTAGAGCTACATATACCCTCAACAAAGGTGCGTGTAAATGTATGCAGTTAAAACAGTGATGCAGAGACTATTTTCTGTTCTTTAACAATGCAAGTTGAAAATTTGAAATACATTTTTGTGTTCAACTTTATGCAATTTAGATGACAGTCAGGTCAAATTAGGGCAGTGGTTCTCAAGCTTTGAATTCGTTGTACATATAATTTTTTTTCCACTGTCCTAGTACCCTTACACTATTTCCCTGGCCACCAGAAGTGACAACTATACAGCATTATTGTGTAAAATTGTCTAACTGGGTTCCCAGGTACCCCTATCTTGTTTGCTGATACCCACATACATGAGGAAAAAGGAGACTAGTACCCCTAGGTAAGAACCAGAAGTTGGGAGCAATCATTTGAGCTTTTAACTGTAGTCCATCACAAATGTAACCAGCACTTTCATTTTGTAAGAAGTCTTCTTTTCAGCTGATCTTTTCATTCTTCTTCTTTCAGGGCACCAAGATTTCTAATGAAAGAAGCTTACCAATGCCGCCCTGGTAGTAGCTACGCTTATCATCAAAGACGGTTAAAGATGCAGCTAAAGAAAGAGTCATACCAAGAACCAAGGTCTATCACACTCCTACCATTAAGACCAAAAACATGTATGCCACGTCTCCGAGGAAATTCTATTGCAACTGAGGTATATTTATATGACCCTTATTTAATGTTTACCTGACAGGGTTTGATAGGTCCTGGGAATTCAGGGAAAACAGAAATTTGAATTTCCAGGCCTGGAAAGTCAGGAAAAGTGAGCAACTTACATAGTCAACAGATCTTGGAAAATTCAGGCAATTTTCAGAAATGGACTTGTTCAAATTTTCTCATCCCTTAGATACGTTTTTTTCCGGTGGGAAATACATAGCAATTAGGATCTCAATGTTTTTTGTCCTGGAAATATGAGTCAAGGTCCTAAAAGCCACAGAAAGTGATGGCATTTTATTACTTTAATCATGAATGAACCCTCTATGAACTCCTACCAACCTTTGTTTCACAGGAATGAGGTAGCTCACATTGGGAATAATTTTGGTACAATTTTTGCTCTTTTGTTCTTGATGTCTGAAGATTTCTTTGTAAAGTCATTGAAAGCTCCAGCAAATCTACACTGCAAAATGTGATTTGGTGTTGAATGAATATGATATGTTCTTGGGTGGAACAAACAGTCTCTTGCAGGGAAATATGATATTTGGAAAGATCTTCGAGTACCTTGAGGGAAATTTGGTTTGCTATGACATTTCATAACTGTGCAGGAAAGTGACCATTTTTTCATTGGGAAAGTAACAAATATTCAGCCCTGATTATGTTTTGTATCAGGTTTTTGCTTTAACAGCTTTTTTCAATCCTATGAGATGTTTTGTATAATTTACCTACAGAATCCTTCAAAACACAGAAGCCCGTCTGTCAAGATTGCTGCAAATTCGGGAAAAGGTGGAACTGGGTTGAAAACCAGAAAGAGTTTACCACTGCTGCCCCTTAGTAGTGCCACTACAGCACTTGTTCCAAAGTCTCCTGCACCACCAAAGGTTGGCTCTCCTCAGACAAAGGTCCTAAATTCGGAAAAAAGAGATGATACATCCACTAAAATTGCCTCCCAAGTGACTAAAGGTCAAAGTGTAGGTCATATTGGAAAGAAACTAAGTATTACATATAGTGACAAAGTTGAGTCCATGCCACTGGAAGGAAAAGGAGATAATGGTATTGTGGAACAGGGAGAAACCAAAGTGGAGGAAAGCCAGACAAGGTTGGTATCAGTTCAATGCTGGAAAAATGTTTTCTTTGCATCAAGTCAGATTTCCCACAATTTTTACATTCTTTCCAGAATAAGTGCCAAAATTTTCCCCAATTGAGTACCATGATTTCAATGGAAAGAGCTTCCAAAATTGCTGCTATTTCCAACCATGGTATCAGTATTATAGGATCAAGTCAATTCATCTGGGCCATCATTAAAACATGTTTTTGTGTTATTTTTTATTGTCTATGTGTTTTTCTTTAATTGTTTAATCCAATTCAAATTAGAATCATCAATAAAATATAGGAATGCTATATACAAATTAGATAGATAGTGAAGGTGAACATTGGCCCTTCAGCCTTAACTCTTCTTAATTTTATTGACTTTGTGCAATGCTTAACCCTCATATTCAGTGATATATAGGAAATGAAGAGGTATTTTAGTATGCAATCATCCATGGTACATTTATGCAAAAAATTGGAAAGATTAAAGCTGACATACCCCAGTTATGGCTGACTTAATCAGACTATCGCTGGAATGTTCTGACTCATATAAAGTGTCATTATTTTGTGAAACATTTGGAAGGGTGAGTGAGCTTCTGTTTGAAAAAAAAATCTGGTATTTATAGAACTGGCATATCATTTGTGGTTTGGGTGGCCTAGCGCACAGCCTGATCACTTGCCTAGGGATAGAGTCTCATGGGGATGGAATTTCCCAATCAGATTTGAGATCTTCTTGAACATTTGGGTACTCTTAGATGCAATCTAGCAGAATATTAAGCAGAATATTAAGTCCTTTTTTTGTTCCATCCCCCCCCCTCAAAAAAATGAATAATCATAATGATAATTATAACGATAAAAATAATGATAGTAGTGATAAAATAATGATAAAGTAATGGTACTGATAATAATGATAAAATGATTATAATAATGATAACATGAAAGTAATGATAAAATAATGATAATGATGGTAATGATAATAAAGTCGTGCAAAGAATAATGTTGGTGGGGATGGTAATAATAATAATGATAATAATAATAATAAAAAGAAAGAAGGGTCAGAATTTGATGGTAGAGCATGGCCTCTCAGGCTTCTCTATAAATGATTTAGGGGTCATTTCCTCTCAAATTTGATTTTGTACTGTTATCAAATGTCAGTATCATCCCCCCATCCTACTCAAAATGATGTTTCTATGTTTTTTTCTTTCTTATTTTTGATAGAATCAGCAATGTCAAAGATGAAAGGAAGAGACCAGTCTCAGCTGCTGAGAGCACCAGTTCTCATGAGAGTGAATTTCTTGGGGGCAGGAGGATGGAAAGTTTGTTAGATGGGTTATATCATGAGAAAAAAGCTGGGGGATTTTTTATGAAATATCTGGAAAATCTTGGAAACCAGGTATTTAAAAAGCTTGGTATATTTCCCCTGTTTGACTCAATGAGTATTTCTGAAGTTTTGTAATTTGTGACCTTCATTTTCACAGAATTCAGATGTACAATTGGGTAGGCATTAACATATGACCCATGATTGATTTAAATCATGGTGTAAGGTGTGCCCATAATTTTGGTGGTTTACATTATATTTTAGCCATTTCAAAGATATGGCAGGAGTATAGGGGACTTAAGGTCAGGTCACACTGCAGCGATATCGGATCGGATTTGGCTCCTATTTTTGTGAGTTTTAATTAATCTCCTCAATCTTTGGTCGAAAAGAAACAAAAATTTTCAAACCTGTGTAGATACATGAATTGTATCGCAGTAGGACGAAATTCTAACTTGAACCAATTATTACATAACGTCACATCCCCAGACAGCTTTTATCGGATACGCGTAGTATCGGGTACGCGTAGTCGGATGAAAGCTATTTGTCAATGTGACGTCAAAAAATAAGTAGTTAACATTTCATTTCTGTGGTCCTCTCATACTGATCATATATTTACACAGGATGACAAATTTTTGGTTCTTTCCGACAATGGACAGAGGAGGTTTTAACTAAAACTCACAAAAATCTTATCGTTAATCCGATCCGATATTGCTGTAGCGTGACCTGGGCTTTAAGACCTGGGGCTGGATCCACAAAGACTGCTTACAGGAAAATATTGTAGTCCAGGAGTCCAGTAGCATTTCAAAATTCTTGCACCATTAACCCAGCATCATTTCAATATTTATGCGGAAATTAGAAGAAAGCCATCCTTTAACCTGAATGTTTTCAGGTTGTTTTAAATATACAATTTGTAAAGGGGCTTCCACTATTTTTTTGGTAGTATGTGATTGTCCCTAAGAAGTGCTCTCTGGACTTATCAGGCTCCCTAGCCTCACAAATCTTTGAGCTTCTTGGGTGTGAAAAAATGATGTCTTGATAGAAGTGTTGAAACTTTTCAAAAGAAGGTACAAAACAATTAAAATTGTTTGATACACCAGAAGAAATAATCATGACTCTCTATTCCTCCTGCAGATTTTTGTTAATTGTCTCAACTGCTGGCATGAACTGCAAGAGTACCATACCCTGTTTTTTGCTGAGGTTTTCAGCCCATATGCATTAGCAAGGAAGGCTCAGGTGAGGAAAACGAGAGACCACTGTTTTGGAAGTATATGTGTGTTTGGTAGAGGAACAAATTTAAAGAGTATCTGTTTATTTGTGGTATCTTACATCACAGGGCTCTCTGCAATTGAATGAGATTTTTAAGGTAGCTCTGTGCATGTTTTCTGGTGTTTTTATTTTGCCTTTGCAATAAGTTTTAAAGTTGCTCATCGTAACAATTGATGTATCTTACAAGCTGTACTCTGTCAAGCTAAAAACAGAACTAAACAATCAAGGATGTTGATCAATTTGCTGGCAATGAAACAAGGGTTAGTTCAGTTAGGTTGCAGTCATGGCAAAATATTTACCATTAAGGATCTGTCATGGCTACCGCAGCTCCTGGGGAAAAACTGTGGTTCCCAATGATAGTACCTGACCACTGGTTCGTTATCCCAATTAGCTGCTTCAATGAACAACAGCAATGAGTAGCGTTCTCGTTCAACAGAAGCCCAACAGTTAGGGATTCTAATAGGTGCTGGCCAAAATTAGTGCTGACAATAATGGGATCAAGTTACTCATGGTGCATTGAAGGGTTAGATCCCCTTTCAGTTTCATCTAAGATAAACTGCTATCAAGTGTCAACCTTCAGGGCTACTGTTTAATGCTTGAATGGGCATCTAATTGGCATTGATAACAGTTCTTGACAAGATTAAGTATAGGATAAATTTTTCAAAATGGTGTTATGTGAGATTGTGCCACCAGGTAGATGTTTGATCACCATGCAGTGATCATTAGATCATTAGATAGGTGGACTGTCCAACAGTAGTAACAGGTTTATTAGGTAGGGCTATTAGGTTAGCAAAACAAAGCTAAGTTTTGATAAAATTTTTGTTACCTTTAAACAAACCTCCAGGAAAACATTTGAAAATGAGATGCAATGATAAAGAAAGAATATCTTCAATTGAAAGCAAGTGGGAAGATTTCCCTATTTGTGAAATGCTTTGTCTGTTTCATTTTACAGGAAATTCACTCCAAATTTATTGTAGAAGGCTGCTACTACTCCATTCGCTGTTCATTAGATGTCAAGGCTAGGATCTACAAGGCTGTTATACCACCATTTGAAGAATTATTTGATGAAGCAGAGGAACATATCTTTCAGGTGTTACTGGCTCCTTGGTCAACTATGAAGGAGTCTGACAAGATCTTGTATGATAAGGTATGCAAATGAAACATTTTGTCATGGAGGGTTCAGAGATCAACCGGCTTCCATGTCAAATGGTCAAAGCATCTCACTTGAAGCCGATAGGTTTGGAGTTTGACTCTTGGTTGGTTTAAGCAAAGATTTATAAAAATGGAACCTATTGCCATGATTGTGCTCGGTGCTCAAAATCAACTCACTTCTGTGTCAAGCAAAATGAGACGACTGGTAAACCTGTTTAAGTTTCACAGGGAAATGCAGGATTTCATGCTAATCCTTGCAAAAACAGTGGCAGAAACATGTTAAAATCTGTGGATTTGGAACTAAATGACACTATTTTGTAAGGGTGGTAGCAAATTAAATTTACAAATTGAAGCTGTCAAATTTTTTTCTGTTTACATATATATGTATGACTTTATCCTGGGTAAAACAAATCTAAGTTCAAGTTTGCCAGTTGTGAAGGCTCAATGTAATAACCTGTTCAAGTTATTTTTTTGTTTTTCATCAGTTTTATTATTATTATTATTTTGGGGGTTTTTCTGTTCTACAGATTCAGCTTACAGAAGAGGAGAGGCAGTTGGAAGGAATTACCTCTCGTCACCTTCAAAGGCTGCAGAGAAGACTAAATAGAGAGGTAACGGACAGTTTGAAAATATATAACTGATATTTACATATAAATTCATTGCTTAATGATACATACTCATCTATGGACACAGACTTGAAACCTACTTCTCGTTTCTGATTCCTTGCATTAGCAAAGGAACCAGCTTAGTCAGGTGTCAGTGTAGGTGGGTGTGTGTGTGTGTGTATGTGTGTGTGTGTTTTTGACACTCCCTTTGGTATGCTGTATGTAACTCACCAAGGGGAAGTTGAACTATAACTTGTTATATAGAACCATCATAGTGAGAAAGTGTGACCTGTTGTTTTTGGTGGAAGTCAAAGGTAAATTGGGGTTACCAGGGTTCAAATACTGAAAAGTTTCTCAACACAATATATTAATGTAGGAAGTTGGATAGATTTCATATATGGTATGTAAAAGTGTTATAGTGCCAAGATAAACCCTACCAGGATTGGTGGTGGTCAAAGGTCATTGGTGTTCACTATGAGTCAAATATTGCCAACATTTTAAAATGATTCCCCAAGGAAGGAAGCTTGGATAGTTCATATATTTGCTATGTTGATGCCTTATGGCAAGAAGAACAATAGTATGGTTTTTGTGAAGATCAAAGGTTACCTGGGGTCAACAGGTGTCAAGTTATGAAAACTTTGTAAATATACTTCTTAAGGTTGGAAACTTGGGTAGATTTTATACTTCACATAACTTTGAGTTCAAGCCAGGAGAAAGCCATAACCTTTTTGGAATGTCACAGATCAGAGCTAAAATGAACAAGAGGTCAAAAAAATTTCCAAAGTCAAACTTTGAACCCAAACTTTTATCATTCCAGCTCATTAAGATTGAATTTAATCAATAACTGAAAGAAATGAAACATTTTCCAGAGATTGCAATTGTGTCTGGTTTCATTCAATCATCAAAACAACAAATTCAAATGGAATAATTTATGCAATGATTAGACAGTTACCATGGTGTTGCTCTTTTATCGATCGTCTGAGGTCAAATAAAGAAATTATTATAGTGAATAGTAATCATAGGCTATTTGGAGGTCAAATTATGTGCTAGAACCTTTGATGGTTTAAGTCAACATTCAGTGTCAACAACTTTGAATGAAGGTCATGTACTAGTTGGGTCACTAGAATGACATGTAAATTTAGCCAATGTGACATTTGGAGTAATCTCTCAGTTTCATTACATTCAGTGAGGAACTGCAGTAATCATTGTGCTCTTGTTCACTTTCATTAATTTTTTTGAACCTAGAGGGTGATTTATTGATTCCACTTGAAATGCTTGTTCACCTTATGCTGATTTATAAAGCAAATTTTGTTCATGTTCAGAAGTAACATTACACTGGGATATCCACCTACTGTCTTTGGTTTTCTACCCTGTATAAGTAAAGTTTCAGCAAGCTCTCTTTTTATTTCAATGTTATTTTTATATTCTGTCTCTTTAAGAGGATGATGACACCTGACTTCATCTTTGAAGAGGAGGATGAAGAGGGCAAGAGAGAAGCATACTATGATGCTTTAGCAAACAAAGTTCCTCAAGAATTTAAAGACTTTGATTACAACAAACTGATTCACAACAGACTTGAACTTGAAAATTTCAGGAACTTTTTAGGTAAGTTTCCTTTTAGGGAGTTAATTTGCCAAACAATTTGCACATGGTATTGAGTTAAAGGCCAAAAGCATTCTCCTAATCTTGTTTTGAAATAACAGCTAAATCTCACAATTTCCTTCTTAATTCTCCCCTGCCAAGTGTGGTTCAAGATATTTCATTGCTCAAATATTTCATATTCAAGGTAAACCAAGCATTTACTCCTAGTAAATTTAAAAAATAGATCAGGAAGAATATTGTGACATGATTTTCAGCAGACATTTGTCAAATAGGATGGTTTACTAGTATATTAGTTGCTGTGTATTTCCTTTAAAAAATATGTTTGGTACAATTTGCATTCCTGGATTTATAGGATTTAGGTCCCTTGAATACTGCAAACAGTAAGTATGTACTGTTATTTTTACATACCTATTACTTGTTTATTACTCAGCCAGGAAATATCTGTCAAATGTAAGGTTACATTCAGCTTTGTATTATAGGATATTTGCTAATTGTTCCCTGAAATGGTCTTGTGATTTTGATGATGGTCAGGTGGTACCATGCTGTCAGTTTCCAAGGTGTGTGTAGATGAAGGAATGTACTAGGTTTGAACACATGATGTATTTTTGATTCCTTACCAAGGAATGTTGTGTGTGTGTGTGTGCATGTGTGTGTTCACATGTATTGCACATGTTCTGAATGAAAATTGAGGTCATTGACCCAAATAATCACTTACTATTTGAGGATATTTTCCAACCCAGGACCAAAAATCCATGTGCCGTATGGAGGAGGGTTCTCAACTATCTGAGAAATTATAAATGAGAGTGTGAAAATTCAGTGGTCCTCAGGTGTGAGGGATGAAAGGTAAGACGGTACCTGTGTTGTTGGAAATTTACATCAGCACAATAAAAACTTACTGAAAAAGCCATTGCAGCCTTACTTCAACATTGTCTAAACCTGTTAACAGGGTATTAAGCACAGGAGGTACCACAGGTGTCAAAAAAAATGTTAGTGTAGGGTACATTACATAGTACAATGCTCCAAACATTTGTGCAACACTGGGGATACTTACAGAGCAGGGAGTTCCAAATATGGTTGCCTTTACTGCAGATGGTCTGTTGGCCACTTGTGATTATAATTTATGTACAGGGTATCATTGACATGTTTCATTTGTGTTTCCATCCTTAGATGATAATTATGCTCTAATGGACCTACTCTGTTGGATGGATATTGAATCCTTTCGGAGGACCCCTCACCTTGACTCTGCCAAACGAGACCAAAAGGCTAAAGATGTCAAAACAAAGTACCTTAACAAGAAATACTTTTTTGGACCAAACAGTCCTGCTACTAGGAAGCAGCAAAATGAGGTTTGTGACAGATATATGATATTGGTTACATATGAGGATGCTGTTATAAACTCCCCATCATTTTTGTCTGCCCGAACCAGCAAGTTTCATGGACCATTTGCTAAATAAACTAAGTCAGAGTGTGAGGTACTGAAAGTTTTGATTTTTAGTGTAAATATTCACATTTTGTGAATGGGGATGAAAGTGCCTTATCTAAGAATGATAGTTATTTCAGGACCTGGAGCTAGTTTGAGTTTAAGGGAAAAAAATTGCAAATGTAATTATAAAATATTTTCATTGTCTACAAAATGTTGTTGCCATTTATTTCCTGCAGTGGCATGGTTTTATGGAATGTTGCACATTTTGAGTGCTTTGTGGGAACGTCTTTGTCATCTCATTCATTGATATGAATAAAATTATTACTAGGTAAAAGTTTTATGGTGGTGAAGGTGAGGGACATTGATCACATTATTTTAGGTGTAATTTCATATTTGCCCCTTTGTGTGTTGCAAGGGGGAAAATCTTTAACACTGGTTGAGCAATATCCAAACAGTTTTGGTTTAAAAAGGAGTGAAAGGGAAATTTGATTGATGTAAGCAAGGGGACTGTCAAACAGTCTACTACAGTTGGATAACAGTGATTCTGACTGGTACATGCCTTCATACACTTATAAGTGGATCTTTTGAGAATGCATATTAATAAATTTGAATAGCAGTGGTTCTGACTTGTGCATACCTGTATAAGCCTGTAAACGATACCTTGTCGGGTACAAGCCACTCACGAGAGCTGAAGCCTCGAATGTCTTTCCTCGCTCAGGCAGAGCTTGTAATTGGCATAGCTATCCAAAAATTCAAACACTGCAATGAGCTCTGTCACGTGATATGCAAGAGCCAGTCCTCGCTCGCAGCATTCACGTGCCGCGTGATTTAAATAGCTAAAGAGGAATTCCAACCATTTCCTTACGGGGAACAGTTCTGTGTACCCTGTAAGGCATTGAATACGGGTATGTCCTGTACTCATAGTGTGTACACGCCAATTTATATGTGTGTATGAGCCTGTAAACGATACCTTGCCGGGTACAAGCAGCACATGAGAGCTGAAGCCTCACACATCTTTCCTTGTTCATGCAGAGCTTGTAACTGGCGTAGCTACCTGAAAATTCGGACACTGCAATGAGCTCCGTCACGTGATATGCAAGAGCCGGCCCTCGCTCACGGCATTCACATGCTGCATGACTTTAACTGCTAAAGGGGAATTCCGACCATTTCCTTACAGGGAACAGTTCTGTGTACCCCATAAGGCATTGAATACACGTATGTCCTGCACTTATAAGTGGATCTTTTTAGAATGCATATTAATAAATTTTAATAGCAGTGGTTCTAACTTGTGCATACCTTTGTGCACTTATAAGTGGATCTTTTAAGGATACATATAGTGAGTAGTTTTGATAGCAGTGGTGCTGACATGTGCATGTCTTTGTTCACAATTACAAGTATTTCTTTTAAAATATATGTATTGAGTATAATCTCTGTACCTCGTTATTTATTGGAAGGTTAAGGTCATTTACCAGGTAAGTGGCTGGTGAAGTTTAAGTGTCCCTTGAGGTAGTTAGGTAGAGTTTTACGGCCCAGTTTCCAACCTATTGGTTCAAGTTTTGCCAACAACGTTTTTTTTTTTTCCAGTTGTGGCTCACTGGCTTGTTTTCCCTACTCCATTGCTTATGCAGAGCATCACGCACAATAGCAGTCGGTTCCATTTTTAGAGTCTTTGGTATGACTCGACCTGCGTGAGAGGTGGATGCTCTTACTGTTAGACCAAACACGTGGTCAGGTGTCCCTCAAGTACAGTCATAACATGAATTCTCTATGTCCCTGTTTCCCACTGGTATACTACAGTACCCCATGTGTACCAGCCAATACCATAGGCATTAATACCATTCACAATAATCTGTGGTGATGGTGGGAAAATTTTAGGGATAACCAGAGGTACTGTAACAGAGAAAGAATACAGAGATTCCAAAAGATTGGGAACCACTGCACTGCTGTGAATTATATGGTTTGTGACTTGTATTTAAAATTTTCGAAATTGTACCTGCTGGTATGGGATCTTGAAATCTCCTTCTCTGCATTTTCAGGCCATGATGGCTGGTGGTGGATGGGGTAAACTTCTCTTGGACAGGCCCCCAACCCCCATCCTTCTTGAAGTACAGAAATATGTCAGAGAGAGGTTAGAGAGAAAATGGCTTCCATTATTCTTAAGTACAGAGGAATTCCAAGAGAGACAGCGGCCAAATATGAAGTTTAGTGACCTCATGGATGATTTGTTGTTAAACAGACGTAAGAGATCACAGGCCATCTATAAGGTGAGATAAGCAGGCTTTGAGTTTTAGATTCTCCAGGTGCACTAAAAATCACAGTCTTAAATTTAAGGAGTGTAATAGCAGTGTTGTTTTTATTGAACTTAAATAGATTTATATGAGCTTCAAATCGTCACCTAGGTTTGCACAAAATCACACTCGCAGTGATTTGAGGGTTATGCAAGCCCACTAGCACACCTAAAAATTCTAGGCCAGCAGACATGTTAAGAGGCTATTGTTAAGAAACTATAGCTAAATTTAGTTATTTTATTTGAAAAGTAATATCAGAAAAACTTGTGTTCATTAAATCAGCATGCCTATGAGCATGGAAAGCTCAGAAAACTCATGAAGATTTGGAAAATTATTTTAAGGCCTCAAAAAGTGTTGATATTCAGAGAAATCTTGTGAAGTTCTAGGTAAAAGTCATTGAAATTTTCATAAAATGACACTATTCCAATCTTACTCATAATGTCAAAATGTACTCATTATATCAAAATTTATTCTTTTCACCTAAAATTTGATGTAATTTTAGGGAAGGTATCATGCAGGAGCAAGGTCATAAAAAGTCTTTATTTTGTCCTGTTAATGAAGTCATGGAAAATTCATAAAAGGAAATTCCTGAGAACTGTCAGGAACCCTGTTGTATACAACTTCATTAACTTGAAGGGTGTGAGCAGAGCCCAGGAGTATTAATGACATTTCAGATAAATTTTAAGTTCTTGCAATTGTTTAAACCTGTTTTACTTCTAAATATGCAACTTGATTCCAGCTTGTGGCATGCAAGTAAATAATTTTGTTGAAACTAAGGAGTGGTTTTCACTTATGAGGTCAGTTTATCTTGAGGACTCTAAATAATTTTTGGATGAAAGCCTAACCTTCTATGAACCTTTTCTTTAAAAGTTATATATTTCTTTTTAATTCTGAACTTGTCTGTTTTCCTGAGTGTCAATTCTTGCATTCTATGACTTGCTACAGATACTGGAGAGTCGCTGGGTTTCTTCATCAAGGGAGATCATTATGTTTCGTCAGGCTTTGGCAAATCCATTCACCTGCCAACAGTTCAGAAAATTTGTTTCCATCAAGGGGGAAAACCTTGAAAATGATGTCCTTTTCTGGTTAGAGGTCCAAAAATTCAAGGTTTGTTTCTTTAAAGTTCTCAATAATATAGCTGGTTGGTACAGATAGGTATTAAAAAGCAGGATTTAGCTAACCTTGGTTCCCTGGTATCATATGCTCAGAAAGTCCCCTGGATGCATGGGGAAATAATTGGTGGATCAGTGCCCTGTGCTAACTGTAGCTGCTCATGTACTGATATGTTGCTCCCCCTTGTGAAATCTTTGGGGTTAAAGTTCACAAAAACTTTGCACCTGCCAAGGGTGCAATTATACAGTAATTACTGTGTGTTGTGTGACACAATAGAACAAACAAGACCTATATAGTTATTTGCATGCATAATCAAAAAGGGTTACAGTCTCCAACTGGTATTTTAAAGTGTCACCAGGTTGCACCAAAAAAAAAGCCAGGGAACCTGGACACACCATTGGTTATGTCAATCTTTGTAATTAATATAATAACAGCAGAATAGGCTTTATACATTTTGGGTTTATCTTGAGAAAAATGTGAGACCCTTTAAATTTTCTTCACCCTCTAGGGGCCTTAAGGCAGTTTAAGTCCTATCCAAACCACTGGAGTGGCATTACAGCTGTCATTCTGATGTGTAGGAATTTATTTTAATAAAACTGCTTGAGACTTCTTTGGGTGTGTTATGGTAATCTTAAGTTGGGATACACACATCATTGGGTGCTAATGGAACTCAGTTTGGGAAAGTATTAAGACATTGTTGCCAGCAGCATCTACTGTATGATTCCATGACCTTATGAGTTTGACTTTCAACATTTCTGTCTGTTCTTCCCCATCTTACCCAGGACATGCATCATAACCACACAGAGGAAAGCCTCATTCACCAAAAGATTACTGCAATCATCCGCTGCTTCATCGACTCTGAAATCCAGCCAGGCCTCCATATTGACATTACCCCAGAACAGGCTGATAAAATTATTGATAAAAGACCAAAGGAGATGGGTCCGTATGTCTTCAGAGATGCTCAGGTATACAAATAAGTTGTAGCTTTCTAAACATGTCAGCCAGTTCCTTCCCATTTGCAAGTTGCACTGTAGTATCTTCATAAATAGGGTGCTCTCACTGATGTCACAAGCCTGGACCCTTTTGAATTGTTTACTCTTTGATGGTGGACCATTGTGAAGCTTTGTTCCAAGAGCTTAGGGGGAAATCAATGATGTGACAGGGCAATTGCAGCAACATTGCTCAAAGATTGATTTAAAGTGCATATGAGGACTCCAATAGTTTAACACTTTGCCACATATGGCCTTTTTTGTCAAAAATTTGCTGTGTTTTCATTAAACTTGCTCAAGTATTCCACCAAAGTGTACACACTTTCTTTAAAAACAAAATTTTTCAAAAGGTGGGTATCTAAGTGGATTGCAACACCCCTTTCTTTTTAACCCCTCCCTTGGTACATATTCAAAAAGTGTTTAACCCTTCCCCCTTTGTTGGTTGAGAATTGGATCTTTCACCTTTTGTATTGCACTGTAATGAGTGCCTTTTATGCTCTTGTTTGAACACTTTTCCTTGTAATGCAATATAAACTGCTGAAAGCTATAGAATGCTCCCACGCGACGTCACAATTGGTCAGTTATGCCCACTGTTGGACAAAAATCAACAGGTTTTTATTGTAGCAGCAGTCACATGTGAGTCATCAGCTGTTTTTCTGTAATTTATACTAGCCTACATACTACACTCAGTTTTTGCTACTCCAGTGGAAATTCTCTATAGGACATTTGATCTACAAAATGTCACTAATGTGGAGTTAGTTCTCATTGTGTAATAGCTTAGAGTGTTTTGTAACATTCAGTGTAGTGCAAGGTTTTATTGTTTCATCATATATTTTCAGAACTTTCCTTAAGATTTTGAAAATGATTGATGATAGTCCTGTATCTTATAAAAAGAAATTACATAAAAATCTCACTATGTGTATAGCTGTGTGTGTGTGTGGGGGGGAGTTTAACCACTCTGTATGCTCCCTTAAGGACAACCCTCATCATTTCCTTATTAATTATAATTATAAATATATGCAGGACTAAATGTAATATCCATTTCCATATCCATATGCATTTCTCAATCCCAAATTTGAGATAAAGATATTCCAGGGGGCCGTTCCACAAAGAGTTACGCACAATCTTAAGTTTGATTCATCATACCTAAGCCAACAGTAAATCATACGTAAGATCGTGGGTAACTCTTTGTGGAACGGGCCCCAGGTGTGCTACCTTCCAAACTCCTCAGTAAATTGAAGAATATTTTGATAAGCTATTTCCTTAAAATTTCATAGATTTACATGAGCTCCTGTTTGCAAGTTGGATGTCCTAACCACTTGACCATGCTGTCTGTCATGGCAGTTTGGGAAAATTGTGGAAGTCATAAAAATTGATTCACTATGAAGAATAGGATTCCTGTGGTGTTCTTATACATCTACTGCCCACTTAACTTTGTCAAATTTCTTTGTTGGTGAAGACCTTTCATACTTTTTTTTTTCCAGTTAACTGTTTTCCGGGTTCTTTTCTCACACTGGAGTGACTTCCTGAAGTATAGAAACACAATAAGTGATGACAAGATCCTGGAAGACCTGGAGAGAAAGAAACGGAAGCAGAAAAAGAAAGAGGCGGAGCAGAGAAGGTTGGAGGAGGAAAAGGTAGGTAAATATTGATGTGGGGAGGGGGATGGAGGGGTGTAAAAGAGTGGCTATGGAGAGGTATGTACAGGCAGTCATTGAGAGGTGTGTACAGGCAGTCATTGTTGTAGGTTAGATTAGGTTAGATAGAGAGTTTTATGCCCATTTTCCAACCAGCCATTGTCATAGGAGAAAAGTGTTAAGAGGGGTAGGAATGGATTCATTGGGAAATGTTTGTTGTAAAAAAAAAAAAACCTTGCTAGACCTTGCTGAAATGTTTTGGAGAGATGAGGGGAATCATTGATATCATGTGATTATTTTTGGTGTTGACTTGATTGATCTACAATTTCAAATTAATCAGGTTGAAAGTGTGTGTAATGAATGCAGATTGTTAGTTCTAAATTCGTCTTTCAAACTGTTTCAAGCAGACTTTCCATCAGTTTGTATGATTGGCTTTTTTGGAATGCTGTTCCATTCTTGTTTTCAGAATTTGAAAAAAATTCCTCCAGCAATATTAAAATGGAACAGAAAGTGTTAATTTGGGAAAGGTGGAAGCTTCTCTTGATGAAGAATTACAGTAAATGACAAGTTTTGGGTGCTCTGTAAAGTTCGTGCCAATCAACATTCATAGTACCCAAAGTGTCTAGAAGAAACGTTTTTGTAAAAGGGAATATTGATTTGGTGTAATTTTTAATGTAGGCTGAAAGTATACACAGACTTCAAAGCTTTTTGTATATTTATTCAGTCAAAAATTGTTTGTATAGTAACAAAAAATAAGTTTGTTTTTAACCGTTTGCTCCTAGGAACAAAAAGCAGCTGCTCCCAAAGTAGAAGAAGACAGGATGAGCATCAGTTCTCGTCGAATGTCAAGAATTTCTGGAATGTTTGCCGATTTCTTGGATGAGGAGGAGGAAGAGGAAAGGATCCAGTGGAAGTACTCTGACTATGTCAAAGGATTGGAGAGGGAGGAACAGTTGCTCAACGGAGATGATCGTGCATCCAGCCTTATGTCTTGTAAGTTACCTTCCTACATGTTTACAAATTGGTCTGAAAGGGTAGGGGATATGTATCTGCTGCTGGGAACAAGATTATACATTTATAAGTAATTTAAGGCAGTCTTTTACTTAGCCACAAATGAGCATGATGTATTCAGTTAAAACTGCGGAGATGTGTTCATAACTTTTTGAGCGTTTGGCACATTTGCTAGGGTCACAGAAGAGGGGGAAATATTAAAAATCTTGTTCTTAGTAGGAAATGGGAAAGGGGAAGTGTGTGTGAGTGTGAATAAGTGCAAGGAGAAACTTAGAGTACCAGGCTGGTCCACCTGGGCTGTGGCGGGTGGAAGCTTTCTTGGCACATTGGTTTCTCTCAGATAGGGTCATAAAGAGGGGAACATATGTTATGTTTCCTGTGCCAGTAGGAAATGAAGTAGCAGAGGTAGATGTGGGACTTTGAATTTGTTTAAGGGGAAACTTGAAGTATCAGACTGGGCCATTTTGGCTTTACAGGGTGGGCACATTCCTGGCACATTGATTACCTTAGGGTAGAATTTAGGGGGAAATATTAGAAACTAGCTCTGTGTCCAAAAAATGAGGTGGAAGAAGTATTTCTAGGCTAGTTTGGTAATTTGTATGGACATGGAATTGCGGGGCACAGTGTGGCAGCATACACAGGCTGAGCTCAACACAAAGTGTATGGTGTTTACTTGTTTATGTGCAGTGGGTGCATGCAACACTACGCATAAATCTAAATAGCAAACCTTAATGAAAATAGGAACTTGGTCCTACTTTGCAGTAGATTAAAATCCATATTTTTACACCAAAAACACAATATAGACAAAGTCCAATGCACAGAATCACACTTATGATTCCTCCTTATGTTATGGTTGGATTAAGAAGGAATGATGTCACCAAATTTTCATGTAAACTGAAATTTTGGAATTTGTGTTGCAGTCACTGGGGTGGTGTGTTTATTCCTAGGATTTGGAAAATGTGCGCTTGTTCATAACCACTTAACAAATTACTGAAATTGCTTATTTGAATAAGTACTAGTGGAAACTTTTAATGCCAGGCTGAGCCACGAGGGCTGTGCAGAGGAGAAACATTCCTGATACATTGGCAACTCTGGGGTAGGGGTATAGAGGAAGGAACACGTTAAAAATTTCCTATGCCAGTAGGAAATGAAGTAGCAGAGGTGTGTGTAGTTTTGAATTAGCTTTAAGGGGGATGTTGTTAAAGGATCAGTCCAAGCCTCATGGGATCCACAGGGTGGATGAAGTCCTGATGGAGATAATTCTTACAACTAATGGAAGCCACATTTTAATTACAGCTATAACCAACTTGATGGATGATGAAGAAACTACAATCCTGGAGAAAAATTTGGAAAAGAAACAAAACAAAGGAGAAGAAGTTGGTAAGAAAAGATTATGCTATGTACCTGCTATATTTGACTACAACATAATATTGTACAGTATGTCAGGGTGTATGGTGTTGTGCCATTTCTTAAACTGTTTATACACAGTTGGTGTTGAAACATTGGATATGTTCTATTTTATTTCCATATTTATTTCATTTAGATATTTCAGCTCCATGAATATAGAGAGATCATGAAGAGCAAAGTCAGTGTTTCATGTAAATGGGATCAGCACTGTGAATAAAACAAGTAGATATAGCTTGCTGAAATGTAACCAAATGTATACCTAATAAAAGTTTTGCCAAAATAGCAAAACTGCAATCAAATTAACCCATGGTCCTGTAGGTGAAGCATCCTCAGCTACACCTGTTGTGTGATATTGTTACTGCGCAGTATGGAGAATGTGAGACTCATTCATGGTCATGTCATTGGTTTTCATGAGTAGGAACATGTGCAGGAACATGCTGCACATGTTAGTTTTTGTGATGTCTCCATTGCATGCAGAATTTAGACGAATTAGAACCTACATAATATGATGAAAGTTAATGCACACCTCACCAACTCTGTTGTTGTGATGTAAATTGTGTTTTTAAAAACATGAATGAGTCAATTCATTGGCATTGCCTGACACTTTCAATTATGAAACTGTGAATTCTTTGGTAAGGTTTGCTAACACTGTCGTCACAATGAAAGCAAGATTCTAATTGTTCTACAGTTTGCATGCAGTCACACCAGTGTTAAAGGCATACATGCATGTGAGTGATTATGCATGCATGCATGCTGTAGGCATTTTGGGCTGCCTTACATTGCTATTGTATTATTTTACACATTAGGCATCTTTGGTGACTATCCCCCCCCCCACTTCAAAATTTGCTCTGTGGCCCCTGCCAGTGATATAAGCACGATTACCCTAATTGGCTAGCAATAGAGGGATATATGGCATAACAATCGGAACTTTCATGCTTTTAAATCTGTAATTAAGTGCATTGACATTCAATAATGCATAACTGGTTAATTGTGCTTATTATTTTATGCTCAAAGTTTGCCTTATTCAGAACTTCAGATTCAGTATCCATTGATGGCCATGTTTGCCTGTCACTGGATTTGCCATTCGTTCATGACTTTCAAATGTCTCCATATTCTGCAGGAATGAGATCCTGTAACAAAGTAAAAGAAATAGCACAGCTTACAGTCTATCAGGTTTGGTTCTTTAGTGCAAAATATTTTGGAGTATTCATTCAAGTGTATTTTAGTTCATGAAATTTATTTTTATGCTACCTCTGACATCACTGTTAAGTTTGAGGGTTTTTATAAAAAGTGGCAGTGTGGATTCAACTTGGACAGCAGCTTCTTGTAAATCTCTCAAGGCAAATTTAGTTTCAGTTTGTTCTCCTCGTATCCTCAATATGTGCTATAAGAAACTTAACGTTTATTTTTATGCTACCTCTGACATCACTGTTAAGTTTGGTAGTTTTTATAAAAAGTGGCAGTGTAGATTCAAGTTGGACAGAAGCTTCTTGTCAAATCTCAAGGCTGATTCAGTTTTCTTTTGTATCCTCAATGTGAGATAAAAGAAACTTAACACACAAGTCAAATTTTGAGAAAATTTGAAAGCTACTTCATGTTTTGTCTTCATTTAATTTTTTTTTTTTTTTTCATTTTTTTCCTGTTTGAGAACTCTGCGGCGGAAAATGTTATGGTCACTCTTTAATACTAGAGCTATTGGAAGTGAAACAGTATTTTCAGGTGCAATTCACCTGAAACTTAAGCATGTTATATTTTAGCCTTTGTTATCTTTCAGTAATGTCAAGTGATATTGCTCACTTAGCTTCATTCTGTTTAATCTTCAGGGAGTGGTAAATCAAAAAGTAAAGGCAAGGTGACATTCAAAAGTAGTGATGACTCGGCCTCCATCAGTGCAGTATCAGAGACAGCAGAATCACAGATTTCTAAGACAAAGAAGAAGGTCACCCTTCTAGAGCCATCTTCAAGTGAGAAGCAAGGCTCAGTTTCAACTGGGGGTAGAAATGTCAACAAAAGTAAAGGAAAAATGGTAAATGGAATTGCGACTGCAGGTGGAACTAGTAATGTGAAAGATGGTGGTAAGGGGTCGGGGAAATTAACCCCTGTACCACCAGGTAAACCAAAAGGTGATGTAATCACTAAAAATGGACCCCGGCCATCATCATCTAAAAAGAGGTAGGATGGTAATGTCTTAAAGATGTAACAAGTTAATAATTAAAATTCACTATGCTGTCATTTGTAGTATTCACTCTATAGAGGTGTGCAGTACTGCAGCCCATTGACCAAATCTGGCCTGCTGCCTCCTTTTGTGTGACCGGTGAAATAATTTGGATTTGCCCCATTATTAGCCCTCTTAATGTAGCATATAGGTGGTATATTTTGCAGTATCCATTTTATTATTTAGACCCATAACTGAATGAATGATTCATCAGGAAACCCGATCTTAGTTATCATGTTTGTCCACAAAGTAGATTTGTAACCACAAAATAGTTTATTATTTGAGTTCATGTGGGTCTGACTAGATGGGCACAATGGTCACTGTAACAGGGTAAGGATGGAAGGGGGTGACGGTTAAGACGTCACCCCATTTACATTTTTCTGTTTCACTGCTGTACCCTCATGGCAGCATCAACATGAGTCTACCCTGGGGTCCAAAAGTTTACACACCCCTGTACAATGTAATAATAGATATTAATGGACACCGCAGAAGTACTGGGTAAAAGAACAGTAGTCCACATAATTTCCCGAAATAGCCTTCAGAAAGTAGGTGAAAATTGTGCACTGTAATGAGGAGTGTCACAAAACTATGAATTATGTGTTGACAAAGTTGTGCCCTTGTGCATTAATGTCAAAATTCATGTATGGGACTAGCAATAAAGCTAGATGATAGCTGGTACCTTGCTGAATTTATAGTGTAGAGAAAGACAAGAACTTTCTGCCTGTGTTAAATTAACTCTTGTGTCATTTGTGTAAAGTCCTTGCAATAATACATACTCAGCTTGACAAGGGCAAGGTTTTTGTTCCTTGACAGCAAATAGAAATGTTGGTTGAAATATTTATCATGAGAATTATTCCCTTACATTATGTATTCCAATTACAGTAAAGAAGATGGAATGATAAGGTAGTTGTGCTATTGTAAGAGTCTTTGATACTACGGATGCAATGTTTAAGGTTGACTTGAGTGATTTTTTTATGTCGATATAACTTTGAATAAGGTCAAGTAATATTTATTTTTCCAACACACCAAAATTATATTTTGTATGTTTCTAGCACACAGTGTATTGAACTTCTATTTATATTTTCTATCTTTTGTTTTTTAAAATTAAGATTTTTCAAATTTTAATACTTTCAGTCTTTATAATGCTTGTGTCATCCAGATTAAATTCAGCAGAGTTGATTAGGTACATTATTTGGGGGTGTTTAACAAATTTTAGACATGTTGGTCGTTAATAGGAAGAAAAAATTTGTATAAGCTTCAAGAAAACCTGAGTTGGGTTGGTAGAGATGGAGCTAGAGGGCATAAAGTAGGCATATGAGAAGGGGAAAGGGACTGACACTTTGATGTTACTATAAACATCAATTTCTTCTTGTGATTTTTGTATTTGTCCTCTGAACGTAGGATCATAGTCCCTGCATGTCATGGGAACTAAGTTTTCATTCCTTTTTCCATGACTTTCTAATAACTAAATAAAGAATTTCCATGACCTTCCTCTAGACAACTTGCATAGACTTTGATGTTAAGAAAATCAAGAACTTTGGTCACAGGATACAATACATTTTGATATTGCAAGTGGGAATGAAAAAATATCTTTCCATAAATTGTCATAACTTTTCCATGACTTCACAAAATTTCCCTAAATTTCAGTACTTTCCAGGCCTTGATATAACTTTTCACCTTTTGATATATCCATGACTTTTCAATGACCTCAGAAACCCTGCTGAGTTAATTGCCAAGCCATGTTGTAGGCAAGGCAGCCTCAAACATAACTTGACATTAAGATAAGAATTTGCTTCTATGTTGTGGTGGAGGGAAGAAGGTGGCAATGGGAGGAGAGAATTGCTTTAGCAAATATTTGAAAAATTTTGCTTCAAGAATTGCTTTAGCAAATGTTTGGGAAAATCATGATTCAACCAAAAAGAATTTATCTCCACCTACCTTTCTACCTTTCAAAATGGTATTTTTTCTAACAAGTGAATATCTTGGAAATTCTGAAGTTTTATCTGTTTGAACAGTATATTGATACAATGTTTTCTGCTTCTCAGGGATTTTAGAGGCTTAAATCATTGTGGGTCATTTCTGTAAATTATAAATTGGAAGTGGTATTAGTTTGCTGCACATTAGGTATTCTTCTTACATATTTGTACTCACTGTTGAGATTTAGACCTTTTTTTTTATTATGGTGTGTTTAATTAATAGGATACTTCTTTATGTTTGATATCTCTGATATATTGACTACAGAGTTTGTTTTAATTGATTGGTATTCATCCAGCCAATCGTTGAAATAGAATGGAAATGGAAGCATTTGGTTACGACTATCCTAGTGAAACATATAGATACATCAAATTTTCAGTTTTATGAAGTAATATTATAGTGAAAATTATTATTGTAAATAGGGCTGTGATCGTTTAATCAAATCAACTGAAAAAAGGCCTTGACCAGCTAGACTTAGAATACCATTCATTAGGAATTTCTTACCCTATTAAATATTTCACCGGAGTCCCCACGAAAAGGGAGATTTAGTGGGGTAATCAAATTTCACTTGACTTCTGGCTTCACTCATTTAGGCACACTCCAAGAAACCACATGCTTGATAAGAGGCAGCTAGTGGAAGATTTAAAAAAAGGCGGAATGATACAGTCCAGATGTGTCATTGTTCGTGAGGTGTGAAAGGCAAGCAGTAGGGCAATTTCTTGTCTGGTTTTTATTGACCTTCATTCACTGAAGCAAAAAGGTGTGGACAGAGCTTTTATAGGCAGGGAAATTTAACATGTTTGATTAGACACTGGGCCATAAACTCTTATCTAACCTAACCATCAGTATTAAGAATGACTTACCTGCTGTAGACCTACCTGGGTGATTTTCATGAGTCATCCCATTGAATAGCTTTTCTGGCATCACAATAGCAGAGTACCATTTCAGTGAAACATTGTACAATTTATGAATCAAGCCTTCCTGCATCTTTCAAAGCAAGTGGTTTAACAGGTCATAAATTTGGGCTTTTTACCACTTACACTGTACCAGAAAGCAGGAGTGGGTGAGAGGGTGATAGTCATGGATGATCTTTGAAGAATAGTTAGTCAGTTAGATGGAGTTTTACGGCCCAGTTTCAAACCTGCTGGTTCAAGTCGAGTCGACCACAGCCTTTTTTCCAGTTATGGCTTACTGGCTCCACTGTTTTATGCTGAGCACCAAGCATGATGGCAGTAGGTTCCATTTTTAAAGTCTTCCTCCTTCTTTGAAGAAGGAGGAGGGGTTTGCAAAGTAAACAATTAATGCTCTGGAAGGCTGTTCTCAATGCTTAATCTCGCTTGGGATCATTTAAAAATTCATTGCTACACGATCACAGTCCTAAGTGTAAATTTTTTGTTTAAATTTATTTACCTGTTATATTTTAACCTGCTAACTTTGCCTCATTTCTGCACTTAACTGTGTACACCCTAGACTAAGATGCACATGTATTTATTGTGAGAAAATCTGCCTTGAAAATTGCCTTGTTTGTCCTTTGTACACCATAGTGGTTTTGTGATTTTTATGCACCTTGCCCTTATTTAGTACAATTCCGTCCAGTTTGAAGTGTGCTACTAATGCAGTGCTACAGTGTGTTTGTATATAGTATTTAATTTAAAAGGAAGATTTTGATAGAGCATTTGATTTTTCTAATAAACATATATTCATACAATATTTGGCAGAAAATTTGTTCTAAATGTATACTTTAGAATGTACACAACTGATGCTTTATGAACAATGTACAGTACATACTGTTGTTGTTGGGGAGGGGGGGTATTTTACAAATGTGAAGATTTCATGGTTAAGGACATGCAACATGTGTGGGTAGAAGCTCAGATTAATAGTAATATCATTTGAGCTTTAAAAGGAAAATATTTCTTTCATTATGAAACTTCACAACCAACATGTCATAAAAAGTCATTGTAATTATTATGTAATGCACACATCAATTGAATGACACACCCTACTAACTCCAGTCATGGCCAGTTATTGTTTGCAACCTTGTAATATTTACAAACGGTGTGCACTGGCCTACCTCCAGTGATTCACTGTCCAGTATATAGTATGCAGTTTTGATGGAAAGGTCAGCCACATGACCAAATCAACCAAATGAAATCATGGTTTTACAAGAGCAGTCCTGGAGGTTGGCATTTTCGAGGGGAGGGGATAGCAGATAACTAGGAATGACTCACTGTTTGGTCAGTGAAGTGACTTAAGTTGAATGTTACACGACTGCCCTCTTGCTCAGCCTGATGCCCTCTTGCTCAGTCTGACAGTGACCCACAAAATACAGACCCAATGACAGAAGTGAAGCTCTTGCAGTGCTGGTTTTTCATCAGTTGCCCACATTTGACTGATCATGTTATGGGATGCTAGCCAAGGGATGCATTGCTCAATTTACAAGTGTTTCATTGCTTGAAATTTGGGGCCAAAAGTCTATAATTCTTGTCCCACAAATAACTGAATTTCTTTAGCTATAAAAGAAAATGTTATTTCTTGAGAATGAAGGTCCAGTGATGCCTTATATTGAAGTTATTATCATTTTATACCAGTATATTGAATATTTAAAAGATATGCAAATTCTATGGGACAAATGCAATATTTCCATAAAATGAATGTTCTATGTTGACCTTTCAGAACAACAGGGTTGTGATGCGCCAGAGATTTTCTCTAGCTTAACAGGTAACAAACTTTAACTCCTTATTTGTTATTGCCAGTTTCATAAATAATAGCTGACCTTACTGCTAATTACATTAAATCACATCTTTCTCTGTAGACTTTGTAGTGATTCAATTTTGCAAAACTAAACTTGAGTAGTTCACTATTTTTAAGCCATATCAATTTCATTTCCTTCCCAGCAGAGTGTAATAAAGCAAGGTAAAGTCCACTGATTTTCAGCCAATTTTTTTTATCTTGAATTTGAGTCTCAAATATTAGCCATCCTGGAATAGCCAAGTGTTAGGGACAGTTGGCTAAGGCATCAGACTTGCAATCTGAGGGTTTCCACTTCAGACCTGTCTGGTTGGTTGGGCAAGATACCATTGCCACCCTCCACCAAGGAGGTAATGGGTACCTATGATGTAACTTGCCCACTCCACACTGATGTAGCTGCTTTGGCCATGAGGAACTGCCTCTACTGAGTTACTGCTGACCATCAGGGGTAATATTTGTGTGGAACACTTAGAACATACTCATGATAAAGTGCTTTATGAAAACCAGATATTGTTATTATAATACTGACCCCAAACCATGCATTCAATCATGTTAGGTGGGTGAGAACTGGTGACAAAAATTTATAAGAGGGTATCACCAACAAGAACAGCAATGGATTCATTGCCAGAATGAGCTTTCTATTCCAACTGGCACACGTGTCCAAAACTTCATGCCACACATTTGACACAATAAAGATGTATAACAAAATTGGCACTTCAGACAAGGGAGAATACCTTTTTCTAGCAATCGGCTGATTACTTCTCTACCGGTTGTACTCCTACTGAATATTCCGAAAAGGCAGTGACCACAAGCAGTCCAATGAAAGACTACAATTTGGGAACAATGGCCTTTCATTCCAGCACAGCTGTAGAACTTCTTTACACTCTGTGCACACAGAGTGAATCTTGTTCCCTTGTCTGCAGACTGCTGAGGACTTGAAAAATGTATGCTCCCTAATAATTCGTGCCAAAATCAGGCCCACTTAGGTGTCATGTGGCCACATTTAGTGCTTATCCATAAAGTGCTGTTATAGAGATGTATAGGTTGTGATGAATGAGAGATGAGTTTCTATGCTGAAAGGCCTGAATAAGAAATTCTATAAAAACTGCATGAAAAGAAACTTTGGACAGACTTTAATTTCATTCATGTGATCCATACGTTTTATTTCGATTCAACTTCCTTCCACCTCATTTAACCAGTCCAGAAACTACTTGTTCGGGGCAAGATGACTTATTCATTTCTTTGAATATAAAGAATAACCCCCAAAAAATAATAGTAATAATAAACAAAGTGCGGAACATATATAATTGGTATGCTTGCAGATTAATAGTCATGTTCAAAATGCCAAACAATAAAGATTCATTTTTTTCCTATATTTGGAATGTTTTAAGAGAATAATGACATTTAAATTTATACTTGCATTTAGCTATAACTTGAATTGTTAAATCAAAGTAATTGAATACTTCATGAATAGTCAAGATCTGATTTGCATACAGAAGCAATCCACACACATCATACTATATAGGCTTGCAGTCAAATCATGCCATTTGAGTGATTCCTGGCTAAAATTGGTTGCTTATTAATCACAGTCTCACCAACTTTCCAACAGTAAAATTTTGTGCAATTTCATACAAATTGTTCAAAATTACAGCAGACATGCATTAACCTAATGTATACAACAACACAAGTTAAATCAAACATGTAGTTTAAGTTTGACTATTTGTCATGGTATGTGAAGGAAACAGCTTTGGAAAAATTTGCTGAATTTCATGAACCAACTCAACACTCTATTTTAAATGTTCAGCTTATTAAATAATGCTGCATTGGGTTGCTCAAGTTACAGGTCTTCATCCTATAGGGCGCTTTCACTGACATCTCAAACCCCACCCCTTTTGATGGAGTACACATTTAGAGTGGCTAGCTGAGAGGCAGTTGACGACCCATACGTGACTGTCTCAAACCCCACCCGTTTTGATGGAGTACACATTTATAGTAGCTAGCTGAGAAGCAGTTGATGACTCATGCATAACTGTCTCAAACCTCACCCCTTTTGCTGGAGTACACATTTAGAGTAGCTAGCTGAGAGGCAGTTGATGACCCATGTGTGACTGTTTCAAACCCCACCCCTTTTTGATGGAGTACACATTTAGAGTAGCTAGCTGCAAAGCAGTTGATGACTCATACATGATTGTCTCAAACTCCACCCCTTTTGATGGAGTACACACTTAGCTAGCTAGTTGAGAAGCAATTGACGACCCATGTGTGACTGTTGAACTAAATAACTGCTGACTTTTGCCCAGCAGTGGGCATGGCTTACCAATTATGGCATCATGTGAAAGTACTGTGTAAAGTGTTTTCTGCTGACAAGCCCCATTCCTTTCTTTACTGCAGGGCAAAATCTGTAGTGAAGTAGTGCGGGTTAGCTGAGAAACAGCTTGTGACTAACAGGACAACCGTTGATTTCTGGTCATACAGTGGGTGTCTTTAACCCATAATGTCACATGAAAACACTCAATATAAAGCACCCAGTCCCCTTTTCATTTGCATTAACTGTATACATATGCATTTGCAATATCTGTTAAGACTGCATACATTGTTTCTCCAAACATTCCTTCCATTTGTGAAGAAATAATCACATTAAGCATTTGAACTGGTTATGTAAAAACAAGAGTATCAAAGCACTTACAATGCAATTATGGGTGCAGCTGACTTAAAGGCAGTAATTCATCAACCCAGACAGCTCCAGTCCCCCCCCCCCCAACCTACTTACTGCTAGCCCCTCCCACAATTTTTGAAGACAAATCCTCATCAAGACACAATCCCATTTTGTTTCAGGGCATTTACCCTAGTGAATATACAACATCCTTAGTAAAATGTACTCCTAACACCCCAGCACATACTGTGTAATATTAGCTGCCTGAATGTAATCAAAGAGCTGTTGCAATTGAGAATTTTTGTCAACTACTGGTAAAATTGTAGTTTAGGGTGACAAATGACTGCCTTTAATATTATTCCAGTAGTAATATTTACAAAAGAAATCAATTCAATAAAGTAATTAATGGCAGGTATTCATATATTTGAATATAAAAACATTGTAACAAACAAGTATGGGCAGTCATTTTAGTATTGCCTTTTCTAGAAATGAGTCTGAAGTTAATTTTACAATCCTAGCACACAGATGGTCTAAAGGAGTCCCTTTTCATACCACAAGCTATGGAAGGCATGTCCTGTCAAAAATAAGCAACAGATTACAGAAATATGTGCTAAAAATTCAAGATGTTTTTTTTTCCACAAGAATAAATGCACCTAGGACTTCTTTGTTTGATGATATGTACCTAAAGTATCAAAGTATCGCCTTTATAAAATACTGACTTCTTGCTATATGGGGATGATATTTACTGTACTACTATCACTAATGATGCTGATTGGGTTTTTTCTGTACTCTTAACTTGCTTTCATTAAATTAAAGTTCAAAAGCTGCAGTCTATATTTGCACGTTATGTCTTAGTTTATCATGTAAATTACAACTTTCAGAGTCCATTGGACTCTTGAGTGAGAGAGCAAAAAAAGGAAGCTTTGTGAAAAAAGTTGATATTCCTTTTCAAATGTCCCTGTTCAAAAATTCTGGAGTGAAAACAATGGAAAAGACTTAGATATAACCTCCATGCATAATCAATGAGATGCTCTAAAGGTGGACTAGAACGGTCACCTCGAGTTTTCAAGGTACTAGTACAATTAAGTAAAATTACAATTTCCCTCCCCAACCAATTAAGTAACACTGGCTGTAAGGTTGAAATGTGTGTGTGTTTACAATCATGCAATCTTTGTGTGTATTTTCAAAGCATATACAACTGCCTTGGTCCAGGCTCTTTTCCCAGGTCGAGTCATACCAAAGACGCAAAAAATGGAACCTACTGCCATTGTGCATGATGCTCCACGTAAGCAATAGAGTAGGGAAAACAAGCTGGCAAGCCACGACTGAAAGAAGGCTGTGGCCGGCTAGACTTGAACCAATAGGTTGAAAATGGCACTGTAAAACTCTGTAACTGATTTCAACTGTCTGGGTTTTCTGAGGAAGGAGATATGTGGACAGTCACCATCTCTAACATCATTATTCCCAGCGATGTAGTGAAGTCCAGGCTCTGACTCCTGATTTCAGAATTTGAAGGACTCGGCCGGAAGGGTTGGTTTTTTCACATGTACAGTGACTTGAGTTTGTGTCCAGACTAGAGTCCTTTAAAGTTGAAAATTCCCAGACTCCTGACTCAAAGTCTCCAGTACAGACTACATCACTGTTTGTTTCTCACAGCAATATATTCATGATGCTAATGGAAAATAGCCACTTGTTTCATAATAAACATTTCTAACTTACTTAGCTTGCAATTTAGTTGTAAGCTTTGGTCTTAAACTTTTTCCCAATCACCCACTTCAGAATGTAGATACACCCCACAGCAATCAAATTTAAAAATGCTGCTCACTTTTGTTGCTATTTCATTGACAAATGTAGACACCTAAACCATTGTTTCAAGAACATAACATCTTCAGCTTTCATTACATGATACACTTTTTTTCAGAGTACCAGTGTCCCTGACACCAGCCAGTCTTATTTTACAGTACATTAGTAGCCACTGTAATATTTAAAACAATGCTAAGTACATTACCCAATTACAAGTATTCAAATCCCTTCTTTTATCATTTTATGTCACATACAATAGCCAGGACACTCATCACAATGTCACTGATGCCAGCTCACTTGGTAACATGCTACAGAAGTTGTGAAAATAATTAAAATGTTACCATGCTGTTCATAAATAAACCTCTTGTATAGCATCATGGACTGCCATACACAGCATTGCCACACAGAGCCTTTATTCCATCATTAGATATTTGATCCAATAGGACCAAGTTGAGTATTCCTCCGAGTTGTATACAGGTAACCATGACTACAGACTCTTTCAAGATGCTGGGATGATGTGATTAACAAGGTCAGCATCAGGTTCCCTGTTTGGTAAGTTGATTGGAGAATTGTCAACAATGGTAGCATGCTGAGGAGGTATCACTTGAGATCTGTTGAAAGGCAAGCAGTAAAAATATGATTTATACTTCATCATTAGTGTTACTTTACACAACTTGTCAACATTTCTAAAAGAGAGGCCTCGAATTTACATATCTTGCAAATTGTATTTCCCTTAAGGGTAGATATTGAAAGAGCTAGTTATTTGGCCAGTGTTTACACCAGGGATAAAAATATAAGTCTAAATTTCTTCCCTTTCCCAAGGTTTTTGTACATATGGCACTGAGGAAACAATGAAGTAATTTCCCACAGACAAATATATTCTTTGAGGGACTTGTGAATTGAATATGCTGAATGTTGAATAAATAAGCTGGATGAGCTACTTGTAGGAGGTTTGAGTTACAATGATACTTCAATGATTTATCATTTGTACAAGACAGATAAACACATTTTGAAGAGTTTCTCTCTCACTTGACTGACATTCTACCACTAACATGCATGCTGTGTAAAATTATCCACATATGACTAGACATGATGCAACTGATTAGGTTAAACAAAAATACCATGTAACGCACAAGTGTTACTTAAGTTCTACTGCATCAATCCCACGATTTTAAATTCATGCTAATATCATGAAATGAGTAATGACTCTGAAGATACATTTGTTTCTGTGATTGTATTTGTTTTTTTTTTTTACTTGTGATATTTTGATGTGGGGTGTATGTATCACTGAAAAAGGGCACAAGTATCACAAAGTCCCCAAATTATAAGATTTTTGCAAAAGGTACAGTGAAAATTTGGTAGCTGAAACACATAGTAGGTTATGAATGAACCCATGTGGTTCCTACAGAATGTACTATATCTACCAATTCGAGGAAAGACTGACTGAATTGCATAAGGGTTTGAACCTACCCTAATTTTCCAATATAATACCAAAGTGAATCCAAATCTAAAAGCATACCAATGCTTACTTTGCTGGTCTTTCTAAATCTGTGTGACTTCTTCTGGTAACAGCCAAAGGTTGAATCATGTCTCTAGATTTGTTAGCTGATGGAGGTAGACTGGCTGATTTGGCTAGAATAGCATCAAACTTGGCTCTTTGTCCCACCATTCCTGGCATCATGTATATATTATTCTGTTTCCTGCTCCATCTGGAACCATTTGGTGGCTGTACAGGTGGAAGCTCCTTACCTGTTAATGTACATAAAGAAATTACAATAAGGCTTTCAAATTTTTAAACATGGAACCTCCTAGCCTTATGTTAGCTAGACTAAAAGATTTAACTCATATGAATCATCACAATTAAATATGAAATATCTGTTTAGGATAAGCATTTCTGTTGAACTACTGTAGAATGACTTATATTTCCTTTTCTGGCTTTGGCTTTTCAGTGAAACTAATTAAATACACCTTTTCCTACAACATTACACAACACAGCAGAAAAAGATTTCCTTTTTTTCAGATTTACAAAAACTTAAGTCTTCCAGCCTTGAAACAACTTTCGAACGGAAACTCATTTTGCATGTTGGTAAGTTCCAGAAGATAGATCACATTCCATCAGTTCAATAATGAAATTTTAAGTAGGAACTCCCCTGCTTAAAAGCCATTAAACTTCCATACTGGAATTGTATGTGATATGAATCAAACTTGAAACCCAGGTTTTGAAAGTTTGGACTTTTGTAAGATTTCAAAGAGGAGCTTAGAAAGAAGGCTAGACTTACCATTGGGGATTAAAAAGTCTCCACCGTATAAATCTGTGAGTTTCTGTTTCTCCATTTCTTCGTGTTTATACCTCTTTTTAGCTTCTTTGGCTTCCCTCCAGCTGAGAAGAAACTTTTTCTCTGTGTCGTTTATTTCCTTGCCATCCAAAACAGCTAGAGGAGAGAATAAACATAACAAACACTGACAAGAAAATATACCATAATTCACTTATTCCGCTTGAAGTCTGTAGATAAACATACAAAAGACTGCTTCATGGACATTATAAAAAAAAAAAAAAAGAAGAAAAAGAAAGAGTTCCTCATGATAACTTATTTTTAATGGTTAGTATACACTGTAGGTTCTCAATGCCTGTGGTCATCTCTGGAGCAGTCACAGAGACAATGGCACAGTGGGGAAACAGGTATGTTGTTTTTCTTGGCTTGGTATTATGGTAATTTGTTCAGGCTGAGTTATGCTTTTCATTAGGGCCAGGAGTACCAACAGTGTTACACTAAACATCAAGAAACACAAGTTCACCATTCAGCCAAAAGTTTTCATGAATTTACAACACCAAACATTGAAGTTGACAATTACATTGCAGGGTAACTCAGAACTGTAAATCCTCACCAAGGCACTCATTCATAACAATCACTCTATCTCTGTACTTGGCTTTGTGACATATTGGATTTCCTGTCAGTTCTAGCCTCCACAGACTCCGCCAAGACTTGATAACAGCTGCCAGTGCCTTCATGTCTCGTAGCTTGTTGTCTGCAGCCAGAAACTGCATGATATCTCTCAGGATCCTTAGCTCACTTACATCATCCAGAAAATTTCCTGAAACATTCAGCACCTGTAAGCATGTCTGTAAAACATAACAAATACAAAATCATAACACTCTTTATTAAACTATATTTAAAGTGTAGCTCAGGTAAAAAAAAAAATCAGATGTATATATATATATATATATAAATAACACTGGATCGACCGGTAGGGGGAAATCGGCATATACTGTCAGAACGTTAAGGCGAAGAGAAAACAATAAAATACATAAGAATATATTTCCCCTTTGCGTTTTGAGATATGCATACACATTATTTCAATGGCCCCTCATACATTTGTGTTAATGGATACGTGTACGTAAGTTGGTATACATTTAAGTAATTACATGTACTACGTATGGTATTTGGGGATTTACCATACTGTTACGTATTCCCATTGAAAATGTGTGTCAAAACGTTAAGGGGAAACGGTTTTTTCGCCCTATGGGTAAATTCGCCCTATGGGTCGTTTTTTCAGACGATTTTTCGCCCTAATCAGCAATTAGAAATATATATATATATATATATATATATATATATATATATATATATATATATATATATCAAACAGCAAGAACAATGAATTCTAACTGTTCAACTCCCATCTTCATACAACATTCTTGAGCTGAGATATAAAATGTTGAAGTTTATTCACTCAAATTAAAATGGTACATTGTGCAATAGTTTGTGGTGTCATTGTTGTGGTACTCAAATTATAATCTTTGTATTTCTTTGATTTTCTGAAAGTTACTGCATCTTGTGCCAAAGTGTGATAGCACTTTTCCTCTTATAAGTTGATGTAATTACAGTAGTTAAACCCTCTCTGTACAACATGCTATGCAAGCAAACAGGAAATGTTTGATGTCTTAAAAAGGTGTTATATTTTTAAGGGAAACAAAGCAGGTAACCATGAATTGTACAACATGAAAGTCATAATGCATTATGCCTATTATGAATAATGATGTGAATGGAGTGTTGAAATTTAGTTTTTTAACTGTTAGGATATAACATGGTATTCAAAAACTCTGTTTCTGTAGTTTTCAATTTCCCCCCTCAATGGCCTACTTTTGCACCCCGGTATCATACCTTAATTCGTATGTTAATTTTGAGCACCTCTTGTGTGCATACCTCAATTAATTCATACAAAAACGGCACAAGAAATATTCTGAGCTGAGAAAGACAAGTAAGAAATCATAATCAGAATAACAGGCCCTGAGTTCTACATTTTCCAGGGGTGCTACAAATCACACTCCTCAGGAAATTAAGAAGTGTGATAGATGTGCTGTTTTATTAGACTTAAAAAGATGTAATGGGTCTCCCATTCTTCATCTAAATGTACCAAAAATCACACTCCTACAAGTTATTTGAGGTGAGTGATGGTATGGGAATGCACTTGTGTGCCTCAAAATTTGAAAACATCAAATTTCCCTGCCTATAACTGTCTGAACCTTTTGTTTCAGTGTACAAAGTCAACAAAGCCCCAATTGGGAAGTTGCCCTACTGTTTGCCTTTCAAACTTCACAAACAAGGGCACATATGATCCATGTCAGTCCGCCATTGTTTACATCTTCCATTACCTGTCTTTAATCCAGCCACAACTGGAAAAAAGACAGATTGACTTGAACCAACTGATTGGAAACTCGGCTGTAAAACTCTATCTAACTAATGAACTAACTTATCCAGCTTGTGCTTTCTTGGAGCATGCTTGAGTAGGTTAAGCTGGAAGTCAAGTGAAATTTGATACCCCACCAAACCTTGCTTTTGATGGGGACTTGGGTGAAATATATAATGGGGTTATCAATTTGCCATGCAAGGTCTGGGGTAAACAGTAATACCAACGTTAACTAGTTGTGCTAAATAAAGATTTGTCATGTAAGGTCTTGAGCATACAGTAATAACAACTTTCACATGTTGGGCTAAATGGAATTTTGTCATGCGAGGTACAGAGTAAACAGTAACATCAACTTTCAAAGGTTGTGGTAAATGTCCTGGACCCTGCTCATAAAGAGCTATTATTGTTCTTACATCTAAGTTTGATCTGTAATGCAATAGTCCTTGTTTAAAATTTTAAGATCAAATATGAGTTTTTATTAAATTCAGTTAAAGGAAGAAATGCATGTGCAAAAACTTACTGATAGTGCTGCTAATGTTCTTGGATCAAACAGGATTCTTTCTCCCACTGGCAATTTTTGATGTTCCACATGAAGTTCTCTAAGTTGCTCCAACTTATCAAGTCCCTCTATCACACTTATTTTATTTCCACCAAGGTACCTGTTTGTGAAATGAAAGAGACCATCAAAGGATTTGAAAAAAAAAAACAAGTGGCTACGATGACCATATGCACACAGGTGCTTAAATCATTAAAAAAAATCTTAACGCCATCAGTACAGCACACAATAACTCCCACAATAAATTAGGTATGATGGCAGATAACAAAGCTTTCACAAAAACCATGGACTTTCCAAACCAATGTTCTCTACAAGCTGTTTTGTTTAATGGCAGCAACTAGACAAAATATATACCACTTGTACAACAAGCTGAATTTATACCAGGACAGAAATGACCACCTTATAACTTGAAAACATAGCAAAGAGCAATAATTTCAGTGCACAGAACATTTTTGTAATGACAATCAAAAATGCAGGCCTACCAATTCATTAATAAAGGCCACAACTAAATCTACCATCTTTCTTAGCAAATATTTTTACAAAGAGAACACCTCTTCATAGACAGTAGTCATTACTAACCTTAAGTCTTCTGAGCACCCAACAAAATGTAAATTTTTCTATGGAGAACCCAAGACTTACAACTTGAGAAAACCATATAAGATTTTATCACTCTGGAAAACCTTTTCAATATCACATTAAAATTTAAATGCCTGAGCACAAACTTTTGTAGAACTCACTGATGTATTTAGCAGCTCCAAAAACATTGTTTTAATAATTTTAAGTTTCACCCATAACTTATATACTTCTTCAATGGAAGGACGACACTTTATTTTTCTTACAGTCTGAAGTACAGGGTACAGTAAGAGCAGTGTAGCTGATCCCAATTAAAACTTACAACTTTGTAAGCTTGCGTAGTTGGTTAAGGTTCTCAATTCTATGTATGGCATTGTTTTGTAGATACAAGTGTGTCAGGTTTGCTGCAAATCCAAGATTTTGAATGCGTGAAATATGGTTGTCGTACAAGTATAGCACCGATAGATTGCGACACTGTGAAAGATCATCCTGAAAGACAAATGGAAATAAAAAGTAAGGGACAAAGACTTTCGTAACCCTTTTTTTTTTCAAAACAATTCTTGCACTTCTTAACAATCTATGCATTCTGATTCTCCTGTGTGCTAACTCTGAATGGAGTACAAGAAAAGCTTGCAGTGTTACATAATTTGTATTAAGCCACAGATTTATGTTATAACTAGGCTACAGGTTACACAATCCTTGCTCTGAATAGAACAGACAGCACACTGATAGTGATAAATGTACTCTAACATAGTTGATAAGATTCATCTTTACAATATTTCAGTTTGACATTTAACAATTTTCAATGTCAAGAGGAAAACAAAAACAGAATGTTACTCACAATTTGATCAATATTCTTTTCAGAAAAGTACAAATGGGTAAGCTTCTTTAAATAAAGTGCCAAACTTTCATCTTTCTGTTTCCTACTTTTAATGGATGCTTTTGCAATAAGATCAGTGTTCAATTTCACCATGGTGGAAACATGCTTTCTCACTTTATACTTCTGTGCACAATGTCTACTGATCAGGGCAAGCAGCTTCTGAACACTGAAGTAGGAGGACCATACTTGGCTTGAAGAGGAACTGTCGTCTTAGGCTGTAGATTGAAAAATTGACAAATCAGCTATTTAAATACAATGCAAATCTCTACAATCAAAAAACATGTTTTGCACTTACTCTGAGCAAAATCAAGCATATTGATTGGTCTACTAGCTGAGGGTATAACTTTGTGAATTGTTATTACATACATTTTCCCAGATGGGACCAAGTATTTGCTTGGGTTGGGGGAGGAGAAACGTTCAGTCAATTCATCAATGTGTGGGGCTGTTATAGCCATGAAAATTTTGCCAAAAATGACTTTCAGATCCCTCAAAACTCACCCTTCAGGTCACATAAGTTGCACCTAAGCACCTAATCATTTTCTATTTTGGAATATTATGTTCAAGAGATTTTCTGGTGATACCATAAAAAAATACTGATGTTGTCTTTCATTCAACATTTTTGTTCCAAATTTTTCATTTCCAAGCCCGGGGCATTTGCTTCCTTTCCCAAGAACGTCCTGGAGCATTACTGCACAGAGCTGGGTAGTTGCCCTGTGGGCTCCAACCTACAGTAGCTTTTCCAACAATAGTTACCTGGGTGGTGAATAAATCTGCACAGTACAGTACATTCTGATGCCACTATGTGGTATTTTCCATTGCAGAAATGGAATGTTTTGAACAGTTGCTCATCAAAATCAGTAAATTGAGGGTAACCGAATTGTAGGCAATAAGAGTTAATATCAAGGTCCATTGTATTTTTAAAGAGCGGAAATTGTTTCAAGAAGACGTTTGTCTGTAAAACTGATGACCCTATTGGGGATTGTATTTGAATAAAAATGGAATTGTCCATTTTAAGCCTTACCACGGACAGTGCCATGAC
Organism: Holothuria scabra; assembly: GCA_037179385.1. Taxonomy (NCBI): domain Eukaryota; kingdom Metazoa; phylum Echinodermata; class Holothuroidea; order Aspidochirotida; family Holothuriidae; genus Holothuria; species Holothuria scabra. The sequence goes on from CM074191.1 coordinate 44,195,483, forward strand.
AGTACAGTCAAGTCTTAATTTGCAATAGCTATAGGGTACACACCAATTAACGTAAGTACAGTACGAATGTCGGTTCCCTTTTTACGCAGACCTCAGGTAGAAGCAGGACATTTTCGACATGGCACTCTTGTAGAAGCAAAATTTTTTGAAAGAAATATTTCTTATTTAGTGGTATCCATTGATTAAGCAGTGAACGGAATAGATTAAAGATGAATTGAACTTCATCTCATTGTCTTAAACTGGTCCGAAAAAGGAGCGGATAAGGTGAAAACAGAAACCAGAAAGCCAAAAGGCTTAGTGATTCCTTGCCGCTGAAATGTAAGGCCTTTTTTCACACTGACATTGCTTGGCAATGTTTTTCAATTAACAGGGCTCCATAATGTGCCCACAAAGTACACATGCAAGGCATCCAATCTTCCTACATTGAGATCCCCCTTGCCAGTTGTGAACCCAAATGACATTTGACCTCCACCAAAAACTTCTGGGACCATGTATTCACGATGTGCCATCTACAGGACAAGTTACAGGACCCTACAAGTGACATTTCTTGAAAAGACTGTGCAGGAAAGCTTGCCAGGCTTTGAACATGCTGACTCCAAATGAACTTTGACCTTTCAGAAAATCAATAGGGATCATCTACTCAATATGACCAATCCACACACTAAATATGAGCACAGTCACATGTACCGTTCTTGAGATATCGTGTTTACGAAGTTTTGACCTTTTGACCTCTCATGACCCCAAATGACCTTTGACCTCCACCAAAAACGATAGGGATCATCTACTCAATATGGCCAACACACTGGCCAATTATGAGTATAGTCACATGTACCATTCTCAAGATATCGTGTTTACGAAGTTTTGACCTTTTGACCTCTCGTGACCCCAAATGACCTTTGATCTCCACCAAAAACAGTAGGGATCATCTACTCATTATGGCCAAGGCACACACCGAATATGAGATTAGTCACACTTACTCTTCTTGAGATACCGTGTTTAAAAGCAATTTTTAAGAAATTTACCTATTGACCTCTCATGACCCCAAATGACCTTTGACCTCCACGAAAATCAATAGGGATTATCTACTCAATATGACCAACCCACACAACAAATATGAGCATTGTCACATGTACCATTCTCGAGATACCGTGTTTATGAAGTTTTGACCTTTTGACCTCTCGTGACCCCAAATGACCTTTGACCTCCACCAGAAATAAAAGGGATCATCTACTCAATATGACCAACCCACACACCAAATATGAGCATAGTCACATGTACCGCCTCTCGAGATATCGTGTTTACGAAGTTTTGACCTTTTGACCTCTCGTGACACCAAATGACCTTTGACCTCCACCAAAAACAACAGGGATCATCTACTCAATATGACCAACCCACACACCAAATATGAGTATAGTCACATGTACCGTTCTCGAGATACCGTGTTTACAAACTTTTGAGCTTTTGACCTCTCGTGACCCCAAATGACCATTGACCTCCAAGAAAATCGACAGGGATCATTTACTTAATATGACCAACCCACACACCAAATATGAGCATAGTCACATGTACCATTCTCGAGATTCCGTGTTTATGAAGTTTTGACCTTTTGACCTCTCGTGACCCCAAATGACCTTTGACCTCCACAAAAAACAATATGGATCATCTACTCGATATGACCAACCTACAAACCAAATATGAGTATAGACACATGTACCGTTCTCGAGATATCGTGTTTACGAAGTTTTGACGTTTTGACCTCTCGTGACCCCAAATGACCTTTGACCTCCACCAAAAACAATAGGGATCATCTACTCAATATGACCAACCCACACACCAAATATGAGCATAGTCACATGTACCGTTCTCGAGATATCGTGTTTACGAAGTTTTGACCTTTCGACCTCTCGTGACCCCAAATGACCTTTGACCTCCACCAAAAACAATAGGGATCATCTACTCAATATGACCAACCCACACACTAAATATGAGCATAGTCACATGTACCGTTCTCAAGATATCGTGTTTACGAAGTTTTGACCTTTCGACCTCTCGTGACCCCAAATGACCTTTGATCTACACCAAAAACAATAGGGATCATCTACTCAATATGGCCAATGCACACACCAAATATGAGCATAGTCACACTTACCCTTCTTGAGATACCGTGTTTACAAGCAATTTCTAAGGAATTTACCTATTGACCCCTAGTGACCCAAAATGACCTTTGACCTCCACAAAAATCAATAGGGATCATCTACTCAATATGACCGATCCACACACCAAATATGAGCATAGTCACATGTACCGTTCTCGAGATATTGTGTTTACGAAGTTTTGACCTTTTGACCTCTAGTGACCCCAAATGACCTTTGATCTACACCAAAAACAATAGGGATCATCTACTCAATATGGCCAATGCACACACCAAATATGAGATTAGTCACACTTACCCTTCTTGAGATACCGTGTTTACAAGCAATTTCTAAGGAATTTACCTATTGACCTCTCGTGACCCCAAATGACCTTTGACCTCCAAGAAAATCGATAGGGATCACCTACTCAATATGACCAACCCACACACCAAATATGAGCATAGTCACATGTACCGTTCTCGAGATATCGTGTTTACAAGATTTTGACCTTTTGACCTCTCGTGACCCCAAGTGACCTTTGACGTCCACCAAAAACAATAGGGATCATCTACTCAATATGGGCAATCCACATGCCAAGTATGAGATCCCTCGGACTTACCCTTCTTGAGATATCGTGTTTACAAGCCAAAGCGTCACATACGCGCACACACACACACACACACACACACACACACACACACACACATACACACGACATCACCATCGCATAGATTCCTTGCCTGCCTACGGCAAGGAATCAAAAAAGTAGAAAAAGTTGTCATGCCAACAACATGCATTTGACTGTTCAACAGATAGTGAAAATGGTCATTTTGGATAGATTTGATCCTTTTCATTTGCAGAATCCAGAAATCCTACGCGGAGCTCAGTAGTCGCGAAACCCCCGTAGGCCTATCTACTGTAGGAAAGGGAAAACAAGCCAGTGAGCCATTACTGGAAAAAAGGCTGTGGTCAGCTCGACTTGAACCAATAGGATGGAAACTGAGCCATAAAACTCCATCTAGGCCTAACTTACTATAGCTAACTGAACTAGTATGCCTAAAGTTAGACCTAAGTTCGAAGGGGCATGGCCTAGGTGAACCTAGTATCAACTAGGCCTAACTTAGCCTACTGTAGGGTCCATTAGTTTCTGGACCTGTTAGTTTCGTCCCCTACAAAAAGTCATTTTCCTTCCCTAAAAACGTCAGTTACCTCCCAAGAGTAAATTAAATTTCAAGTGAGGAAAATTTAGTTGCAATTGTTTAAAGCAGAGAAACGTACTAGGGTTGGGCAGTAAAGTCAAAATATTGGTACTGGTATTGCAAGACATACAGAACCAGTATTGAGGCATAACTGGTTCTCAACTCTTGGGTAGGAGTGTCAGGTGGGGAGGAACCTGAGCCATGCATGGCCATGATGGCCCCCATGTTATCCTGCACATTAATGCATCTTGGCATTTGATTGGGTTAATAACCATGCAGGAAACTGCTCTATATGTCTGTGTAAATATTTTAATCATGCACACATCCTAACAGTTATTTTTGTCAGTGAATATAATGAGTACTGGTAACTTATTTCAAGTACCTGTATTTTCTCAAGAACAGGTATTAGTAACCATCTGAATATTGTCAGTATTTTCATTTCAGGACTGTACCTCTAGTACCGGGATTGACGTCTGTACCAGTATACCACCAAACCCTTGAACATACTGTTTTAATTGCAAAACAGACATGCTAGACCACTCAGTAAAGTTCTACTCAGAATTTGAAAATTTCAGATCCAAAAAATCCATCAGTGGTTGATCGATTATTTAAGTCAACAAGCCAAAGTCTAAAGCTGTAAGAAAATTTTTTCAAAAAAATCACTCTCATGTAAATTAATTAATGAACAAAGTAAACGAACCTAGCAATGGTGTCGCGGACGGGACATTACTGTACATTTCCTGGTACTCAGGGTGGAACAGCAAAGAAATGATGTAGAAGTAGTCAGGACAAGTTTAGCATGCTATAGGGCACATAATCAATCAACTTTTATGTTTCTGCAGTATAGTTAATTAATTAATACTAAAAATGTCCCGTCCGTGACAATTTCAAAGCCATTTTCAATAAAACTCATGCATAGTTGTTTCAATATCTTATATTTTGAGAATTCTCTCACTGACTGCAATACAAAACACCCCTGAGTCTCTTTTTTCTCCACTGTAGATTTTCAACCCAAGTAATTAATTAACAAATTATGTTGCGGACGGGACATTTTGTCGTGGATGTGTCATTTTCCATTAAAAGTGTACACATTGCAGTACTTTCATCAACTCTTTACTTGCCCTACATATTTCCTATTGCCAATCAAGAGTGGGACTAGGCAGCCTACAATAAAAGACTCATAGTGTAGGTATTTGGCCCTCTGTTTAACCTGGATCTACAGTACCGTTTTAAGTTCAATATTTGCAAATCAAAGAGAGCATTCTTTTTTCTGTAAAAAATACATAAGTTCAACCTCACCCCCCCCCCCCACCTGCGACTTTATGCATCTGCTTAGGACTGGTACTCCATTACCATATCTTCATGACTAAATTAAACCATGAAACGAGTGATGACTGGGTTCATAGGGTGAAATAAAAAATGTTTCAAGACAAAACCCCACACCCTGCCCCCGATGCTGCCATTTGTTTAAACTCTGGAAACCTGTCAACCCTGTACAGCAATTATGGAGTTCTACTGTACTACAGGCAATTGGTCAAGTAGGCCTACTGATCTGATACATTCATGCATAACACGGATGGACTATGACTCTATGGGCTTTCTCAACTGGTGGGGTCCACCCCACTGATAGCCTGTGACAGGATTTAGGGTCATGGGGGGACTGCAGATAAGAGTTTGTTGTCTGCATAACAAATGACCAAAACTTCAAAGCAGAAGGAAGGGTGGAACACTCCAATTATTCACTCATTTCACACTCCCATTAATTGTGTATACTCACACTGTACTGAAGGAGTATAAGGGTGGCTTCAGCTTTAATTTTACAATGCCAAACAATGTTACTTGAATCCTTTGGGTAAACATTTTGGTATCTGCTGTGGTCAATTTCAGGCACACACACCACACTTCAGTTGACTTGCCACATGCATATCTCTTGCATACACATAATGTGGTGCCATGCACCAAAGGCAGGTTACTCAACATAAGCTAAATGTACTGACTGGGACCTTGAAGTGGTTTGGCCCATCTCCTCCCTCCCACACACGCACACTCTAAGGGGAGCAAAGGGAATGAGGGGTCGGGGTAGGTAGAAATCAGCTTCCGAATAAAATGCAACATTTGTTAGAAATTTAAGAAATTTGCAGGGCCTATATAAAGACTAGGTTTAATAGTCAAGGAGCTATATATAGTGGTGGGCCTATGAATGGCGGTTGTAATTTTTGCAAAGCTAATATACACAATGAGATAAATCCAAATCCTTTCTTGTTTCCATTTTCAAAATGTGATGTGTAACATATTGTCTTCATGGAATTATCACCTCCTAATATAATGGTGACCACATCCTGATACTTTAAGATAACTTAAGTATAAGCTATTACTTGTTACCCAATCATCCTGACCACGTATTACTAAGAAGTAAGCAAACACACCTGTATGGATGTATTATATCTATTGTCCGTACCAGTGAGTGACCCTGAGTGACCAGGCACTCTGGATACAGAAGTCAAACAATAAACATCTCAGCTTTATCTCCTCTCTTCAAATCTTATATGCATTGAGCATATTACATGATGTAACTGATGGAAATATCGCTACCGATAGTTCCTATACCCCGATCCAGAAATTAGTCAGAGAAAGCTTAATTTGACTCGAAATTTTTATTGATGTCAGTCATAAATAGCCCCCGATAGTGGCGTGTTTGCCATATGCTCAGTGTGCGGCTATTTTCACTGACTTTGTACATATACGTATACAGATACCTATGTAGCAAGCTAGTCCTTGTCACCAATCAATAGGGAACTACGGACATAGTTAAGCAACTAAACCTGCTCTGTCGGAGCAGCATTTTTTTTGGTCTGCCATACAGTACAGTGCAAAAGTTGTTTCACTTGTTGACTTAACCTGCCTAAGAAAGACAGAAAGTTTGGTCAAGTCACTCACAAAGCAAAATAACCAAATAACATAGGTTGTGCACTCAGCACACTATACACAACTTACTACATTGCAAGAAGTAGTACCTCAGGGCAGTGTAAACCATAGCAAGGTAATTTTCTTTGTTTTGGTGGAGTATGTTTTCAGCTGTGAAATATATACACAAAACGGTGGGATGTACTGTGTATGTAGAAAAATCTTTAAGACTGATCATACCTACCTGAAATGGAATCACTAAAGTGAAAAACAAAATGCTGGATGGGTTCAAAACAGTTAGGTTTGATGAAGTAACGTTATTACGGTGACAGCGAGCCAACTTGAGGGTCCCGCCAACTTCTGTTTCTTTAGTATAGGCTATATGTAGGCCCCTACTCTCAAAAAGGCTCTGCAAATTTGTTACATTTTTTAAAAAAAATTTCTTTTTCTGTTATCCCTTTACCGTTGTTTGGGTCCTTTTGGACCCATGCGGAGAGCTCGGCTGTCACACATCTTTACTGTTTCACACGGAGCTCGAAACTGCGAGTAGCTACCCGAAAATTCGGCCACAACAGCCAGAGAGACAGCAGTTTAAGGTCACAGGGTCAATGGCCTACGGAAGCCCATGCCGGGCGGGCTACGTCCACTTTTCCGCTCAATCCCGAGGCGCGCCAATATGCCCCGAGTGGAGCACAATGGTAAAGGGTTTAAGCTAAAATATCTGCACCACTCAGCTAAAGGTTTACGTGCACACACACAGAGACAGTGGCATCATCTTTGCAGTAAACACACTCCACAGGCTTATTTTAACCCTTTACCGTTGTTTGGGTCCTTTTGGACCCATGCGGAGAGCTCGGTTGTCACACATCTTTACTGTTTCACGTGGAGCTCGAAACTGCGAGTAGCTACCTGAAAATTCGGCCACAACAGCGACAGAGACAACAGTTTAAGGTCACAGGGTCAATGGCCTACGGAAGCCCATGCGGGGGGGGGGCTACGTCCACTTTCCCGCCCAATCCCGAGGCGCGCCAATATGCCCCGAGCGGAGCACAACGGTAAAGGGTTAATATCCCATATTCAGACGTAGGCCTAGTTCAAGTTGTAAAGTTAATGATATTACACTTAAGCTAGGCTAAGTTCTAATTATATGGCACGCCAAAAGGCTCAACAAATATGATGATGTTCTAAAAATACAAGTTCATGTACTGAAATGACATGTTCATGTACCAAAAATATACGATGATGTACTAACTTCATATGATCATGCTGTACATTTACACCATCATGTACTAAAACTATAAGTTCATCATGTTTAATGTTAAAATGTAAATGTAAAATCACACGTTGTACATCTAAAAACACACGTTTTACATGTAAAAATGTAAGTTCATCATGTTATTATTGTCTCTTCCACAGGCCAAACAGAGTGAGCCTTTCGGCGTACCAGAAGTCCACCAAAAGGCTCACCGAATGGGATGTAGTAAAAGTACACGTTCATGTACTAACTGCTTACGATCATGTACTGATTTCATATGTTCATGTACTGTTTGCTTACATACATGTACTTATTTCATACGATCATGTACTGATTTCTTACCATCATGTACTGACATTTAGTACATGATCATATGAAATCAGTACATGTACATAAGCAAACAGTACAAACAGCCTTGGCCATCCTTTGCCCTTCAACCTGTCATGTTATGTTCGGTCCTACTAAAGCACATGCTGACAAGCAGTGTACCAGGACAGGCGCTGACAAGCGCTGCAGATACTAAACCACACGCGGCACAAAATCAAGCTACGTCAACAACATAGAACACTTCGGAAGTTCATTGTGTACAATCTGCAAAAAGTCTGTAATATTAATTTTATTTATTACATGTACAGAAGAAGAAATAAAGAAATACAAAAATAATACATGAGCAATTTCTGTCAATGAATTGACAACACTTTTTAATGCTTTCTTTAGTTATCATATCGCAAAGTTTTGATCAAAAGCCTCCCAAATGCGTTACAGTGTGCAGGCATTAGTTGCACTTTTAGGTTTTTCCCTTTGCGTACTATTTTGGATTGGATTGGGTTGGATTTGTGATGTTTATACTATTGCACATCTATTGAATGCTTTTTTGACTAGGCAGTGGCACACCCCTTTCTTTTGTTGTAAATCATTAATTTATCGGATTTGATGTTTTGGGGCTAAAAACGGTTTTCTTCCCAATTTTTTATAATTTAAAGGATTAACACTTCTAGCTACAAATATATTGACAGGGCTAAATGTCTTTCTGGGAGCTGCATGTCACAGGTAACAGGAGGAGAAGAATTGGTTTTATTTGGATCTATATTTTTGTGGTAAAAGGCGTGAAGTAAAGGCATAAAATGGCCCAATATTTTGGGGAAATTCCCTAAATTATGACATCACAAAACTTTGAAATAGTAAAAAATCGTGTATTTTGAGTGAAAATCGGCATTTCATGAGTTACTCTCACCTTGACATATCATTCCAAAGCACAATCGAGCCAGCTTACCTTAATTAGAACATTTAAAAAATTTTGATATAGAATTAGCAAATGATCCTATTTTTAAAAAATATTTCGATATGCTCTGATCGAAATGCATTTCTATGTTAATTAAAAAGATGCCGACATTAATTCCAATGAACGCTGACTCGGATTCAGTGGCCTGTGCAGGAGTTTCCAAAGAGGGGGCACAACCTGTGATCCCCGAACTGGCATGGATTTCTATGACCCTTTTTTTATTTTATTTTATTTTTTCTTTTGCTTTTCTGCATTGGCAGTTTTGGGGACCCACTCGTCGTCATACTGTGCTATTCGAATTTTCAACAGTTAGGCCTAACTTAGTGATTTCGCAATAGGCCTATATTTGCCAATTTTCCACTAATTATGTTCGCAAAATGTTGCTTTTCGTTACATATGTTAGAAACTGAGGATCTCTGAGCTTTCCACTAGTTCTGCGAAACGCCACACGCTGTCGTACAACTCAAGTTCCACACGCTGCCGTACAAATAAGCGCTTGGAAGTTGAGGTAGGGCGTGCCAGCGGGTGTCAGCGGCCAGACTGGATTCCATGCACTAAAACATGAAGATCTTCGGCGTGAGGGGCGACTCCTTCCCGGCGTAGCAGTGGCGAAATGGTTAACTTGGCGTGTCGGCGTGCATAAAAAAATCGGCCTTGGCGCATGGCTCAATTACCGTGGCGATTGGGCGTACGTAAAAATATATACCTTGACGAAGGCCTGTAGATAAGCAGCTGAATTGCCTCTACACTCAACTGTTTTCAACCCAGCAGATCCTACTGTACAAGGTCTTGATCGTTCAACTGTGTAAGTAACATGTGCCTTTCATTCAGTTCGCAGTAGGCCTAGCACGTCCAGTTTAGCCCTTGAACAGGACCCAGCATTACGTTCCTATGCTATACACTTCATTTCTGGGCCCTTGCCCGGTATATACAAAAACACAGCTCACTTGCCTACTCACGCGTGAGTAGGCATCCCTCACGTCCCCAAAAAGATACCTTTTCTCACCAAACTTTCCACAGATGATCTTTGTCATCACATTCACCTTCCACACAAGTCTGTTAACGAAATAAGACCTTTAAGAGGGAAATTTTGGCTGGATAATTCTGCGAGTAACGTTAAGCCTGTGCAGATTATTTTTTCAGTCGAAAAAGTCAGTGTTTGTCATGTTATCTCATTTAAAACGGAGAAACCTACGCATTGACTGTACTATTTCGTAATGTACAGAGAGCTTACTATATGAAGTACAAGTATTGACTAGCCGCGCTTACTAATTGGTCTTCGACAGCTTGTCTAGCGGAAGTCCTTCCCATCATGCAACACAGTAGCACTGTAGCAGACGATCAAGATGTCGATGTTACTGCGAAGGATGGCACCACATTTTTCCTGCCTTTTGCTATGAATTGACTGGAATAAACATTCCAGAAGGTATAAGTGGTATTTAAGAATGCTCAAAATCATTATAATAACTCAAATCTGTTCTATGAACCATTCCATCGTAATTATAGCTCGGTTTGTTGTTTTGGCTTAAAACGTTGTTACCTTTGTACATGTAGGCCAGTGACCGTAGTAAGGAGTGACTACAAGGAGCGGATTATACGGTCACGTTCAGTGACTAGTCCAGTTCAACTTAACGCCACTTCCTCTCATAACTATGAGATATGAAGGACCTGGCGCAATACGTAAGTCAGGCCTACGTAAGTATGTTAACCTCAGAGTGCCTGCGTAGCCCCCCTGTGGCTGCCGCCCTCTTAATGTTATTTTTTCGTAGCGATGAGTTGAATGAAAAGACTTTGTCTGCTCCACGAGGTAGTCGGCGATAGTCGAAAATTCATTTCACTTTTGTACGGTGAGTAAAAAGAAATTGTATTTTTCTTTTGAACTCAATTAATATATATGTAGGCTAGAGCAAGACAGGTTTTTTTCAATCATGCCATGTCATGATGTCAGCGTGTAAGCGCGGGCTGTGATAGCCTAGGCCTAATAGTTTCCAGTAGCCTAGCCTAGGTAGTATCCGTGCGAATATATTTGAGCAATATTTTCAACATATCGCAACTCGTAAAACATCCCGGCGTACGATCACGAAGCCCTCGGCGTGGCTTCGGCGTGGGCTTTACATGGAATCCACCCTGGGTCAGCGGGCGGAATAGTAGGACCCGTTATGTTAGGTCCGGAGGCCTTACTAAGGCTAGGGCTAGCAACAGTAACACTAACGTTACAGTCAATGAGTTAGCCTAACGTTATATAGGCCTAGGGGCCTAGGCTAACGTTAGCTGTTCCAACTCCAAAACTTTGTACAGAATGTCGTGGGTTTGGAATATGCCGATGAAAAACATTCAGTAACTTGAATACCGATGAAAAAAATACTGGAAATTCATACCCTTTGCCATTAGACTTGTTTACGCTCAGGTTAGCTCGCTGAATATGAGGGATCTCTTTGTCGAAACGCAGCCATTTAAATTAAAGTGAAGCCGGTAAAACTAAAGAAGCGTTGCTATGGGCGCTGCGAAACTCGAAGTTCTGAAGTAGCGCCCTCGACAGTGACCTGTACAAAAGTTGGTTTGACGGGCAAATTACTATATAAATTATCCTTTTTTCTATTTTTCGTGTTTGTAAAGTATAACCTGTTGTGATTGTATTTCTCTTATACCCCGAAAGAGGTCTCACACCTCAGAGAAAGAAATAAACTTGTAAACTTGTAATTAGTGTTGAGAATAATTATTTGAACGGTCCGCCAATCCTCCCAGGTGCCTAAAATTACAACTTTTGTAGTAGTCCGCAGAAATTCTCATTGCACAGGTCTTGGATGGAAAACTATTTAAAAATGCAGACAATCGAAGTTCATATTACACAGCATGCACTGGTACTGTGAATGTTTTGATGACACCGTTAAATCGGGTATTAAATAAACCTGGCACCGGACATCAAAAGAAAGAATAAACTGAGATTGTCTGGATGAGGATCAAGAGAAGGATCACTAAATTAGACAGTGGTAGGCGTGGCTTAAGCATGCAAGTAGGTTAGAAGAATTGGAACTGTTTCGGTTGGAAGGATTGTCCTCTTTTAATTTAGTCATGGTCACCAATAACACAGATGGCTGAGCACAACACCAAACCCCGTAAAAACAGACCAAGTTCAGATTTTGACTTGATTTTACAGTACTCATAATACAGGGAGACAAAATGAGAAGATAGACCTACCGGTAAACAAATGGAAGACAAATTTCAAAATCAATGAGACTGGATTTGTGTAGGCTACTAATCAAAAATTTAGTAGACTACAAATGTAGGCCTAAATAACAATAAGTTCCTCATTCTATCTCTATCCGAAAAATGGGTTTTTAATTGGTAATACAGTATAACTCTTTCTGAAAATATTGATAAAATTTGATTTGATTTGGTGTTTTGCGGGAAAATGAAATTTTCATCACAAATTGTAGCATGAAATTAGAAAGACAGTGACAATTCACAGTCTTCCTAGTTTCATGCTTTCATTGTAAGTAACATAATCTCTGATATTAAACTTACATTGTAGGCTACGTAAAAAATTGAAAATTTTGAGTTTTCTCGGTATCTTTTTTTCAGCTATCCAAATAAACAATACCACATGAACAAAGTGTGTCCTCATAGGCTGTTCGGGTTGTGTAAAATTGAATTACTAGATCTGTCGTTAAAACTGTCACCCAACCCCTCCCCCAGATTACACCTTCGCTACGGCCCTGGTTGTTTCAAAATAAATCAGGGAGAGTCCTGATCCTAACCTTTTACAACAACGATTTGGGGTCATTCTCTGACACTATCTATCAACAAAAATACCCTTTATTTTAAAATTAAAAATGTACCACTACCATTAGATTAAATGGTCTTGAATCTTCTCAAGCAAAAAAAAAAAAAACATACAACGGAATATTGAAAATATAATGTTTCTCTATTGTGAACGTTTGGTAAATTTGAAACCCACTGAATGCATAAAATTATCTATATGACAGCCTGATAGGGGCGTAGCCCAGATTTTCTTGTAGGGGGGGGGGGGCAAAGTCGGCTCATCGTGCCCAATCTTGACCGACAGGACTATCTAAGCGGAGCGCCACCATCAGTTGGCGCGGAGCGTACAAGAAAATTTTTGGTTTTAGAAAGCCCTCAGATGGCAGGAAACGGTACTTCCCGAATGTTTCATGCATGTTCCCAGCCTGGAAATATGGTTCTCATTTCTGAAATTTCTCAATTAATGCAAAAAAAAAAATCAGTCTATGAAAAATGTTAATACATGTTTTTAAGCGGAGCTCTACCATCGATTGGCGCGGAGTGTACCAGGAAATTTCTGGCTTTACAAACCCCTCAGATGGCCGGAAACGGCACTTCCCTAGTGTTCTAAGCAAGATTGTGTTCAGCCCGACTTCGAATTTTTCTCCGCTTCTTAATTGGAGCACTTGTCAAATATTGAGGGGCTGAAAATACCTTTTGCCCCAACTTTTCCATTTTTCATCGCCGCCACTGGGGTGCGGCATTTTCTTGAGTGAGCGAAGCGCCCAAGTGAGGAGCCGAGCGACCGAACGGGGAGAGGACGTGGTTTTCCCTCTCCTACCCCAAGGAGATTTTACAATTTTACATCAAAATTGAGCGATCTGGTGAACACCTATTATAAGCTGGAACTTTTGGACATTTTCAATCTTGTATCAGTGTTTTCCTTATCCCCTCGAGAGTTAGCATGTGGCTGTAAGAGGGTGACTGTGCGAGTCAATGGGGCCCTGGGGAACTGTGTTGCACTGAAACAAAACAGCTACTCATAAGGCTTACATCGGCTAAATCGGCGGAATTGAAATTTTGCCCTGAAAAACGCCAAAACTCCATTTAAATAAAAAAAACAACAAAAATACAAAAGTTATGTCTGGGCGGGAGTAAGTGCGAACTCCCTGGCTACGGGCCTGTTCCCTGGGTGTTCCCCTCCCTTTTTGGAATTTTTGGCTGTCTCGAAGAGCTTACATGCAATATGGTGCTATATTTTTTCTTTTTATACTAGATTCCAGTGTTCTCCACAGGGGGAATTAGAGGGGCGACACGCCCTCCTAATGAAATTGGCCACCCCTCCAAAATAGTTGCCGCTCGCCAAAAAAAGGAACTTCCATTTTTAGTTCATTGCTTTGTTACACACCTTTATACAAATCATACTGGAAAATGTGTCTTCCCTCCACGCTTGGCGCCAGGATTTTCCGGACGAAGGGCCACTGTCCAAACGGGGGAGGGGTAGGGTGGGTAGCGACCCCAAGCCCCGACAGCCAGGATGCCATCGATGTGTTTGTGAGGGAGATTTGAAGAAAACCTGTGCACTATACCTGCCATTGCGATTCATATATGACATAAAATTTGTATATGCTGGACAAAGATATTTCCGCACTGATATAACCGTGGAAAGGCGGGCGAATTTTTTTTTGGTTAGCCTACACTAAAAAGAATCTGTATTTATTTAAAGCTTTTATAGGTCAATTGTCCCGGCATTTGGGCCCTATCGGGCACAACTTATCTTGCACTTCCTTCTTCGAGTCCGTACCGCACGACTGACCCAAGAGATTATTAACTAAGTTTAGCGAAATGAGATGAAATTCCAGACATGTACATAAATCCATTTATTCTACTTTAATTTATTTGAAAAGATGGGAAGGGTTTGTACTTTATTAGCTCTTGGTAACGGAACTGAGGAAGAGTGTGCTACGCGTACCGAACATTTTGGGTTTTATCGCAGAAATAACTCTTTTGAAAGCCAGAATAACTAAACCGACCATGGGAAGGCGACAGATTATTCCCTACAGGGGGCGGGCCATGCCAACGACCACAAGTTCCGATAGCCCCTATGTCGAGGGGGTGGTGAAAAGGGAATATGAAGGAGCCTAACTATCCCATGTCATTGCAGCCTGGAGCACATTTTGCACAATACCACTTAATATTTTAAAAGCCGAGTTGCGCTCTGATAGTGTTCTTTTGAGTCTGAATCGTGAAATTGCAAAGCGCGCGAAGAGGGCGAAAATCTTTGGTGGGCTTACAAAAGTAACATAGCCTATGTAATCATTAAGAGCAAAAAGAAAAAAATTAGAAACTATAGGGGTTGTAGACCGTATCGGGGATAACATGCATTGTGTTGAAACCACCTGGAATACCCGATTAAATAACCAAACTATGCTCCGTGAGTCGCTCACCAACTGACCTATCACATGGCACACACAAGAGTACAACAACTAGGTTTTGTGGTATGGGATGAAATTTACCTCTACATAACCTGTGTACTGTGCCTACCCGTTACTTGGTAAGGTTGACAGACACTCCCTATAGATATGTGGAATGGAAGTATTGAAAAACTGGAGTGAGTCCACCACGTAGCGCGCCGAAAATTTGGGGTTCTTCTTAGGGAAATTTTCCCTTGAGAGCAAAAAAACAGGTAAACATCGGGTAGACTATTCGTCGTCGGGGACTGCATACTTTATCGTAACGACTAAGATCCCCTCCCCCCCGAAAAACTGTAAAAAAAAATACCCCCGATGCCCTCCCTCCTTTTGTCGTTTATCTTTTTTATTTATTTATTTTTTTGGCTCTCCTTCATTTTTTCAACATGGCCCATCGCCTCCCCAAAATTTCTGTGGGGGGAGGGGGCACTCTGCTTCCCCCCGCTGGCTACGCTAGTGCAGCTTGATCTCCCAAATACAAATGATTTTACTCCTAATATCTTTTGCATGATAAATGGCACAGTATTACCCACTGCGCCAGAACCCTCAGCTCGCCGTCACTTAGGGCCTGCTCTATGCCGGCTGGGGAAGGAGTCTTAGGGATGGGCCACTCTCTTTTGAGAATTATTCGGTGTCCTTACATGCAATTGGTGGACGATCGATTGTGCTGAATGAGTTACACAGTCATAAATAACGTGCAAAATCATTTTAAGGAACTTCATTTGTCAAACAATATTTTTAGGAGTAGCAGTATTTGTGATAAGTCGTCTGCTACTTAAAGGTTAGGTTAAGTTAGATGGATTTTCGACAAAAAAAGATAAAATATATATGACTCACACCCACAATTAAAAACACTGCGCCTCGGCAAATCCTGCAACATTTTAATTTTGCTAGATAGTATAAAAAGTACCGGCTAAAACGCCTCTCTCGACAAAATTCCGACAGCCCAGCACTTACACTTGTATATACGCTGTACAATGAGTTTTACACTTAGGGCTCAAGTTAACTTGTTTCCAACACAGCAGTTAGTCGATTGTAGTAATTTTAGGAGGAATAAATCCATTTTTAAACTCTTTTAGATACTTTATTTACGTGCTGCTCATCTAAATATTAGTGTCCAATTGCACTCATTGGTTAAGGATGATGGAAGTAATTTATTTTCTCCCCACTAAATAACATCAACCCCCCCCCCGCCCCGCCCCCCCCCCCCAAAAAAAAAATAAATAAAAAAGAATAAACCGTGAGTTAGTAGTTTGTTGTAATATTTAGGTCTCCAATAATTTGTTTTCTGATATTAACTATTTCAAGTAGTGTAAAAATGTTAAAATTTTTCATGATAATACAATAAACAGTTATTTCTTCAAAATGTGTTTTTGCTGTGTCCAGTGATTTTAATATAGAACTGCTAATTTTTTCCGGCGGTTTTTCTTTTGCTTTCATTTCTTCTTTCTTCTACATTTTATCGACTACTTTGCATTCCAACTTTCTTTTCGCTTCTTGTTTTCTAAACGGAGCTGTCTTTTCTTAATATAAAATATCTGCACCACTCGGCTAAAGGTGTACGTGCACACACACAGAGACAGTGGCATCAGCTTTGCAGTAAACACACTCCACAGGCTTATTTTAATCACTTTTAAGGAACTTAATTTGTCACACAATATTTTTTGGAGTAGCAATATTTGTTGTCTGCTACCCAGTGTTTTCTGCACAGAATTTTAAGCACCAATAAGGCCCTTTGTTTGATCAATAAGCTAGACAATCCTTTATTTATTTTTTGCGAACCTGTAGAAATCCTGGAAAATGTATTTTGGGGCTGTTCCTTTACATGTTCGTTTCTCCTAGGTATTGACCAATATTTATTTGGAAGACAATTCATTCTTTCTTAAAGAAATTTCTTTTTCGGGTATAATTTACCTAGTGGTCATTCAAGCATTTATTCTATTCTATATTGTAAATATCGCCTATTAAATGACTGGTTGCAAAAATCAAAGCCAAAACAATTGAAATTTATTTTCTTAAAGTGGCTCGATATAACATCTGTTTTAAACAAGTATACCGTACATCTCGAAAACGCGATGACAAATATCAGACAATATGTAATATTGTCTTTCTTTTGATTTTGTTGAAGACAGCGGCGTAGCCACGAGGAGAGGGGGAGGCCCCCACATTTTCTCCAGGCCCCCCTGATAGAGTGATTGAGAAAAAATAAAATGTTTGAACGGAAATAAACTTCGAAGTATTTCCTTCCAAAACAGTAAATAATGAAAATGTGTAACAATTAAGAAAACATGCATGAAGGTTTCTAAAACACATTTTGTGCGCACGTATGAAATCAAGTAATGACTTCTTAATGCCTTCTTTCACTTAATTAGATACCGTATATAATCTGTACTGTCGGTTTTTTTTCATTTCGTTTCGAAGATGAAACGAACGTCTCAACGACAAACTCTAATCTGGCTTTGTTAGGTTAAGACCCTTTCTGCCTTTCGGATGGCTCTTTGATTTACTGAAAACAAGGTAATCGTACACAGGAGACCATTCTTACACGACCATTCCTGTACTTTATCATTCACATAATATGCCGTAAGTGTAGGGTACTGCCTTCGAGAATTTCTTCCCTTTCATCCTTAACAAGTACGCCTATGTCGTGCCTCACTCCTGCCTGACAAGTTTTTCAGCAAGTCCTCTTTTTAATAGTTGGCATTGGCGTCCGGACGGATTTGTAAAATGCCCACAAGGTCCTGATTTCATGTGTTTCCGACATGATCCCTAGGCTACTTCTGCTTTGCGGTTTAAATATTTTGAGAGATATGCTCGTAGTTTTTTAATTTTGACTACGTAGTATACCGATGACTTAACAAATACTGCACCATTTTACATCTAGACACCACTGAATTCCGGAAAATTGTTTCTTTAGTTGCATGCATGTCACATGTAATATCTCCACAAGTACTTAAAGGGCCAAACCTCTCACCCCAAACTACAATTTTGGAACCCGGGTACCGAAATTCCCAATTGGTTCATCTCTTTGATTGACAACTAATTCAAACAATGCAGAGTACCAACGCTTATATTTTACAGCATGAATTGTACTGAGAGTGTTTTGATTAAATATAAATTGAGATTTTCTGTACTCACCTAAAAGCAATAAACTGAGATTGTATCTGGATGAGGATGAATTTCAGACAATTGTGGGAGGGGCTTAAGTAAGAAGGTTAGGAGAATTGGTACTGTTTGGGGTGAGAGAACTGGTCCTTTAAGATGAATATTTTGAAAATTTTCATGCTCTCAAAGAGAAAAATCCTAAAACGTAGGCCTATAATCAGTTCAAAGTTTTTCCAATCATAGCACTGTTTAGCATCTAGGAAATTTAACGCAAAGAAAGTTTCTCAGATGGGGACACAACTATTTTTGGTTTTCCTATTAACAGATTAAAGCTGAAATCCATTCAAATATTACCGCATTTGCGATCTACGTCCTCCTGAAGTTTACAATTTTTCCCTCGGGAAAGGGAGAAACCGCTTCGCTTTATTCTCATTCCCCAGGCCACAGATCAGAAATGCCCAGTTTTGGGGTCCCTTAAAAGTGTGTGTATTACCATTTTTCATAGATTCATTTTTTTCAGTATTTGAGAAGTGGCAGACATCAGATTCGTATTTCAAGGCTGGGTACATGCAGCTTAAAACACGGAGGAAGTGCCGTTTCCGGCCATCTGGAGGGTTTGTGAAGCCCCAAATTTTCCTCGCTCAGCGCAAATGATGGTGGCGCTCCGCTTAGATAGTCTTGCTGCTCCTGACCCTCGGCGATACCAGGGCCTTCATTTGTCACATAGGCCCCCTAAAATTTCAATCCTGGTAACGCCACTGGCTGAAGAACATTAACTTTGGTAAGAAATAATCCCTATGCCATCAAGAATTATATTATGTTGATATTTATAGCATGCAAATGAGATTCATGTGTAATAAACGACTAAAAAAGTTTACAAATACTCCGTCGGATCCGAATGATTTGTTATTTATCATCATCTCCAGCTTTAAATCCATCTTCTCAATTAAGCCCCATGTCACATACGGTAATTAAATCTAAATCAAAATCGTTGACACCGTGATCTGGGAGGGGGGCAATCGCCACAGCTTACATTTACTTTAAAGGAACTAGGTTCGCCTTGGACGTACAATATATTAAGCTGAATTACAGAAGCTGGCAGACTGCATGGTCAAGTGTTTAGGGCGGTGGCGACGCCAAGGCGGGGCGGGCCACTTGCCCCGTGGATTTTTTTTTTGCCTCTGTGCGGTCCCGTGTCCCCGCCCAACTGAGAATTGAGATTTCCAAAAACCGATATGTCTTCTGTAGTTAGAGCGTAACTTCAAAATTGTTTAAGATGGATTTGATTATTCTTTTTAAAAGAAAAGGAAGAGAGTGTCCTGTTCTTCAAATGAAAATATCGCAAAAACACCACGCTCGGATAGGTTTTTTCAAAATTTTCTACAGACTACGCCAATTTAAGGTGGCGCACAGCTCGGGTAACTGTTCAGGCAGGATTACATCTTTCCTTCAGAGAATCAAATTTAGCTGCTTTCTGTTTGTAGTTCAGCTCCCAGTCCTTCAAAATATCAGCCGGATCCTCCCTTGGTAGTAGATAAGTGAATTTAATACCAACGAAATCTTACTTGAAGTTTCCCTGAAAGTCATTCTTAGACCAGCGTAAAGACAATAACAGATTTCCCTTAAATTACGACCTTCATACCTCACAAACTCCTTAAAACCCGTAAGCTTCCGGGAATTTGCCCCCTGGTCCCCCACCGAGACTCACATTGACTGGAACATTAACTTGTTCTCTTAAGTTCCTCTGCCCCATTTTCAAAAATGTGCGTAGATTCCGCTCTTGGTAGTAGTTTCACTAGTTTCTGTTACCAAAAGTCTTACTTGAAGTTACCCTTGGAGGCAACGATTAGACCAGTGTTACTTGAAGTAAGTGAAATAATGATTACATAACGACTTTAATATCTCACAAACACCCATAAACCCAAGAGCTCCCTTGGGCTTCGTCCTTGGATCCCCACTAGCTAAGGGCCCATCTGGACCCCACCCTTTAGGGCCTCGCGCTTCGCACCCGTTGACGTGCCCCCTACAACAAAAAGTACCAGAGCATCGGACTTGCAGTCGGTAGGACGGGTCACACCTAAGACTTTTAAAATGGAACCTACCGCCATTATGCTTGAAGCTCCAACCTCTGTTGCAACTCCCTGCTCCAACATACACAATGGACTAGTAGGAAACAAGACGAACGTCTAGACGAGTTGCGGTGCCGACAAACCAAGTCGTCTTACACTTTTAAGGTGATTTGATGACTGTTAGCAACTAATAGCTTTTGGACTTTGGGCATGGACTCTACTACTGTAACAAAGAAGTATATTTGCCTTTTTAAACAGGATATTCAAGGAGGTTTCCCTTCATGGGCTACTTCTTTTTCTGTACAATTCGCGCCAACCTATGGTGACGTTCTGTTTAGAATAATCATCCTTTTTTCAGAGAGGTTGAATCCAACTCAATACCACGGAGTGCCCTCTAAAAACACTATGGTCAACTTTGCACCGACTCAATGGTATGGTCAAAAAGTGACCAATTAATGGTTAGATCTGACCATAAATTAGTAAATTTTGACCAAAGTTGGAGGTCAATGGTTTGACCATTGTTTAGGTCGGTGCATAGTTAATTAAATCAATGGTCAATTCGAGGCAAAGAGATGAAATGAACGATTTGGCAAAAAATTTAGGAAAATCGGTCCATGTTTGTACAGGGTTTAGACTGTTGGCCCAATCAGCCTGGGGTCCAGGGAGCCGCTTTAAGGGTCCCTTGTGGGGTTCAGGGGACAAAGCCCTGGTAGGGGTCCATGGAGGGCTGGATACTTTTTTAGGGGGTGGCTGGAGTTTACTATCTACGCGTAGCGCCACCATCAGTTGGCTCGGAGGGTACAAAGAAAATTTTGGATTTTAAAACCTCCCAGATGGCTAGAAATGGCATTTGCCAGGTTTATTTGTCTCTAATTCTGGTGAGAAAATTTTTTATTTTTCTAAGATTAAAACATCCTTTTGAGATACTGATTAGCTCAGTTCATTACTCCACTGAACTATGTATCCTAGGATCGCAAATCCTGCTGAATGTTGCAAGCAGCTGTTCCAGTACCCGCCTGAGTGAAGTATTTCCAAGGGCGTAGGGGAGCATTTCACTTTTGGGGCACAAGATTTTTGCCCGAGAAATGTAATTCTGCCTGTAGGACAGTCAAAGCGGAGCGCCACCACTGGTTGGCGCGGAGCGTCTAGAAAATTTGAAAATTCGTACCCCTCAGACAGCCAATGACAATGACAATGACATTTCCCAGGCTTGAAAAGGGGATCCAAACAGTCGCTTTTTTAAGTTTCAATTGCAGATAAACGTACGTTCGTTCCAAACTAAAATTCAGCCAGAAAGACTAAACGGAGCGCCACCATTAGTTGGCGCGAAGCGTACAAAACATTTTCAAATATCCGACCGCTCAGACAGTTGAAAATGGCATTTCCCGGGCTTATACGGGGATCTAAGCATTCGCTATTTTGAGTTTCTTTTTGTTAAAAATGATAACTTGAAACTTAAATTCTGCTATGAAGCGGTGTAAGTGGAGCACCACCATAAGTTGGGACGAAGCGTGCAGGAAATTTCGAAAAACCTGACCACTTCAGATAGTCAAAACCTTTGCTTATAGGGGGTCTTAGAAGTCACTAATTCGAGGGTCTGTTTGCACAAAAATTGTTCACTTGAAACTAAAATGCTGCTAGGAATACTATCTGCGCGGAACTTCACCGCTGGTTGGCGCGAAGCGAACAGAAAATTTTGAAAAATTGGACCCCTGAGACAGTCGAAAATGACATTTCCCAGACTTATAGGGGGATCTAAGCAGTCGCTATTTGATCAGAAAATTACCAGATAAAATGTATCACTGCCAATCGATGAGTCCCGCATCATTTCGGGGAAACTACAAACCGGAATTGAAAACATGCTAATGAATTTTACTCTATTGCGACTTTTGGCTTAATTCAATATATATTGAAAAAATGGTGTGCCCCAACTTCCTACTTTATATGATTTTACTTTTGAAAAAATTAAGGCCTGTGGGGACATTTTATCTGATTCTTCTGATCAAAATAGCGGCTGCTATAGCAGCCGCTATTTTGATCAGAAGAATCAGATAAAATGTACCACTACCACTGGATGAAATGAAGTAGATGATTTTTCTTCTATTAGTAACACTTATTGACAGAATTGTCACGTTACACGGTGTGTTGAAATGAATTTTCAAGCAGACTTACGGGAAGACATTCTCACCCTACATCATTAAATTATCGAAAATCAGATTACCCGATTCTCATAACCATTGCCCATATTTGGCAATAGTTGCAATAGTTGAACAAATCACTTTAAAGAGAAAAATGGACTTTATGATGAATAAGTTGAACGTTTTTCTGATAACACCACAACTCCCTGACATAATTATAACAAACTAGAGAATAATTAGCTCATAAATATCTTGCGAACTTTCCATTTCCGAAAAGGGCAAAGAGATGAAACGAACTAGCCACTTAGCTAGAAATTTACAGTTACGAAATGTCTTGAAATGTTCAAATCTTCGTCCGTAAACCAACAATTTGACCCTCTGTGCACGGTCTAAATTTAGTGCCTACGTCACATAACATAAGCTGATAAGGGTCAACTTATAGTAAGCAGAAAGTTGCAACTTCCCGTATTAAAGGGCCAAACTTTTCACCCCAAACTACAATTGTATTGCAGACGGGTTGTTGGAATGACGAAATTCGTCTTCTACGGAATCTTTTACTCGACAGTTTATTCGTATTCATAGAACTGTCTTACTTATTGCTTTCATTGGGTAATCGTTTCATCAATTGCGAGTCATGGACATACATAAACTTACTACAATGACAATATTTTCTTCCGTAGTAAAAGGACATCGTCAAAGAAGCGACAAAAAGTCCTTGCTATAGAATGTAATAAGAAACGTGTCTGGTTAATAATGTGATGACAGAAGAATCGCAGCTAATAGCTATAAATTATAAACATCGACATTTTGGTATTCACGTTTCATTAAAGGACGTAAAAATGATGCAATGTATCTTTATGATTGATTACTGGATGGTTCGACACTCTGATATGTGTAAGACAATATCGTTCAAGTTTGATTAAATGCTGAACTTAAAAATAATTGGGGAAGGGATACTAGTGACGTATATGAACGGGACTAACACCAGGGAGCTGCTACTAAAGGCAGCTCCCTGCTGTGACCTTTTTTGAATATAGTTCTTCTGTCAATGCAACCATGGGACGACCCCATGGTTTTTCACGGACACGGATGAGTGATATGTATGACTTTGCAGTGAAGACAAAAGGTAGCACACCACCAATTCAAGGGTAATCCCGCCGAAGGAGGTTACCCTACGAATTTAACACCCTAGAAAAACTTTTTTTTGGGGGGAGGGGGGAGGGAGATTAGACCATGTTAGTGAAGAGATGTGTTCAATTTGTGATCTCTATGTGGTAGGAAAGTAGTTGAAGTAATCATTCAAAGAAAATTGAAGGTATTTCAGGCATTTTTTTGCAATATATCCTTCCGCGATGCAAAACGGCATTTTGAATGAGTCAAAAAACAGGAACCTGGCTACTTTATTATACAGGCCCTCCTAGCGCGAACTCAACATCGTGTAGGCCAGAAATTGTTCATCCTTTTCAAAACGTGTCTTCCTTTCCTAAGTCATTGTTGTGTATCTTGATATCCTCATTTTCTATCAGCCAGCGAGCAGCAAGAACAACACTTCTAGGCCTAACATTTTCAGAAAAAAAACAAAAAAACAGCCGTTTTATAACTTAATTTCCTCTTAAATTTGACAGGAATTACTTGGCTCTCTTCAAGTCTTATAGGTAAAGTTTTAATTGTTGCCACCACATCAGAGGGGATATTAACAACATTTCCCTTAATACTAAATTGCCCTCCTCGAGGAAGCTCACGCAACTGCATAAAAGGTGTTGGCAAAGCGACCAACCTTTCTTCAAGACGATGTAATTTCAATTCTTCTGGCATACATTTTCATATTATTATCTCGACTTAATAACGGAACTCTGCCTTCTTTTATATATTTTAAACAGGTTTTACAGACCCATCCTTTATCTATACCTTCTTCCTGCTTACAAATATTAGTATTTCCACTAAATCTAACTAAATTCACCCACAGTGCACATTCTTTATTCCATAACCGCTCACAATAAAAGCAAACATATATAGGCCCCTCCATAATTTTATTCCAAAAGCGATTTGGCAATTCTCTAATTGGACTCTCCTCTTCTTTTCTAAATTGACGCTTGCGTATTTGTTCTCTAAGCATCATTTTAGTACTATCACTTGCAACACCCACACTACGTTTTATCACAAAACCTTTATTTTCCCAACATTTATACCTATCTTCAGTCACTCCCATAGACCCTTTCACTAATATATGATTACTCCCCTCATTTAAACAAACATCTGCTCTCTTCACATAACTTTACATTGACATTTGATTACGCTCCTCTTCAAATAAAATGTCTCCTCTTTTCAATATGTTACATTTAACACCGAAAAATTCTTCACTATGTTCATTAACACAACCCCTCTTCAACCAATCCTCTATAACGCTGCTCTCATGTACAGACTCATTATCTTCTATTTCCAACACTACGTCATAATGTACTCCACCTGTATTGACTAAATAAATGGCACGTTTTTCCCGATTAACTACACAATGAACTTACAATGACTTGTCTTAAATAAAAATGATTATCTTCTACCCCTGTAATCAGTAATGCCAAACACCGAAAAAACAATTACCATCCCCACGTACTTTTCTCACACGAATCGGCCTACTCTCAACTGAAACACATTTTCCTATTTCAATAGACGGCAAATCAAACCCCCCAGTTTTCACAAAACCATGTTTGAATCTATCAACACAAGCTTCCTAAACATTTTTCTCTCCAACAGCTATCAACAACGAAAAAATAAAATGTACATGTAGATCTTTCGGAACGTATAAATAATACCTCACGATCGTCATGTTCCCTACTTTCCCCATCATCACACCTCTGACTTTTTAACATTCATTAGAACTTTTTTTTGGTTTGTTCCCAACTCTGATATCATCATTTTTCTACTCTTCATAACTTTTATCTTGAAATTCACCCCCATTCTTTCCTTTTCTTTGTTGCCAACCTTTCCTTTCTAAATTAAAAATCTTTGAACGGCCCTTCTTAGGCATTGTAATATTCTCCACATAATTTTAAACTTTAAAATAACAAATTTACCATTACCAGACACCTTGATATAACACAAATATTAATACTCGCCAACTCATACAAATAATATTTACCTACCAATAACAATGTTTCCCTCCAACAGAAACTTACTTTGTGAATATTGTCGTTAGTGTGAGAAATTCACACAGCCCTTTAAAGTCACAAAAACAGTGAACAAAACTCCTCTAAACTATCAAACTTTTTACTTCACCGCAACCCCGACCATGCCACTTGAAAAGAATAAATCCCTACAAAGAAATCCCGATATAAATACTCAAAATTCACTAAACACCAATCTGTAATGAATTAAAAAAAAAACAACTTTGTGGAACGAGCCCCTGGGGGCCGTTCCACAAAGAGTTACGCACAATCTTAAGTTTGATTCACCATACTTAAGCCAAAAGTAAATCATACTTAAGATCTTGCGTAACTCTTTGTGGAACGGGCCCCTGGTTTTTCCGCAAGATTGTTACTAAAAATAGAACACGTTTCCAAGTTTTACATGAAAAAAAAAACCCAACTTTACACTCTCACGAAAGTCATATTTCCACCAAAACTTAAAAACACGAAAGAGAAGTACCATCCCTACAAATTGCACTAAACCGTATTTCGATACCACAAAGCATCTACAAGAAGATAGAAATAAAGTGCCGGAAAAGTCAGAAACTGACATCGCGAGAGTAACTGCATTAGTTGCGGTGCTGCCTGCAAGGCAGGCACCGCAACTAAAAACCAGTACTGAGCCACAACTTCATAAGAGTCCGTGGCCGGCTCGACTTGAAAATTGGTTGGAAACCGGGCCGTAAAACGCTATTAACTAGTCCTGAAACAAATTTGTTGACAGCTATGCAAACGAAAGGAAAATCCCCACCAAAAACAAGACAAGAAAACAAGAAACAAATCATTGAATTCTGTTATTGATTGACTCATATACATCGCTGTTCAAGAATATCATAAAGTGTACATTAAATTGTAGGGTAACAATATTCAATGTTCTATGTAAATAAATCTCTCTTAATAGACAAAGAAATTATTAAGGAGACCCACTGATCATAGCAATTTCGATTTTGAGATACCTTTACAAATACACAAACAGAAAAAAAATATGAGTTGGACAAATTAATCAAATTAGGTACAACCCCTGTAAATTTTTGGACTAGTCTTACACAGTTGAGCGACTTTCCACCAAACAAGACATCTTGCTTTGTAATGGTAATTAGTCAGCAAATAAACGTCACCGACTTGGAACCACGTCCCCTGAGGTAACTGTACAACACAGCTGATAGTGGAAGGTTGAAACTGCGTGACGTTATATGATGTAGGCTACATAACAAGTGTGTTTACCGTCGAGAGTCTGTTTTGCACTTCGCAAATTATCAAAAGCTGGTGCGAGTGACATCGTGATCGTTGTGATCAACTTGTGTCTTGTTTTCCGATCATCAGAGAGCCTTCTTCGATTCTAATGAGACTTAACTCAGTTTGGCAACATCAGACACACACGGATAATTCATGATGGATTAATAAAGCTTCAGCATGCAGGACCTCGTCTGAGCTAACGTTTTTCTGTCTATTTAGCCCAGCCTATCTGGTGCTTGTCGTTTCTAGGCAAGGCTAACTTCATGACATGTTCAGAACTGATGTGATTCGAGAACTTTGTCAGATATTTT
This sequence comes from Holothuria scabra, assembly GCA_037179385.1. NCBI lineage: Eukaryota > Metazoa > Echinodermata > Holothuroidea > Aspidochirotida > Holothuriidae > Holothuria > Holothuria scabra. Next base: position 44,222,508 of record CM074191.1, read on the forward strand.
AACATCAAAATGTCTTTAAACGTGCACATAACCAGCGTGCAAGGATTCAAAGGACGAAATGAACGCTTCGCTAAAATTAATTTTAGGGGTAAGGCATTAACAGTTATCCAAGGCCTAACATACGTTTACTCAAGGGAATGGACTCGACCCCGTGCATTTGACTCCACTCGGAGTGTTGAACAGTTAGGCCGGCCTAGACTTAGGCCTAGGCCCGCCTAGGCCTTAGTAAGTCCTAGTTAGGCACTATGGACCTAGGGCCTACCCTAACTATATCCAGGAACTATCCTACATATTCATTAAGTGGACTTAGGCAACGCTACAGCCCTCGACAAAAATGATGGAACTAAACAAGTGAAACAAGCTATGAAGGCCACACCATCCTCCACTCCATCAATTCAATCAATGTTGATGTTAGTGCCATCGATTCTCCAAGTGATCATGAGGGTATCTCTTGTAAATTGAAGTGTTTGTTTCTTGATTCTAAGCAACCTCGTAGGCTCATTTTACAGTACTCTAAGGGGAATTTTGTTGCTATGAGGGAGGACACACGGGGTTTCTCATCTACCTATTTTAACGGGGGGCAAGATAATCGTACTGTGGAAGAAAATTGGCAACTCATTAAGTCCTTTCTTGAAAGAACTGTGAAGGATAATATTCCAACTAGATTGGCCAAATCCAGAAAATCTCTCCCATGGATAACCGACAGTATTCGTAGGCTAGTTAGGCGTAGGAACAGATTGCATGCCCTTTTTAAAAAAACACGGAAGACTGGTATTTATGGGAGATGGGCTCATCTGCGAACTAAAATCAAAAGAGAGATTCACACCTCCCACAAAAAGTACATCAATGGAATGATCGGCGATATCAAAGCTGATGCCAAACCCTTCTGGAGATATATTAATGGTCAGAAGAAAGATAGGCATAATATCCCCCCTCTTAAGAACGATGATAAGCTAGCTGTCACTGTCTTGGACAAAGTTCGTGCTCTCAATAACCAGTTCTGTGGTGTATTTACTAAAACAGTGTTTCATACTGTTCCCCTCATCAGACCCACGTGTAAGAGAATGAGTGATATAACTATATCCACCCTTGGCGTTGAAAAGCTTCTGCATGGTCTTAAAATCAATAAGGCCATGGGACCAGATGGCATCCATCCTTGGGTCCTGAGAGAGATTGCCACTGATTTTGCACCTGTTCTGAGCCATCTCTTTCAGCAATCCCTTACAAAAGGATGCATTCCAGAGGATTGGAAGACTGCAAATGTTTGCCCTATTTTCAAAAAAGGTGACAGTTCCCTACCTTGTAATTACAGGCCTGTTTCTCTTACATGTGTCTGCTGTAAATTATTAGAACATATTATTGCCTCAAACCTTATGAATCATTTTGAAATACACAACTTACTCTCTCCCTCCCAGCACGCCTTTCGTAAGTCTCATAGTTGCGAAACACAACTTGTGTCGATAATTGAGGACTGGGCTTCCTCCCTTGATGCCCATAAACAAATCGATGTGTTTATCTTGGATTTTGAGAAGGCCTTCGATACTGTTCCTCATGAACTGCTGAAGACCAAGCTGTATACACTTGGTGTTTCAAATCAGATTCTTCGTTGGGTTGATGACTTTCTTGTTGATCGTAAACAATCTGTTGTTGTCAATGGAACCCGGTCTCCCCCGATGCAAGTTCTGTCTGGAGTTCCCCACGGCTCTGTCCTTGGACCGATTCTCTTCTTGGTGCATATCAATGATATCGTCGATGGTGTTTCTTCCAAGGTTCGCCTTTTTGCAGATGATTGTGTCTGTTACCGTATTATTGAGTCCGATGAGGATTGTCATAAACTTCAGAATGATATCAAGCAGTTGGGGCTGTGGGCTTCCACGTGGGGAATGAGATTTCAGCCCACTAAGTGTAGCGTTATTACTTTTGCTCGGAAAAAAAGTCCCATACTTTTAGGTATGTTCTAAATAGGATTGAGCTCCCGAGAGTAGATAGTATTAAGTATCTTGGAATTACCATCACTAAAGATCTGAACTGGGAGAAGCATATTCAAAACACCTGTAACAAGGGAAATAAGATTCTTGGTATTTTGTATAGAAATCTTTTCTTCCTGCCCTGGTAATGTCAAGTTAATGGCTTATAAAGGAATCCTTCGGCCTGTGCTGGAATACGCCGGTAGTGTTTGGGACCCCACCAGGTTTACCTGCGCGACAAGCTTGAGAGTATACAAAACGGTCTCGTAGATTTATTGCCTCTGACTATTCAAGGGAGCCAGGCTCAATGACCAGGCTCCTTAAGGAACTAAACCTTCTGCCCTTAACTGAAAGACGGAGGAAAAGTAGATTGATCCTTTTTTCCAAAGGTATGTTTGGCCTGGCTCAGTTACCTGTTGATTGTCTCCGGCGGCCTACTCGTAGAACCCGTTTAATGCATGACCTTCATGTCTGTCTCCCACATACTAGTACTAACTGTTATAAATTTAGCTTCTTGCCTCGAACCATTAAGGATTGGAATCATCTCCCCCTGAATGTAATGAGGGTTGCCTCTGTCCATAAGGACCCTATCACCTATATTACTGGGCATATTTAGCCTCTCGACGCATGCGTGGTGAAAGAATGTCCTTTGGATGTGTCACCTTTATTGAAGAAGAAGAAGAAGAAGAATGTTGCGGCAGCGCAATGCTCCATGAAACTTAAGTTCAACATTGATTCATGGAGTGGGTTTTTCCCACACACTGGCATACTTTTGTCATGGATTGCTGGAAGCCTAGGCTAACCTAGGAGAAAATTCCCATAAATCCCTTTGGAAAAAAGAAACGGGATCCCATAAAAAATTAATGGGATCCAATTAAAACTGATTAAGATGCAAATCTATATGGTCTGGAATTTGGCCACCTCTTATAGGATCCAATACAATATAATGGGATCCTGTTTGTATTCTATTGGTGCTTAATGGGATCCCATTTATTTTTTCTAATGGGATTTATGGGAATTTTCTCCTGGGTTGAGTGAAGGCTGTAGGCCCTATATGGAGAAGTTTTCAGTCTTGGGCAAGGCATGACAATTGTGCATTTTGAAGGGAGCTAGAAGCCTAATTATTACTATAACAATATAAACAGAAGCCATTTCAGACTCAAAAATTGGCACTCACGTAGGCCTAGCCTAATTGAGTTTCAGTACCCTGTACCCTGAAGTTGACATAATTTTAACGAATTCACAATTTTAAAAGAAAATGATGAACTTTAAAGGGCAGGAGCAGTCACCCTACATTGAAGCAGTGTAGTAGACTGTCCAGTTTCATGATTGGCTGTTGAGAGTCATGCAAGGCTTGTACACCCTTTACCAGAGTCATTTATGCCCCAAAAAGGATCTAAGTCCAAGACATTCTTCTCGAGTGGCTATACCTTCTCCGCCGGCAACATCGTGGCTTGTACACCCTTTACCATAGTCATTTATGCCCAAAAAATGTTCTAAGTCCAAGACATTTATCTCAAGTGGCTACACTGGCTCTGCTGGCAACATCGTGGTTTAGAATTTTTTTTATAACTCGCAAGATTAAGAACTCTCTGTTTATTTCACTATGTGCTTATTGTATTTGAACTCTCTGTTTATTTCACTATGCTGTGCTTATTGTATTTGAACGTGCGAGTGCGACGCTGTAGCCAGCTACACCGTGGGTTTTTTGATTGGCGGGGTATTCTATAGTTGTACCGAAATGAGATAAGAATTGTGATATTTAGCTATTGCTTCAGTATAAGTTTGGGGGGACTTCTCTTGAGCTGAAAGTCTTTCCAAGAATACTATCACCTAAATTATTAGTTAGCTATAGTTTAAGGTACACATATTCTGTTTGTATATGTGTACGTATGTATGGATATTTGTTTACATATATAGGGATACCCTAGGGATTGGACAAATGTGTAATCACATTTGTTGTGGTGCAATTGCATTTTTTGAAATGTACCAAATGTTCAGTTTTTTCACCCCATTTCCCCCCAAAACAAAAATGTTTAATCCCAAGGTATAGAAATCAACCAAACAACAACTGTTTAAGAAATTTACACGAACATAAAAATCTTGAATGTAGGCTGTATGTTTCACACCTACACATATGGCATGCATATGCAGACTAGTCAGCTCTAAAGGGAGGTCATTCATTGCTATTCATTTTGAAATGATTTTCATAAGGTTAAGTAATGAAAAAATATTACCAATAAGCTTTTCTTGTGAACATTGTTTCTGCCAACTTTTACAGAGTTTCGTCAGACTTCTACATTGAGTTAACTGTTAAATATTGGGAATTCTGTAAATTACGTCGCTCCAGCGATGTACATGCATGTCAGCATGCAGTGGGTGTTGCTATCCTGGATTAAAATTAAAGCAAATTAAAAAAAGAAAAAAGGAAGCAAATTAAAGCTTACATGCACAGAACTGATCGTGCCTCTATACCTACATTCATATAATATAGGGAGCTGCTTGTGAATATACAAACATGAAATATAAGAGAGGGTGTGAGGCTATTGCTAGGAGAGTGTGAGGCTGTTGCTAGGAGGGTGTGAGACTGTTGCTTGATGAATCGGGTGCTGCAACTTAATCTTTGCAAAGTTTTCAGCCACACTGACAGTGTACAGGTAGCTAGGGAAGTACTGTAAAGGCATACAAGGCTACACTACATGTGTACAGGTTCAAGGCCTGACTTCCATTATAATTTTCATTTTCCATATCATGGTAAACTTATGCATTTTCAAATCAAATAATTACTGGAGATAGGCTAAATAAAGTTCGATGTGCTGATGTACCGCAGCTTTATTCGCATCTTTTGACAGATGAGTTATGAGGAATAGTTTATTGTGTGTGTAAACATTCCAAAAATAAATCCAAACAGGGCTTTTGTACCGGCATTGAAACTTTGAGTAAACTAGCACCATTACTTAAGCAAATAACAATTTAGCAGCAAGATTTTTTGATTGCGTTTTTTGGCTATTATAATTGCACTTTTTTGCATTTTTTCCAAAATCATTTCGTCTGTAAAATTGCGCAATTGTTCAACCCCTAGGATACCCGTATGTGTACAGTTCCTATGCATGTGTACACCTGCATATGGCTCACCCTAACACTATACCTATGGGTACATAACTGCAACCCTATTACTGTGCTTAAATGTAACCCCAACCCTACTACTATGCATACGGCATACGTACAGTAACCCTAACCCTACAGCTACGACGCAAGTTCAGCAAAGAAACTCAATTGGTGCCCTAACATTTATTAAAAGAAAACAAATTTTCAGCAACAGCATTGCCCATTTCAATTTTAAAAACAGTTTAAAACACACTTCCAGAAGAACTGTATGGTGTTTTAAACTCCTTTTAGACTTGACAAGGACAAGGGTGTAGCTGAAAATTTGTTGTCTTACGTAGGACTATAGTATTGCAAGGAGTTGGGTCTACTCTAAGGAGCTGTAATGGAGATTACTCCTTGTAAATTTCACATTTGGGGAAAAATGGTCCGGTCACATGACTCCAAAGAGCCAATCATCAGAGAGGAGAGTCTCTACTTCATCTCTTTTAGTTGGAATGATAATGGTTAAGTTTACTTTATATGGTGTGAATTTGAGATCAGGCCAAAATTACAGTCATGATTTTTAATCTTGACTTGCATCACATGTTGGCACTGATGCTAGTAAGTAAATTACAGTACTTAGTACATAATGAAACTTCTGCTGTAGGCCTTTTAGTGAAGATTTTTTTCTAAATCAGGCCTTGAGTAGTAGATTTTCTAGGTGTGCTACAAATACTGTAGCTACCCTCAGAATATTAAAGAGTGTGTGGTACAGTGGGTGTGCTGTTTTATACATTTATCACTTCTCATATGAGCTGAATGGAGATTGCACCTGTTGGCACTCCTCAAAATTCAAGGCCTGCTTAATGCAGGGTCAATTTCCAAAAGTGATCACCCTCAATGTGTAAAATTGAATCTGAATTACCAGTCAAAGCTTTTGTGTAGGGCACATATCTAGGAACATTTTTTCATAAAATTCCTTAATATCCTGCATTTCCTGTGAAATTTGGGGAAAAAGCGAGAATTTTTATTTTGTGTGACTGAACAGAAATACCTTCTTCAAATAGCATCACCAAGTGGTATTGATATCACATTAGTTTAACTTGCCAGGTAATTCTGGATGTTAGGAGGTTAAAAAAAATTGCATTTAAATCAATTGTCATGATCCAAGGTACTGTATATACAATAAATTGCGACTTTTTTGGTATAGAATTCTTTTTTTTTACAAACAGGATGGCAGGATGAGAAGAAATCATCACAAGCTATTAATAATAAATAGGTAGAACCATGTAAAGTTATTTTACTCTGTTTAGTCCACTTGGAATAATTTCAACATGGGAATGGAAATTCCTTGACAGGATAGAATTCTCCTGAGACGGGACGGAATGATGGAATTCCTTGTACGACAGCAAGGAATTCTCTGTGTTACAGGAGAGAAAATGAAATGAGATGATGTATTTTTTTACAAACAGCCATTTCATTTCAACATTCCAATTATATTTGCTCTCTATCAATAGTGATGGCACAACAGTATATGGCATCCCCCCATATGTATACAATACTGTATTACCTCTTGCCCACCTGAGGCAACGTACGGTACATGTGAAAGCAAGTTAATTCACTTTGCAGCTATGCTAAAATTTTACGAATTGGTCGGAAGGTTGAGAACAGCTATCCGAAACTTAAAGTTTCGTAGAAAGCTTCTCACATATCCAGATTGTGGCTTCTGTTCAGCCAGTCTAGAGCAGGACCACACATGTTTGCCCTTTGGAGGGCGTACTTGTCCATTTGGGACATTTAGCTCCTTAAGGGAGCAGGACTCCTCTGGGAGTAAATGTTTGGTTTTTGCCCCTTGGCTCTTCGCCAGAGAGTCAAGAGTACTTTTAGAAAAAAGAATTTACTTTGTTCCTCCCTGAAGCTCTTGGAAAATTTCCTTGCCATAGTAAGACTACAGATATCAAGAAAGATGTGATTTAACAATTAAAAGGCAAGTGAAATCCAGAGTGTGACCTACTTTAGTCATGTAGCTAATCGTCGATTGTTTACTTAGATGGAGTGTTACAGCCCAGTTTCTAACCACTTGGTTTAAGCCAAGCCGGCCCATGGCCTTTTCCCCAGTTGGGGCTCACTGGCTTGTTTATCTTACTCCATTGAATAAGGTGAGCATCAAGCAAAATGGTCATGTGAGTTTCAGTATGTTCCTTGTACGTGTTATGGGTGGCACTGTCGCGCCAAAAGCCCAAATATTTCTGCAATAGTGATGAAATGTCCATTCTGTCCATACAACCTTTAAAGCTATGAGCCTATCAGTGTGTGGTGTAAAAGTGTGGAACAATCTAAATATTGACATCAGGAACTCAAAAAGTGAACATGTTTTCAAACTTAAGTTAAAATCAGAATTCATAGATAAGTATAAAGAACAGGTTTGATTGTGCAACAGGTAGCATAACGATTTTCATTTGAAAAACCGTGTTAGAAATATGCTGCTCTGAAATTTAATTTATTTTATACATCTTTTGGGAAGAAATTCGTATAAGTTTTACTAAACTTCTTCCCTCTCCTTTTCTATCTCGTGTTGTGTTTTGAATAATCGTTAAATAAACCCTTTTTTTTCTTATTTTTCTTTGTTGTCACTCTTCATGTTGTTGTTTAAAAGTTACTTTTTACTGTATGGAAATAAACTGAGCAAACAAACAAACAAATGTTGATGATGAAATTTTAAGTGATACTCCCAACTGTGGACATTACACACCTTTTGTTGAGATGGCTCTGCTGGCCGTTCCAGGCAGATTTATGTTTTACCATAGCAGTGGTGGAAGGAGAGGTTAATTTTTTCTCATTCCATTAAAAGGCCATTTGTAATTGGTTCATGCTGTAAAATAATATCAGCAATGGCTAAAATCAGTTAGGAATTTCATTAGTAAATACGTTTTTCTTTCTGTCCCATCACACATGCGGGACTTTTGGATTTCACCCTGCAATTGGTACAGTACCCCATCTTGCCACTCAGGCTTGGAGTCCATTTGTATGAGAAGAACAGGACAAGTTTCAGAGGATTTTGTCTTTGAAAGGCACCCTGTGTCCAAAAATTTCCAAGTGTGTACAGAAACAAAAAAGCAGCCTTCTCAGCATGTGTTGCTACTGTACTTGTGTCCAACATTTCAATTTCAGCAACATTTGTCTATGCTCAGATCAAAAGGTCCCATGTGGGCTATATGGCCCATTGTATGAAATTCTGCTAAAATGCTTGTCCTTTTACCTTTTCTTGTAAGTTCTTGATGGTGTGTAAATGATAGTCTGTTAGTGTCACCCTTGAAGTGGTCAGGAATAATGGAAGGAAGGTCCAAGATTGGCCCTAGTGGTCCATTTTGTAAAATTTAGCAAAATACTTTTCAAAACACAGGTCTTCAGTTAATGTTGGAAGTGTTGGTTGTGTAGCTTGATGTAGTAGCCTAATGCTAGGTTTAGTGATCTGTACGTATAATATTCTGGAACTTTAATTTAAATGGCCCATTTCCACCCTGCCATAACCATATGGCTCATTTTATGATCTCTGCAAAATTCCTTAAACTCCTAGAAAGTTTCTTGTGCAATGGTTTGTCATAAATGATACTCAGTGGCTTTGGGGTGTGCACGACTACTTAAAATCAGCACAGTTATTGAGCCAATAGCAAGTATGTTGCGATGTCCACTAAACGTGCAGTACATACTGTACCTTAGCAAGGCCTGCTTCAGGCAGTTAAATGTGCTGTAAGAAGCAATAATTTAGTGGAACTTAATTAGTGATAGGAAAGTTGAGCTTTTTGTAATTTGTGTGGTTTTCTCTACTATGGAGATTAAAAATGAGTGTCTTTTTTTTAAATGGGTAAGTGCATTATCCTGTGTTAATAATCAGTTCATCACTTGTAAGGTAAGGTTGTTTACTGTACAGTATGTGGAATTTACTATAGTTTGACCTCTGCACCATGTAGTCAATGTAATGGCTTTTAAATATTTCCTAATTGTAATTTATTTTTTTAAATACAAAACAGTGTAGCAGTGTAACAGTGTAACAGTATAGGCCTATTAAACCACCTAAATCAATAATGGAAAAATCAATAACTGTTTCTTTTTCAAACTCCCTCTGAATGGCCTTGAAAAATTCAAGCTGTGATAAGGTCACTTGTCAGGCTGCAAATATTGTGCAATACATCCCACTACAGTTCATTGCAGGTACAATAGTTCTGTGTTAATAAAATTTCTAACAACCTTTTTTCAAGGTTTTCAATTAAACTAGTGGAATTGGCTATATGATATTCCTTAATGACTTGATAATATGATCAGTTTTACCCCTTCTCCATTTTGCTATGCCTGTGCACTGTATACTTCACATGGCATAATGAGTCAGCCATTTTATTTTACAGTATAAGTTGATGTTATGTACAAAGACAAATCACAGAATCATCATACAGTCAGGGCTGGAAAAATGTAACTTTCCCTGCAAGCAAATTCAAATTTTCCCAGCAAGTAAATCAAAATTTCCCAAAGATTTCACATGTTTACATACAAAAGTAGTGGAATTTCCCTCCAAATACCAAAATTTCCCTGCAATGACATTCCCAAATTGCTGGTTTTTTCCAGCCATGCATACAGTATAGTCATAGGCCATACAGTTGTATAGGGAGAATTTTTTAAAGTGCCTAATCACCCTAACTACATTTTGATACTGCAGAAAAACTATTAATTCCTCTACTCTTTAATAGACATAAAATTCGAAAATGCAGAGTAGTCCACATGTTTAAGGATATAATAAGTACTGGGTCCCATAAGTGAGACATTTGGGTTTTAAGCAAAAAGGAAGAATGGTTTTTGACTCAATTACTGTAAATTGTTGATAGATGTGCTAGAAAGGGTCATTACAACATAGAAGAGCATTTTTGTGGAAGGATGTGTTGCAAAAATTGGTTGGAAGTTAATGTTAAATTAGTTATATAAGACACCACAGTAGGTTAAAACCTACAAGAATAAACGTAGACGACTGATAAGTGTATTTAAATGTTAATATGTTCATATTACAAGTTGCAACGATACATTAATGTCTCTGAACCAAAGTTCCTCGCATTCTGAATGTATGAATAGGTAAATGCCAAATGTTATGTTAGTTACATAGGACACCATTTTGTCCCATTTTTCGTGTCCTTGTAACCAACGTTATTTTGGCATTTACACTTTTCTGGTTAGCCAACCTTGGCAAAATGTAAGCGAATAGTAGTTTACAAACAAGTTAAATTTCAACCCCAACATATATCAAAACAGTTCACATCAAATTATATTTGCGCCTAGATTTTGGGTGCATAAATATGGTTAGGTAACTGTTTTGGTGTCTTCGTAACTAACGTTTATATTTTATAGCCAAGCAATACAGATTACAGAATACAAAAGGAATGACAATGTTTTATGTACACTGTAGAACTATAAACCATCATATCACCAAATCAGAAAATGAAAAATAAGTCCTGCAATTATGAGTCACAGTCGCATTTAAGCCCAGTCAAAGTTAAGGATACTATGTTTTTATCCAGTATTGTGTCCTTGCACACATACACAACAAGCTCATACTCACCTGTGTAAGCAACATAAAATGTACCCAACTGATCCTGCTCAGGTCCATGCATGCAATATGCATAATTACCTTTAAATGCCCAGTAATGGCAAAAGTAAATCAGTTCATGGCAAAAGTATAGCAGTTTATTAAAGGCCTGATTCTCTCACCCCAAACAGTGGTCAATTCTCCTAACCTCCCCACTTAAGCCATTCCATCAATTGTATGGAATTCATCTTCATCCAGACACAATCTCGGTGTATTGCCTCAGGGCGGGTGTAGAAAAACACAATGTGTATAATCCAAACACTCTCAGGACAGTTCATGCTGTGAAATATAAGCTTTGGTACTCTGCATTGTTTGAATTAGCTGTCAGTCAAATAGGTGAGCCAATTGAGAGTTTCTGTTATCCCATACAAGAAGTGTAGTCTGGGGTGAGAGGATTGGCCCTTTAACAAAGTGAGAAAGAAATGCAAAATGGATGATCTTTTCTCAGCATACAGTACTGTGCTTTACAGTACAGTAAGATTTACTTACCATGCATTGGCCTAAGTCACTTTGCATGTAAAAGATAGCATGCAACTTCATATGATTAAGAAATTTGTTGCAAGCTTATAAAGAATTAAAAGAGCCTTTGATTCTTTTTAAAGAGATTTCACCTTAAAATGTGATGTCCGGCGGGGCTCCTGTTTTGGTCCAGTCTTACTTGTTCTGTGCACCAGTGAGCTTTTTAAACATCCTGTTCTCCCACCTTCCAAAGGCCCATCACATGTAGAGTATGGGAATAACAAACAGCTGTACTTATCATTTAATTCCAATGACAGATTTTCAGGAACCCATGCTATCAATATCCTGCAGAATTGTATTTGTGACAGTCGAAACTGGTTGATAAAGGATGAAATGGTGAGCTTGAGATAAATGGCAGTATGAAAGATCGAGCTCCTACAAATTATTGGTTGCCAAAAATTCTTTCCACGATTTCTGTTAATTCTACTGTATTTTAGTTGGTAATGCATCGATAAATGCTGTAACTAAAATCTGTAATCTTTTCTGTATGGTTTGATTTAAAAGAATTTCCAGTTTGATACTCATAAAATTTGTAAGAAGACATTTGTCCACCCATTCAAAATTAGACAAATTAGCAGGATGTTGTCTGAGGATCAATGCTGGAAAACTTTTCGCCATGCTGTTGTGTCCTGCCATCTCCGCTATTGTAACTTTTTTTGTTTGGGCTTCCGGACATTCTAATTACCAAATTACTAAGAGATCAAAATGCCTCTCACCCTGAAGTTCTGTCAAATTTCTCCAATTTGGCATGATCTTTATTGGCTACTGGTTTCAAACAGAATTGCTTTAAGGTGATTCTGTTGGCCCTTAACAGTATGGCTCTGGGGCCCGTTCCACAAAGAGTTACACACAATCTTAAGTATGATTTACTGTTGACTTAAGTATGGGGAATCAAACTTAAGATTGTGTGTAAGTCTTTGTGGAATGGGCCCCTGGTTAATTTGCTCATTTTACAGGTAATGTTGAAGAGGAAGGGTTTTCTAAATTATTTCACAATTTAGTACGTTTTGGGACATTTTTTCGCTTTGACTGGTCCTTGCCTGTGGAATTCTCTCCCGGTTGGTCTTAGATTATGTCCCTTCATTGGCATAAATTTTTCATCTTAACTTAAGACTTGCCTTTTTAAGGAAACTTTACTGTGTAGTTTTCTCTCACTTTTGTTTTTTTATCTTGTTCTGTTTCTTAGGTGTGTTTTATGTTTTATTGTACAGTGCAACAAATATTATTTTATAGATGTGGTGCTTAATAAATTTTGTTTTAATAACAACCTAGCATTGCAAGGTCTGACGTTTACCTTATTTAATAATAATTTCTGACATAGTGAGATGATGATACTTCTCCATTACCTGATGTGTGTGTGTGTGCAGCCCTGGGAAACTTTTGCTCTAATATTTTTACAAAAATTTAATCTAAGCCTTTTATTCAGTTTGGTAGGAAATTTGTGGCAAGCAATAAGGTAGAAATTCACCTTGAATATTAGGCAGAGATTATTAGAGCTGGGTAATTATACCCCCTGGTACCATCCAGCATAGTGACAACTCTGTCAATTACTGTACCTTTGTTTTGTACAGTATGATCCTACAAAACATGGTGTCCTTCAGAGGGGAATGAGGACCCTTTTACAGCAATGTTTTAACTTAGTAGCCTTAAAACCTTCCAAATTTACCTTACAGGCCCGTCTCAAAGCAAGCTTTTGCCCCCAGAAGCCTCCTGTACTAACTTTAGCATAGCTACTGTAGGACAGCATCACTTTTGATGTTAGGTTAAGGGGTAATAAATCGGGTGGTGGAATCCCTTATACTGATTCACCACTTACTGTATCAGCAGGAAAGTTAGAATCTAAGTTCTGTAATTATCTGAGTTTTTCTCGAGAAAAGGGGTATTGAGGCAAAGGTAAGCTGTGAGCTTTGAGCTCACAACCATCGTTGAAACGTAATATAAACAGAAGATAACGATATTTATTCACTATGCATTAGCAGAACTACCTTAAACAGTACTGTACAGTTATTCATCTTTTGTTTGGCACTTTTGTTTTGACAAATTATTTAGTTCAAACTTGTTAAAACTGATCAGTTGTCAAATGTTTTCCATATACAGGAACAGTACAGTATGGTGTCTGTATGATTTAATGAATATATTTCAATGAAGTACAATCTAGGGTTATTATTTTTTTTTTACAAACGTTTTTAGAACTTAGTTTAACTCTTTTGCTTTCCACAATGCTGTTAATGTTACAAATTTTCGTTGAAAAATTTCTGCTTTTTCGCACTGTATTTCAGAACAAAAAATCTTCCATGTGACTTATTACAATTGTCTGTTTTATGGACATAAATTTTTTGAGTAAGCGCAGATGTCATTGCCATTGTTTGTGATGCTCAGCATTTTAGCAACATAGTAGGGAACACAAGCCAGTGAGCCATAATTGGAAAAAAGGCTGTGGTCTGCTTGACTTGAACTATTTGGTTGAAACTGGACAGCAAAACTCCATCTAACCAACTGCAACCAATCAATCTGTAGCAACATTGGTCTAGTTTGTGTAATAATGGTGTATATATTTTCTTTTCACTTTGAGGCAGTTAAAAAAATTATCAGGCAGTAACACCACCCTGTAAACATGTCAAATCAATATATGTGCAGTAGTGAGCTCCATTTGTAGGTGTAGGTTTATTTCATCAGGCAGTGAAATGAGTATAAGGGGAAGGATGTCTAGCACACCTGTTACCATCCATTGTTAGGACTGTATCTGTGCTATTTCTGGCAAGCCCAAACCATGCATGGGAGGTTTAATTCAGCACACTTTCTCATTGTAAATATGCCACGAGATCCACTAATATTGTGGTTAGCAGGAATGAGTGAAGGGGATTGCTGCTGCATTTTCCCATTGTTAGCTATTCAACACAATCAGCTTCAGTATAATATATCAACTTTCTGTGCTGAACTGCTGGCTTGATTATGGCCTCTGATAAACATGAGTTCAGTAAGCAAATTTTGTGATGTCATGAAAGGGACTTGCTCAATATGGCTAATGTTATCCTTTGTGTATACAATCTTTATTTCAAGGACAGTTGTGACATTAGTTTGTCCTGATCGAGGGTTTTATTTTGGAAGGAAAAATTGTGTACTTGAAACTCACCAGTGCTCAATAAACAAACCATAAACTATCTGATGAGTATACACCTACTCGAGGGATATATTTAATATAGTGTTAGCAACAGGGATGGCAACACTACAACACTCCACACCATTATTTTTGCATAATAAGCAACAATTTGTTTCAGATACATTCAAACTCTGAAGAGGTGATCTCCCCCTCCCCCTTGCCAAACCAAAGTTGCCTGTGGGCACTCCTTTCGGGGTTTGTAACATCCTGCAGTTAATGTGCCCTAGCAAGACATTCTCTTCCTTCTGACTAAAATGCTGAGTTCTGCCTCTCTCAATGGGACTTAGAGAAAGTGCTTTGATCTCCCTCTTAATATTGGCCAACAGCTGCTGTATGAGGTATGCTCTGGACAGATCTCTTGTGTCATAAATATTGGTATCTTTTAATTTTAAATATGTAGGTCGACTGCAATCAACATACTTACACTAGAACAAGATGTTAATATTTTACAGTAGGTAGCTCTACTTTGTTAATTTTCTCTCTAGGCACTCACTTCTTTCTCTTGAAAACTAGCATAGATCCCTACAATTAAGCAGGGTTCTACTGTAGGTCGAGGATTCGTATTGGCTCATATAGTGCTTTGTCAGTGCATTGTATGTGCAAATACATCATGGGTTGTTTAACCATCTGTTGTGGCCTCCATAGCTATAACACACTGCTGTGGAAGCAGTTCCAGCTAGCCTTTTAGAAAGTTTTGCTTGCAGTACAGTCATAGATAGAGATGGTTCGGGACTGATGATCATCTCATAATGATTGGCCCGGTTGTTTAAAATTGCAATGTTCACTATCTATTTCCATGAATGTTTACATTTTGCATGGGATTTTCATTGTATTTTGTGCTGGCCTTTTAATAGTCTACTGATTTGCTCTTTAATTAGTGCCAGTGTGACTGGAACCCTGTTTTGAAGGGCAAGCTAGCTACATGATGTAGTTGTGGTTGGTTCAACTTCAGGGTCACTGAATTTTCAGAGCTGTACCATCTGTGAAAGGGAAGGTACAGTACATGCATAGCATACTGTACACCCAGTCCACAGGTGGCAGGCAGGTGGGTATATTTCACATCTAGTATGTAGATTTGCTTTGATGAGAAGGTGGTCCCTTGTGTTTGGTGGAGGTGAAAGGCCATCATGGGTCAGCAGGGATCAAACTCAGGAAACTTAAATTCAAGAAAGGAAGCTTGGATGGATGTCATTCTTAGTGTGAAGATGTGCTATGTTGTTGAAGATCAGTTCCCAGTAGTTTTTGGGAGAGGTCAGTGGTCATCATTAACCAATAAAAAATAAACTCAGGAACCTTGTTAACACAACATTTTAAGGTCAGATGTTTTGATAGATTCCAGACTTAGTATGTTAATTGTGTGCTGTAATGGTTAGAAGATGGTCACTATTTTTTGGTGTAATTCAGGCCCCTTCTAATAGGAGGGTAAAACCTGGTCATGTGGGGTCAAGAAGGGTCAATCTTCCAAAATTTTGTCAACAGGCAACTTAGGAAGATTGGAAAGGATTCTTTTGTACATATGGATGTGTCGTGGTGAGAAGATGATATCTATTGTTTTTGATGGAGGGCCAAAGGTCATTTGGGGTCACTGGGGCTTAAACTTTGTTAACCCAATATCTCCGTTAAGGTACTGTAGGAACCTTGGATAGATATCGGGCCTATCCTTGTGTAAATGCATCATAATGGGAGGGTGATCTCAATGTTTTTGTGGAGGCTAAAGGTTATTTTGGGTTCACCCAGAGTCAAGATCCGAAAAGATCTAATACTGTAATGTGTAAGAATCAATTGTGCTACAGTATGATATACCAGAAAGAAAATATACAGTATCTACTGTGCAGTAGTTGCTTCCAGTAATATCAAGATAGGAAGCTTAGACAAATTTCATACTTGGTATATCTATGTCAATGATAAGAGGATATCCCTACTGTGTATTGTTTTGTGAAAGGCCAGCTGGGAGATGGGGTTTACACTGTAAACCTTGTTCACCCAATATACCAAGGTAGGAAGCGGAATAGACTTCGTAATGAATGTTTTTATGGTTAAAAGATAACGTTGTAGTTTTTTTGTTCAGGTTAAAGGTCACCTAGGGTTATTTGGTGTCAGAAAGGAAAATTTAAGAAGAATTCACAAGATAGTATTCTGGTGTTACCAGGTTCAAAATGCCCAATGTTCCAAGAATTCCCAACAATAGGACACATAACTATTTTTCCAATATATAATGTATCTTTTTAGCAATGACTGAAAGATGTATGGGAGTTCATGCTGTTATGTATTTGGAACAGAATTAATTGTAGCATCAAAACCTCAGTCCATATTTTCATTCTGGGTTTAAAGAAGTCCAGAGCCAAATTTTTGTTTGATATATAGTAGATTGTTGTGCCGTCTGCACTTAGTGTTACCAACATTTGTTCCCTTATTCGGCACTCTTTTGTTTGCGACTAAGTATCTTAAGTTGTTTTGTTTTTGTACTTTACACTTTTTCTTTCAAGCGAGTGTTCTGCCTTTAATGTTAAGCCCCCCAAGGGTTTTGTAGCTCACTTCCTTTCACTACTCTGTCTATTCTATATTGTTACTATGTAACTGTTATATTATGTAATATTGTACATTGTAGTGAAAAAACAAATGAAATGAAATGAAATGTCAAAGAAGAATATATTTTAAGTATTTTGGTGAAAGTTTCACTCATTTCCCATGTTCAGTTCTGGAGAAATTACTGCAGCAATTGAAGTTGACACATTTTCTAAAAATTAAGTGAACTTGAAGCAAGCAGATGTGATGTTATGGATTCACTATGTTAGTCAATGTTTTGTTTTTCTTTACTTTTTATCTTATTAGTTTCACCATCATTGATTAGGAGTGCTACAGTATCTTGCCCCCAAGGCATATTAAGCCTTTAAAGTTCCATTGCTCAGGCTGCACTTATGATATCAATATATCAGAGATTTGTTGTATAAAATTGGAAGTAAATTATAAATAAAAAGATTGTCCAACAAATGTGAATCCATTCCATCATACCTGGTTGCCTCTAGTTTATTCTATGAATTAAATTTGCTGCATTCAGTTGCTAATATCTCAGGAACTGAACACGGGAAATGAATAAAAAATTGACCAGTGTGCTTAGAATCTGCTTCTTTTTAACATAGCAAATATAAAGTTAAGTTGACTCTGGACTATTCTATTAATTCTATGGAAAAGTTGCCTATTTTTTTTAATTTTCAACTACTTCCAATGCCTGAAAATAATTCAAAAGTAGGCTCGATTAACCGTGTCAAAACACATGAAAAGCTTTCAAATCTTGATCTTTAGTCAAATTATGTGTACATACTGTACATATAAACTACAGGTACAGTAAAGGCCTAACTATTGTGTATGCAACATTTAGATTTGTGTCAGTTAGATTTGGCTGTATTAATAACATCTGTAGGTGTAAAGTGCTTTCATTGACACCACAAGCCCGTCCCTTTTGATGAGCAAAAACTGACTTGCTAGTGAAGCCAGCTGAGAAGCAACCCACAACCTATGTGTTTCTGTTGCACTAAAATACTTGATTTTTGTCAGGATTGGCTTGGCTTACAAATTGTAAAGTCACATGAAAGTTCTGTATACAGAAATTGCTCAAAATTGTAACATCATATAATTGCAGGCAGGGGTGGCGCCAGGATTTGCCCGACGGGGGCCAGAATTTCAAGGCCCAGACAAAGGCTATGTTATGTCCCGGTTGAACGTGACTTTGCAAAATTTGAGGAGGAGGAGGAGGATTTTGAGCTTTCTTTTTAACAAATACTTAAAAATCTGGAGTGTATTTGAAGTACAAATTAAAACTTATGAAATAAATTTGGCTTCGTTCGTACAAGACCTACTTACTAACTGACTGAGGCTTTGAGACGAGACGAGAATTGTTTGCCTGGAAAGTTTTTCCCTTGTTTGAACGAATCTTTCAAAATTAAGAGCTTATCATGATGGAAAATTTTTGGATTTTAATGAAAGAAAATTTGGTGTTTTGGTAAGGTTATAATGAAAAATTTGGTTACTTTTCTTAAGTGATATGCCTTTCAGGAGCAAAATTAGGTAGTATGCTGGGTGATTAACAGGGTTGGCTTTGGTTACTCATTGTACGGAGTATCCGTAGAAACTGGAAAATTTTGCCATTTTTAAAAATCTTAAGCTAATATTGGAGCAAAATTGTAATTTTATGACGGTTTTGAGGTTTATGGAGGAACCTGATGTTCTCATGAGGAAAATCAAGTAAGGGGTGATCTGTGGTTTTATTGAGGTTACTGAATATCATCAGCAGATTTAGGCCCTCGGACCATATTGGAGCATTCTCCCGAGGAAAAAAATTTGGCTTCGCATATATTTGAAGTTTTATATTTTTTTTTTTTGTCATAGGGAACTATACAACGGAATTGAAAACATACTAAAATGTTTTTGACTGTTTTAAGAATCTTTGATGAATTAAATTGCAAGTTCCACTAAATAGATGAAAATTTAATGTGACTGCCCGAACTCAAGACTATAAATGGTTTTGCTCCCAATGTATTTGAAAATATGGCATGTTACAAGGTGCCTTCAAATAAATTTTCAGTCAGACTTATGGGGAGATTTTCTCACACCACTGTTTATCATTACATGTAGCTGAGAATGACATGGCCGATATTCATTACCTTTGTGAGAATTCGGCTGTCCAGGCAGGCCAGATGGCAGACCATTGGGTACTGCAGGCACATGAACAACACCTAGTCCGTTTTTGTAAGGAGAATTCGGAATTGTGAGTTTCCTTGAAGAGTGTGGTCTTCTAGTAAGCAAGATCAAGAAAGTCTTCCGAGTGACTACAAACCCACATCTTTTATGGTAGGTCTGTAGATGAAGGCTGCCCGACGAAATTGGATTTTCTCAACAACAGGGGGTGGGTAGCCCGTCCTCGATGGAGGCATGACCTTGCGCGCACAGTTTGAAGATGGGATGAGGGATAGTAGAGCTAGTAAGAAGTGATTAAAACTGATTCAGATATGCATTAAGATAGTGTTACAAAAGAAAAAATAGTTAAAAAGAAAAAAATCATTGTCATCCATCCAGTAACTTCAGTCTTTTACGTTTTTCATGTTTAGGCCTCCCCGAAAAATTGCCGTCCTTCCCCGAGGGGGAAGAGATAGGACAAGGTACATAGAATTGGGTTTTACACAGTTAAGAAGTGATTAAAAATCTATTCCGATATATATTAAAATAGCATTTTAAAACAAAAAAATATGTTCTAGATCGTCCATCCAGTAACTTCAGGCCTTGTGGGATTTTTTTTATTATTTTTTATTATTTTTTTTATTTTTTAGGCCTCCCCGATGAAACCGCTGACCCTCCCTGACGGGGGGAGGCAGCATTTCCCGACGGGGGGGCATGGCCCCGACCCCGCTGGTGCCACCCCTGATTGCAGGTGTGGAAAATTGAGAGAAAATGGTAGTTTCATGCACAGAAGGAGTGCTGTAATTTTTCCCTCCAGTTGGCAAAATTTGCCTCCAGATGCCCACTTTCCCAGGAACCAGCCATATCCCAGATTCCCACTTTTTTCCATTCACCAAAGGCACACCTTTAATACTGTACTGCAGAAAATCTGCAGATTATACTGTATAGCAATGAAGCAAATTTATGCAAATTTGTCAAATTAAGGCTCCATTGATTACATTTAAACTTGCTGAATGTTGATTTTGCGAAGTACTGTGACTAGATTTGCACCCTCAAGAGTTACAGTATGGAATGGTACTTTTTTGTTGTTCTATAGTACACTGTAATGATCCTCTTTTTACAGGATTTGAAAAGCAAAAACCATGCACTTGATTGAAACCAAAGAGGTTTGGCACTGAACAAAGCCATGGATATCCAAATTGTCATGAGTCACATGCAAAATTAGCCAGGAGTGGGGTATATTGATGGCTTATTAGAGGTGCAGGCAACAGTTTATGTTTAATTTCAAGGTCAAAAGTTTTCTCCCAGCACTGAAGTGAAGTTCTGCAATACAGAATTATATAAGTAAATAATATCCAGTCACCTGTATTCTTTTTTTCAGGGAATGTGCAAACGACAGACACTGTGGAAAATTATGGAGATGAGGCAGTGTGGGATGAGGTGAGTGTGGTACTTGTAACTGGTAAGCCAGTAGCTCAACTCTATCCTATTAGTAGCTTTATTGACAAATCTGGACAGCAAGTGATTGTCTGATTTCAGTCAGCCATAACTGGGGTGTATCACCTTTTAATGTTTCAATTTCCTTGCTTACCTGTATCATGGATGGATGTTCACTAAATTGTTTCTTAGTTCCTTCAAGTTCACTGAATATGAGGGGTTTAAAACTCATGAAGACGGTTTAAAGCTGGTGGACCCCACTAATGGCTGGCTTAAGTCACTAAACACAAGCAGAGATTAGATTTATCTGTAGGATAGACTGCATTATTCATGGGTGAAATACACGAAGATAATAATAGTTCTGATAAAACTCACAGCCACCACACAGGTACAGTATAACTAGAAGTACATTCACTTTAATTAGAATCAAATCCACTGAAGTTTGAATGTATTAAATCCACTTGTTTTTTCTCCCTGCTGTGAAAAAAGTGTGAGAATTTCTTCTTTGCTATAGATGCATACCAAGCAGTAGAACAATTCTCATTCAGGAACATACTGTACAGTTCTTGGTCACAATAATTTTAGATGGAGTAGGAACAGACTTCTGAAGGGCCAGAAAGGTTTAAATATAAATAAATTATGTCTTCGTCTTGCCTCTAAATTAATTAGCATTAGATAATTTGTTGTCAGTTTTCAACCCAACCAATTAATTACAATATGCAGTAAACACCTGTAGACTGGTACCGTAGCTACTGTACAGTATCGATTTCTGGTTTAATTTGGTTAGCCTCTGCCAAGTCTATTATCTCCTACTGCTTGCATCTCTTTAAAACTACTGTCCCTGTTATGTCCTGGACTCCTGGGTGTTGTACTGCCTCCTTGGATCACCATGTCTGAAAGGCCCTGTGACAAGTAAATTTTATGTTTAAACTATTAGAAATTATTAAATTACCTTGTACTATATGATCATGTATTAAAGACAATAAATGCAGTACTGTTGCTGTGACCTCTGTCATGAAGCTCAGCAACAGTACAGGGTTTGGGGATCGAGTCCTGGCTGGGTCAAAGTAAAGTTGAGTATTTCATCCATATGGTTTTTCCCATCTGAACTGGTCTTTCAAAACTAAACAGATTTGATGTGAATTTTTGAGGTAGGTTGACACCTGATGACAAGCCCCAAGTTTTTTGTGGTGCTACATGTAACGCTATAAAAAATTGCTCTTTTAAGCGAGTTTATCACCATATTGTAAAGTAAGAAATTATAATGTGAAATACTTGCTATCATAAAAGCAAAAGAAACATAGTATGACAATGGGTTTTTTTTTAGGTCTTTGAATGGCCTATGGGATCAGGAATTACCAACACAGAGCTTTTAGAAGTGACCATCTTTACTAAAGGAAAACTGAGGTCTCCCAAGTAAGTACCTTTTTGACACCATTATTTGGTTGTAAATTTAGAAAAAAATTTGAATGTTTGATGTTTGCAATATGTTGTACAGATGTATCTTGTCTTGAGATTTCATTATGGATTGACTCAAAATGAATTAAAAAGAGCCTCTTGCATCATGAATGACTCTTGAGAATTATGTGGCATTTTATTTTGCTCCTTAGTTGTCACATTTACTGTGCAGAAGTAACTGCTTGGTTTGCCTTAATGCAGTATTTTAGACCTGAAATACCATACATAACTTGGAAAAAAATAAGGCATAAGAATAAAAGGCTGAAAAGTAGGCTTAAATCTGTTTAATACACACTTTATGTGCAACTTTTTTCTTAGAGTAGGTACTGTAATAAGTTGCCTACACAGTATAAAATACAGTAGAGTTATTTCAGGTAATGATTGTGTACACAGCATGTTGTTTGAGGTGCTACTGGCAAAGCCAGGACTGGTCTGCATACACATATCACATGTTACATTATAAATCATTACAAGCCTCACGATATTTTAAAGTCAGTACCTGCAGTCTTAAGTTGCAAGTACATGCATGCTTGTACTATACTTAACTGTGCATGACGTTTTAGCCTAAGCAATGAATTTTGGTGTATATCACAGTTAGACAATTGCTGCTAAATTTGTTAAAACCATAATATGCACTGCCATTGTAATTGATTTTAAGCTTTTCAACTAATATATTCTACCATACCACTAGGTGCACAGTTCCACTGTGAGTTTTATGAATACAACTTAGCCTGTGCTGGTTTTGTTAATAGCTAGGGTTTGCAAAACTTTGTGTTACATACAAAATAACATAATATAATTTTCTGTATGAATCTGCAGGGTCCCAAGGGTTTTATACATTTCATCCCTGCAAGGATTTAGCTCTAGTCATAAAATAAGGTAGACTAAGCTATATAAATACAGTATTGTACATAGCTGTTTATTATCTTGGTTGGTGATTTTATGGTCTTTGAATATTACCAGCAGAATCATGGTGTATATTTTGGAAAATTTGTTAGATGCCATATTACTATACCTACTACAGTGTAGAGTAAGTAAGGTACTCAAACCTTACATTGAAATCTTGCTGTTTCTTAAAGCAGTAGGGAAAAATCTGAAAAGATTTGAAAAAGTGGAGAATATTATTATAATATGGCCTTTAATTCTTGAATGTTGTGCTTCCTCTGAAAGATTGTCATAATATAGGCTTAAGGGGTTTTAAAATTTGAAACCTTGCACATTTCATACAGTAGTTTCACATTCAGTATATGTATGTGCCATCAGAATTTGGATAAACTTTTCACTTTTGTCTTGAAAATTTCCTAAATTTTATTATTTCAAAAGTGTGGGAACCTGAGTATAATGAAAAGATGAGAAAAAAAAAATTGGGGTGTCGCAATCTGTTTTGTGGCATGGTTTTACAATTTAACCTATGTATTGTTGTTGTGTATATTACCTATCATGTTATTAATTTGATATAATTTTTGAAAATTTCCTGGTTGTCCTTCAGGGGACCATTTCACTACAAACCTTCAACTACTTTGCAAAAAACGGTGTTTGACAAGTGTGGTATTTTATTGCTTAAATTCAACAGCGTGTGTTTATGTATTAGTACAGAATTTATACTTCAGTTGTGCACATGGAAATTAAGTTGTCCTGGACTGTGGGAGTCATGAAAATCAAGTTGTGCCATCTTGCTTTGAAAGTTAGGTGTTATTTACAGTACGGTGAAACTTCCAACTCAGTTTCCAAAATTGGGATAGAATTGAAAATTTTACACAACAAAGATCCTTATACAATTCAAAATCAGAACTGTTTTTTGAGCATATTATTTAAGAGCATGATGTGGTGGCTGCAATCTATACACAATATAATTATCTTTGGCAGATCTATCTGTATAAAATACTGTAACTGTCAGGTCTTCATCAAGCCTGATGTTAATTTAGTTTTTACAGTATAATGTACAGTATGGCAACAATATTGGAGTTTTTAACTACCATCAAACTGTAAATTAGTTACCATGACCTTGTCCTGTGGCAATATCCAGGCTGTGCTGTCATATTATTTACAGCGTTAATGTACTGTACTTGAATGTTACTGTAAATACTATAAGGTCATGCTAAGTATTTTGAATCTAGGGCAGA
Organism: Holothuria scabra; assembly: GCA_037179385.1. Classification (NCBI taxonomy): domain Eukaryota; kingdom Metazoa; phylum Echinodermata; class Holothuroidea; order Aspidochirotida; family Holothuriidae; genus Holothuria; species Holothuria scabra. The sequence continues at coordinate 44,246,562 of CM074191.1, forward strand.
TAGATCCCATTGTAGTACAAATAGCATTATTGCTAACGGTTTGTACTTTACCAAGGATCATAGTTCATACTAGGGATCTATGGTTATCAATAGGTACAGTAATATTGTGGGGAACAAACCTACAGCCACCACTTTAACATAATAGTATTGGACCAATTTCAGTGGGCATATACTGGGTCAACACATGCCAATTTAATTCCACATGTAGGCCTGCCTACCTGCCTACCTACAGTACCTGGCATGTACCAAGTTACTTTGACACATACCAAATTAATTTATCAAATTAATTACATTTCATCAACATGTACCAATAAACTTTATATTGACACATAGGTCTATATGTTCCAATTTGTCACCAACTGAATTATTTCATTAACGTACAATAATTGATATTCCAATTTTGCAACCGCTGTAAAGCACATGCTCTTTGAAATCTGAAATGACCTAACTGCTGCTAACATACCAGCCTTGAATTTAGAGTGCAATGTGGATAGCAGAGGATGAGAAATATAGGTCAAATATATTGAGATAAGTTGGTTTACACTTTGTCTATTTAAACAGTTATGTCTCAATTTATACAGGTTAATGTTGATATATGTACAAATGTCCACTCAACAAAAAGAAATAATCACCAAGATTGGTTTAACTTGAACACTGCACCATAGGTTACAAAGTGTTTATAAAGTCACAAAATATGAAAGAAACAAGAGAAATAATTCAACATAGTCAGGTTTAATAAAAATGATAAACAATAAGCTTGGGTTGATGTCTTGCTTGTACACAAAATGTTATCTAGTCAGTTCTTCCAGATATATTATGTTGTGCAGTACCACAAAATTACTTTAAATATATTGTGACATTTTTTCTCTCAAATGCTAGACTTGTTGGATCCCTGAATCTCATCTTACAGCAGGTGGTTGAACATGGTTTCCTCAACGTCGAGGAAGCACTGCTGGACAGTAACAATGTTGCAACTGATGTAAGTTTAGCTCATTGTTAGTTAACAATGTTGTCATCACGAATGTATTATGTAGTGTCAACTAAATACTGTAATAAGTTAAAGTCAAAATATGGTTCTTTCAAGATTCATCTCAAACAAATTTTAGAGGCCGCTGAGCCAATTTTGAAGTGCGGGGGCTAATCATCAAAGCCGCCCAATATGTCCAATAAAATGAATGCAGTTTATGCCCAGTTTATGCCCAAAATGCATTTTAAGGGGGCCCAAAATGCCCACAGCAAAAAAAGGTAAAGGGCTAAAGCCCCCTAGCCCCCCATCTCTGCAGTCCCTGAGTCTTCATTTAGTCTCCTTTTATGACAGTTGGGGAATGCCACGGTATATGTTAGCTGAGCTCTTTCATGTAGCATGCTATTCATACAGTACATAAGGAGGGGATGAGTCTTTTGGGAACTTGTGGAGGGAAGAGTCTTTAGGGTGTGAACAGTTTTGGATAAATTAATGAATGTCATGAATCTACTGAATGTTCCACTGTAGTCATGACTCTTAAGAGATTTCAGCTCCTACAATTATTGCTCAACAAAACTAAATGGAGGAACCCAGTGTATCCTCTAAAAAGTAATGCATTGGTTCCATAAGTAGAATAAGTCTGCTCTGTTTAAGTCTGCTCTATTGTAACAAATTGCTAGTGGTGAATCAAAGGAAACTTTTCCTGCTGCTATGACTAGGGAAATTTATTCAAGCTACGAGAACATTTACTAGTTTAGGAGTATGGGTTGCTGTATTATTTACAATTTTATATCATGCCTACAATTTTCCGTTTAAGTTTTCTAAAACACTTTTAATTTTGTGGACCCCTAATTTTTCTATGGACGCTTATATTTTCCATGGACCTCCACTGACCTGTTCTTCCTTTGCAAACCCCCCCAGACAAGCTTCTCGGACCCCAGGTTGACAATCACTGCTTTAGGAAGTAATCCATTAAGCTCATATGAGCTAATTTTGCCCAGTAGAACCTAAAATGGTACACATCAACTCTAGGAACAAATCAAAAATCATTTTTACGAGCGAATGCGAAGTATACTGTAGCAGTCGCTTTATAGACTTGTTACAGTGATTTCAATCTGTACCTTGATGGTTTTGTTACTTTGTAAGTCTTGGTAAATTAAAAGGAGTTAACCATCAAAACAGATAATTTATTTAAGAATGTCTCTGGTTTCATTACACGTTGAGGCATATTACTTGAGGGATATTTCAATCACATGGTTCTTGGAACGACTGTATAGGGTTCTCAGAAGCCCTTTCTATGGTTTTTGTCAACTGCCTTTTTAATGACATGGTCGTTACCCTTCTTTTCATACAGTTTGAAACATCCGAGCAACCTGTTGACTTAAAAGTTTAGGCGTTGTTTTAAAAAAACATTGAACAGGGAATTTCTTTTCATGATGGAGCAACTTATAATTGTAACAAGAGCGACAAACTAAAGTTATATTTTATTTTGTTCAGATCTGAAGACCGTCAAAGAGGGTTAGGAATAGAGAACGGATAAGAAAACGCAGACTCCCGGATGCAAAAATTGCGCAATATTAACTGCATAGTTTTCTTCTGACCTAGACGTTTCAACTGAAACATGAATCGCCCTTTGGTGCTTGCTTTGCCGGTGATCACATGATCAGCCGAACGACATATGATACAGTTTATGATATCTATTGCAACCGTGGCTGGAAAAAGCCATTTCGATATTTTGATGTGTTTCAGTTGAAATTCAAATGTGCCATGCGCAGGACCTATGCCTATATGCTTAACCTCATCTAAATAACTTAGTCAACATCAACCCAAGTTTTTTTGTTCTGCATTTTGTAAATATTCTCACATTAGATTTTTTTTCATTGGTGGCTGTACTTGACGGTATGGTATCATTAGATTTAGCAATCTTGTAAGACAAATTTAAAAGGGTTTCTTTGAGCAACCGTACTCTAAGGGAAAAGACTTTCTAGCTGCGCTCTTATCCAACCAAAGAAAGAGGAGGCCAGTGAGAAATTCTATACTGTTTTTTTGTTGTTGACAATTAAAGTTGGAATGGGAAGAAAGATCTCTGATGAGGAGTAGCAAAATAAAAGACTGCGTAGTTATCTCTCTCTACCCTTAAACCTCATTAGCCAAGACGATAGCTAAGTTACATCTCTTCTGATCTGGAAGCATATGCTTGCTTTGTTGGTGATCATGGGATGCATTCACAAGAGATCCGGGTGAACTGTGGAACGGTAATAAGCACTGCCATTGAACAATACTGAGAACAGTAAGGAAGTTAAAGGGCAACAGCAGTTATCCCAAATTGAAGAAGTGTAGTAGACTGTCTAATTTAATGATTGGCTGTTGGGAGTCATGTGACAATGCTTTTTCTCTTCAAATGTGAAATTTACCAGAAGTAAATGCTTGGTTTACCTTGAATATGCAATGGTTAAGTCAAAAAATGTACTGAAAGATACTTTGAAAAGAAATAAGATGAAAATTGTGTTATTTAGCTTTTTCTTCAAAATAAGTTTGGGGGGACTGCTCTTTACCTTTAAAAAATATTGAAATTGTCATTCGTGAGGAAATTTTGACATTTTGAACTTCCAATAATATCCGTGACATTCTGACAGTTTTGGCTACAGCCGGAAATTATTAATAAAATAATCCTCCTGCAATCAAAACATGTCTATTTTCTAGATCTAGTAGATAATATCATCCACTACTTGTTTTATTCAGTCAATTTTAACAATATATATATGTTTCACTCATATACACTTTTCTAAAACTCGAGCTTGTATCATAAACATTCCCTTTTCCCTCACCTCCCATCACTAATGTTTCACCCGTATAAATTTTCAACACTGATATAGTATGTTTCTGAAATGCGCAAACCTCCTCATTATAAAAAAATCACGTGGCCTAACGGTAGAGCATCCCCCTAACACGTGGAAGGCCGAGTCGGTTCGATTTCCAGGTCGTATCATACCAAAGCATCTAAAAATGGAACCTACTGCCGTTTGGGAGTTGCTAAGTTAAGCAGCTTTTTGTTAATATCACTAGAATGGGTAAAGACCACCTCCATTCACGAGTATGAATGCCTTGCATTCTGGTTTATTTTTTCCCCTCAAATAAAGGTGAGTAAATTTGACAATTCATATGCAGCATTTAAGGGCAAGGCTATAGTACCGGTATCTTTGTGTATAATCTTAAAAACATTTTATGTGCTTGCTACTTATTTAAAACAGTTGTAAGCCCTTTTACTGCTGCATGAACTGTTCACTACAGCAGAGGAAAAAAGTGAATTATCCTCTTTCATGATTTTTATAGTTGTCTTAAATTATTGTATCACAAAAAAATAATATATATAATATTCTTATTCAGTTTTAGCTGTGACAAATGTTGTTAGTTTATACTAGATACATGTATCTTGTACTTTTGCTGTTATTCTGTAAGTTCTCAACTTTTCTGTCACACAACTTTGTTCAAAGTACCACACAGTCTTGATGTGTCATGTAGTAAAACTTTTGGAATAATACTATAGAAGAAAGGCTGTCAAGCACTAAGCATAACTGACCAGGACATGGAGCAGTGTTGTCCCCTTCTGTCTCCCTGGGGTGGTCTGTAAGTACAATTGCTGGTACAGTATGTCAGGAAAAGTATTGAATTAGCATGTAACCACATATTCTTTTGAAGTACTGTACTGTACACACATCTTTATCTTTGAAAGTGGCAACCCTCTGGCAAAGTGTTGATACATTGAGTAAATGCCATCAGGACATATCCCTGCCCCTCCCCCCCCCCCCCACACTCTCTCTCACCTCCAATTACACTACTGCTTACAAAAAAATTTGTGACTAGTTAAAAATTGGTTGAGATGCCTTCAATTTCATCCCTCACTTCAGATGGTTATCCGATTGGATATCAAATATCAACCTCCAGAGGGAGCCTTTACAGATTGGATGGATGAAAATTTCAGTGTTCGCAAACACGGTTCACATGATCCATTACTAACAGATGATGATTGGCAGTTGGGCAGAGATGTTATAAACACAAGTACAAGTGGCTTTCTCACCCCAACCCTTTCACATAAGGACCTCAAAGGTTCTAGAAGAAGTTTAACATCCGGAGGTACCACTCGCAGGTAATGATTTCTTTTGAAGCAGGTCTTTGTTTTGAGACACAATAAATGATTACATGATTAAGTCTATATTTCACTTACTTATTAGCAAAGAAAGTTTGATATTGCTTCCTCAGTTGATGAATTGTGATATCGAGGAGGTCACTTACATATCAAGCAAAGTGACTCTTTTTCAGCAATAGACAACTGCCCATGATTGCTTTGTTTAGTAGGGAAATTCTTGTAAATCTCATGTATACAATTTACAGTTTATAACATACCCTACTGTGCACAATTGTTGCCAATATCATTAAGAGATGCTTTGATGTTACATGAAAATCCTTCATACTGATTGAAGAAGTATAGCTACCTGCATGCACCAGATAAGAGATCTGCTGGCATGCTATTAAAGTTGATGGCCATAAGCGGTTTTAACAGCATTGGCCATACTGTAGATAGAAGTTATGAAGAATTGTGCTGTACAGGCCTAGGGGTGTCCCATAAAGTGTAATATCATGTGAGAATTAAATATCAAAGTTGAAGGTCTTTTTTGAGAACTATGTGGCAGTAAGGGATTTCTGCAAGAAACACAAAATAGGAGTTGGGAATTTATTACTGCTAAACCCCCAAGTCCAAATTGATGCTGTCCTAGGCTAAAGTTAGAGTGGACTCAGGGGGGACAAAAGCTTGTTAGGTGCAACTTGAAGGATATTAACAGGCATTTATGCCTGTTTGTTCAAGTTCAAACATTTCTGTAAAAGTATCCTTTAAGAAACCAAGATTAATGGACAGTTTTTTAATTTTCTAATTTTTATGAAAATGGGTGGCCTTTCCCTCCTCTTGCAGAAACACTGACAGTATTTCCCGTACAGTACTCAATTGTGAAAGCTTGAAGGAGTCATTACTTGAATTCTCCTGATTATGCAATGTCTACTGTATATCCCAAGTGTACTGAATATGAAAGATGCTTAGAGCTTAAGAGTAAGAGAAGGTAATGCTTGAGACTTAGCTGTTGTTTAGGTTTAAATCTGGGATGACTGCCGTAACCCTTAAAAATTTTTACTATAGTTGAAGTGGAAGAAAATAAAATGATGATTGAAGTGTTATTGCAGGTGTCCACAAAGTTGTATGTGACAACAAGCTATCTTCCAAAGCACATTTCTTTTACTGTTTGCAGTGAGTCTGTGTGATCATTTGTTACTGCATATACTGTATTGTGAAAGATGGCAGGGCACATTGGCACTTAAGCAGGCTGTACGACATATTCCTTGTTCAGTCATATATTGGTTATGCCTGCCAGAGTGAACACCAAATAAATTCTTTTGGGTATTCATAGAAATATGTAACCTCAAGAGTGGTTAATTTTGATGAATATTCACAGAGGGCAACATCTGGTCCCGTTCAAATCGTTCAGTAGCCCATGCCACCCACAGAGTTGGTACGCTATTGCAATTTGCCTGGTAGTTCCCACAGGCAGAAGTGACACAGATGGTTATGCAACACAGTAATGACAGACTCCCTCAGGCATGCATTGGTCTAGACTTCCAGTATAGGATTACAGGAGTACACACACTCACTCAAAGACATTAACATGATTGAGAGTAAGTGAGTAAGTCATGTTATGGTAATGAAGTTTTGTCTAAAATTTGACACAGTCTTTTTCACTTTAAGGACATTGGTTTTGGAAGCTGGGAAAGCACAGTCCACTGAGAGAACAGTCCTCTCCGCGTGATAATTGGCACTGGGCTCAAAAGTGTGTTAAAAAAACTCAAAAATTTGGGCAAGATCTGTAGAAATTCTGGCAAAAAATATAAATTGCGGACTGCTAAAGTAGGAATATTGTCAAAAATTGAACCCCACAATAACTGAATAATCCAAATGGTCTCAAGATGTGTTCCTGTACTTGTAGTGTCAATCAGAGTTAAAGGGGAATGACTTTTGTGGAGATGCCTAGGAATGTACAATAGAATAGCATGTACATGTAAGTAGGTAGGCTATGTATTTTTGCATACTGTACATCTGTTAGTTACGATAAGCACAAGATATTGTTTCACTGATGAAGTGTTTTATGTGAAATATGAGATAGGCCTACCCTCACAATTGCTCATGAAATGTTTTTAAATTATTAGTTGGCTTGTCACATTTTTGTTCCAAATTATCTGATTTTTTCTGGTTCAGCTGTTGTTATATATTTCACTACACTCAGGTGGAGTCATTTTGCAAGCCGAAGCCTCTCTGTGTCACGGCAAAGTTCATCAGCTAGCTTTCCTCGCAAAGCAAGGTTTAAAGCTTCAAAAGTTCCATGTATGCATGTTAATGTGTCGCATTGTCTATGAGTAGTTACCAATGAGTTAACTGATGGTGGGTGCTGTGGCTAACTTTTTTCAAAGAAGAGGGGGTAGGGGAAAGGTGGGGAAGAGGTGGTGAGGAGGTGGGAAGAGGTAAGGGAATGCCAGATTCTTTTTGAAAGGTAAGAAGAGGGGGCTCAGAAAATTATCCTCATAAAAACAATAAATACTTTGCATCAGTTTGCTACTCATGGGCTGGGCATACTGTATGGCTGTAGGAAGTGGAAGAAGAAGGAAGGGAATGAAATGGCATGGGCATGGAAGATAAATGATTTTCGCCAGTGCCATAACTTGACATTGTGGTGTGTAATATTACAGTAGGACAAATGACGTCATTTCGTTGTAGATGAGGCCTGCTTTGTGAAATTTAAAGAAATGTACTGTACAGTCATACTGTATCAGGGTATTTGTACAGTACAGTACCACAGATCTTCAAAATGACTGACAAAGTGCCATTTAGATTTGAAATTTGGGAGTAAAGTGGCCCAGTTTTCTGCATGTTTTGTGGGTGCCTTTTCCTGCTTTGATAGCTATATTGATTCTTCTACAGGTATTCTTCTGCCAGTCTACTGCCAACTATTTTTGTAGTTACCTCAGTACTGCAATGCACTTTATATTCACTGTGGTATCACAAAATTTTCAAGTTCTATTTGTGCGCTGTATGTACAGCTTCTTGTTTTGTGTGCCTTTCAAAAATCAGCTTCTATAACTGTTGTTGATTACAATGCATGACATACACCAGATTGATGGCATCACCCCAAAGTCATTATTCTCTTTGCTGCAACTAATTAACCATCACTCTTACATTTTTACATTTGCCCAGTATGTTAATCGTGAAACAGACATTGGCTATAAATGAGAACATTGAACTTCAATGTTGAACCCATTTTAGGGCCATGTAGTATGAGCACCCTCTCATTGTAAAATTAAGTAAATGCAATTGGGTTGTAAAGTGAACCATGCCATCATGCCCAAAATATTACATGGGTAATAAATATACTGTAGTGTGGCAAGATTTTCTCGCAGGAATGAAAGTGTTCCAAAAGATATACCCAAATGAAGTTTCCTCTTCATCAGGTAATTCTCTATACGTGTACAGCAGCTGGATATACTGTACTCAAAAAGGCTAAACGGTGATTCTGGTACATGCTTTCAATATGCACTCTGCACTTTTTGTTTTTGGTAAAAAGCTGCCTGTATGCCTCTTAAATGTACTGCATGTTTTTGGCATGAAGTGAGTGTGGGGGGAGGGAATGGAGGGGAGAAGACAGAAGGAAGGGGGAAAACTAATTGAAAGGGTGGAAGGGAAGGGGGAAAAGGATCTATATGATGTGTCTCAGAAGGTAAGTTTCTATTTGCTGGTAACAGCTAGGGCATATATGTTGATCATGTTCTGTTAAGAAGAGTAAAGGGGCTCATATTATGTTCAGGCTTTTACAGTAGTCAGGACTTTGTTGAAGAGGTATTACCTTTACAAATTAGGTGAAGGTGGGGCATCAGTGGTGCACCTGATAATGACAATCAGCAGTTAGGTCGTTCCTCAGGACTACCTTTGTACCTTTGTTTGATTTAATATTTGGTAATCAAATTTTGTCGTGCACATGGAATTAAAAACTTAATTTCGTTCCCTGGTGGCAATTTTGCCATCCCTCTCACGATTTAAAACAGCTAGTGTTTACTTGTGTTATTTTGAAGTTATTTGTTGATATTTAATGAGGATTACTCTTCTAGAGTTCTTTTTATTATCAATGTCCATTTCAATATTTGCAGTATCAAAGGAATGATGAAGTTTGGGACAAAAAGACGGAAGAAGGGTGATGATTTCCTTGGATCACATTTACAGTTGGATATGATTGACAAAGGTAACAATGACATCACATTATATTAGATCAAATGTCTCCATTTCAATGTTTATGGATACTTTTTTATCTTTTGGGCATTTGTTCTGTCGTTCTTATTGTAATGGCAGTTGACCCTTTATCATTAACCCTTTACCGTTGTGCTCCGATCGGGGCATATTTGCGCACCTCAGGAGTGGGCGGAAAAGCGGACGTAGCCCACCCCGCATCGGCTTCTGTAGGCCATTGACCCTGTTACCTTAAACTATTGTCCCTCTCTTTGTTGTGGCCGAATTTTCGGGTAGCTACTCGCAGTTTCGAGCTCGGCTTGAAACAGTAAAGATGGGTGACAGCCGCGCTCTCCGCATGGGTCCAAAAGGACCCAAACAACGGTAAAGGGTTAAAGGGAAACTCAAAGGAATGTAGCATGTTGTTGGTACGACCATAACAGTGGAGCATATGATACAACTTATCTGTATGTTCGACCACAAACAGTGTGACTTAATTGACCTGGGAGTTTTTCTTTGCACTCATAAGTAATGCCTGATAATGAAAAAGGTCTGTGTACCATTCAGAATGAGAAAGCCATGTGACTGTCATCGTACGCCAATCTATAGCAAGAATTGGCAGCTTTTCAAATGATGAGAACCTCCTTTCTCAAATTAATAGGTGGAATCATATCACTTCCTTTGCCCATTTTAAAGATTCCTTCACATAATTTTCTTTCTGTATATATGTCTGAACTTCAGACTTACAAATAATCTTCCATCTGCATACCTTTGATCTATAAAGTGGCACTTGGTGGGTTTGATAATAATAAAAAATGGTGGAAAAGTACAGTACTGTTTTTCATCTCCAATTAGCTCTCTTTCACCACTGTCAACAAAAGCAAAGATATCAATATGTACAATTACATTGCAATTTGAAATATCTGCATAACTGGTGACAGCAGAATTAAGTAGCCCCCTTGAATTGGAATCATTCATAGCTGATAGGCCTATATGAACTTGACAGGAGGCACTTTCTTTTCATTTTCATTTGGAAATTTATACTTCCCCAAGTCATTTTGAAAAGGCAGATTCTCATCCTTAAATCAGTGTATGATGAATCACGTGTATGTCCTTATTAAAAATACCTGCACCCTGTAGGCAGCTAAAGTGTCCTATTTTCTCTTTGTCGATCTCATACTTGAAATGAAAAAAAAACCCCCAAAAACAAAACAAAAAAAGAAGAAAAAAAAAACAGACAGGTCTGATGTACCTTCCAGACTTCTCTGCATTAGCTTGTACAAGTCTAAATTGCTCAAGGTCATATCTGCAGAATACTTTGTGCATTTAGTATTACAAGTGATGGTTCACGTTGTTACTTACAAACTGGATGAAAAGTGCTGTTTTGTTTGAACTAATGGCAGTTGTATTTGAACTTGACAGTGTATTCAAAGTATAATTACAATTACTTTTATAAAGTCAATTTTGGGTGAAAGTTCTGTAGGTCCTTCAACCATGAGAAAATATTTTCATATCAGTGAAGTAGATAACGCATGCATAGTAATGGCTTGGCCTCCTGTGAAAGGTGTTCAATGTTTAAGACCTGAGACAACATTAAAATGTTTTCAAGAGAAGTTAGAGATGTGTGAGATTTTTTTAGTGTTGTGAAGTTATAGGAATGACTGTTAGTTCCCTAGAAGCCTATGAAGCAAAGATTTCAGTGAAGATTTTATAACTTTTGGTGGACAACTGCATGATGAATCATGGTAGTATCCATATATGTGTTTGCATTTAAAACTGTTAATGTGAACTGCTTGTTTGATACTTTTCTACTATACCACTAGTTAATTAAAGAAAGCTTTCAAAATGTTTGAATTGTGTTTAATTTTACTTTCCTTTTACTTGGTTGAATGTAGACTTGGCTGAATTACATTACAAATTGAGGACTATTAGTGAAAATGGTAAGCTGCATGCAAGTTGCATGTGATGAAGAAAAAAGATGTAAAAAAAAGCTCTCATATTCTCAAGAAGCACAAAGTGTTTCACTCATATGCCTTTAACCTTTAAGCTTTAAAACTCTGAATTTAAAAGAAAAAGTAACAGGAGTAAATGGTGGAAGATGTACAGTATTCAATCATTTGCATCATGTGTGGTTGTCAAATTTTGCCATTCATTATACTGTATTAAGCCTGTTTCAGTTTAGGTACCTTGCTATTAACATTACGTAGCCATCAGTTTGAGGTTAGAGTATTTAATAGTACTAGTACTACTAGTAGTTCATTTCATTTTGAGGTTGGCTGAAATTAGGAAGAGTACACCAAACAAAACATTTTATGTAAGAAATACATTGCCTGATGGGATTTGTATGTTACATGAACTTTGTGTAAATTATTGAAAAGATGACAAAATTTATTATACATTTATTTATGTGTTCTATGAGGGCTGATGTTGGCCTGAAATTTTAAGACATGTGAATGTGATTGCACGCTATCACACACCTCAAATCACTGTGAGGAGAGTTATTTTTGCCTAAATGAAGATGGGAGCTCATATAAATCTGCTAAAGTTTAATAAAACACAACACTTGCCTTGCTCCATACTTTATAGAGGAGTGCAATTTGTAGCACACCTGGAAAATCTAGAACTCAAGTCCTGCTGTCACACAAGCACACATTGCTCCTCCAAAATTGTCACAGAACTAGACCTGATTTAATTTTTTGGCCTACAAGCTAGGTCTAAGCCATTTTGCCATTGTGATCTTTAACCAAATTATGCTCTTTTAAACAAAAAGGAAGAAAATTGTGCTATGATTTCTAACAATCACGTCAAGCATCATTGCACCCATACACAGTGAAAAAACATGTTTTGGTCACACAGGAAATCCCCATACAGCCTATCTTTGACTGCATCTTGACTGAATTTTACATCAGTCTATGGTCTTAGAGTAGAAACTCTACATTATGATGAGGGAAACAGTTCTTCAAAAATATTCTTTCTTTGTCATTTTTCTGCTTGCAACATTGGTTAAGGGGAAGGTTGCAAATCTTGGTATATTTTACCTTCCTGTGAAACACACTCGATGGCTCTCTACAAAGAATAAAAAAAAATCAGGATAAAGATTTCCTAAAAAGATAATTTTTCAAATCATCCTACATTGTTCTATTGAAAAAATGGAGAAAACACATCTGCATGAACTATATGTCTGTCATACCATTATCTCCAGCTGTTAACGTATACATGTGTGCAATTCTCTCCTACCATAAAGCAGTCACAGGATAGATTATAATTGTAATTGTGATCTAGACTTTTTGAACATACACAGATTCTAATGAAGCATTTTAGAAGAGGTTTAACTACTGTACATGTTCGTCAAGTTCAAAATATTTTCCATGAAAACAAAAAAAATGTACATAAGAATTCATGTTTGAGTGATTTGTTTGCAGGGTCAAATTCTTTTGAAGACCTAAGTTATGTAGGTAAGGTAAAAAGTTTCTGTGTGTGTATCTTATGAAAGGACTAACTAACTAACTAAAGAGTAACATAATTTTGCGCACCTTTAATGTTTGCTGTGTTTTTGCACCTTTGTTAATTTGGCCGGTATGCGAATGCTATGGGAAGGTCTTTGATAAGGATGAAACTGGAATGTTCATCTAGATTAATACATGGTGTACATCAAATTGTTTCAACTTCATGCAGGACTGGATTCATGATATGTGCAGTACCTAAAAACCCTTTGCTCTGTTGAAAAACCAGGCTCAAATTTGTGTGCAGCACATATACTATATCTTGCAGGATTCTTGGATATAAAACTTGACTTATTATGCTAACTATAAGCATTGTCATGTGGTAGTGTCCCTTTAAACCTCTCATTAAGTTAGCAATATCAACTCAATGAGCCCCTTTAATATCAAAAGATATTATTCGCTTCTCAGATATAGCTGGAAACTTAAATGTAAGATGATTTCCATGATAAAAGTCTGTCATGGAAATTTTTTATTTGGTCCTGGGACAATCATGGAAATGTCATGAAAATTGATTGCCCATGAAGTGTAGGAAGCCTGATGTTGGTACCATGTTGTAGCAGCATGACAGAGTGAAGAGCATAAATTTCCGTTGAGCATCAGCAAACATTTAACATAAAAAGTCTGGTGTAGTATGTAGAACTACAAAGTAACTGGTATATGACAGGCATGGTTGGCTTATCAATCGAGATATGTTCATGTGAATTCTACCTTTGAAAGTATGCCCATGAAAACTATTTGATATACCCAAGATGTATGTGTACCTCTACTTGAATCCAGTCTTGCAGTTAAGTTAAGTCAATTTGGAAAGAGCATGTGTCTACATATGCACAAATGAAACACCAAGGCATTTGGAGGATTTTGCACAAAACGTGAGATGCAGCCTATTACTGTACTTGTGAAGAAATGTTTATGCATAGGTGTACAGATAGGCTACTGGGAGTGAAAGCTTAGCAAATTTTAAGGTATAGCCTTGATGAAATCATTGTGCAAAACCAATATTATCTCTGTTGATATGAAATGAATTTATTATTAGCTAAAGTCTTGCAGAGGTTGATTCATCATGCATTGAGCTACAGTACTATACTGTAAAGTAAAATATTCTATTCCTACTGTATCATATTCAAACTCTTGTTGACTTAGGGTAGGAAGTCAGTGCTGCATTGATGCCACAGTTTATTACAATATGTTAGTACTGAATATAAGTCAGCTTCCAGTATACCCTTTAAGAGATTTTTGTCAATGCTGCATTGATGCCACAGTATATTACAATATGTTAGTACTGAATATAAGTCAGCTTCCAGTATACCCTTTAAGAGATTTTTGTGTTTTTGGCTGAATATCATTTCCAATGGATTGAACAATTTAAGGTTGTATGCTGGTTAGAGATTGATGTGCTTTTTCAGTGGGAGAATATTGTTGTCAAAGCCAAGTAGCCATCACCAGTAGCAGTGAATGGTATAGTGTCTGTTGTACATAATTTTGATTTACGGTACTGCTTTATGCTTGTGCATAAATACAACTTCCATAGGCATAAATGAAGGAGAGAAGACCTGGGTTTGATATTCCATCATATTCCTCTTTAGCAGTTTTGATTCTGTATATATAACTGGTACTTTCCATACTTTGACCTGAAATGGATGTTTTACCCCTAAACTGAAAAGTTGAAAATTTAAATCCCTTCTTATGCAATTTGCAACAAGTGATGACTTCAGTGGGGGTTTAAAATATTTGAAAAGATCTCATGAATAATAGTGATGCATTTCATCATAATTATTGATTTGCTTCTCACCCCCAATCATTTCAGTGAAAATACCTTAATACTTCTTTAAGTCATATCTACCATACGACACGGATTTCCTGGGCTGTCTCTTCTTGTTTATGTAGTGACTTTCCATATCACTGCCTTCAACACCTGCACTATGTGATATATAATGAGTGATATTGCTCTGTTAATAATACTTTCTTTTATTTGTATTAACCCATTCTTTTACCTTGATATTTGATGCCATTGAATCTTATTTCAGCATGTTTTTTTTAAGTTTTTTTAATCTCTCTATTGCCATTTGCATGTTCTTTCTGCAGTCAGCACAGTCATCAAATCATGCCTCATTTTTAATGCTTTAATGGGCTTTAATGCTTTATGTGATTTTTTCTTGATCATCCATCTTTCTGCATCCTTTGCTAGATTGTGAATAATTTTGTTTTGAGCAAAGATATAAAAAAATCAAACCTGAAATCTTATATGCATGTTTGGACCAGACCAATTCCATCCTTCCTCAGCAATTTGCCACCTGATAATTCTCCTGCAAAACAGTTACTCCTGAGACAAATCTAACTTCCTACCTAAATAGTGGTATTGTCCATAGAGGGAATTTTTTTCTAGAAATATTCAAATGTCTCATTTAGAGGTTGTGTAAATTGGGAACTGGCAGGTTGCAATAAGGAAAAAACTTGTCCAAGTGGAAAACGCCACATCATTCGGATGGGATATGCATCATGTACTAACTCTGCAGGATCCATGAAGTGACTATTATCTTCATGTTCCATTCAATATGATACAGCTAGACTGACTAACTGTACTCAAAGTGAGATAAGTTTTGTGCCTGGGTGGACAATTTATCCTCTTCTTAATGACCAATTCAAAATTTGCCCTTAGTTTTAGGACTTCTTGTACTATTGTAGAAAGTCAGTGTTTAAGGTTTGATGAGATCGTTTTATCAGTCCTGAAACCTTATTTGTCCCATAACTGAATACTGGGAATTGAGAACTTTAGGAAATATATACAGTATGTTTATCTTTCAGTAATGTATGTATGACTGTGTGATCCCTGTGGAGTATAAGATAGGTATTTAACATGGTGATTCTTCAACTTCAGTTTTAAGGTTAATGTAGCCCTTGAATGTGTAATTGTTACTATCCAGTCAATTTTATACAGCCTAGTTCTAGATTTATAGAGCATTAGAAAATGTTTTCATACAGATGAGGGTAGGGGAAGTCGTCATATGAGTACTGCTGAAGATAAACAAAGTGACCTTCAGTATTCCCTCTCTCCATGTAAATTAACGTAATATGCAATACCAGATGGACTAGCAAAGTTAATTGACTGCACATTGGAAGCAAAACATACCTCTTGTATGCTATGCTGCTGTTACATCCAAAGCTGCAACCTCTTATTTGCCCAATTTTTTCTTCGGTTTTAGTTTACAGAAAAAAATATTTAAATTAGGGTGCAGTTGATTACTGACATGGTCAATAACACTGAACCAAGTGCTGAAGTACTTGATACTTGTAGACAGCTTTTTGCAGAATTTAATATATAGCAGTGTTCCTTCCATCATTCTGTATTAATATTATTTGATTATTTAAAACTTTGTAATGTTTATTAAAACCAGCTGGTACATTGGACCAGGATATTTTGGGTTCAGAGACAGGTAGGTTTCAAGATTGTTATGGAGGTACAGATGAGGGCATGCATGATTCAATAATATCAAAGCACTATCCCTTCCATATTCATTACCACTTGTGATCATGCATTTGGAGAATGAATTGTTACAAAGTTCTTCTGTTTATGTATCATTAGCTTGCACCAAACCAAATTCAACTTTATTGAAAGAACCATTCAGGAAGAAGCTAGAGTAATTCAAATTGGGATGACTGCATTTCTCCCCTAAAGTGATGCTGTGAGAGTGCAAAAAGGAAAAATATTAAAAATCAAGCTTAAAAAAATGTTTATTTTTTATTGGTTTTATGAACAGTATGGGAGAAAATAAAATGCATGTTGTTATGATTCAAGTGCCAACCCTAATATTTTGGTAAAAATATCCACCAAACTTTATGCAAGTTCAGATGTAGGCAAACAGTATTTGGTGGCCAAAGTGAATATCTGTTGAGTAGTCCTGTAAGAACCAATTTATACCAATGCATGTTCATGGGTGTAAACAACTGAGGGAATGGACACAACAACATAATTAAACAAGAATATAACTTTGGTGTGCATTCATTGAAGTATTTGCATGTACCTATCTTTACTCTCGCATGATGGCCTTGCAACAACTTCAAGTGAAAGGCTAAACTTACCGTAAACACATTCAAGGGGCATATCAATACAAGGCTAGAAGTGATCCTCAATACGTACTGTACCAAAGACAGAAAGAATGGCCTGTAATTCCCATAATTAAGAAACGAGCAATTTTGAGTGTTTCACAATTGCGT
The DNA here is from genome assembly GCA_037179385.1 of Holothuria scabra. NCBI lineage: Eukaryota > Metazoa > Echinodermata > Holothuroidea > Aspidochirotida > Holothuriidae > Holothuria > Holothuria scabra. Next base: position 44,263,558 of record CM074191.1, read on the forward strand.
TATTACTTTTATACATATGGAATGCCATTCTCTGCTTGGTTGTAAGAGTACAGCATGCACGGTAGAAAATATAGCCAAGCTTGAGGTTAGGTGATTTCATTTTTTGGTTTTGATGATAAGAGAAACCTATGCAATATGATGGTGTGTATATGTATAAGCTTATAAACGATGCCTTGCCGGGTACAAGCAGCTCACGAGAGCTGAGGCCTCGCACATTTTTCCTCGCTCAGGCGGAGCTCGTAACTGGCGTAGCTACCCGAAAATTCGGACACTGCAATGAGCTCTGTCACGTGATATGCAAGAGCCCGCCCTCCCTCGCAGCATTTACGTGCCGCGTGACATAAACGGCTAAAGGGGAATTCCGACCAATTCCTTACGGGGAACAGTTCTGTGTACCCCGCAAGGCATTGAATACGGGGAATTCCAAGCATTTCCTTATGGGGAACAGTTCTGGGTACCCCATAAGGCATTGAATACGGGTATGCCATGTGTGCATGAGCTTGTAAACGATACCTTGCCGGGTACAGGCCGCTCACGAGAGCTGAGGCCTCGCACGTCTTTCCTCGCTCACGTGGAGCTCCTAACTGGCGTAGCTACCCCAAAATTCGGACACTGCAATGAGCTCTGTAACGTGATATGCAAGAGCCAGCCCTCGTTCACGGCATTCACGTGCCGCGTGACATAAACGGCTAAAGGGGAATTCCGGCCCTTTCCTTACGGGGTACAGTTCTGTGTACCCCGTAAGGCATTGAATACAGGTATGCCCTGTGTGTGTGTGTGTTTGTGACGCTTTGCTTGTTAGCACGATATCTCAAGATAGGAATGTCTGACAGTTTTCAAACTTGGTACATAGATGCGCCATACTGAACTCTATCGTTTTTGGTGGAGGTCAAAGGTCATCTGGGGTCACCGGGGGTCAATTTCTGAAAACTTGGTTAGCAAGATATCTCAAGTTAGAAAACTTAGATTTCATATTTAGTATGTGGATGCATTATGATCAGAAGATGGTCCCTATCATTTTTGATGGAGGTCAAAGGTCAACTTTGGTCACCAGGGGTCAAAGGCTGAAAATCTTGTTAGCACGATATCTCAAGAAAGGAAACTTGGATAGATTTCATATTTGGTATGTGGATGCGTTATGGTCAGAAGATGGTCCGTATTGTTTTTGATGGGGGTCAAATGTCATCTGGGGTCACTGAGGGTCAAAGGCTGAAAATATTGTAAGCACGATATCTCAAGAAAGGAAACTTGGATAGATTTCATATTTGGTATGCGGACGTGTTATGGTCAGAATGTGGTCCCTACTGTTTTTGATGGAGGTCAAAGGTCATCTGGGGTCACCAGGGGTCAAAGGCTGAAAATCTTCTTACAACGATATCTCAAGATAGGAAAATTAGATACATTTCATATTTGGTGTGTGGATGCGTTATGGTGAGAAGATGGTCCCTATTGTTTTGATGGAGGTCAAAGGTCATCTGGGGTCACCGGGGGTCAAAGGCTGAAAATATTGTTAGCAGGATATCTCAAGAAAGGAAACTTGGATAGGTTTCGAATTTAGTATGTGGATGAATTATGATCAGAAGATGGTCCCTATCATTTTTGATGGAGGTTAAAGGTCATCTGGGGTCACTGAGGGTCAAAGGCTGAAAATTTTGTTAGCACGATATCTCAAGAAAAGAAACTTGGATAGATTTCATATTTGGTATGTGGATGTGTTATGGTCAGAAGATGGTTCCTACTGTTCTTGATGGGAGGTCAAAGGTCATCTGGGGTAACTGGGGGTCAAACGCTGAAAATATTGTAAGCACCATATCTCAAGATAGGAAACTTGGATAGATTTCGTATTTGCTATGTGGATGAGTTATGGTCAGAAGATGGTCACTATTGTTTTTGAGGGAGGTCAAAGGTCATCTGGGATCGCCAGGGGATGCATTATGGTCAGAAGATGGTCCCTATTGTTTTTGAGGGAGGACAAAGGTCATCTGGAGTGACCAGTGGTCACAGTCTGAAAACCTTGTTAGCATGGTTTACCAAGATAAACTTGGATAGATCTCATGTTTCGGTACGACGGACCCGGTATGGTCAGAAGGTCATCACTTTTGTTTTTGGAAGAGGTCAAAGGTCATCTGGAGTCACCAGGGGTCAAAGTCTGAAAATCTTGTTAGCGCGATATCTCAGTTTGGAAACTTGGATAGATTTCATATTTGGTGTGTGGACGCATTATTGTCAGAAGATGGTCCCAACTTTTTAGAGGAGGTCAAAGGTCATCTGATGATGGGATTATTTGAAATGGAACATTTATGTATCATCGAAACCTCAATGCAGTTTTGCGTTCTGGTTTAATTTTGTGACACCTCAGTACTTTTACATATTCAACACAAGGTTTGTTATTTAACAGTTTACTATGAGCACCGTTTCTGAAAAACAGCCTTGCAGGTTAAAAGTTCTAAGGACTATACCTATTAGTCTGAGGGTTTGAATTGTATTCTCCAATAGAGCATAGCGGGGGTGGGTGGTAAGAAAGGCATAAGAGCAAGCATAGTCTTGTGTTTATCCTTGGTAAGCTCACAGCATCACTGTAAGGAATGTTACTCAAGTACTTGGAAGTGTATACAGTAGGTTGGCACTACAAAATAGGGGTAATGTTTGATGGTCTGGCTGTTTTTAGTTTGTAAAATTTTTGTGCTCTGATTGTACCATCTGGCTGTTTTTAGTTGGTAAAATTTTTGTACTGTGATTGTACCGATTTCGTTTTTTTTCTTTTTTTTTTGTCAAAATTTGAATTGCTTCTGTGAATCACATTTTACACCACTAGCTTTTATATTGGAATGGTAAATTTACTGAGAATACACAAGCTATACTTTTCTTGAAACGGGCTATTAAGTATTACAACCCTGTTGTATACTTGCTGTACGTGGGAGAGCATGTATATTTGTAACAGCTGTCAGAGGCATGCCAAGCCTCTGGATTTTTATTTGTGTAATGTTTTAAAAATTTTTATGCTCTCATGTGATATAAATAGACTAATTGGGAAATAGAATTTGGTTGCAACATAAAAGATGAAATTCCAAAAATATCAGGACAGTCACAGACAATAAAAGTCACATTGAAATAATGCTTTTTTCAACACTTCCATTGAAAATCTCAAGTTTTACATCGGGAGGGCATTGTTTTGGAGGAAGGTCTTTCTCATTTAATTTGCCTTTGATGTCAAAAAGAATCATAGTTTTTTTTTTTTTTAACCCAAGATTGTGCTATGAAAATCAAATTCCTTATCTTGTATGTGCAGTCTCTGTTGTGGTGTACTTTCCTTCCCAGCATGCATTGTGCACTGATGTTCTAAACATATCAACTGTTTTCTAATTACAGTTACTATTATAGTCATCCATATTGGGCATATTCCCATTATGTGGAATTTTTTACTTTCATCTCTACAAGTTGTTCTTTTCTAACAGTGATCTATATGCATTAAGAAAATAAAAAAAAGACCCTTAAAGGGCCAAACCTCTTATCCCAAACTACAATTTTGATATGGGGGTACCAAAATTCTCAGTTGGCTCAGCTCTTTGATTGACAGCTAATTCAAACAATGCAGAGTACCAAAGCTTGTATTGCACAGCATGAATAGTACTGAGAGTGTTTTGATCTTATAAATTCAGTTTTTCTTTACTCGCCTTGAAGCAATAAACTGAGGTTTTATCTGGATGAGGATGAATTTCAGACAGTTGTGGGAGGGGCTTAAGTAAGAAGGTTAGGAGAACTGGTACTGTTTGGGGTGAGAGAACTGAGTCTTTAAAAGATGCTCTGCAGAGGTTGTGTTCTCATAAGTTTGCTAGCTTATTTGGGAGTGTAAACTATATTGTAAAAGATGGCAGGTATTAAGAATTTTTGCTTTAAATTCATGGTTGCTAATTTAATCATTATATCCACTCTGGCACTTTAAAAGTCTGTCATTATTATGGATCTCTTGAAGAGACAGATTGCAATAGCATCTGCAATAAAATAAAAAAACCTTAAATTCATTGAGTGTAAAGATATGAGGAACATTCCCTATAATCAATTTACATACTTGTTTTTTCACCTCAAATAATATACCCTTCTGAATCTAGTAGGTTGGAAACTGTGCCGTAAAACTCCATCTAACTAACTTATAATCTGGCAGTGTTCATGGTCTGATTTCCAGTTGTGGGTTTCTGGGTTGCATTTACACTATTGTTTTAAATACAGAGCATACTCACAATTAGGTCCCTTTCCCCTGTGGTACATATGTGAAGACCATGACAAAGAAGCATTGTGTTGATCAAAGAATGACATGATTTGCATGAAAATGATAATGTTACCTACAGGATATTAAAAAGCTGTTCATTATGTACATGCCTTGACTGCTATCATTATTTACAGAGGAAAATCAGAGTAGGAGATATGTGTGAATGCACAAGGATAAAGTCATGTGGTATCAAGGGAAAATTTAAAAGAAAGAAAAAACTCGCAAGCTTTTACAGGCAGATTCATTGTTTGAGGTATGATTAGGGTTCAAAAGGAAAATCAGACTTGAACAGAAAGAATAACGTACTGACAAAAAAAAAACAATAAGAAAATGGACAGTTAGGCACTTCATACATTATATAATGCCATCTCATCAGTTTATTCTCAGGTTATTTTAACCCTTTACTGTTGTGCTCCAATCGGGGTATATTTGTGCACCTCTGGAGTGGGCGGAAAAGCAGACGTAGCATGCCCCGCATCAGCTTCCGTAGGTTATTGACCCTGTGACCTTAAACTATTGTCCCTCTCGTTGCTGTGGCCGAATTTTCAGGTAGCTACTCGCAGTTTCGAGCTCCGCGAGAAACAGTAAAGATGGGTTACAGCTGTGCTCTCCGTATGGGTCCAAAAGGACCCAAACAACGGTAAAGGGTTAAAATAAGCCTGTGGAGTGTGTTTGCTGGAAAGCTGATGCTGCTTTCCCTGCGTGTTTGCACAGACCCGTGCTGCAGATACTTTAGATTAACTTACCGTTGTGCTCCAATCGGGGCATATTTGCGCGCCTCGGGAGTGGGCGGAAAAGCAGACGTAGCACGCCCTGCATCAGCTTCCGTAGGTTATTGACCCCGTGACCTTAAACTATTGTTTCAGGTAGCTGCTCACAGTTTTGAGCTCCGCGTGAAACAGTAAAGATGGGTGACAGCTGCGCTCTCTGTATGGGTCCAAAAGGACCCAAACAACGGTAAATGGTTAAGCAGAGTAAGATTTGCAGGAGGTAGTGAACAAACTTTTAATGATGTGTATGGGACACAATTCCAAAGGGTGGCCCCAGTGAATGAAAAGTAATCTTATCAACTGAAAAGAGTGGACAATCAGATCTGGATATAGTGTAAAGCACCCAAAGGGAGTAGAAATTACTGCTTGTTTGTTAAAAAATGACAAAGTTCAACTGATTGCTATTGATCTCTATCATCTCCCTGTTCTGCCTAACATACCACCCCCCCTTTAGGGAGAACATGGCTGTGCCGATATGTGTTTCAATTACAAATTTTGAAACCCAGTTGAATTTACTGTGGTGAGTATTAAGCCCAGATTTTGAGACCCTAAAAACTTTTATCATGTCAGGTTTGCCTTCTGAGAAAGTGAAGTGAAGAATTGATGGTAGGTATAGCTATACTATTCAAGTTTTAGACTGGTGGTTTGTAAAGTGATCAAATCAATAAAACATTTTTATGTTACCAGCATAAGTTAGTTAAAGTGTCACACAGTGTTTTATGAAGCTGATAAGGAAAAGTAGCCTTCTGGACACACAGAATCTTCAGTTACATGTATGGTATTTATAAACAGCCATATGACTGGTACTCAGCCCAAAAGAAACTAATGTACAAAAACAGTGAATGGGAGGGGATCCAAGTATTTTAAATACATTAAATGTCTTCAGTAGTATCACATGTCCCACAAACTACTTGCGAGGTATCCTACATTAAGCAATGGTTACCAAATCTGCTGGGAATCATTACGTGAGATAGCCCTTACTGAAACTGCCTACCACTAAAAAGCCTAAAACCTGACTTTTGGATGGGAAGTGGGGTTTTTAATTGATTGTTAACATCCACAGTTTATAGCCAATCCAATGCTTACTGGGTTTTATCACATTTTTACTGATATAAAGGTTGGAGTAGCTACAAACTATATGTGCAAACATCAAGTTAAAACCTGACTTAACTGCCTAAAAGTCAGGTTTTAGACTGTGTAGTGGTAGGCAATTTTACTAAGGGCCATTTCACGTAATGATTGACAGGAAACTTCAAAAGACAAGCATGAGTGGAATCCCTATTAAAAGCATGATTGAGCCCTAAAGTAATGACTCGCCAACATACCCTGTCCCTAATTTTCCTAACTTCAAACTTCAATTTTCCTAATCCTGATTTGTTTGCTTTGAAACATTGTCCAAGTAAATCAAAATTGATACAATCATGCTTCTTTTGTTGCACAGTATGGTGGAAAGCATTTCAAGTTACTTAGTGTGAAAAGTAGTACAGTATTTTACCTTTGTGATTGCAAGCAGTTTCTCACTGTATTTTTTTATCTTCAAGGTACTTGGCCCAAAGCTGGAAAGGGTACTTGAGGGGGCACATTTTTTCTTTGGCAGGAGGTCGGGATATATGTGTGAGGGGAGCAAGATGTGAAAATGAGTGAAGTCAATGGCAAACTTTAAACTCTTTAAAAGTGGAAGAAAGTCCCTTCCTTTTGTGTTGGTTACAAGCCTAGCTGCACCTACAGCAACTGGGGTTTACTCACAAAATACATTATAAAAGTATATGATGTGCATAAAGATATTTCACCAGATGTAATTCCCTCCTGTAGTACAGTGCTATTGTGTTTGGTATTCCTTGCATAAATAGCAATGAAATATGGTTAAAAGTCGGTGATTCATAACTGGAGGTCATGGCCAACAAGACTCAAACCAGTTTGGTAGAAACTGAGCCATTAAACCTTTTCAACCTCTGTCCATTGTTGTATAATTTGCACAATGTATATTTTTCAAAATCATGTATAAAACAAGGCAGTATTTCCTTCTTCATTTGAAAGTAAGATTAAGAAATTAACATAATTTTGCCGATTGATGTTCATGGACACACATGTGAAATACATCTCCCAAACATAGTTGAAAATTTAAAACACTGTACAGGGAATAATTTATCCAGTATTGCATTGCAATTTGCTACACAAACAGACCAATTTGCTACACAAATGAAAAATTGTGTAGCAATTTTTTTGTATACATAACCCTTGCATTTTCCCAAACAATGTGTGGAAGACCTCAAAAATCTTCAAAACTGCTATGCAAAATTTGAAAGCTAAATATATTATACCCTGCTGTACTTCTTCAGTAGGAACTTTTGTGTGCGTGCATTTCTACTGTAGGTAGATTATATGGAATTGCCTTTTTTTTTGCTGTGGTCAGTTTTTATGGTGCTAATTTCCAGTGTTTTCATGGTTTTAAGATGCATGAGGTTATACAGATTATCATGATGCATGAAGTTGCACAAATTATCCTTGCACATGCTTGACTTCAAGTTATTATTGATGAGAAAAAAGTGGCAGATATTTGCATGAAAAAGTTATTTTCAATGTGTTAGTGGTTTTGTCTTGAATGGTTTATGTTTATGTACTTTAGCACTCAAACTTAACTATGGTAGCAAATTGGAAAATAAAACTCAGCAGGGGAAGTTGCAGTGAAGATTTTACTTCATTGTTTTTCATTACTATGCTGTCATTAAAGTTAGCAATGTTATTTTTGGCAAATGTAAGACATGAGTAGCATGCACTTAGAAGTGTCTAAACAATAAAACTTACCTGGCAACAATGAGAGAAGTAGAATTTTTAGCAATCATTCATGCATCACGCATGATCAAAAACCCTTTCCAAAAAGCATTTGTAAACAAACGTTTGTGGAGTACTGTGTTTTGTATAGTTTACATTGTTTCTGTCAAAGTCATTTTTCTTTGACAATCAATGACACGCTAAATCTCTAGTGCCTCAATCCATTGTATTTTCAGTAATATCCCTGGCTCTTGTCTTGATGATGACTGTTTGCTAATGTCCTGCCTACAATACACTATTTCTGTTATCATTATTATTACTGTACAGAGGAAAATAGTTGGATGAATGTCTGTATTTGCCATTTAGAAAAGGGGTATATACTTAGGACCCCTCCCCCCCCCATAGGCTGAGGGTTGTCGAGTACATTTGCCCACGATATTTCCCACAGGTCTGTCATAAGAGCTATAACCACTACAGGGAAGGACTTACACTGTGTTTGAACAGTGTTTGAGTTAAAGGTTTAAGTATTAAATTTTACCTGACTATTTATTTGACACTTGTAGTAACACTTGTATGTACAAGTTTCCTTTGTTATGTATTAACTAAAATAAGAAGACTTTTGAGGCAGCAATACTGCATTGTGATGATCAGCAGTGTTATCAACAGAATGGTTTATAATTATACAAGTTTGCAACATCTTCTTCAATAAACAAAGAAGAAAATTCCCTCACTCATTCAACTTTTCCGTAAAGGTCAGACTCATTCCTCTCCAAATATTTTATTATATTGGACAAGTTTTGATCTGCTAGTACTGTTTTACATTTTGAAGTATGGCTTTCCTCTACTCAATGAATTGCAATCTTTATGGTTAAAGTATAAAACAAGTGGTTAATACAGATACCAAATACTGTCAATTATGGAGCAAAATATTATGTGTGAAGGGAGGACCAGTGGCAGAGGGTAGAGAGAGCTGGAAGCTTATTGTGGGAAAAAAGAAAAGCGATGGGACGATCACTCTTACACACAGGATGCCTATCTATGGTAATTGTATAGTTAAAAAGCCCGGGAGCTGAATATATCATGCATCCAGGATGTATATGAACACTGCACTTCTTGAATATATATATCTCAACATTTCTTTTTGGAAAGTTTTCCAAGAATAATTCAAATATTCCTCATTGTATGACAAAAATTTATAATGATACAGCAAATCAGTTTTCAACTTGGAAATACGGTATAGTGTTCCGCAAATGTTATACAAGTATGCTGGTATATGGTTTACAGTATTAAACTACTTTTATCCATTGTTACAGGCTCGAAAAAGGATGATGCTGACTCAGATATCGTGTCACAGATGGATGCGCTGATGAACCTACCAGCATATAAGAAAGTCGGACCAGTTGGTTTTGAGGATTCAAGCTTTAAGGCACAAGATTTTCAGGTATCAAAAGTTTTCATCAGATGTAATCACCAAAACTCTATTCCCTTTATGCCAATTGTGCTGCGATTAGTTTTGTTTTTGGAAATATGCCAAAAAGTTTAGTGTTAAATGTAGGTGTTTTATACCATGTGTGTTGAAGTTTGAGGGAAATGTAATTGGTAGGTACTGTACAAGCAAAAAGATGGGATACAGTGTCTACTAGGGAAGGGTACTGTTTTACACTAGACATGAATATAATGAAGTAATTGCTTGCTAAACCAGCAGGATTTTGCTGGGTGTGATTGGGTGGGCCTGCATGTTGTGCACTCTGAGAAACATTGTAGAACCAACAGAGACATGAAGATTTGGTCATAAAAGAGAGTTTTGAGGAGAAGGAAAGGTCAGGAAAGGACATAGAGATAGAGGGATGGTACAGTATGCAATGTATGCAAACTAGTAGTCCACTAAGTGCTGCAGTATAAATAGTACATCCCAAGTACTCTTTTTAGCTATATATTCGAAGTACTCTACATGTATAGCTTAATTAGTTATAATTCTCAGTTAAATTCATACTTTATGCTACCATAAATTAATTTTTTCAAGGAAGTTAAATCTTCTCTTCTCTCTGACAGTTCTAAAGTTTTTTCTTTCAGTAGCTTCTACAGCAGCTGCTCCCATTTTGTTTTCGTATCCATTTTCATGAACGAAACTAAAATTATAGATTGTGAAGCAACAGAATTTGTCTTTTGTTTTTATCAGGTCTCTGTCACAGTTCATGAAGCAAGACAACTGACAGGACTGGACATCAACCCAGTGATGCTTGTCCAGGTTGGAGACAAGAAAAAGTTTACACAAGCAAAAGAGTCTACAAATAATCCATACTTCAATGAGGTAAAAAAAATTGCAATCTGGGGAGCTTCTTGATGTGAAATTTTTGTATTTGTAGAGAGATTTGGCCCAGTTTCTTTTAAATAAAAATGTTCAAAAATAATTTGTGTTAGCCCTTTTGTTTTGTGAGCTTGTTATTGAAACAGATCTTGCATTGGAAATGTGTAGCATGCAATGAATATTGGCTTTTTCTTTTAGAGGATACTTTTGAGATGGATCTGTGTTGAAATAAATTTAGGTACTTCTGTTAACATCCTCCTTGTTTATTTATTCCAGCTGTTTGTGTTTGATTTTCATGAGCCAACTGCCATGGTCTTTGACAAAATCATACAAATATCGGTGAGTATAACGTGAACCTTCCTTAAGTTTGACAGTCATTTTGAAACCAACTGAGTGAATCACAAAAATTACCTCCAGTTTAATAAAGGTTTCGATGTGTTTACAGGATGGAAACATTTAATATTTTCAAAGCTTCTAATGATGTGCCATAGCTGCCTGCTATTTTGTAAGAAAAAAAAGTAGTGGCACTTAAGAAGTTGTTTGTTTTTGTAAATTTCATAAAGATAATATTAACATACAAAATTTGCATTTTTTTCACTAACATTTTTAGTAGTTGCCAGTGAGCATAATCCCTTTTTCACCTTTCACAGGCCCTCCATTCTAGAAACATCTTGAGTTCAGGAACAGTGATTGGAACCTTCAAATTTGACGTTGGCACAGTTTATCAAGCACAAGGTATTTGATATGAAGTGGAGTGAGATTTTAAAAAAAATTATGTTTTAATTCATATAATTTGCCTTATAGCTAAGTCCCTTTTATTTCTCTTTTTGTGGTTTTGTAATTCTCATGAATGATTCTTTTGTTTTAGATCACTGCTTTACGAAGAAGTGGGCCATCCTTATTGATCCCCAGGACATTAATGGGGGACCCAAAGGCTATGTAAAAGTTGACATTTCTGTCCTTGGCAAAGGGGACAGCGTGAAACCAGTCAAATCAGGCACCGAGGAAGATGATGACATAGAATCGTAAGTTTTCTCTTGTCACATGAATAAATTGGTGAATGTTGCTGTCAATATGAAAAATTATAATTTCACCTTTGAAAATGAGCTGTATCCTTTTCTTGAAACAGTGTTACTTTAACGCTTAAATCTTGTTACCTTGATATTTTTGTAATGGAAAATGGAAAAATTAGTTTGCTATTAATGTACCTCACAGTCAACCAACTATAGAGGATTGAAAGTAAGTCACTTTAGGAATAAAGTTTTGGTACATTATTTGCCTGTATTAAAACAAAATCTTTAGAGACTTACTGGATCGTGGCCTAGCCTGGCCTCCAAAGTAAGCATGGTAGGTACTTATTCCTTAAAATGCATGCATGACCATGTGCTGCATTTAATATGTTATAATTGTGTATGTATATATATGGGTAGTGACTTTAGTTGGGTACATACAGTATGTCCATTTACATGCATACAGGCTACATATGCAGCACACAGCTAGCCAGCAGACAGTATTTTTAATTTGTGTATAAACAATGGGTAAAAGCTCTATGTGTGCCTGAATTGAGGAACAAGGTACGCTACCTAGCAGAAAAGTTAGGTCTAGCAGTATGTATCTTTAAAAAATCACCTAACAGTAATGGATTAACAAAAGTTAGCGATTTTACAAAGCATGAATAAACCATGTGTGACATTTTCCTTACCAACCAAACACACATTATGTGAAATAGCCCTTAGTAAAATTGCCTACCACTACACAGTCTAAAACCTGACTTTAAGGCAGTTAAGTCAGGTATTTACTTGATGTTTGCACCTATAGTTTATAGCTACCACAACCTTAAACTCAGTAAAAATGTGATAAAACCCAGTAGGCATTGGATTGGCCATAAACTGGGGGTGTTGACAATCAATTAAAACCCGACTTACCACCCAAAAGTTGGGTTTTAGGCAGTTTAGTGGTAGGCAGTTTTAGTAAGGGCTATTTAACATAATGAGCATACTCAAAATGTGAAAGTGGCCTGACTATAATTGCTTTTTCTGTCTTTTACAGAAATCTTTTGCTACCTGACAACACTCCTTCCGTCAGACCAAGGGCAAACTTCAGTGTTCGTATCTACAGGGCAGAGGGATTACCTATTATGAATGCTGGCATTGTGTCTGGTGTGAAGAAAATATTCACAGGGGATGTCAAGGATTTGGTAGACCCATATGTTCAGGTCTGGTTTGCTGGACAGACGGTGAGTTCATGACAGTAAAGGAATAAAGAGAACTGTGTGGTTCTAGAGAGTAAAGTGTAGGATCATTGATTGAAACTAGGCTTAGTTTATCATGTGATTTTACCATTTAGAAAACCCCTGGGTTCTGTTAAGTAAATTTTGTCAAATGGGATGATTCTAGGTAAGGAACCATAGTATGGTACCAAGTGGAAAGTTAATATATTCAAAGGAAAATGATGTGATTATATTTATTGAATAATTATTGGATTGTACACCTAGGGGAAATCATTCGTTTGTGATGTACCCTGGTATTCTAGGTACAGTCAGGTAGAATGATGGGGTTCTTTTAAGGAGAGTATGAGGGGATTCTCTTATATCAAAGAGTCGCATTAACCTTTATCAACCAGGGTATCATGATGGTATTTTTCTGGAATGGAAATCATGTATTTCTCCTTTGTGTAAATAGTGTGATTCTACTGAGAGCAGGATCATGGGACTCTGTTAGTGAAATACTTATGCAATCCTTTACTCTCTCCCTATAGACAATGGAATTTTGCTAAGTCTTTGTATTTTTACATAATTTGTGTGCAGCCTTTGAAGTTGAGACAGGTACTCAGAATAATATGCAAGGAACATTAGAAATTAGTGTGCAGTTTTCAGTTTCTAAGTCAGTGAATAAGTGTCAAGGTTTTTTGTTTAGCTCAAAAATGTTTTAGAAAAAAATTGAGTTGGACTAATGGGTCAGATTTTAAAGTTATTTGTTTGTGCCAAATTATTTGCTTCTATTTTCAAATTCTGGTACTATTAAATGTACTGGGTAGTTTTAGGCATCTTTAGAGAACCTACAGTCTTGCCAGTCTTGTCCTACAAGGCAGTGAGCCACAAAGTCTGGGAAGTCTGAATTCCTGGCCATTCCATACTGAAGATTTTAAAAAGAGGATCCTACTGCCATTGAGCTTAGTGTTCAACATAAACAGTGGGGTAGGCCAAAAAAAAAAGAAAAAAGGAGCACAATTGGTCCCAAAAAACAAATAGCTGTGGCTAGCCTGACTTTAAACCAGTTGATGAGAGACTTAAATCTAAATCCCGATCAAACTTACTGAATAATCGACAGGAGAGTGAAGACTTCTCAGTGCATATGCAAATGCAGGGTGTGCCATGCAGCAATAGGTGGCTTCACGAATGGCAGTAGTTGTACCCAATTTTCAACAAAATGGTTTGTGGAGATGTTATTCAATTTTTGGAGTGATGCTGTTTTTCCTTTGAATGGAATGATTTTCTTATATTTTGCTTGTAGGGTAAAACTTCAGTGAAAAAGAATCGGTATGATCCAGATTGGAATGAACAGGTGGTGTTCAGTGAAATGTTCCCTCCATTGTGCAGGAGGATAAAACTACAGCTTAAAGATAAGGACAGTGTGGTTGGGGACGTTATAGGGACAAGTTTTATTGACCTGGCCAAGATATCCTATGATGGAAGTGATGGTAAGTAATCGCATGGACTTGATCTTTATGGAAGTCCCAGCCGTCATGAAAAGCTTTGGAAAGTCATGGAAATTTCCACCATGTGACTTTTATCCATTCTGACTCAATCATTTGAAAAATCAAATTGTATTCTCACTCTTAATCTCAATATTTCTTCTTCCCCTCACATCAAATGTTATGTTATTTTATGGAAGAAGTCAAGAGGAAATAAATGGATTTTTTTCATTTGGTACTGAGAAAGTCATGTAATATTCATGGAAACTGATTTCAGAAAGTAGAGAAACCCCGCTTGAAACTTGTGCAGAAATGAATAAGTACAGGTACAGTAGTTACTCAGAGGATTGTGAGTATTTTGGTCATAAAATGAGTAAAGGCCTTATGGCCTTGTTTGCAACGGTGGTATTTACATATCAGCTAGACCAGTCACAACAACAAAATAATACACAGTGCCAGATGGATCTTGCCATTTCTCTGTAGTACTTCACTTTGATAGTTTTATTATGTATTAAACAATACCTGAAGGAAATATTGTGTGAAAAATATAGACTAGTGCTGGTAGAGAAGTGTCATGTTTTGACTACAAGCTTTCCTACCTGGCAAATGTGGATTAATTTGCACCTGTTTGTTGCACTTAGATGTGTTGGTGTGTATATCAGTTTGCATGCAGAATGAAAGCTGCCACAATTTAAGCAAATATAAAGGATTATTTATGAATATTCATCAGTTATCAACAGTAACAAATCTGATTATTTACTAGATGAAAATCGCATTAAAGTTTTGGAATAAAATAGGGGGTCAGTTTAAATTCTGTTGCACAATTTGCATATTGACTCATCAGAACCACAGTTTCTTAATTTCGTTCATTCATACTTGGTAATAATCCTCAACTACTATTGGCCCATTGTGGTCAGGTGACCATGCAATATCCTCTGATAAAACCCTAGTAACCATTCTTTATCCTCCAAGGATAAAGAATGGACAAATCTTTGGCGAAAGAACGCAATAAAACCCTAATACAACAGTAAAGTACCATTAGCGTACAGGCTTGTACATCTTTTGTTCACTACAATGTAGGTATACAGACTCTACCTTACCTAGGCTGCATGACGATATGCACACTGTTTTAACACTACTGGACAGCAAGTGATGGTCTGATTTCCATCTGCCATAACTGTCTATCCCCTTTTAATCTTTCAATTTCCATGTTTACCTGTATCATGAATGGTTGTACACTAAATTTTATCTTGATTCTGTCAATTTCACTGAATATGAGGATTTGAAATTTATGTGGACAATAATTTCATACAATTTAAACCTGGTTGACCCCACCATTAGCTGCCTACAGTCACTAAACACTAAAGTGCTGATTGAATTCATCTACAGTGCAGAATGACATGACACCACAAAACTTCAATAAGATAAGAAGTAGGCCTAAAGATTAATGGAAAAGGTCTAGTCACAAAGATAAGTGTTTTGATCAATTATACTAATGTTCTGTTTCTAAGTTGCGTCTGTGGTTGTTGGCTATATGAATCACTGTACTCACTTTACTTTTTGTTGTGGTTGATAATGGTTCCAGGGGAACCAAAAACTCTGAATTAAATTTTGCACTCTTTTGTACTCCTCCGGTCAATCAGTTATGCTTTTTTTTGCATCTTTTTTTAGGGTTTATTTTCTTTTAGTACACATGGAACTTCTCTCTTCAACTATATATATGTATATATTGATATTTTGCCCAAAAAATTGACCTTATTCCACAATTAGGTATATCTATATACATAGCAAGAATAGGAGAGTTCAACATACCCAAACAATAAGCTCTCTGCAAAAGGATCCAAAAATTAGGATGTGATGGTGTTTCTCTGCAAAAGTTTTTTCTTGCTATTTGTGTTTTTTGTTTATACTTTCTTTATATATATATATATATATTAGACAGCATTGAAAATGAATTATTACAGTCCAATTTCCATCTTCGTAGGATGTTCTTAAGCTGAGATATAAAATGATGAATTTTATTCGCTCAAATTACAATGGTACATATATTATTCAGTGATTTGTGGTGTCATGTTGTACTGCTCAATTTACAATCTTTGTATTCCTTTGTTTTCTGAAAGCTACCCCACCTTGTACCAAGGTGTGATAGCACTTCATCTCTTATGGGGTGAAATAATTTAACCCTCTCTGTGCAACATGCTATGCAAGCAAACAGGAAGTGTTTAAGGTCATAAAAACATTTTTAATTTTAAAGAGAAACAGAGCAGGTAATGTGATTTAATAATTGTACAACAAGAAAAGCCTCAAATTATTCCGCAATGGACCAATTCATTTGAAGTGAATAAACTTCAACATTTTGTATCTAGGCTCAAGAATGTACTATAAGGTACACTGTCAGAATTCACTTTTCATGCCACTTAACATACACTTTCGAAATTTTTGACCTGAGTTACACTTCAACCTTTGTAACTGTTAGAAACAGAGGTTTTCTCATGATGTCTAATGTCATCATCATCATTTGAGTTGAAGTAAATCCTGTATTTTCATTTGAGGCAGCTGATATTTTGCCATGATGCCTTATGTAAACATTAACCATGATGAACTAAATTGTTTTTTTTTTTTATTTGAGGCAGCTGAGACTGGCACCATGCCTATGGCAACCATTATTGAGGATGTACTTTCTCTACTTTTGTTTAATCTTCCATAGGCTTTGAACCTACCTTTGGTCCAAGCTGGATCAACTTGTATGGTTCAACTAGAGAGTACAACACCATGGACACTAATCGTAAGCTGAATGAGGGTTTTGGCAGCGGTTGTATGTACAGAGGGCGCTTATTGGTAGCACTGAAAACAGACATTCAAGATAGTTCATTAGAATCTGGGGGAATTGGAGTGAATCTTGAAAGTTGCTTGCCAATATCAGAGGTAATGTGTGTTGTATTGGAAAAGTGGAAAACTATTTTTAAAGGAAGAGTGGTAATATCCCTTTTTTGCCTGAAATATGGAATTTGAAGGTATTGATTTTGGAAGAAGTTAGTCAAGAAATGTTGAGTTTTGCACTGGATGTGTAAGTTGCTGTGTCCCATGAGGCCATGTCCATGGAGCATTGTGTTAGTTAGATTTTACTGTGTGTGAAATATCACTGGTAATTCTCAAAAGAATGTTCTTTTGAAAGTTTCTCTAGCACACACTGTTAATGTAAAGGAGAAGTCCTACAATCACACTGTGTGTAAAACCGTCAAAGCACCACTTATGCTAGGCCTGCATCAGTTGCATAAATTGCATAATAATGCAGTCCCATGTGTCAGTACATATGCAAAGTGAATTGTACTTCACTAATGCATGGCAACTGCTGTTAAGTACATAATAGGAAAGTATATTGTGATAGGCACTACTGTTTGAAAATTGGGCAGAATGTCAAAAGAGAGTATGTGCAATGTTAATGAAGGAAGTACTGACTCATTGAAGTTAATGTTAAATGGTGACTTCTGAAATTCCTTGGTGATCTTTGTGACTGGAATGGTGCAGAATTATTGTAAATGATCACATCCTCCTGTTAATACTATAATGTTATATATACAAGGTAGTTACAAAGTGGTTATGATGTTTTTATTGTTGGTAATATTTTATTCAACTGTAGTACTTGTTAAAAAAAAAACCTTCATGAAACAGGTGGGTACCATTCTCTGTAATACTTAAGCACTTAACCAAAATAGTGGTATACCATGAAACATTAGGCTTCATGCTGCCAAAAGATGATTATTTCCAAATATGTTCTACTGTTGTGCAACAATTGGCTAATTCTCTTTTCAATAAAAAAACAAAAATTTGCTAAGAACTGATTCCTGTTTCATAACTGTTCACATTATCCTCAGTTCAATTGAGAAAGGACCATTCCCTCACAGATTGAAGTTGGTATGAATGAAATAATATATGTTATCCATCTAGCAATGACAAACTAATTTGGAAGCAAACCAGATTTAAAGTTCATGTAAAAAGGTCTCGCACTCACAACACAGTTATGACTCCAGAGGACGCTGAGCCCGGTGGTAAGATTATGATGCACTGCAATTTAGCATAAAAGGTAACTTACGGTTTTTGCTTTAAATTCCCAGTCCCTCATTCCACCACAATATCCCTTCAAAGTCTTTCATCTTTTGGAAAACTTTTGAGGAGACATGTTATAATAACAGCATGACTGAAAAGCTTAACTTCAATGATAACTGACATATTAAAATTGTTTTCTGTGATTTATGTAATGATGCAATGAGAATTCAAACTTTCTGTCCTTTAATTAGGCAGCTACATTGCAGTGACGTAACTGAGGGTTATGTCAGTTGCATGGCCCCCAGAGATAAAATACTCTAGATTTATTTGTAGAACATCACTTACCTATTTGCAGTATTTTGCTAGATGGCACTTGATGTGATCATCATGCATGTAAATGAAATTCCTTCTATGTAGAAGTTCTGCCACTATACACAACCAACTTTATTTTCTGATTTAAAAACATTTATCCTTTTGGAGAGGTAAAGTAAGTAGAGATTTGGATAGTATGTGCACATAATTGGATATGTTAGTGTGAAGTCACCCTTATGTTACCAGTAGTTGGTTAAAGTGCAATGTCGTACCTCTCTTTTAGTGTTTTGTCTCTATTTTCAGACTGCTGCAGGAAGGAAAGAGGAGTTCTTTTTATTTGGGACAGTCTTTTCAGCTAGTATGATTGATATCTCTGTGGGAGACAAGCCAATCTGTTTTGAGTTCACCATAGGTTAGTGCATACACAATCATAAGTGTTTGAGTTAAAGTGAGGAATGTATTTAGCTGGAATGACATTCCAGCCCCCTGGCACTTTGCTGTGGATGATTCAGTACTGTATCATTGTTTCAAAAGCAAGGCATTTTTGCTTGTTTCATATTTTAAAGACAGGTGTAATGTTATTGTGACCAGAACTTAAAAATGTAATGATATTACTAGATAGTTTTACCTGTACTCTCTTAAAATTTACTGTAAGGCTGCTCTAACAAAAAAAGTGATATTTCACTTTTGCATTCTTTTAAATTCCTTTAGGAAACTTTGGAAATCAAATTGATGGCAGAAATGTCCATGTAGGTAGAGGGGGTGGAACAGACAGTGAGGAGAGTGATGAAGAATCAAGCCTTTTGAAACATGATAAGTCTGATGCTTCTCCAGAGGTGTGCTTATCTATGACACCACCAATAGCCCCAAAGATGACCAATGACAAAAACTACTACTACCTACCTATTGAGAATGTTAAACCCAACGTTTTCATCAAATTCCCTGCAGAGGAGCATCGGAGGAGACTGTATAATCGCAACATTCTTCACAGAATTGTTCAAAAACTGGTTTGTGTTTCTTTTTGGGAATTTATAAGGGTAACATGCAATGCCTAAGTAAAATTGAAAGCTTATAAGAAGTATAACATTGAACAACTAAGCATTACTGATCATAGTCTAGGTTTTAATAGTCCTTAGACATACAGGTGTTGGGTATTCATGTGAAAAGTCTTAAAAGTCCAGAAAACTGCCGCAGTTTTTTTCAAAATTCATTGTTATCAAAAACTGACCATTTTACAAGGTCATTCCTAGTATTTCTTTGTCATGAATAAACATGAAAGAAAATGCAAATTTCTGATGTTGAAAGGGGGACTACAATCCTGGACAAAAATGATGGGACACTTTGGCACAAATGTAGCAACATCTATCAAATAGTTTCACCGGTCTTCCAATTTCCCCTCCCCCCTACTTCAGTGTTGTCCGAACCGAAATTTAGAAAGTTTCAACATTGAAAAGGGGGAGCGGGGGACTGTCCCATGTATTATTGGCCAGGATTGTAGGTGAATGTAACCTTTGCTTTGGAGACATAATTTCAAGGACAGTGGTGACATAATGATGTATAGATGGCTTTAGTGTGGAAGTTAAATCTGGGACCATTTAAACCATCATGGTCTTTCAAAAATGTAATCTACATGATGACTCATTAAGAGATAATTAATGATGGGCCATTCTCAAGTACTTGTTTCCCAGGAGCATGTTGCAAGTTTTAGGAGACTAGGAGTCATAATGGGATGTTTAGCCATGATAGACAGCACTCTAGGTAAAGTAGGGTTATTCCCTTACTTGATACATCATAGACATTCAAAATATAAGGTCTTATTGACTCTTGCATATACATATTTACATCTTGAAGAGAACACATGTTGTATAAAACTTTTGGTAGGAACAGTCAGTGGCTCAAGCAGGGAGAAGGGGCTGCCATGGTGGCATTTAAGGGAATTTTTACAATTTCCCACAGGACCTGTAAAATCTATAAATTTGACAACAGTCACTTGTCCTAAGATCTGTTTGATCTTACTCCTGGGAAATTTGTTCCTTCATATTTCCAAAATCTGCACCCCCCCCGACAAAAAAAAGGAAATAAAATGGACGAAAGAAGAGACTGCTCAGATTTTTTTCAACTGTTTTAGTATAGTAGCCCAAATGTTTAAGGTATGCTTCTTACATAGGAAATTTCGTGTTCATACATTTGGAAACCCGTTTCAAATGTCATTACTGTCCTGTTGTTGCCGCTTCATCAGACAGATGAAGATTACCCCTGGGCAAGAGTCTTATTGAATATTTTTTTACTTTCTTCATCAAATAGGAAGAGGGTATAGCTGATGTGAGTGAGCGTCTCTCTAAAGAAAAACCCAACACAGACAAAGTCTTCCGAACTGTTCTGCAAGATTTTATTCACAGTTGTCAGTAAGTAGATTGTTTGAACTTTTTCGACATGGGCCAAATGTAGACGATTTGGCAAAACTGAAATGGGTGGTCAGTATAGTGTATTACATTGCTATGTGTGACATTTTGTGTATATACATTGCTGTATTTAGTTATTACTATGAGTACCTGAATAGTTCTATGACTGATAAATCATTATTCTGTTAGTGTCAGTATCAATATATCAGTGAGAGTACCTAAGTATCAATGATTGGTTTTCTCTATAACTGGTCGTCAGGATGAGTATGTCGCTGTGCGTACCTGAGTATCAGTGAGTGATAAATGCTTTAGAGTACTACTCTACAAATGGGTACAACAATGCAATTATGTGCCTACTGGTTTGAATACCATATTACTTTTGTTAGTTTCCCCATAAAAAAGTCCTTTGTAATTACTCTGTGTAAATTTCTTCTTTGTCAATTGTTTGTAAAGTAAGATTTTTACATCTGTTTTCATTGGAACAGTTTGATAGAAGAAATGTCTATCTCTTTTAAATTTCAAACAGAAATTACTCTACATTGACAAAGGGGACTGGAGGGAGCTCTGTGGCTGGTAAGACCAAGCTTGACAAAGAGAGACAGAAGTGGTTAAGTAAAGAAATGGTGAGTACTCATGTGGTTTTGGATCACCAAGACACTAAAATGAATCCCTCTACTCCCAACCATTCTCCAAACATAAATATTGTGTGGCTGACATATTTCTCTTTTCATGAATATCCAGGGAGGGGATTCACTGAAAGTTTCAGAAGAACATTCATAGGTCAAAATACTTTCAAACTATTGTAAAAACTTTCTTCTGCAGTGGTATTCACATACACAACTTATGTATTTCATAAAGGTGTACCTTATAACTAATGTACAATAGCCAGTGATGTGAGTGGTTGCAGGACGTGCTGTCACATTTTAAACCAATTACATTGACTTAGTTGTTAAAATGATGCACACTCTTTTCTGAGGGTGACATGTGTGGACAAATGCAGTTCTGCTTGGTACAGTGTGCCTTGGTTTGTCTTTCCACAGCTTTTTGTCCTTATAACAACTTTGAAGCTTGTGTTAAATACTGAAAAATATTTATGAAGTCTTGTGGTCTTGCCTTTGTGAATTTGTATATGTTGCCTAATTCAGACTTACTGAAAGGTTTTGATTGTAAGAAGTCTTTGTTAATCCAGGCCCATGTTCTTGAACCTCTCCCTCCAAGTCTGTTTACTGCCATGCCCGGCTTGAAACATTTGCATATGGGTTACAAAGTTGTAAGTTTTCTTGGAGGAAACTTAGTCATTGGAACAGGGAAGATGAGGATAAGGGAAGGGGGGGATAAATATGCAAAAAGGATGGGTGAAAAAGGTCATTGTTAGGAGGAGTCTTCAATGCAATGTATTAACCCCTATAAATAATTAAAGAAATGTTTAACTAAGGCATTTTTTGAAATGATTTGCATGCCACTCTATTGTGAGTGCCATATCTTCCCAAATAACCAATGCAACCATAGCAGAGTTAAATCTCTCAATTCACAGTTAATAGCAACATCAGATTGATGGGCTACCTAATTGAGGAATGTGGATATGAAAGAGTTGCAAATGTAAGCTACTGTCCTGTTAAGTCTACCTCAAATGCAAAGTGAATGCTCCATCCTAATGCCAACAGTTTCAAATTACCCAATTGCAAAACCCTGGAGCATGCACTCTGCCAACTTCCTTTGGAAAAAATAGCTTGCACCGTGTCAGTGCCGAAAGCACTCTTCAGCCATTTCATTTTATGATTGCCAAATAATTGCTCCCCAACATTTTTCTACTTCAAAATCACCATGGCTGACACACCACCTCTGGACAGTGTCCTGGAAAAACTTCCTCTTGATAACTTTCCTCCTCCTTTACTGAACTGTTTATCCCTTGGACAATTGCTTCCATAAAATGTCCTACCGTAAGTCATTCCCACATTTTGTCTGGATTTGGGTTTGGTTGTCTGAAGACTAAGAAATAAGCAGGTGAGAATTAACATGTTGGGAACTATGTGGTGGGAAATGAGTTGGGGTCTGGGAGACTGTTTGTTTTCAGGGAAACTTTAGCTGGGAACTTCTTGTGGGAGGTTGAATTTATTCTGATCATTTACACATCTGCAGTTGGTGTATTATCATGGATAACCTTAATTCTAGGCAAAAGCAATTTAAGACATCAATTGGTTCATTTGAAAGGGTTTATATTACAGGGTTTATCTTGGAGAAGGTCAATGAACAATGAAAAAACAGTATCTGGTAACTTACCAAACTTGTACCAGGACTGAAACTGGCAACACCTTAGAACTATAGCAACAGCCTTCGTAGGGACTCTCCATGGTGTGAAATCCTTGGAATCTTAAATTGATGATTTGAGAACTTAAAAAATGGGCAAAGGGGAATGGCAAATCAGAACCTGTGTGTCTTTTACAGGAGTGTCTGTCCTTATATGATAATTGACCTGTTGAAGTGTTGTTGTTAAATAAGCTTTGCTATCCCAAATAAGTTTTGTCATACTCAGTCAATCAAAGTGTAGTTATCCGCTGCATGAATATCAATTCTTTGTTACTGTGTGTGATTATTGCTGTTATACTACTATGCCTCCCTGTCATGGACCAGAAAATCATGGGAAGGGAAGCATGTGCAGTCTCAGAAACGGAAACACTCAAGGAGTTCTTGCAGTCACAGAAGGGAAGAAGATCACCTTTAATGGGTCGTCGTCATATTCACTGGCCCTGGTTTGAATCAAAGCATGAGGTAGCCCATTTAGTCTGATTAGGATGTGATTATACTTTTAGCTGAACTAACTGATGTTTTAACCACCTTCACAAAGTGTGACCTATTCTAAAAATGAAGTATATCACCTACATACCTCACAAAATTTCATCTATTCTTAAGAGTGAACTAATCAATGTCTCCACCTCACAAAGTGTGGTTTTCCTGAGAAGCAAGGTCGTGTTCTTTTCACCTCACAAGCCATATGGTGTCTTTACTACATCACAAGTTTTAGCCATCTTTTAGAAGCCAACTAACTTGTTTCCTTGCTACCCTCACAAAGTGCCATCTGTTCTTGAAATCAAGGATCTCAACTACATATCTCCCTCAAAGTTTCATCTATTCTTAAGAGTTAACTCATCAGTGTCTCGATATATTCCTAACATGGAAGAAGTGTCCTCTAAACTACCTCACAAAGAATGAGCTATTATTTATGCAGTGTCATAACATCTTGCCATGTAAAGAAGTATGTACAAATAGTAGTAGTCCTAACTTTTAGTTTAGTAACACCCTTCATTCTAATTTAATGTAGTCTTATCAAGACTTTTTGTATGTTTTATTTATTCTTCTGATATCAGCTTAAGAAACATCATTGGATATTATAGGTTGTAATACAAGAGTATTGCAGGTTCCTGTGTTGAAACTAGCAGGGAATTCCACCACCTTTACATTTGACTATTTTCTAGCAGTACTTATTTAAAATTGTCAGTCAGTATTACTGATGTGCTGATATAGGGTTACATCACCAATAAACGGCACATTAAAAACATTTTTTACATCAAAAGTGGAGTTCTTACGCCAGTATATGGCACACAAATGTGGAAGGAACTTTGCTTTCCAGATGGGTTGAAAAGGGATGATTATATAAATGCCTTGAGTTAATCTACATTTTGAAAAAAGTGTGGGTGTGGGAGTGTGTCATTTTATCCAAACAATTTAAATAATGTGTGTCTGTGCAGACGAATAAGCAAACTTGCTCGTTGTGATGAATTTGAAGACCAGGATTGAATTCTTTTGTAATGCTTTATCTTGACCATCTTTCTTTGTTCATTGCTGGTATTTATCAGGCAGAGGAAGTGAATGCATATGAGAGTGAAACTGATGAGGAGACTGATATTTACACTGCTGCAGAAAAAACTGAAGAAGAGGAATGGTTTAGTTATTAGATTGTGGTGCTTTTGTGACTGCAGTGTGATGATTAATGCACTTTTTACTTTGCACATTTTGATGTGAATTTTACACTGCTAAGTCTTCATGAGATCACCCATGTATAATCCTGACTGCCAAGTTAGAGTCGGTATGGTGTGAAATGCTGTAAAATGATGTGGTTTGGAAATATGAATGTATGGAAATAAACAGCAACACCAAATTTGTTGTGAAAATTAAGCAAACTCTTTGTCTATTTTACAAATTGATTATTGTGCCCAGTATTTTATGGGGGAGGGGTTTGGGTGGGGGGTATTAGGTGTAGTAGGCGTTTTAAATCGGAGAGGGCACTTACTGATTTGTGCGTGAAAATATTTCACACAAAACCAATTTTAATACTTAGGTTGACTAGAGTCAAGTTAAACTGCCAGTGCTCATCTAAAGAACGTTTTTGGTGAGTTGCATTTCTCTACATACCTATAGTATACCTGCTGCATTGCATGTTTCAAATGCATATCAGATCAACCCAACTAGAGTAATCAGGATAGATTGCATGACAGTGTCTATACCAGGAAAATAAACTACATCTGTACAGTATATTGTTCATGTATCTCCTTACCACTCAAATAAACTGGATCATATTGCAGTATATAACAAGTATTACAGTATCCCACAATTTTATGCACAAATCAGTTAAAATTGGCTACCATCAATTATCTTGCCAAGCAGCTGTTTGGAATTATCGATTTTTTTTGTTTTTGATTTTAGTGCTTTTCATATTTACCTCAGTTTTATTAACTGAATTTATGATTCATGCATTGTTGTAAAGTGATCATAAAATGAATAAAAAGGGTTATAAAACTTGGACATTGCAATTGAATTAAAGGTGTTCTAGGTAGTTATACCTGCATGATATCTATATGTGACCTTGCATAAAATAGATCCCAAATCTATGTTTAAAGTGTGCAGACTTATTCTGATGCAGGGTATTGTTGACACCTTTAGATATTAATGCTGTTGTATGGGTTTGGGCTATTAATATTGTGGGGAGGAAGGGGGGAGGGAGGGTTGGAGGGCACATCCATTCAGAAATTCTGTCAGAAAGACAAAAGGGGGGGGGGGGAATTTATTACTGCTAAACCCTAAGCCTAAATTGATGCTGCTCTAGGCTAAAATTATAGGTGGGTTTAGGAGGACCAAAGCTTGCTTCACGACCTCTGTAAGGTGCAATTTGAAGGGTTTATGTAACTTGAAAACAGTCCTGTAAAAGTGTCTTCTTTGTCAGTTAGGTACCAAGATATTAACATTTTTTAATCTCTGTGAAAATGAAAAGGTGGGGATTTTACCCATCGTCTAAAAAAGGTGGAGGGGGGGGAAATGAATTTCCCCTTGCCTCCTCCCGCAGAAACACTGATACGCTGTTTGATAGAAATTGACATGATTACAAAATCTACATGTACAAGATATTTATTTCAATGCTTTCAGTAGTTGAAAGCAAAATTATTTGTTGTTTGTTGTATTTTCTTTCGTAGTTGTAACTAACCACACTAGGCAGCAAACACAGCCTTTATTTTGTGTGTCACATTATCATGAAGCAATGTGTGTGCAGTATGATGAGTGTTAGTTTCAATGTATCTCTTCAGCTTGCACTAGCACCAGGGGCTTAGGTGTAAATGTCTGTTTTGATGTTGTAGTTCCATTTATTTTTTTGTAATGAATTTAGAGCATTGGAAGCAACAGTTTCATTTTCATGTGTGAAAGAGGAACTTAATCAACAAAATTTGGTGGAGCTTCCATGCAAACAGACATGTATTTCTCAGAATACTAGCAAATGTGTTACTTGCTTTTTTCCCCAAAGAAAACTGAGGGCAAGCAGATGTAACATCATATTTTCACATAAATGGAGACAAGTCTTTTGTTTTCCTTTAACCCTTTACCGTTGTTTGGGTCCTTTTGGACCCATGCGGAGAGTACGGCTGTCACCCATCTTTACTGTTTCACGTGGAGCTCGAAACTGCGAGTAGCTACCCGAAAATTCGGCCACAACAACGAGAGGGACAATAGTTTAAGCTCACGGGGTCAATAACCTACGGAAGCTGATGCGGGCGGGCTACGTCTGCTTAGATGTCTGTCCACTCCCGAGGCGGGCAAATATGACCCGATTGGAGCACAACGGTAAAGGGTTAAACTTGACTGTCAGTCCCTATAGACAATAGGGCAAGCTCTGAAAACTGTTGTTTCGTAGTCCATCTTTAGGTTGAATACAAATTTGTCCTTAAAATTATCAAAAAAATACAGAGAATTAAAATCTGTAATGTTGCCGTGATAAAAAGCGAGCTGTTTTTAAGAATAAATTAAAAAGTCATTTCATTTTGCATCCGACTTGCCTTCAGTTAGCAATTTACAATTTTGACCAAACAGGATTCTTTATTTTTTTTTTTATTCTTTTATTCTTTAATATTGGCACATAGCAACCAAAATGGCAGGGCTGCAGAGGGGCGCCAAACTGGGAATAATGGGTGCTTTATTCACCTTTCTTGAAGATAAACTGCAAAATTTTACATCTACTTCGTGTTCAAGGTGTTGCAGTGTGCCAAAGGTTGAAAAGAAACCGAAGTTGAAAAGACAAAATAGCCTCCAACTTACTCAAACCAACTGTCACAAGAGGTGCAAACATTAGTACCGCTGACGTTAATGTCAACGTAGGCCTATCGTTAGAGCCTGATGTTGTAAACAACATTAAAAATCCTGCATATAGAACGAAGGTATTGCCCAACGTTACCAGGGCTTTCATTAAGTTTTTACCCCAAAGAGTATTTAACTGCTAGTCAAAATCTGAAAGGGTATTTGACTACCAGTTAAAATTTTGAAAGGGTATTTGGAGTGCCAGTCAAAATTTTTCCAGGGTATTTGGCAGCCAGCCAGAATTGTCCATCAGGTCCTTCTCTATAAAAAATAAAGTTCCATGTTTATTTTGGTAGTTCCATGCACCACTTCCAAGTTGTATGGTGACTGTGCCTGTATGGTTGCAAGTCCTAGGCTGTGGAATTCCCTTCCTTTCTCTCTCAGAAGTGTCTCGAATACTTTAAACTTAAAGCTGGACTAAAGACTTACCTTTTCAACCTATAGTATTATCTCTCATTTATTACTTGAAAAGTGCTCATGAATGACTATGTCACATCGTGCGCTATATTAAGTCTAATCTATATATGTATAAAATAAAGAAATATCACTGTGCAAACTAGAAAGTATAATATTGTACTAGAGGGCCCAACCTAATGCAGGTGAGAAACCCTTGTGTAAAGGACTTCAACAGTTAAACCTCTTAAAATGTTGGGAGGGGGCCAAAACCAAAATTTTTTCTGGGGTTATCCATGATCCCCCCAGGGTAGTCAAAAGTAGCCGGTCACCGGCAGTAAATCGCCCCCTACAGTATCATTTGCTGCCGCCTACTCTTTACTAGATGTCAAATAATTTGTTCCAGTCTTCCACTTTTTTTCTTTTTCAAATGCAATCTGCATATGAATTCATCACCTACTTAACCATATCTTCGGTTTTAAAATTGCCAACCCCAAAATTAACATCTCTTAAAATCCCGTAAACAAAATGTGTATGGAATATGCGAGATCCGAGATCATGCAAATGCAACAAGACTTCCCCGCATCATCACCGCCCCCCCCTCCCATGGCCTGGGAAATTTATATGAATAACATTTGGCATTGGGTTCCATCAATTCCATTCAGTATGAATTGATTTGAAGTCATCATTTTGCTTACCTTCTTGTAACAGTAATATATAGCCTTTGGTCAAAAATTAAAAAAAAATATGTATTCAGTTTTGACAAGCACAGATGACAGGTAGGTTGTTGTAAATCAGATTGACTTTCTATGCATGATGCCAACCTGTTAGTTCAGAAATAAAACGACCTGTCGACATTTTGGAACAAACTTATCACGGAGAAAATTGAGGACGCCACGCTCATGAAGCTTTACTACAGTGAGGGGATTACTGATGCAAACCCATCTGGAGCCTGGAGGATAGGTACTTAGTGGAGTCTAGCCTACATATACAGGTATCCAGTTGAAACGTCCCCAAACCAAAAGGTCCCCCCTTTTTTTTGCTACCAAAACCTCCCTGTGAGATTATATATGTTATACCAAAAACGTCCCCACATAAAGAGTTCGAATCCCCGATATAAAATTTGCAAGTTGGCAGTAAGGTAAAAGTCGGAAACGTGAGAGACGAATTAGAAAAAAGGAATATGGGTGATAGGATAGATTTAGAAATAGTCTATCGTAGAAACGGTGAGAATCGAGATGAGTCTGTTGGTATTTGATAATAACATGCGCTGATTAGGGAAAATATAGCACTAAGGTTGGATAAAAGATGTAATTTTGAAGAGGTTTTCTATTTAATTAATACAGACAATCACAGAGCCTAAGAACAATTTGATGCATTGGCTTCATATAAAATGAATTTGTTTATGATCAATTATGTATAACAGGTAGTCCTAAGCAACCTTTTTTGTATTTCACAATACATAATAAACGTTTGAGTTTTACCAAATCTTCAAACAACTATCGCAACTTAACTAAACAACTCAGTTCATTTTACAACATACAACGGGGACGTTTTGACCCAAGGATGTTTTGACCAACGGCGGGACATTTCGACTGGTAAGCCTGCTAAGCCATATATATTGTATGTTGAGGAAATGGTCAAAGTGACAAGCCACTCAAAAAAAAAAAAATTGCCCCACGTGAAATAACTTTCGAACTAATGCTGGGGACTATATAGAGTTGTTATCTAAAGGTCTTTTGCACATGTCAAGTAAATTTCTGGCATGCTTGATCAACTCGTTTATTTACTTTCGACGATTCGACTATCTTGCTTCCCATAATGACATACTGTCTGTACGAAGTGTGTGCAGAGAGGAGTAGCGCACATAAGTGATCGAACAATGTATTTTGGGGCTAAAAGCTCTTCTTTTTACAAGTCAAAAACTTTGGGAATGTAATCACCAATGCCAAACACTATCATAGTAAGAGTAAAAATGGTTCAGATAAATTTTTGAAGTCATTTTTAGTTGAGACTATTTAAGTTTTGATCAAGATCTGTTGCGATCAATCAAGCTCATAGTAATGTTTATGCTCAGCTCAAGGGTTGCCTGCGTAGGCTGCGTGGCATATCCATCCTACTCATGATGACTGTGGCATGTGCTATGTATACTGATTTACCAAATGATGCTATCGTGTATGCTTGGTGGGTTCATTAATTTGGTAAAAACAGAACACATTACCTTGGAAGGAGCAACATATGCCTATGTAATGTTGTACGAACATGTGGTCTACTGCAAAGTACATGTAACTTCCTGATGTGTACATTATGAAGATCATGGAGGGATTTGCACTGTTCAAATAGCATCCTAATTTGTCGTAAATTAAAGGGGAAGTTTAAGCAAAATTTAATTTTCATATGTGAAAGAGGAACCACATCCACACATTGTGGTAAAAGTTCTATTCAAATCGGACATATATTTCTCGAGATATCAGTAATTGTAGTCAGAAGACTTGTGTTCAAAAGTGAGTTTTAGGGTAGCCGAGCTTATATCACTTCCTCACATTGACAAGGAATGCTTTGTTTCCCTTTGTTTTATCTGACTATTGTGTTGACCTTGGAGTTAATAGGAGTATGACCTCCCTGTGAGCGATGCAAAGCTTGTAAGATTCTCATGCCACTTTTGCAATTACATTTAAATTTTATGGGATTGTTGAGGAGGAAAACGAGCCTAAATTTTAAAGAAAAACAAAAGTGGGGATGTGATGTCATAAGTGCTTGCTTCAAGTTCACTTTTTGTTGAAAATGTAAAAACTTTACATGCTCATATCTTGAGAACCACACATCAGATTTCAATGTAAATGCTTAGAATAAGTATCCCTCTAGCATACCAAATCCTGTTGTGACCTTAACTCTTCTTTTAACTGCCTTACATTTCCCTAAAAACTGAAAGAAGTGGATACAAAAATGCACAGGCGATGCGGATATGACCTCAGCATTTAAACTCAAAGAGTATGCATACTCTTTTCATTCATATCTTAATGCGTATTTGACTCTTTGCATTACTGTTTTGAGCGTATGTTGACCATTTAAATATGCACAATACGCAAATAAGCACACTGCCCTGGTTACAGGTGATACAGAACTACCCCAATCCCACAAGAAGCAAAATTTCCCCGCAGGTGTTATTAGGAATTCACTAACAAAGAAAAGATAGACAGAGCACTGAGAAAAGAAAGGGAAAAAGAATGGTCTAAACCAAAGAACATGATAAACATAAAGGTAGAGTATGAGCCGGCCTAGGCCTAGGCTATACCGAACTTGAGAAAATACTGTATAGTTGTAGGCCTAGGCCACGGACTTCCTACACATGGACAGAGCATACTGCACGGTACATTGTCTCTACTGTTATGTAAGAAAAGGCGCGCCAAGATGGCAATCTCCTATGGTTTTGTGTTGGAGTTTGGTCCTGCTCAAGTATACTCCCATATTTTGCCCAGAAAGTTGAAATATTTTTGAAATATGGCAAATTAAGGTCAAAATCAATTCACCTATTGCAGGAATATGATACTGTTTTCCATTCAAGTTTAACTTTTGTTTAAAATATTTTAAAGTCTCCGTCAAATCAGACGAGTTACAGGTTCACGGCGGCCATCTTGGTGTGCCGTCTTTGTCCCAGCCAGTGAAGACCATCTACAGATGTACACGTTACGGGCTCTGTCCATGTATATAGGTCCGTACGTGGCCTAGGCCTATTTAGTCTTGTCAAGGTTATTTAGTATGTTGGGCCGAAATTGACAGAAGACCTTGTTTATTAGGATATAAATAGTCATATCTAGGTATGCTACGTTAGTACGTACTTGAAATGAATTCATAGACCCTTTTTCAAATAGCAATAAAAGAATTGTAAGCGTTTGCTACATAGCCTTTGTAAATAATTATTTGGATATTAGTCGGCTTTCTTTTGACCCCCTTTCTTTTGCAATCATTGGATATAAAGTCTTAACAAAGTTAGTTAGTTTCTCTCAGATGTAAATGTGCTATAACCTATTTAAAAGAACCCAGGGTACTGTTTATGTGGCTAATCCCATATTCCTTGCTATTTAACTTTATTGGTGAAAATTTACATGTTTGTTGCATTTTCATGGTTGCCAAACAAAAGGAACCAGGTATCAAATCACTGTACCCGTCGGGTACCCGACATTGTGGAAAATTAAATAATGCAATGTAGTGTAGGCTACTCACGCATATTAAGTTTAGTGTGGGTGTATACTGTGGCGCTCGTATATCATCTCCCATGGCCTGCTATATCTGTACTTGTAATCCACCGCATAAAGTAAGTTGGGAGAGAGTGCTAGCACAAGAGGGTCGGCCATGAAAATTCCAAAGTAAGAAAAACAAGTGCAAAAATGGCTAGTGTATTTTTTGTGTCCATTTACAGTGTCAGTTAAAATTCAACAGACGAGCAAAAAAGTATTAAATGGCACAATTATCAATGGCAATGACAAGGAGGGATTTAACGTTGTTGGATACAGTACACGTTTGGTAGGATTCGGGTAGAATTTGGAACCGGGTAGTACGATGTCGGGTGGGTACCCTGATACCCTGTTAAAACACCGACTTGTTGAAAATGTATCATTTTTACCATTAAATGTGTGTGTTCTACAAAAATCAGTAGAATCTGGTAGGTTATAATGGTGTTTATGGCTAATTTTAAAGGACAGAGGGCGCTCTTTGCCTGTGTTGTACTTTTCCGCCATTTTCTCAGTAGTGTGCAAGAATTTTTGCGGAAACATTCTGTTTTCTGTAATAGGGTTGTATGAGGAGCACTTTTAAAATGAAATCATCTTGTTACACCCTTGAGTGATCCACAAAATTTAAAAACTAAAGTGATTTTTGGCCCTTGCCCCACTGTCTACTAGAGTGCATGTCTCATTTTGAAATTTGTGACTGGCAAAAGAATTCCCCAGTTACCCTTAATTTACCAACATTTGAGAATTCTTTTTAATTGCCAGAGGTAAGCAAGGAATCTATGCTGTGATGATATTGTGTGTGTGTTTGCATTTGTAATATTACTTAAAACATGATACCTTGAGGTAGCTGTGATAGGCACTTCTAAAATTTGTCATGTTGACAGGGAGAACCTTAACATTTTTGGTGTTTGGTCAAAGGTCATTTGAGTTGACTAGTGATAATTTGCAAATAACTGGAAAAATGGCTTCCTAGCATATCTCAAGTGAGCAATATTACTCGTACTTTTCATATTTGGTACATAGATTTGTCATGATCAGAGGAAGAAAGAACCCTATTGTTGTTGGCAGAGGACTTGGTGGAGGTTGAAGGTCATTTGAGGTCACTTGGGGTCAAAACTGGTTTTATTTATCTCCATAGACTGTGAGCCACCTTACAGCCACCTAAATGCAGGGAAAACCCTAATAATAGTGTCCCCTATATTGATGTGGTACTAAAAGCTCAATATGACTACCACGATCTAAAGGTCTGAATAGAATGAAGTTTTTCAGTTCTGAATCGGGGCATTCCGCAGCATTTCTCTGTCGCTGACGGGACATTTTGCACAATTAAAACATTAATCATTCCTAGTAGATGAATAACATGATTGTGTAATATATTTTTTCAGAATCAGCACCCCTGAAATTACTAACATATGTCTCTATCTAAATAATAACATTAATTGTCATGTAATTATAGCCTCGTTAGTGTGCGACAGAAAATGGACAAGGAAATTTGAGTGTTTAAGTAAAATTGGTTTTGAAAGCAAGTTTGATTGAGGGCCCCTTTCTAATTGAAAAGTAGTCTTGCAAGTTTGAAAGGACTACACCTTAGACTGGAAAATTGAAGATTAAGAAAAAAATTGGCATCCCGGACAAGACATTCCCAAATGTTGCAGACGGGACAGCATTGGCGTAAACAGTTTTCTGCATGCCTCCTTGACTGAATGAACATCAGCAATGACCAAACATTGTGGACTTTTGGGGTCTAAGCCTCCTCTCTAAAAAGTACATATATTTTTAAGTTCAACCTCAACCCCCCTCCCCACCTCCCCCAACAATTGTTTTGGACTGGTACTCTATTACTATGTCTCCGTGACTAAATTAAACCATAAAAAGAGCCCTGACTGGATTCATAGGGTGTACATACCATAGGTCTTCACTTTTTGGTTTCGATGAAAGAGAAACCTATGCATTCACGATGGCGTGTGTGTGTATGTATGTGTGTATGTGCGTGTGTGTGTGTGTGTGTGTGTGGATGTATGTGTGTGTGTGTGTTTGTGACACTTTGCTTGTTAACACGATATCTCAAGAAGGGAAGGTCTGAATGTTTTCAAACTTGGTACATGGATGCCCCATAGTGAGAGGAAGAACCCTATTGTTTTTGGTGGGGGTCAAAGGTCATATGGGGTCACCAGGGGTCAAACTCTGAAAACCTTGTTAACATGATATCTTGAGGTAGAAATCTTGGATGAATGTCATACTTGGTATGTAGGTGCGTTATTGTCAGAGGAAGAACCCTATTGTTTTTGGTGGGGGTCAAAGGTCATTTGGGGTCAATAGGGGTCAGACCCGAAAACCTCGTTAACACGATATCTTGAGATTGGAAACTTGGATGAATGCCATACTTGGTACATAGATGCTCCACAGTGGGAGGAAGAACCCTATTGTTTTTGTTGGGGGTCAAAGGTCGTATGGGGTCACCAGGGGTCGGACCTCGAAAACCTTGTAAACCCGATATCTTGAGGTAGAAAGCTTGGATGAATGTCATACTTAGTATCTAGATGCATTATTATCAAGAGAATAAACCCTCTGTTTTTGGTGGGGGTCAAAGGTCATGTGGGGTCGCCAGGGGTCAAAATACGAAAACATCGTTATCACTATTTCTTGAGATAGAAAACTTAGATGAATGTCATACTTGGTACGTAGATGCAATATTGTCAAGGGACGAACCATATAACTTTTGGTGGGGTCAAAGTACATTTTGGGGTCACCAGTGGTCAAATCCGAAAACCTAATTATTACGACATCTTGAGATAGGAAACTTGGAATGAATGTCATTTTTAGGTAACAGTGTTGTCCACTAGCTGTTTTTGACCACAGGTGCACAACCAGGATAAAATCTGAAGAGTTCTCCCCCCCCACCCCTCCCTGGCACAAAAACAAAAACATTGGCCGCCCGGCCCAAAATTCTCTTTGCACTAAGCCTAAAGCTAAAATTAGCAGTTTGAACACATGTGGATGGCATAAGATTTGAGCAGATGCATGCTGAAATATAGCTTGCTTGGCGGACGTGTTTGGCAACTGCTTCGATATTTTGCACTACGTAATAACGAAGGAGATGTGCACATTCGACACCTGCCAAGAAGACAAGGTGAACTTCAACAGGAAATTTTTGTGGAAATTGTGATTGTTCCATACACCAATGATCGATCACATACTTTAAGCGCAATCACAGCAACTACTCGCCGCACATTCACTGCTTTCTCAGTGTGTACAGCTTAGCTAAAGGATCTCGCAAATTTCGGACAATGGAATCTCGGAAAAAAGTTCGCCATTGTAAAAGGGGAAAAAGGTAAATAAATTAACGATATTCTACAGTGCCAATTCTGGCTTTTGGAAAAATTGAAAACACCAAGTGTCTACCTCCCTTAACTGAGAAATTTAAGCCCAAAATGTATGGTTGGATTCAGCAAGTGAGCTAACGTTAGTACTTTCTGCATACGTTTGTGCTAGTCAGCAGTAGCCTACATTCCTTTCACCAAGCAGGATCGAGCACTGAAAAGGGTCAATAAAAATCCATGTGGCCAAGAACATCCAAAATATTGTCAAGGCGTGTGTAATAGTCCCTCCTACAACAATGTGCAATACTTTTGTGAGCTTAAGGCTTAAAGTTTTTCTCTACGATATAATTTTCTTCAGCATGTCTTGGCACTTTTGCCATTGCCTAAGGTATAGCACATAGGCCTAGGCTAGCCTATGTACATTGTGAACCTATTCCTATACATATGATGTTTATCTGCAATATCCTAACTAGTAACTGGGAAAGCTGTGCAGTGGTGAATGCTTTCTTTTTTATTTTTGGTTTCGATGATAAGAGAAACCAGTGGGATCATAATGGCGTTCGTGTGTATGTATGCATGCGTGGGTGTGTGTGTGTTTGTTACACGTTGCTTGCTAACACAATATCTCAAGATAGAAATGTCTGACAGTTTTTAAACTTAGTACATAGATGCACCATATTGAGAGGAAGAACCCTTCTGTTTTTGGGTGGAGGTGAAAGGTCATCTCGTGTCACTAGGGGTCAAAGTCTGAAAACATTGTTAACGCTATATCTCAAGGTAGGAAACTTGGATAGATTTCATAATTGGTATGTGGATGCGTTATGGTCAGAAGATGGTTGCTTTTGTTTTTGGCATAGGTCAAAGGTCATCTGGGGTCAGTGGGGTCCAAGTCTGGAAATCTGGTTAACACGATATCTCAAGATAGGAAGCTTGGATAGATTTCATATTTGGGTATACGGATGCGTTATAGTCAGGAGATGGTCCCTGTTGTTTTTGGTGGAGGTCAAAGGTCATCTGGGGTCACAGAGGGTCAAAGTCTGAAAATCTTGTTAACACCATATCTCAATCTAAGAAACTTGGATAAACTTCATATTTGGTATATGTGGATGGATGCCGTATGGTCAGAGGATGGTTTCATCTTGTTTTTTTTGGCAGAGGTCAAAGGTCATCTGGGGTCACCAGGGGTCAAAGTCTGAAAATCTTGTTAACATGATATCCCAAGATAGGAAGCTTGGATAGATTTCATATTTGGGTATGTAGATGCATTATAGTCAGGAGATGGTCCCCATTGTTTTTGGCAGAGGTCAAAGGTCATCTGGGGTCAGCTGGGGGATCAAAGTCTGAAACCTTTTTAAATGTGATCTTTCAAGATAGCTGTCTGTCTCTCTCTGTCTGCATGTTTGTCTGTCTATGTATGTCTTTAATGGAGGTCAAAAGTCATCTGGAATAACAAAATTATTTTTTGAACATGCTAGTGTAACACTTGACTGTGAAGATAATGGTGCATGATGGCATTATTTGAAATGGAAAATTTATATATCATCGAAACCTCAATGCATTTTTGCATTCTGGTTAAAGAATGTTTTTAGGACAAAACCCCAGCCCTGCCCACTGTATGATGCCAGTTGGTTCAACCCTGACTCTACAGGCTTTCTCAACTGGTGGGGTTCAGTCCACTGATAGGCTGTGGCAGGATTTAGGGTCATGGCGGTCTTCAGCTGCAGTAGGGTTTGTTGTCTACATGACAAATGGCCAAAAATTCAAAGTGGAATACTGATAGTATATTGACGGAAGGGAGGATGACACTCCAATTATTCATTCATACATCAATCTATTGCTTGTGGGCCTACTTACACTGTACTGTAACTGTAGGAGTATTGTGGTGGCTTCTGTGGGGAAGCTCCTGTATGGAAAGCCTCATGACTGAAAGCTTCTATATGGTATATGTGCCAGTGTTAATGTTACAAAGCAAACAGAATTCATTATTTTGTTGAACTTGAAGTTGAAGCCTCAAGTAAACATTTTGGTATCAGCTGTGGTCAGTTTCAGGCACACACACCACACTTCAGTCAAGTTGCCCCATGCATATAT
Source organism: Holothuria scabra (assembly GCA_037179385.1). Taxonomy (NCBI): domain Eukaryota; kingdom Metazoa; phylum Echinodermata; class Holothuroidea; order Aspidochirotida; family Holothuriidae; genus Holothuria; species Holothuria scabra. The sequence goes on from CM074191.1 coordinate 44,300,783, forward strand.
CTCATGCATAAACATAATGTGGTGCAATATACCAAAGGTAGGTTATTCAACATATTGAATGGGACCTTGAGGTGGTTCATTCCCCTCCCCCTCCCATACACACACAAGAAAATCTGGCACATAAAAATGTTCTGCACTGAAAGATAAAAATTTAGCACTTAGGTCACTTCTTAGAGACGACAAACCCTTCCCCTAAGGCTGGTAAAACTCCTACTGTACATCATATTGGTGTGACCCCTCACCCAAATTGGTTTAGTAGTCTTGCTGTGGACTAGCATGCTCTGAAGAAGAATGGTCACACACCCTGTAGTTTGGTTCAGTCCAATGGCACTTCACTGTGTGACTATCAGTCCTACAAAATGGAGTACAGGTGGTTAACCTACAGTAGTGATTAGCAACATCAGACATTATTACATGGGCCTTCATTTATTTTTCTCTTTGATATGCAAACATTGAACTAAAAAAGGTAGGTATACAGTAGATTTACAATGCATACTCTATGAGTCTTTCATTGTAAGCTGCCAAGTCCCACCCTTGATAAGCAATTTGGCAAATACAGTATATAGGGTAAGCATTGAGTCGATGAAAGTACTGCAGTGTGTACACTTTCAATGGAAAATGCTCCGTCTGCGACAAAATGTCCTGTCCACGACATAATTTGTTAATTAATTACTCAGGTTGAAAATATACAGTGGAGAAAAAAGAGACGCAGGGGTGTTTTGTATTGTAGTCAGTAAGAGAATCCTTAAAATACAAGATATTGAACCAACTATGGATGAGTTATATTGAAAATGGCTTTGAAATTGTCGCGGACGGGACAATTTTTATTTTTACTAATTAATAAGTATTCATTAACAATACTACAGAAACATTAAAGTTGATTGATTATGTGCCCTTTAACATGCTAAACTTGTCCTTATTACTTCTACATCATTTCTTTGCTGTTCCACCCTGTAGTACTAGGAAATGTACAGTAGTGTCCCATCCGCGACACCATTCCTAATTCCTAATTCATTAATTTACATAAGAGTGATTTTTTTGAGAAGATTTTTAAAACTTTAAGCTTAAACTTTGACTTGTTGGCTTACATATTGACCAACCACTGATAGATTACTTGGATTTGAAATTTTCAAATTCTTGTCCAATGTACTGTGGAATAACCCCTTCACAGAATTTTTAGAAACATATTTGTTGTGTTGCACGTTTGTATCAACTTTTACTGAAAACTTCTTTCCAATATAAAATTTGTGCAAATATCAATTTACATAATTTTATAAACTCATCATATATTGTTAAACATCGAACACATTGTTCTGTTTTTCCATCTTTAGATTTAGGAATTGTTCTCAATTGTTATTTGTTGGCCATATGATGACATGATAAAATCAATGATTAAAATGTTTAGCTACCATGCTTAAATCTGTTGACCTTGCGAATGGAATGAAAAAGTTGTGTTGATTTGAACAGATGTTGGCGTTAATACAAAGAAAAAGTTCAATTAAAGTCAGCAGCACTCAAAATGACTGTGATGTATTTTCACTCATTCATTTCTTTCATTTCAGAAGTAAGAAAGAAAAGAAAACAGAAAAGAAAAGGAAGATGGACAGCTCAGAGTATAACAATAAAATTAGGGAAACTGTTCTACATGTTCCATTTTTAGAAATACAGTAGGAGCTTTGGCAATTGTGGTTTGCATTTTCATGCTATTCATGTATATTTATCATATTTATTTATACAGGAGGAAATGATCAAGCTAGCTCGAGAACAGAACAAAGGCAAGAAGTGGACCAACAAAATGGTGCGGGAGAAGATGAAGGCAGTCAGAGGTTTCCTGCACAGAGTGAAATTCTTAGCTGATGAAGTAAGGAAACCACAGATTTTTATTTTGTTTCTTTTGTAAAATATCCATTCGTATAACTGCTGTACTTTATAATCTAAGTACACACTGTTAATTGGTTGAATATTGTACCTGCATATTTTTATGCTTCTGCTAGAAATTTAGGGAAAAGTTGTATTTCATTTATTTTGTGGTTTATTTAATCTATGTTGAATCTACTTACCTCCCATGTTTCTATTATGTGACAGTCCATCTTCCATGGAAAGATCACTGGCAGTAAATGATTCTTTCCCTTCAAAAGGATTCTCTCTTTTCATAGTGTCACCATATATCATGTGTATGATATCTTAATGCAGTTCAAAACTCTTTAAAAGTGAGTTAAAAAGAAGCAGCATTCTCTCCAATATGGCTATGTCATTGGTTTGTACATAACTAGACAAGAAGCTTACATCTTGATAAATGTTGCCTCAAATTGTTATTAAGATGGGTTATGCATTAAATAAAATTTGTACAAAATTATAGCAGTTCCTGGATAATTCCTTTCCACCTCTAACCTTTTTGCAAAATACATAACCATATCCACTTCTTCAAATGAGACAGGGCATTACTTGAAATTTTAGGTTTTCATTTTTTTTTCTCTATATCAGCCTCAAGACAGCCTCCCTGATCTTTTTATATGGATGATATGTAATGGCAAGAGGATTGCCTTTGCAAGGATTCCTGCAGAGAAGCTGATCTATTCTGTTGTAGATGAAGAGATCGGAGAGCAGTGTGGCAAGATGCAAACTGTTTTCCTTAAGGTGAGAATAGATAACGTCCCTTTAAATGAATCAGGCTGAGGCTCATTTTAAGAAGGGCTATGTCAATGTTCCCAGGGTTCATTGTTCTAAGGTTGAAATTGAATTGAAAATAGAAAATATTATATACCACTGTAAGCCTTTTGATGAAAATAATTATAATCTCCTCATCAAGGTATGTGCCATACATACATGTATAAAATTTGGTATCATCAAGTTGTTATTTGGTGCAGAAAGGGATTTTTGTTTACTTGTCTGACATAGAATTTAAAAAGAAGTGCCCAAAGAAACAAAACAAAATTACTGAAAAATGTGAAAACATAGTTTTACTTTGCTTTGTATTTTGTCTGGGTTGAAAGTGGAAAGAAAATGTATATGCAGGTAAGTCTTTACAATGCTGGTATTAAAGATCTCTCTGTCTGATTCTCATAGCATGTTCTTTGTCATAGTGTGGTTCCGGAAGTGTATGCATTAGAGATCCATGCACTGACCCAATTTGTTAACAGGGATGAAGTTCTAATGTGATTGGTTCATAATAGCACAACTTGTTTGTGTGTGCTCTATTGCACCAATTTTCTAGCGGTGAATCAGAGAGGATTTTATTTGCTGCTACGACTACAAAAAATAGGTCAAGCCATAATAAACCATACCAGTTTAGGAGTATGAGCTTCTGTATGATTTATAACATTAGGCCAACAATTTTTTGTCAGAATTTTTTCAAAGCATTTTAGCTTCTGTGTACCCTTAATATTTTTAAGAACCACTATTATTTCCACAGACCCTCAGGCCCCTTTGCCGACTCCAGGTTGAGAATCACTGTAGTGGAAGAATGACAAGACAATTTCCCTTAAAGAAGTCAAGTGGTTGTACCAGGGTTTTAGTGAACACTGGCAGGACCTGTTTAACCTACTGCCATTTTGCGTGATACTCCGCATAAGCAATGGAGTAGAAAAAAACAAGCCATTCATCCATAACTGGACAAAAGGCTGTGGCCTGCTGGACTTGAACCAATAGGTTGGAAACTGGGCAGTAAAACTCAATGTAACTAACTAACTAACTAACTAACCTGTTTGAAAAACAGAAGTTAGATATAAAAGTGCAATCTCCTACGTTGGATCAGTTTATTTTTGGTTCAGGAGAGAATGCTTTGCTCACCCTCCTTCCATAGCTTCATTATACATCCTATTTTATACATATTCATGGAGATGAAAAATTGTTAGTGTTTTGTAGATAAGAAAAAGTTGAGTTTATTGCTCCTGGTAACAATGATTTGTTCTGCAATTAAAATGTTATGCTAGGACTTGAACTGATAATGTGAAATTAATTTACTTTATCAGCTACCAGGAAAGAAAGGAGAAACAGCTGATGGATGGACTATTCAAGCAAAACTTGAACTTTACTTGTGGCTGGGTCTTAACAAACATCGCAAGGAAATGCTAAAGAAAATACCTAAAGGTTATGAGATGACAACAGATTTGAAGAATAGTGTCAAATCGTCATTCTTGCCTCCTCCAGCAATCGTTTACAACAGTGAGTAACAGGGTTCAGGCTATAGTGGGCAATACTGGGTGGAGTTGCCCTTTACTCATTTTCCTCGAACTTAACCAGAAATTGCTTTATAAAAAAAAACTTAAAAATTGAATAAAGTAACACACATATTACTAAGTTAAAACATTTTAGGAGGTAGCACCATTTATAATCTTAGCCACCATAAAGGTACAAAATTTTCTAAAAGGGTACAGACACTCTCATCTCTACATGCCCCCATTGTTGATGCAATTATATTGGTTCAAGAGTTCATCTAGCCATGCTTGCACATCACAATCAAACAAAGCCTACAAATTATGAAGGATTTATTTACTGAAAGTTAAGATACCCTCAATAGTTAGCATAATAACATTTAACTTATCAGTCAACTAGGCTTAGTAGCATTTAATGAATAACATATAGTATCCACCTAGTCTAAGTTTAGCAGCTAAGGCCCCCAAAAATCACCAAGTAGGCTTTTATGAATGTTGTCATAATGTTGAGTAATTAATGGTGTTTTTGAACTAAGTCTTGCACCAAATTGTTTTAGATTAACATTATGCAGTGGACATCTTTAAGGAATGATGTCAGTTGATAGAAAATGCTTAGTTGTTATCTTGATGCTGAAATTGAAGTATTTTGTCATTTTAGAAGATACATAACATTAGTATGGCTTCTTTTGTAGAAAACATACTATGAATGGTGAATGATTAAAAGTTAAAGTGGGTATGACACGGCGAAAGTTAGTTTTCCAGTAAACATTCTTTGGGTTCAGGCCGGGCTTAGCCCATTTGATATTCGAAAGCGAAAAACTGTATGTGAGCCCTTCTCAAGATGGTGACATCATTGGAAGCACAGTTAGCTACACTGTACCAAGAACCTCACAAATATTGAATCATGTGCATGGTAACTTTGCAAACACCGGTGCTACGATAGCAGCCAGCGCGACCAGTAACTGCATTGTGAATTCTGTGCCACTGCATGGTGACTGCTTAGTATTCGCAATAGCACCTTCACAAACCAGCTCGTAGAGTAAAGATGCACTTGTAGTGGGGACGCCCTTGTTATGAATTGCCCATACATGTTCATAGCTGTTCTGTAGAGCGTCCAGACTCGGTCTTTCTTGCACAAAAACAGAACTGTTTTTACACAGGCCCGTATGCACACAAACATATTGACCATTGATTTGCTCTGAATCCCCAACATGGTCAGCACCTTGGGCTCTGTGTGTTGGACAATTATTGTGATGTAATCCTTTTCATAAGTTGCCAAGTTACAAAAACTTAAGCAAGTGTTATGTTAGTCCCACATGTAGATGAACATTCTTATATAGGGCAGGGTTTGTGCTGCCAATCGTGTCATAAAATTCAGGTGACCTGTTGTGGCATTTTTCGAAATTTAGACTTTGAATGTTTTTCTTCAAATATGATTTATGCCAAATTGTTCTAGTTTTAACTAGCATGGGAGATGGTATTTGTTGTATACTGTATCAAATCTTGCAATACACAAAAGTTATTGCCGCCCTTATCATGCCCACTTTAAAGAAGGTAGGACGGATGCATTAGTACTTGATCATGCACAGTCAGGGGTTAATGTTAGTCATCCATGAGAGCCCAACCCTAAAACAGCCAAAGAAAACATAAACCTCAGAGAGTGCCTAATTCTGCTTTAAAGGGCAGGTCCAGAGTTGTTTAACCTCTTCATTTATACACAACAACATTTCAACTTTAAAGATAGAAAAAGAAATTTTGTTTTTATATAACCAAATCAATACAACATAATCCTGAGTTACCATCAATTTTATGAAGCAGGGTCACCAGAGTGTGTTGGGTCAACAGGAGTTTAAGACCATTACTAAGTACGCATAAATGACAAAAATGTACATAATCTTTCTGTGATGATTTCTCTGTGCAATATTAGTCAGAGTTACTCAGTAGTGATCTCTTGCAAAGTAATCATGTCGCAGTGTGATAATGCAGAAGAGAGATTACCAAATTGTTAGGTGAATGTAACTTTATTATCTTCCTGATATGAAAGGAAACCATCATTACATTGTTTGTGTCATTCTATGTCTTACACTTCATTAGGTTGCTGTAGGTGCTATGGTGTTGCTCACAAATTTTTAGTAATTAGACCTTTCTTGTGGGCTTATTTGATTTAGAGATTGCTTTTAAAATTAGGTGTTAGAAAGAGGGTGTAATGCCTTTAAATTTTGTTCAATCACCATAACATTTTATGTGAGAAAAAAAAAGTGAGGATTAATTTTTTTTGGTGTTTCTGCATTTCTTTTAACAGTGACAAACTTCTACCAGATGAGATGTCACATCTACCAGGCTAGATCATTGGTGGGATCTGATTCATCAGGTCTCTCTGATCCATTTGCTAGAGTAGTCATAATGGACCAAAGTAAACAAACCAAGGTAAGTTTTTTCCTGTCTTATTACCTGCTGCTAATTATCTTATTTTTTAAGCTGCTATTGTAAACCCCCCCTCCCCCACCCCAAGAAAAAAAAACATCACAAAAACGAAAGTAATACCCCGCAAAAAGTGTAACAATAAAGTAATAACAAAAAAATGAAATTTAAATCATATTTGCAAAAAAATAAAAAGCATCCTGTAAGGAAAAAAGATAAACTTTGTTGGCTGCCAATACATGGAGATTCTGCAATCTGTGACATACTTTCTTACCAATGTAACCCAAGCATCAGAAGATGAAATGACTCAGGATATTAACAATAGATGCATAATCTTTTTATGCAAAGCACCAAAAGAGGACTCTATTTACCTCAGGTATCATCCGCAACAATATGGAAACTGTGTCTTCTTAACAATCACAAAGTATAGAGATTCTGCAGCATCGCTGCTCTATCTTTACAAGCTGTTGCATTTGTATGGTCACTCTCTCATATATGCAGCAAGTGCAGTGTTGGCACAGGATTTTGGCTGGCACATGCATCCAAAAAAAAAAAGGACCATTTACAGTGGTATGTAAATCCATTCCAGCTGTATGGAGCACCAATCATAAAAATACAATTTGACTTTGTATGTAAACTCAAGGTATCAGTATCCTTAACCTTCAACAATTTTCTTCCCAAATTTGCAAACATTTTCCTGAACTATAGCAGTTGCCTTATATGTAAATGACATTTATTTCTTGATCACAATTAAAGCATTTGGACTATGAAGTCTCTGTTTGACTCTCAGTCAAGCAAACTTTAAAGATTAGCTATAGGACCTTCCAGGCAAACTATCTTCTCACAGCAAAACAGTGGCAATAGGTATGGTTTCATAACATCAGATTAGGCTGGGTTAACTCCATCTATAACAGCTAGTTCATGGTTATACACAAACTGTAGGGCCAACTGCGTGTATACGGAAGTGTGGAGATGTTTGCTGATTGGTCAAGAAAGAGGGAGATTTTTTGGAGCATTTTGAAGCCAGAAATGAAGCTTGTAGGCCTCAATTACTCTGCTATAATAGTATGTGCCAGGAAATGCAGTCACTCTCATAACTTGGTTTGGTAATTCATTGCCTCATGGAATTGTGTGGCACAGCAAAGGATACACAATCTGAGGTCAGCGCATAGTGTACCGGGTTCCTTGTTTTTGTCAGTACATGCATACAAAACTACTTTAGCCTCTCGGCAACTTGATCTAAAAAAGGGGTCTCAGTCCTACTTACTGGCATATGAAAATTCAAATTTTACATGCAAAATACAATAGACACAATATTTTGCACAAAGCCACACTTGAGATCCCTCATTGTGTGGATGGGTAAAAAAGAATGGTTTCACCAAATGTTCACATTGACTCACATTTTTGAATACGGGTTGTTGGTGGGGGTTGGGTTTGTTTATCCAGATGATGTGGAGGATTCGTGCATGTTCAGAGCCACTAAAACGAATTACGGAACTTGCTTCTTGGTAGCTCTCCACACAAAGAGCTAGATGCAGTAAAGAGCTTTTATCAAATTTTTTCAGATGGAGGAAATTGAATCATTTTCAAGTAAATATTGACTGGCTTATTCAGTCAAGTTTTCTCCACCTCATACAACTCCCCAGAACATTTTTATCAAGTTTTTAACTTTCCTTTAAATTGTTTGCTGCCCTCTTTGTCATTACAGACCATTGAAGAGACACTGAGTCCTACATGGGATGAAGTTCTAATCCTGGATAACATCATCATCTATGGGGAAAGAGAAGACTTTAAAGATAACCCACCTCTCATCGCGGTTGAGATTTTTGATGTGGATGTAGGGGTGAGTCCCATGAATTCAGTAAAATTTTTGGTAAAAACTTGCAGTCCTTTTTCATTTTTCCTATGGTCACAGGAAACATGGAAAAATAATGAAAGTATGAAAACTTAAGGCCAGGAAAAATTTTGAACTGTGGTGCAATTGTGTCGAGTCATGGAAAAGACATGGATATTTTCACAAAGTGACACTGTGCCATTCTTAATTTGTATATGAAAATATATTCTGATTTGTAATATTAAAGTTCCTCACTTCCAAGTAACCTTTTCTATAAAAATTGCCTAGAGGAAGCTAGAGTCATGTTTTTTTTTTCCAGGTTAGTCCTGGGAAATTCATAAAAATTGATTCCCCAGACTGTACAGGAATTTGCAAATGTCTTCAGAAGATTGGGAGTCAAGTAAATTTCTGTTGAAATTGAATCTTGAATTTTGTGGATATGATATGGTTTGAATATTTTCATGTATTATAATGCCCCTGTAATGAGAGTGTGAATGTGGAGTTTTTAATGGTGAAAACTAGCTTTTTGTCAATTTGCTGGAAGGTAAGTGTAAAGAATAAAATATATTCTTGTGAAGCTTACTCTAAGAAATGACTTCAAAGATAATACAAACCATGTGAATATCTGACTTTGTGTAAACTGTCTAGGATTGGTATAAGAGTAGGCTGAGTGAAATGTGTTTATTGCAAATGGTGTGATCTTTAGTAGCATAAAAAGCAAGAAAACAAGTACAAAGTGAATAGTTTTGTCATGCACTCATATTTAATTTCATTGTGAAGCCTTTTTAACCAGATATGGTATAAAAGATTTTACAAATATTTGTTTTAATATATTCATAAAGAGAAAAAATGTATAATTCTCTCTATTATGTTTATTAAGTTCTCTACATAATTCATTTATTTTCTTTCACCCTGCTTGGTGATGGATTAACAGATAACTGGGGTAAATTTGAACAAATTTTATTACAGCTGTTGTAACATTTGTCTTACATGCACATGCACGAATTTCAACACCTTTACTTTCTCCGTAGATTTTTTCCCTTTAACAAATGAAGATCTTATCAATTGACACATTTCGAATGCTGTGAAAATGGTCTCTCTTTTTCAAATATGTTCATTTTTGTCAAAAATTTTAGGCTCATTATGCACAAATATTTAATGCAAATAAATGCCATGTCTATTCCTTTTGTTTTATAACGACCAGTTGCCTTTTATTTCCAAAAAATGAAGCAATTATATCCTACCCTTAAAAGAAGGGTTAAAAACAAACAGGGTTAGGTATGCTACAGGTACCTATTCTTGGCATTTTGGTAAAATTTGTATCGAAATTTCGATATGTGGTTCTCAAAATATGAGCCTTAAGGTTTTCACATTTTCAACAAAATTGAACTTGGAGCAATTACACATGACATCATATCCCCACAATGGTGCACAGTCTTTTGTCTTTCTTTAAACTTTGAGTCCATTGTCTCCACACAATGCCACATTATTGTAATGTGATTGCATAAGTGGCATGAGAACATTACATCCCCCCCCCCCCCCACGTTTGCATTCCCCGCAAGGAGGTTCTATACTCGTATCTCTATTAACTTCATGGTCAACACAACAGTGTGATAAAATAAAGGAAAACAAAGTATTCCTTGTCAATTTGAGGAAGTGATTTAAGTTCTGCTGCCCTCAAATTCACTTCAGAACACAAATATACTGGCTTGATTCACTGATATCCAGAGAAATACATGTCCAGTTTGAATGGAAGTTTCACTACACTCTGTAGATTTGATTACTCTTTCAGATATGAAAATAAAATCTTTGCTTAAACTTTCCCTTGAAATGTTAATATTTTGTCCCATTAGGTAAATCCTGCAAGCCAAGTGATGGTCAGTAATTCCTAGGGACTACCTGGCTAAACTTTCTGATTTTTTTTTTTTTTTTTGACCTATATAATGAATTGCTGCAAACTTCATTTTAAGTGTGCAGGACTAAATTGAATACAGTTATCTGTGGTACACAAAAGCAAAACAAACCCACATCATGATGCAGCAATATGTATATATTATTCAAGTGGTTTTCTATGTACAGATGAAATGAAATCTTGTCCATTCTACTGAAAACCTGTCATTAGCATATGAGGTACACCTCTCCATATGAAAGGCATATTTTTCTACCATATGAATGTAAAAGTTCAGTACCTAATATGTTTAGTTTGTACTTTATAGCATTAGGAACATTAGTACTGTAACAGTAGCCTTAGTTATGTTGAAAAGGTGTAGTATCAATTTGTGAATCAACTGTCAGATGTTGTAGTTTTTCACCCTGAGGCAGATATAAAATTTTCTCCTGAGACATTGTTCAAAAATATGTCATAAGTAAGAGACTCCTGTGAAACAACAGGCCATTCTGAGCTACTTACATTGCAGTAAGGGATTTAGGTTAAAACTGTGATGATGCACAAGTGAACACCAGAATGCAGCTCTTTTAATCCCATGTTACAAATATTATATACCTTTTCAGAGTATCATGAAGGTTCTGTTCCCTGTAGATATAAAACTATGGTAAGGTATTTCAGATTAAAACTTCGACTACATTCACACAGTTTCAAATCACCATTTCATGTTTTTTTTGAACATCTTATATTGTGCAGCCTATAAGTCTGTGGAGCTTTCATTCTGTCAGGCAGATATGAAATAACAAAAACCCTCCTTGAGCTGTCATAAAAAGTGGACAGTAAAGTAGTATAGTAGCATATATCCTTAAACTGTCAGGAAAAGTGAACATTGTTTAAAATGCTTAAACTTTTGGTAAAAGCAGACATAGTATTACACCTTAGAACTGTCATAATAAGTGGACATAATACAATAAGTTGAAAAAGTTGTAAACAGAGGACATGGTATGATGTCCTAAAGCTGTTTTAAAACGTGGACATACTGTAGTATACTTCCTGAAGCAATCTTAAAAAGTGGACATAACTAAGCACCCTAAACCTCTCATAAAAAGTGGACATAGTTATTCTCTCTAGGAGCTGTTGTAAAAATTGCCCATAGTGTCGCACCTTAAAACTGTTGTAAAAAGTGGGCATAATAAAATAACTTGAAAATGTTGTAAACAGAGGACATGGTATTATATCCTAAAGCTGTCTTAAAAGGTGAATAAACTATATATCCTGAAGCTGTTGTAAAAAGTGCACATATCATAGCACTTTAAAACTGTGGTAAAAAGTTTTCTTATGATAATACCCTGAAACTTTCTTTTATTGCACCATTTTCTTGATATCACCTATTTACATAAACAATGCTTTATTCTTCCTCAACTTTTTATGTAGTGATTACTAGATTCTAATAGACCTACATAAGGCTTGCATGAAAGTAGTTATATCTATGGCTTTTTTCACAGTTTGATGTATATTTCATTTGCTGTGTATTACCAGAAATAACCACAACTCCCCATCTTTTATAAACAAGGTCTCCATCCAATTGGCATTGCTACTTTTGCTACTTTTAATCCTGAAAATACAATCAAGATGAATATATATGTAATAATAGTATATAAAACACTTCTTGCAAAATTTTGATTATTTTCATATAAATTTTTCAATTCAGTTGTTACCATTTCTTTAAGCTACATTTGTAACTCAAAGTTACTCTCTCGATCACCCCCACCACCAACTTTCATTTGAAAAAAATATTTACCATATGTAGAATCTTCATTGCTGGCTTTCCATACGTTCAAAGCTAAAGAAAATTCAACTTTCATGCAAAGTTCAGTTTCATGGCATCATTTATTAGATGTGTTTTATTCTTTAACATTAAAATGTGTATATATTGATAATTTAGCATCAACTGCATTGAATTTAATTCATAAATTCATGCAATAACAATGATATGAATGACAGGGATTCAGAATGTACTATTCTAAACATTTTGAGATATTTTCACAAGGATATTACTGCAAGTAATTACCATATTGAAAACTTTATTTTGAGTTTTAAACAGGTACATTTAAATAAAACCTTATTAGTTGTAAAAATATTTTTCCTCTTTTTTAAATTGACTCCTTTTGTGCTTGTCTTCAAAATTGTGAAAAGGTGAAAAACAGAAAAATTATCAAGATGGTTTCTCAATCTGCATGTGATCATATGATTGCATAAGATGTAAATTATGCTGATTGTGGAAGTAATTTAATTATACTTGAAAATAAAAGGACAGTCTGCTCAAGGAGTTCATTTATTGCTTGCAATATCTAAAAAAGGTCCATACAGTCGCAATGCCTGCTGTTTTCACAGAATTGCTAAATATAAAAGAATAAACAGAAACTTCAAGGAATGAAGTGTAGTTGTTGCATGTTTGAGGAAACAAAAAATGTCATATATTTATCATTTTTTTAACAAAATAGAGTGGTTCAGAATTCATTGGACGCAGTCTCATGAGACCCATTATAAAGTTGTCAAGTGAGCCTTATGAGAAGCCATTCTTCCCTCCAATGCTTCAATGGCATCATGTGTATCGAGGTACCTCACAGGCAGGAGAACTTTTGGCAGCTGTGGAAATGATTCAGGTAGGAAACATATCACTTTTGGACTAGATTGACTTCATATGATCCTTAAATTGTTGAACTATGGCTTATTGTGTTTCGACACAACATGCACCTTTTGGTTTCTTCACTTACAAGTAAGTGTATTTCACTTTTCCTCAAGCTAATTAGGAGTTTTAACGAACAATTGTACTTGTTCTGCTGTATAATAGTGTATTTGTACCCAAAATGAAGGACAGGTGATTGTTCACAAAGCCAGCTAGGAGTGTCAATGAGGATTCAACTTGTACTCCTAGTTTAAGATATTACACTTCCAAAATGCTGGTCTTTCTGGAAGTCAAAGGAATTACCTGGACACTAGCCGTGTACTTATTTAAGAACTGATCAATTTCAGTGTTAAATTATGTAACATTATCATCTCTGTTGCAGCTAGACTGTATTTCAACACTCACAAAGGGTATATAATATATCATCCATGCAATTTTTTAAATTATAGAATATTACCATTTTCTGTTATAGGAATGATATTTTAATACTCACAAAGTGAGGTTGGACTTTCTCATAGGAAGTACCAGTGAATTCGAGATTCTCGATCACAGGTGGATGTGTTGGGCTTGTGAGATTGACATTTTTTTGATTACCTGTTTAGGGAAAGTTTTGCTTAAGTCAGGTAAAAAACAGTTGCTAAAATATCTATGGGAAGATGCATTATTATTTTTCCACAGCTTCAAAGAGGAGAAATACCCCCAGATGTTTTAACCATCAATATACCTCAACCAGATCCAACAAGTAAGAAAAAGAAAGACCAAGGTCCACTTCCAGTGCCTATTCCTGACATCATTAAACCTAAGATGTGCAAGTACAGGATAGAGGTGAGAAAGCCTTGTAACATTTTAAGTTAGTTAGATGGAGTTTTACCACCCAGTTTCCAACCAATTGGTTCAAGCCATGCCAGCCACGGCCTTTTTTCTGGTTGTGGCTCACTGGCTTGCTTTAGGAGATTGTGTCTACCTTATGTACGTATCAGTTGTGAGATGCATCATCTGACCTCCAAGCAGTGGTGCATCATATGTGCATCATCTTGATCTGATTCTGGACTTAGGGTTTTGTCAAAGTTATGCAAATGTTCTTCAAAGCAGCCTCATGGTGTTGTTTTACAGGAAACATGGGTCAAAATTGTTGAATTATTGAGTCAAGAACTGCATGACGAAGGGTCATTTATGGTTAAACTCTCAATGCCTGCACCACCCCCCTTTCCATTACCATCCAGAAGATCTTGCAAGTGACAATTTTTGGCTAGCCATTGCTCCTTCATCACTGATTGCAAGGAAGTAGTTTTATTGTTTTATCTTACACCTTTTACACCTCTCTCCTTTTTCTGTCTGAGGGATTTGAATTGATATGTCTGGGTGGCTCAACTTTTTTTTCTGTTTTTGATATATATATATATATATTCCAGCTTTACCAATTTGATTTATATATATATATATTTATATAAATAACATTTAAGTCTGTGTGTTCGATGTAGCGAATAGTGAAAGATAAAAAGGAACGTGTAGCTATTGTGCCACTCATTCTGTTCATCTACTCATATTGTAGTATTGATGTTACTTTTAATATAGTATCACTCTCCAAAGGTCTGTAACTGAAATTTGTTTGTAACTGAAATTTGTTTGTTACTTCAATGGGGATTGTGCACCTTAGTCACTGCATCGTGCCTCTCTCTGTTTACCCATCTGGGCTCCATTTTGCAACAATTATTGCTAGGGTCCTGTTGTGTGCATGCTTCGGTTACACAAAGACTGCCTTTGATCATTTCCATCCAGTGAAACTCACTGATTTCACGTGCGTATTCGCTATTGGGTGCATTTTAAATGCCTTGAATGCATCATATTTTTGTGCATGGGTTAACTTGCGCTTGAATTTAAAATGTATTGTTTTAACAGTTGAATTTCACACAACAGTTGATGAAGCCCTTGGGAGAGTGCAAAAATTCCTTATTCAATTAATAATTCAGTTGCACTCTGAATTTCTTCTAGTGGAGAACTGTGGAAATGGAGAACTCAAGTTTACAAGCATCTCGCTTGTATTATAAATCATAGGTGTTTAGGTGTTTAACACAAAAAAATGTAATCCCATATCATTAATTTCAGGTTCTCTTCTGGGGTATGCGTGAAGTAAAACGTCTGCAGCTTTTGACAGTGGACAAACCCAGGGTGGATATTGAATGTGGGGGTACATCAATATCATCAGCAATCATTGCAAATGCTCAGAAAAATCCAAACTTCCCTGATAATGTCAGAGTTATTGATGTGGTAAGTAGGGTTTGTGATTTGCAGTTAATTCAGTTTGAAATTATTGAGCAGAAGTTGAATTGTTGCTGTAGAATACATAAACAAGTTTAAATTGTCTATACATATTTATAAGTTGGGCTATAAATAGTCACTTAGAATTTTATTTGTGGTCATGAAATATGTTCATTGGAATGAAAAGCAAACCTTGATGTCATAACATTGTAAACGGGAATTGTAAGAGGGGTTG
Organism: Holothuria scabra; assembly: GCA_037179385.1. Lineage (NCBI taxonomy): Eukaryota > Metazoa > Echinodermata > Holothuroidea > Aspidochirotida > Holothuriidae > Holothuria > Holothuria scabra. Next base: position 44,316,260 of record CM074191.1, read on the forward strand.
GCTGTGTATATAGTAGGCTCAGACAAAGTTTTGGAGAGTGGAGTAAAGAATCCTGTTGCCTTGTAAGTCATTACTCTGAATGAAATCTTGGTTCCCAAGATGACATCATAACTGATACAGAAGTATGTACCTCAGAAGTTATCAAGTATTGATTAAACTTATGAAATGACTATCTATAACCTTTATCATTGGCTAACAAGGGTTGGGGTTAGATGGAGTTACAAGGGAAGGGTTGGTTGAAAGGAGTCACATCTGTGAAGTCAGGTAACATGCCAAAGCCAAGAGAGGGAGAATTACAGTTGAGATGTGAAATGTTCACAAGGAAACATTGTAAAAGGCTACCCTTTGCATAGTAAAGTATTTTCATAGAAGAAGAAAGGTAATTGTGTATATTTGGCCATGATTGAGTTGTTTCTTTACGTCTTCTGTTACATGGTTCATGTGAAAATGTTACCTCACATCCTATCATCACTCCTTGTGTTACAAGAATTGTGGGAAGGGGAATTGCACATGAAGAGTAACAGCAGACAGAGATATAATATGTGTTTATTGAGGGAATCAAGGCAAGGTAATGAAGCTTTTTAAAAGATAGTTTTGAGTAAAATTTGCAGTTACAATTGTGGCAACAAAAATAAATTGTTTCAAAGATTTCAGATTGTTTTTTTTTTCTTTCCTATTTTATTGACTTTGCTAGGAATTACCTGAAAATGAGTTTTATTGTCCTCCTTTAACAATACGAGTTGTTGACTGCAGACAGTTTGGAAGATTCACTCTGGTAGGCACACATGTAGTCAACAGCTTGTCACAGTACAAGCTGGTATACCACAAAGAAAGCGAGGAAAAGCCCAGCAAACGTAAGTACTGTTACAACATTTTGTGCTGCGTTCTTCAAGTTATTTCATCAGATAATTAAAAGCAAAGCACATGCTGTCTCCAGGTGGAAAAAATACTGAAAATTTATATGTTAAATAAAAGCATGGAGTTTATTTATTAAGATTATTTTGTGCTTGCATGATTGGATCAGGTATAAATGGGCATATTTTGATTTTTTTTCTGTTTATCTTCTCATTTATTTCCTGTAAACTTCCCAGTAAATAATAGTGTAGCAATGCCATGCCTTGCTTTCAAAGCTGTCTTATTTTGCTGACAACAATCATCATTTATTTACAGATTCTAATAAATCTAGCCCTGTACCATCCATTCAAGGTCCAGAGATCACAGAGGTAGCTGGTGATACAGTCATACAAGTGGACCCTCCACCAGGTCAAAATGAAACAGATCAGGGGAAGATGGACCCTGATCTACAGCCACCAGCAGCCAATGGGGATATAGTCATTGAAGTTCCCCAGGACCCCAAACCACCCAATGGTGACATTCCGAAGGATGGTGGTATCACAATTACACCAGCAGATGGAGCACCATCACCAGACAAACCTACAGCTGATGGCGCTGTAAGTAACCATTTACCAAGACAATGGAATGATCATGACAATGTTGGAAATGTCATGTGCTTTTACAAAGAGATTTAGACCTAGCCTCTTTGATATCTTGCTTACAAGTTCTAAATTGGAAAATTCCGCCTGAATTGGAAAGTAGGCATTAAGTGGAAATTACCCTTGAAGGAAAACCTGACACCACAAAGTGAAGGTTATAGTGGCATGTTTTATACATTCTTTTACTATTCCCACTCTTTATTTTTCACAAGGATCTCACAGAGATATTACAATCGCCCTTATGTTTGTACTTATGTATTTTTCCCCAGGGTGGTGAGGCAGTCCCTGGTAAAGAAGAAAAGAAAAAGAAGAAAGCAGATGATGAAGAGAATACCCTGGACTGGTGGAGTAGATACTATGCTACCAAAGCAACTATGGAAAGGGTCAGTACACAGTGTATGGAGGGGTGATAAGGGGGGGGGGGGGCTACACACATAAGATAGTAGTGCTTGAATTATTCAAGACGTGTTGATTTAAAGATAAGTGTATTTTCTTTTAATTGGACATGTTCCTTAATTTTTAAGTGTGAGCTTGTGGTCATTTGGGGTCACCAGGGGTCATAAGGTTGAAATTGTGAATACTCAAGGAGTGAAAGTTTGATGCATCACATACTTGTTTGAGGATGGCTATTGTTAAGTCAAGGTCAGAGGCCATTTTGGATTTCTAAAATTTTTTCAATATGCTTAAAGCAGGATACCTCCAGGAACTCAAAAAAAAGAAAGTTTAAATTAATGCTGCCCTTGGCTTAAGTTAAATGTGGGTTCAAGGGACAATAACTTGCACCTATAAGGTGCAATCTGATGGGTCTTACAGCTAGGCTATTTGTTTTTGAAAGTTGAACATTGTTGCCAAGGTGTCCTCTTCTTCAATAAGAAACCAAGATAGTGGCATTTTTTTTATTTTTAATGGAAACAAAATGGATTGGGGAGTCTAACACTCTGTCTGAAGAGAAGCTTGCTTGGTCTGCTTGGTAGCTATGTGGATGCTATATATTGTGAGGCTCAACTATAAATATGGATATTTGAACTCCACAGAGACTATCATTTAAGGTCTGAAGGAATCACTGAGTCTTTAGGCTTTCTGGTTTAATATGCAAATTTCCTTCCCCAGTATATACTGCTAACAAGTCTCTCTTCAAATAGAAGGAAAGTGTCCTTGGGAAATGTGGTGGGGGAGGGGGGAGGGGTAGGGAAAGAGAATTAAGGGGCAAAGAATTCTTGCAATACATATTGGGTAATTTGGTACTTCAATTAGATTTGACCATTTTCCAAATTGTTACATGTAAAAGCATTTACTGTAAATTGAACACTCTGATTTATTTTTTTGTTTTGAAATAAGTTCTCCAGCTGTAATGCACATTCTTCACAAGAGATATGAAGTTTGTCCAGAGTTGGTAGGCAGTGGGTAAATCATGGGTAAATCATAGAAAGTTCTTGAATTTGGGTATTGCTTCTGAAAAAGTAGTGAAATGAATTTTCTTTGGTTGAGGTCATGTGTAAATATTGTCAAGGTAACAAAATGTGTTCAAATTTCTTCTCATTTATCTTTCATTTTTAGGAAAGAAAGTGTAAGATATTGAATTTGCAGCTAAAGTTCATCCATATTTAGTAACAATCCACAACTTCTATTATGGTCAGGTGACAGTCTGTGGTTATCCTATGATAAACTCACAGTAATGGTTGAATGCCCTCATTGCATGCTTCTCCATTTCATTGTAGCAGTCTTGAGGTCATTTACAAACCAGAATTAAGTTTCTTTTTAGGTTTTTAAATCAAAATATTGATGTTTATGAATGGACAAGATTAACAACTCCTGATATTTGAAATAGTTTTCCAGTGCAGTGGTTATTGTTGTTGCTGTACACATTTGGGCTGAGACCTCATGCATCCCATGCAATGATCTCTGGATAGTAAATTATCCTGTGCCAATGCATGATTCATTGTTGTTGAATTTTAATTATCTCTCCATGATCAGACATTGATGTAATCAAAAATGTACTGCAATGATTGTAACTTGCCTTATACATTTATTTGTCATACTCATGGATAAATTTTGTTTCTTTCTATTATTTAGCTTGCATAATTAATTTACATCTGACATTCATGGGGGTTTCTGCCTTTTAAATTTATTTTAGTTGAGTGAATAATTGGTATGGTTTTATCTCCCAGGAACAACTTGAAAACCCAACCATTGAAATTGAAGGAGAAGATCAAGGAGAGGATGGACCAATGTCTGATGGTAATGAAGTCAGTATAACACCAGTAGCAAAAACAGGTAATGTTCTCATGGCAAGCTCTTTTCTCCCTACAGAAGAGTGATCATTGCAGCTTTTAATTACAAATAATTGTAGTTGGCCAATATGTAAAAATAATGAACAAAAATAATTTTTCACAGCTACCAAAAATTCTGTTAGCAATCCTGTCGGGACCAGTCCCACTTTCAGGTGAGAATGATGGAAAAGGTTCATTTCATGTGACAGTTAGGTAAAAAAGTTTACAGTTGAAGGAATTTCTGCACACACTGCTGTGAACATTAATATCCTCATTAAACCAAGATGGAGGAAAAAAGTTTTAGTGCATTCATGTGACATGTTACAGTATGTATATCCAAAAACATTTATGCTATATGAACACTGATATGACACAGTTTGTACACAATACTGTGTTGAGTGTACTGCAATATAGAGCTTAATTTTTACTGGGTTTGTGTGAGCAGTATTGCCTATTTATGACTATATCTGAATGGGTCTTTGTTGGCCACTGTGTAGGATCTTGTACAGAGTTGAGAACATTAGATCCAGCTACAACAATTGAAAAGGAAAGCCACTGATATTTCTAGAAGTGTGAAAGGTAGAGAGTTTGTAGGTAGCTCTGATTTTAGTAGATATTTTTTGTGTAAATTCAATTTCAGATCAGGGCAAAGATAAAAAGGACAAGAAGGATAAGAGGGAGAAGGGTAAGAGTGGAGGGATGATGAAAAAATTCAAAAAATCTGGAGATGATGATAGTATAGACATGGCAATGTTTGAGGTAAGAACAATCACATTAGAATAAAAACTGTTAATCTGCAGTACCTCTTGTTGTATTCAATGCATGTTAGTCAGAAGTGTAGACAACAAACACTGTTGTCATATTCTTTGTGGTAACAGTGTTTAACATTTCTCATATTGCTTAACAGATTGCTAATCTGTTTGTCATTTAACTTGTACGCTCTTTTGAAACAATGTTTAGCCAGGAGTCTTCACTGATTGTAGGATCCATCTATTTTATTTTTTTTTTGTTTGATGAAGTAGGACAACTATTCTGAGTGAGGTACTAACACACCCTAGCACCAGATTTTAATAGGGCATAATGTCTTTCAGGTTTCCTGTCATCTGTTTTTAAGTTAGCTGATGTCTTATGGAATGAGAGTTGTATTCATTACCAAAATAAAGGTGCATCTATTTTATTTTTTTTTTGGGGGGGGGGGGGTTGATGAAGTAGGACAACCATTCTGAGTGAGGTAGTAACACACCATAACACCAGATTTTAGTAGGGAATAATCTCTTTCAGGTTTCCTGTCATCTGGTTTTAGGTTAATTGATGTCTTATGGGATGAAAGTGGTATTCATTACCAAAATAAAGGTGCTTTGTGAGTGACAAAAATGAAAAAGTTGTTGGATGTAAATTGGAAACAAAGTTTCAAGAAAAGTTGCTGAAGAAGTTTATGTTCCACTTGACTCTGAAAAGAAAGTTATAACTAGTAAACCAAATTTATTAACTTCTTTATTTAAATGTATAATTTATTCTTCTGTTCCTTTTTGCTTTTCTAGCCATGAGTCTAAGAAATGTTGAACTCACATATCCAAGTGAAATTTCATTCTAAATTGATTCGTTAGTGATTTGTGCCAAATTATTTTTTGCCCTTTTTTTTTGAACCACTGCCTAACACAGCCTAAATTCAAAGTCTTTGTAAGTATGATCAATGCATTATTCAAAAGGAAATAACCAGCCCTGTCCAAACACTTCCTTTACCTTAAAATGAGAGAAAACCTGCGCAGCTCTAATTCTTTGTATATTCTCATTTCTGTGATGAATTTCATATTTACAACTGAACGTTTTCCCTTTTTGTGCCAGAATCAAGCTTATTTTCTCTTTTATCCTTCCCACCTATTCTTTACTTCTAAAACACCCTCTATACATGACAAAGAGTCTTCAGTGTACTTGCCATCTCTCAAAAAGTTTTCCAAGAGCATTAGATCTTACGTAGTGTGCTTTAGTTTTGCCTTGTCTTGTTCCACACTTCATATTCTTTTACAGCTGGCTGTTACAACATTAACACACACCAAAAAAATTAAAAACTTTGTGTCTGTTGGGTCTATTTTAGAATTAAAAACCTTTGGAAGCCTGTCAACAAACCAAAATTAATTCAATTTTCCAGACCCTGTAATAGTGAATTCTATGAAGACCTAAAAACAAAGCAGTTTAAAGCAACAGTACAGTATAGTTCATTTGTGGATGGGGCAGATTACAACTGTCAGTTGGGGAGATATTTAGCTTAACATTACTGTTTAGCAGAGACCTTCATTGAAATCAAGTGTATAGATCTTTTTGCCTTGCAAACACTGCCCATTCAAAAGACAATTTTACCTGTTTTCATTCATCATCCAACTCATTTTCTAAGAGTTATCATTATTATGAAATATCTGTCAAATTTATCCTTTTGAAAGTTCGATAAAGAAAATTTCTCCCTAATACCATGCACAAAAGCTGATGGTGATGGTTCAGACAAACTGATTTACAACAGTAATCATGTACCCTAATATTACATAAAATCTGGAAGTAGATTTGATTTCAAAATATTTAAAGGATCGTTTACTTTTTGAGGGGATTTTTTAAATTTGGAGAAACTTTCTCAATATAACCATTTTTTGCAATAAAAATGGAAGACTTTTGTTTCTAACTGAAGCATTTTCTTCAATATTCAGCTGTTTGGTCTGGGTATTTATATTGCATGAATGCACTTGTTTCAACAAAATGGTTCAATTTTTTTTTTTTTTTTGTTCTTTTTTTTCCCTCCTTGATTGATATTCTTGTGTTTTCATAAACTTTTTTACTTTTACTAGGACATGCTTGACAAGGTAACAATACCTTTTGTTTAATATGTTTGTATTTATGTGTTGTCAGGTTTGTGGCTGGTCAAGTAACTCTTGTTTGAAACAGCAGGGTATTTGCACTGCACCTATATGTTACTATTGGCTGATGAATTTTTATTACAAACACTGCTTCCTCGTGCCAACACAACAACAATAGAAATTAGAAAGACAAATAGCAGTTTGGGTTTTATTTAATTATCCCATCAGTGGTCTTTCAAACCATTTAATTTAAACATTTCCATAGTTTTGGTTGTTCGTTCAGAACAGAACAGGATCTTTTACTAACTGGAAAGCAAAATAAATATAGTAAAAAATGACAGCAGCTTTATCAAAGTAATGGAGTATGAATATGACAGGTCTGGCCCTTGAGACAGTGACGGGGAACTTGAGTGAAGGGTGATGGTGTAGGGGAATACACTGCACTGCTGTGAATACATGTATACCTGCATGACTTAAAAAGCACAAAGATATGAATGAAATATGTTTATGTGAGCACTGACCAATCCTTCTTCCCATGGACTTTCTGTTTGAAAAGGTACAATTTCCTTCTGCCCTCACTCATCCTACGAAGCCAATGAGATGAACAGAAAAATCTTTAACCAAAAAAGATGTTTTTTAAAAAAAAAAACTTAATTTGTCATTCACCTACCCAGTAATACATTATTTTGTATAAAGTGTTCAATGTTTTTTGTAGTGTCTGTATACTGTTATTGTAGGTATTAGTGCATGCATTATTCTTGATTTCCAGGTCTTTAAGTGAAATTGATTAATATGCATCGTAATCAGAAATGGAAATCCTTTGTCCTTTTTGTAGAAGGCATGCTAGTTTTATAACAAGTCAAGTAGCTCTGCCAGTTCTTGGTACTTCCTGTCTTTGTGGTCTGTGTTTAATATTGAAAGTGATGATGGGTTATGGATAAACAAGAATGTTTTAAATGAGTGATGAGTGAACCTGTGATATTTAAGTTTTTGTTTGCTCAAACAAAATATATTTCAATACTTTAGAAACAATACTTTTAAGTTGAATGTTTACAAGAACACTTCTATAAATCTTTGAATCTCCCAGATCTCTGCTGTGTCTTTTGGCTAAGATGATGGGCAGTATAAATCAATTTCCATCCAGTACAGAACAAACTTACACCTGACAGACCTACTTTATTTTGTAGAAGTCTGTATTTAGAAGTCTGTATTTAGTTAAAGCTTTGTGTCTATCCAGAGATGCAGCTCTTTTGGGAGCAGAACTTCAAGAGTGAAAGTCCAGTTTTATTGCTATGCTCTGTTCCAAAAAGAACTTGAAAGAGGAAGAACATTTGATGGTACTTCAACAATGTTTCTTTTATTTTATTGATATGCAACAATAAAAATAAAACAAGCATTGCATGATTGAATGAAGCCCATGCAAGGTTTTGTCCTTGTTGTTTTAGTGGTTTTGATGATAAGGAAAGAAACCTATACATCTATAATGGTGTGTGTGTGCAGATATGAGTTTATGTCTGTGTATAGGTCTTTTCTTGAAAAGGAAGAAATAATGTTTTTGGTGAAGATCAAAAGTCAGCGGAGGTCACCTGGGGTCAAGCTCTGAAACCCATGTAAACAGGATATCACAATGTGGAAACCTTGTATACTTTTGGTTCTTAGTGCGTAGATGCAATATGGATAGAAAAAAATCCATATTCTTTTAGGTGGAGGTCAAAGATCATCTAAGGTCACTGGGAGTTAATTCTGTAAAACTTGATAATGTGGCTTATCAAGATAGGAACCTTGGTTACATTTAATTCCTTGTATTAAGGTATATTTTTGTGAAGGGTGAACTGCTCCAGTATCACCAGACTGAAACTCTGAAAACCCTGTGAAAATGATATTTCAGAATGGGAAAGTTGGACAGATTTAATGTTATGGCTTTTAAATGCACTCTGGTCAGTTAATTAGGTAAACAAGGTTTAGCATTACATCAACATGTGTTGTATAGAGCCACCTAAAAAAGGGTCAAGTTCGAACATGGTTTCGGAAATATAGTTTAAGATTGGTTTCAAATACGATGCAAATAGGTGCAAGCCCGCTAAGATTTAAATACCTCTTCTCATAGGCAGGGAATCTAGTGGGCATATTCAATAACCCCAACCAACAGAAAGGTAGGATGTGGTCAGGAAAAGAACTGTGTTGTTTTTGGTAGAGGTAGAAGACCATATGGGGTCTGGTATTATTTCATTATATTGTTCCATTGGGTCATCTAAGTCAATCAAGTCAAAGTCAATTGAAAGTATTCTTAATATCTTTCAAATATGATCATAATTTTTCCAAATGTGAGTGCATAATATGGAGACATGTCATAGTTATGTATGTAAGTTTTTGTTTGCTGTTTGTTTTGTAGATGTTGTAAATATCTGTTATCTTTTTTCTTAGTCATAGGGAGTCATCCACTTTGTTAAGCAAATTTTGGTTTTTTGGATGACTTCCTTTCACATCGTATTGTAATATGTAATGTGATGAAACAAATAAATGAAATGAAATCTCAGTCACATATAGTAAATAGCTCTGTGAACAAAGTGCCGTAAGTCATTGCACTATGAGTACTAGAGCCAGTCTTGTAAAGAAAGCTTTCTTCAAATGGCTTGCTAGTTTCAAGTTAGAGTTTATTTGAATACCTACAAAAATGCCTAAAAACTTAATGTCAAAATAACCTTTTCATGATAGTTTATTACATGCTATCCACGCTTTAATTTTTATACTTTTCAAAATATTATCCCAAAACAGAGTTGTGGAAGAATTAAGGTAGTATCACGTTATTTTGAGAAGTAACCTTACTGCTTCCTGATTAAATGGAAGTTTATCAACTTCCATTGTCCCTGACTACCTCATACTTACACATGTAATCCTGACTCACCCACAATAAGTCTTTAGCAAGCTTTCAGTAACACTGTGGAGACAAAATCTTACCTTAGTAGAGGGGACTTGGTCTAGTCATGTGACTTCTTTCTGTTACAATGAAAAAATATTTAGTCTAACAGAACAAATGTACTGTACTTAAGAGCATATGTAAAAATAATATTGAAACTTTTTCACCTGTCACTATATTTTCAATTTTACCCTTTCCTAACAACAGAATGAAAAGGTAATAAATATTAATATATATTTGTATTTGATAATTAACAGTGCTGGTGTGTGCCTTACAACCAAACTAACATTCTTAAACGTCAGTGTGTGCAACAACCAAACTAACATTCTTAAACGTCAGTGTGTGCTGTGCTGTGGGATTTGGTAGCCAGAAGTAATGATCTCTTGTTTTGTCAAGTGCATCAGGATCTGGAAGCTATGCATTATAAAGAATTAAGTGGTGTATGGGGTAAAGCTTAAATAACAGATGAAGCCGGTAAATTTCCTCAAAGATTTAAAGAAAAATACCAAGTTTTTATACATTGGCTTATTAATTTCAATCAAACAGGGAGATTGACAAATTTCATACCATATATGAAGTTTGTAATGGATAGTGGATACTGACCATTTACATGTAAAAGAACTTTATAATTTTCAAAATATAACAATATATTTAGCCTGTGAAAGTATTAATAGAATACCTATCGATTTCCATATCATGCTGGAATTTTATTAACATGTTATTAAAGAAAATTTACCACAGGACTGGTTTTGGGTATGGCCCCTCATTACCAAGTTCTAAGTTTGACAACATTTATGTTACAAGAATTAAGCATTCATTGAACCTGTACGTATGTACTGTGTATGCATCATATAATATATTGCTCAGTATGGCAGGACAGACTCCCTTCAGTCGCAAAAGGGTTAGGGTGAAATGTTTGATGTTGTCCCTAGGGTCACAATTTTCCAAAGTGTTTTTACATACAATTATTCACCCCAACATAAAAATGAGGAAAATTATACTTTTGCATAGATATTATAAGACATAATGAAGGCATGGAGGAGGTAGAAGACGGAAAAAGGGCAATAACATTTAGCAAATGAGGAAGAAAGTACTAGGGAGACTCAACAACTCCAACAAGCATGTGTCCTTTATTGGTTCCTTGCGTTAGCAAAAGGAACCTATGTAGTCAGGTTGGCGTGTGTGTGTGTGTGTGTGTGTGTGTGTGTGTGTGTGTGTGTGTGTGTGTGTGTGTGTCTGTGACGCTAGCTTGGGTACGCTGTAACTCAACAAGGGAAAGTTGGATTAAATTGAAACTTGGTATATAGAAGTGCCATAGTTTGAAGGTGTGCCCTGTCGTTTTTGGTGGAGGTCAAAGGTCATTTGGGGTCACCAGAGGTCAAAAACTTAAAACCTTCTCAACATGATATTTCAAGGTAGGAAACTTGGATAGATGTTATACTTGGTGTGTGGGTGTGTTATTGTGTAAGGATGAAATCTGATATGTTTGGTGAAGGTCAAGGGGTCATCTGGGGTCACCAGGGGTCAAACACTGAAAAACGTTTTAACACAGTATTTTAAGGTAAAAAGGACAGATTTCAAATCAATCTGTTATTGGTTAAGGTTAAAGCTCATCAAGGTCATTGGAGGTCAACCACTGAAAATATTATTTAGAAAATGTTGTTAGCTAGATAAAGATAGGTTCAATACATTTTTTATCTAACCTGGTTTTGCATGCTTACACATTCAAACACCTTAGAAATTTGGCCTTTACATTCTTTCAGTAATGATTACTTCATGTTGTACACAGATTTTGGATCATTTAAAGTTGTAAGAGGGCAATAACTGAAATCTGTAGATTTCAATGAGCACAGATCACACTGCATTAAACTGGTCTCTCTGCCAGTGGAAGTAATGCATGGATTATACAGTATGTCTCTTTAATACTGCTGTGCTCTGTGGGGTAACCTAATCCTCATTCTATTATCATACCTCATTAATCACTTGCTTTCTGCGTAACTGCTGAATAAACCCTGTTTTCTGTGTAGAGATAGCAAACAGGACAAATGGTAGATTGTTTTAAAGTAATAGCAAGTTTTATTTGAGAGCAGGTAAAAATAACTTATGAGAGAATTAGTACAAGTGGTGTTTTTCTCTCTCTAACCACATTGTGTATTGTTTATTGGTGATAATATCAAGTTTGATTACAAGCATAAATACATATGGAAATGAGGAAATGTTTTTGAAGGATCACCAAGCATTATACAAGTTGAATGTAAGTAAGGCCACAAAAATTTAATCATTGATATCATGTAATATAAGTACTAAAATACCCCTTGTGAAGATGATGTTACAAACATTGAGTATGAGCTTTCGCTTCGCTCTATTTCGCACACTGGCTGTGTACTAGTTCTTATAGTATCCAGCAAGGAACCACAGTGCCCATTGGGCTCTTGTTGTATAAAATGCTACCAGCTAAAGTGCCCTCCTGTCTCATTATAGCAGTGCTGCTAACTACAGTGTCCTCAATTTTGCATTGAAGTCCTTTATATTGTTTTAATATATGAAAGTAACTTAAGTGTACAGTCTCAAGTTGGAAGGACACAGTGCTCCACTGTTCCTGGACTTGCATTAGAGTTTATCAAGACTCACTCAGTGATTTGTTAATTAGTGTCCCTTAGTGTCATTTTGTTTTGCTGTGAATATCTGCTTACTGTACATTAAAAGAAGAGTTTAAAAGTCACATCAAGTTTTAATATGCAAGAGGTGTGGTAACTCTAATCATTTAGCGAAACTTGCTTTGAAATCTGGTGTATGGATCTCAACATTTGTAAAGTCACATTTTGAACAAAAAGTATACTTGTAACAAGCACATAAGGCATCATATCCTCACATTGAAGGACAGACTTTTTGTTCCTTTGAACTTTACAACCATTTTCTCCCAACAATCCCATACTATCAGAATGTGATTCCAAAAGTGGCATAAGAATTTTACAAACTTTGCATTCCCTACAGGGAGATCCTGTCCCTATTAACTTCAAGGTCAACTCAGCAGTCTGAAAAAAACAAGGAAAACAATCATTTCTTGTCAATGTGATGATGTGATGTAACCTCTGCTGCTGTCAAACTCACTATTGGGGAAAAATCAACTGAGTTCATTTACTGATATCTTGAGAAATACATTTCTGATTTGAATATAAGTTTCACCACACTGTGTACATTTGGATCCTCTTTTACATATAAAAATTGAATTTTTGTTTAATCTTCTCCTTTAAGCTTTGCTAAGTCTCTGTGTTGTTAGTATGCTTGTCTCAAGTTGCACTTGTCTGCTCTTTGCAACCTGTTTCTTCTACTGTATTTATAATATAATGCAATGCAAAACAAATTTTAACTACAGTTATTGCAAACTTTAACCTTTTTTAAGTAGGGAGGGAGGGAGGGAAGGGGTATAAGGAGGGAGTAAATTTATTGGTATAGCTGGGGGTAAATTCAAAATTCAGAAGTATCGTGGCAGTATGAGAAGTTGGCCAAAAACCTAAAATGCTCTGATAATAGCATGCATCAGGAAAATTACTATCCATCATGGAGAACAGGAGAGAAAACACCTATATGCCACTGTACCATTGAACATTCTTTTACCTCTCAGGTGTGACTGAATCTTCACTTCTATCCTTTATTTCTTTTCTTCAAACCCCTTGCTTGAGTAGATAGATACATTCTATTTTAATGGGGACACCAGTTGCTACACCATTCCTAAGAATAGCTTTCAAGCTGCTATAGCCAAACCTGTAACTCCTGCCTGATACTTACATGCTTTGTGTTTTTAACCATCACACTTTTTGTGCACTGGATAAATCATGCCTTATTTAACTTGCTAGTTTAACATGTATTGTCCTGTAATGGTCCATCCTTACGGAAGGACAGACGTTAAATCTGAGTATTACAGTGCCTTGCAGTGTGACTTGTTCTCTCTTGTTTTATATGTGCAGGAGGGTATGTAAGTTTTCATACTGCAATTTACCTAGATAGAATCTTTCATGTAACATCTGTATAAAGCATGTATAGGTATGCAGTATACATACCTGAAATTTATTGTAGAGTGTACCTTACGTAGTAAATTATGTATAGGTGAAAGATGTTTCACTTCTCTTGGATATGGTTGAAGTTTTGTTTTGTGAGTTTGTTAGGTACAAGATTTTGTCCTTATTAAAATCTTACTTGAGGTATGTTGCTTTCTTATGGGTATTGACTATTAATTGTAAGTTGTAATTTGAATAGGCTGCCCATACAGGAGAAGGGGAACAACTTGAAAACCATATTAAGGTTTTTACGTAAAAGATAAGTTTGTGATGAACACTCTCTATTTAGTTGTAACAATTAATAGTACCCAGATATCAAGCATTCCATGATTTCTCTGCTATGAGGATTTTTTCAAGATTAGGGAAGGGGGGGGGGGATATTTGACAACTGGTTTTCAGACAAATCAACTTCAGATAAAATTTTTGGTGACATGGGGTGGAGTAGAATTAGGTATATTAAACATTTGTATGCTCCTCAGGATCCCTCTTTCACATTTTTTAATTTGTCTTACTTTCCAGGAGGACTACTCTGACATCGTGAAACTGCAGGTATGTACTGAAAAACTGGTTATGAAATTTATGACTGGTAGTGCCTTCAAAACAAATGATAGACTGGCTAACTAAGCCTACATTGGTTAAATATCAGGCCTAATAAGGAAGGCTCAAAATAGTTTGGGCCCAGGACCCCCACTCCCCCTGCTGTCCATGCTAAACCATACCCTGATAATACTACCATCTAACGGTCATTATTTTGTTCACCTGCCATTAGCAACCATAACAGACATACACATTTGATGCTAATTGCCTGTGTACAATCTCTGATTGAAGTCTCTTTATGCAAACTAATATCACTGGTAAAATGCATTTTCCGGATAGGAAGATCGGACAAATTTGAATCTAATCGTAAAAGAAAATAACACCCAGGAACATCATAAGTTCTATTGTAGTCTAAGGTATGTTGATGCAGTGTATGGTTGGTTCTTAGTTGTAAGATCGTTTGATTATTTTAAAAAACATGCACATGGAATATATATACTTAACTATAAATCTGACAGGAAACCTGTACCTTCCAATATGTGACTGACATGTAAACAAGCAGACTGGATGAGCACTCAGCTGCATACAGTAAGATTTCCCTAGTGTATGCAGTAGTCTTATTGGCATGTCACTTTGGTTGTAGAAATGAATATTTTTACTTAGCTTTAAATCTGATAGGGAATGTACTGTGTCGAGTAGGTGACGCATGTGTAGAATGAACATGCTGGGACATCCATTAGTCATCACAGTACTCATGCAGTGACCAATACCGCCTTATTTTGTATTAAAGCTTTTTCTTGGGTGTAGAGATATGGTGTTGGCAGGTACTCTGTCAAAGGAGATTCCAATAATGGGACAATGCAACATAGGACTCTGTTTGGAAATGCTGAAGCCCATCAAACCTGCTTTAGTGGCCCATAAAATCTTATGGGCAGTAGTGTTGTGCTGTCATACAGTCCAAAATAAATCTCCTTGAAAGATTTAGTTATTTCCAGTGACTTTCCTTTTTTTTTGTTCCAGTGAGTTATTTCCAGTGACTTTTTTTTTTGTTCATTAGATTTACAGCAATGAGTTAGAGTCTGTGCCTGACTTCCACGGCTTCAAGGAATGGCTGCATACATTTGATATCCTGAGAGGCAAGAACACAGGTGATGAAGACAGTGAAAGTAGAGTGGTTGGTAAATTCAAGGTAAGATAGCAGAGATGGTAAGGGGTAGTGGAAGGTGAAAGGGGTTTATTGCAAGGAATAAGTAAGTTTAATGAGGGTTATGAAGCCTTTCTGACTAGTGCTCAGAGGATGTAGAGAATTGGTGAAGTAATATCCCAGTCCAGGTCCCAGGAACTTCATTTACCATGCCCATGGATGGACCTGAGTGTATTCTCAGTGTTTAACCATTTCCTAAAAGTTGCGATGGATAGGGGATATTTGCCTTTTGCTTATTTTATAGATTGCTGAACTG
Source organism: Holothuria scabra (assembly GCA_037179385.1). Classification (NCBI taxonomy): domain Eukaryota; kingdom Metazoa; phylum Echinodermata; class Holothuroidea; order Aspidochirotida; family Holothuriidae; genus Holothuria; species Holothuria scabra. Next base: position 44,331,838 of record CM074191.1, read on the forward strand.
AGCTGATCCTGAGTTGGATGGGAAGACACTCAATATTAACACGACAATTTGAAGACCTCTAGCCGATATCAATAAGTAGTAATGCCAAACAAGCAGATTTTGGTCCCCCAAAATTATCTTGACTGCATTTAACAGCCAGCTGGTCAGTTTTGTGAATCCTTGCAAATAGTTTTCTTCACATTTTGCTCGTACACTTTACAGTACATAAATTATAATTTACATATGCTGTGAATAGTTATTTCCTCAAACTCTGTTGTATTGTATACACATCTTCAAAAAAAAAGGGTTCTGTAAAAGTGTTAATGTTGGCTGTGATTTTATTCTTCAATAAAATCATACTCCAACTTTTCTTTTACAAACTTTCTCCCTTAACAATCCACAAACTTTTTACAATTTTCCCAAAGAAACCCCAAATTTACAAAATCTGCCTCAGGTTTTCCACTGGTAAAAATGCACGTTAGATTTGCAAATTTTAACTAGTGTCAGCAAAAAATTGTGGGTGGAAAACTGTGAATTCAAATGAAGGGCAAGAAAGTTGTGTTAAATTTGTGGTCCAGAGGGTGTCAAAAGCACACTTTGGCACACAAGAACATTTATGCTTCCTTTGTTTTTTATGTTTGCTCACGCATGTGACACACTTTTACTTATGATACAGTATGTTGAGCCTAAATCCATGTTTAGTAGTTTTCTTTCAAGAGACAGGATTGTCTTTAATGATACTTCTGTCAAGCAGTAAGATTATTTCTCTTGTCTCTGTTAAAGTTTAAACCTAATATTAGGTGAGTCAGCCATCTAGAAGTGTCCTTTTTTGCATTACTTTAAGAACTTGGAAATTAGTAGGCTTAAAGAGCATTTATATTTATGTTAACTTTATCATATGAAAGCATTGCATGTGAATAACATTTGCTCCTTTTAAAATTTTTGTTTCTGTTTTTGTCAAATAGGGCTCCTTGAAACTTTACAGGTTTCCACTACCTAAGGAGTGGGATGCTAGGAAGGTGTTTGGTGGAGATCCTGTGCTTGGTTTCTTCCAGGGATTGCCAAGCAGTGAACCAGTCGGTGTTTTGGTCAGGGTGTACATTGTTAAAGCCAGTGACCTTCACCCTACAGATGTTGGTGGAAAGGTAACTAGACCCTTTGTTGTGCAGTTGAGAACTTGTGTCCTATTCAGCTTTTCAGGAGTTACTAGAAGGGGGTTGGTTTAGATGTGGGGTAAGGGTTGGGAGGAGGTATTTTGTCCCACTCAACGAAATGATGTGATAGACTGTTTTCCCCATCCCACCGTCTTTCAGCACCCTGTGATTTTGGGTGTTTCTGGTTGGCTGTATAGAAAATGTAGGAATCGTTAAAAAAAAAAAAAAAAAAAAAAAACATCTTTTACTCTCACTGTAATAGTGTGAATGGGATGTAAACCTTATTGAAAACTGTACTGTATTCCAATGTGATTGCTTACTAATCGTGTAGATGAAATAATTACCATTAGTCACCAGTACTGCATGTACTTTCAGACAAATTGTGTATGATAGCACCTGAAGTCAAGAATTAGTATCAAAATGACTCTCATTCATTAAAGTGTCATCATCATGTTGCGATCTATTCACTTTGATCAAAATAACCCATTGTTCAATAATTTGTGATGCTCTTCTTGTGAAACTCACAATACCTTCCTAATTTCCTTAGTCACCAGTACTGCATATACTTTCAGACAAATTGTGTATGATGTCACCTGAAGTCAATAATTAGTATCAAAATGACTCTCATGCATTAAAGTGTCATCATCATGTTGGGATCTATTCACTTTGGTCATAATAACCCATTGTTCAATAATTTGTAATGCTCAGTAACTTCCTTGTTTCCATATGAAATTGAAAATGGTTTTGTAAATGCTGAATTCTCTCAGTCTTCAGGCATGTAGCATGTTGTAGAGATGGCTTTTATGGGCAAGTCACATGATAACAGTGAGATTATGATCCCATTTTGGCCCAAGGAACAATAGCTTTCAGAAAAAAAAAAAGAAATTCAAAGACTTTAATTTGAATAGTACAACAATGAAATCAGATGTTTTTTTGTGCAATATACATCCCTTCAAATTATGTGAATAAACAACAGTTTTTACATCTCAGATCAGAAATGTCCGGTGAAGATAGGAGTTGGATTATTTGAACTCATATTCTAGCTCTGTAATATGTTCTTGAATTTTCAGACTTAGGCATATTTTAAATCTTTCTTGCTTTCTTCTTGTTACCCATTATTGTTCAGAAATCAAGTAAAATTCCATGCTTGTGTACTGCCTCAGCTATTGCTGGTTTTGATTTACATTTTACTTCATTACGTCTTTCTTTGCACAGTCCGATCCTTATGTCTGCATACAGTTAGGAAAGCAGAAACAAAACGACAAAGAGAACTACATCTCCAAGAATCTGAACCCTGTCTTTGGAAAGTAAGTTAGAATTAATTTTATCAGTTAGAATGTATATGTCTAGATGAGGATGAGATTTAGACAATTGTTGGAAGGGTCTTTAGTGAGTAGCTAGGTTTAGGAGAATTAGAACTGATTAGGCCTTCCAACTTATGAGAATTGGAACATAATGTGTGCAAGGTGGGGAAGATGCACATATTGGTAGTATGACATAAACTGTTAGTAGTTATGATTGCTCACACACAGAAAATACAAAAAGGTTGAAGGGAGATTTTGTGAGAGCTGAAAAGTAGTAAAAGGAATAGAAAGGGAAAGAAAACAAAATGAAAGCGATACGTTCACCAGTGCATTTGGGAATTAAAAATCCACTTTTCTGATTTACAACATGCTATGTCTTAAGTTTCTCTCAGTTTGCCAACCCAGACCCTCTATGAGATGAGCTTTTACAAAAACCTTTGCTAGTTATATCCATCACATTGCATGGGTGATGGGTTCATCTGCAGTGGAGGGGGGGGGGGGCAGTGGTGCCTGTCATCTTTACTGATGGAAAGAGTTGAGTATTTTCCTTCTTTAATTTACTGGTTGTAAGGCTGAATGCTAGAGTGTTCTCCTGCAATTAAATCCCCCATTTCCTCCTTCCTATCTGAAAAAAACATTTAGAGGAACAACAGTTTATGCATTTTTATATCCTGTCTACAGATGTTTTGAATTTGAAGCTACCTTTCCCATGGAGTCAAGACTTGTTGTCCAAATATATGATTGGGATTTGATTGGTAGTGATGATCTGATTGGAGAAACAGTCATCGATTTGGAGAATCGATTCTACAGCAAGCACAGAGCCACTTGTGGAATTTGCACAGACTATTCAACGTAAGTGATTGAAAGTCTTCTAATGGCATAGATGTTAGTCAGTGCTAGTCATCACTTCATATTTGAACTTGGTTTGTGAGGAGAACTGCAAGTTTTAAGTTGTATATACCTATCCTTTTTTCTTATTTTTCTTAAAGGAATCCTCTACCTGTTTTTTCAGTCTCCACTGATTCTGCGACACAATGAACAAGTGGCTGTTACCATTGGTGATCATTGATTCTGAAAGCCTAAAAAACTTGTGTTTGCATGTTCCCCTGTCGCACCTGTAACTGGTTTGATTGGGTGACCAAATCATCAATTAAAGTAATGGCAAATCATAGAGGCTCTTTTACTGACCACCACCTTTTGTCAGGGGACTAGGGTCAACTAACTTCCGGACAGCTACCTGTTACTTCTTCAGTGTCATGCTTCATGTGAACTAGAAAACAATAATTAAAATTATGAACTGACCATCTTTCTCATGTCAGAGGGGAAGAGAGAAAAGATAACTGAGATGAGCCCTGGGGGTAAAAGAAAGTTGAGTAAACCTTTTATATAACATCAGGAGGGGTTGATTCACAGTTTTGTGTACTTTAAAACATTTTGGTAGATTTACAGAACCAACATGTAAAGACATGACTAAAGATTACAGAAAAGTTCTGTCAACTTTCATGAGTACCTGTGGCATACTTGGGGTCACTTGTCAGGGTGTGGGAGTAAAGAGCATATTTTTTGGTGAAATCTCTAAAGACTATGTGAGTGCATCTCAACCATGTAATAGTGGTACAGAGCACAGAGAACATTTTGGAAAATTTTAATCTTCAAACAGCAGGATTGCGATAGTTCAACATGGTTTCACACAAAATACTATATATATAACAACAGTAAATTAGTAACAGTAAATTAGGGTTTCTCAGTGAGACCATGTGTAGCAAAAGGATTAAAGAAAAGCAAAGACTGTTTTTTTAATATGAGGATACAATGTCATTTTCTCCTCAGATTTGGTTATAGTATTTGGAGGGATCCACAGAAACCCTCTGTTATCCTGAAGCAGCTATGCAAGGAGAACAAACTTGACCCACCTGCATACAGCAAAGGCAAGGTAGTCGTCAATGGTATGACCTTCATTGGTGAAGAGTTTGTTGAGGATGAATCAGGTTTGTATTACCTTGTGATAAATTGTCTCACTTTTGTTGATCATTTAAGCCTGTTTTGCATTGAGAAAACCAAAAATGGTTTTGTTTCAAAAGTGTCCTAATAAAGATGCTATGGCTGAGTGGATAAAGGCGGGGTGGCATTTGAAAATGAAGCTTAGCAACCGGGAAGTCTGGAGTTCAATTCCTGGCCGGGTCAAAGCAAGGGCTTTTCATCCAAGAGCATTCTACAGTTTTTCCATCTGAACTGGCCTTTCAAAAAATACCAAATTTGATCCAAATTGTTCAACTGGTTGCCACCCGAGGTGAAGTTGTAATTCATAAGCCAATGGCTTCTTCCACATTCATGGTCATTTAGCACCATAAAACAGCTGCCCTACAAGGCCTGATTATATTATATAGACATGAATGACATATGTTGCAGAACACAAATTAAATTAAAGAAGGGGACGGTAGTGGTTTGGAGGGGCAAAATTTGTTTTTGTTAATGGCTTATCATTGGAATTACAAAAAGAATAGAAAGTAAGAAAGAATCTTACTCATCCCTGTATAGTCTTCTCTTTTACCGTGGTTCCTTTTCTGGCATGTCTATGATTTGTTCCTTTCTTTGGTATATGTATAAGATTTATGCTCTTTATCGCAGTAGTCTTAACAAGTAATGTCAGTATTCTGTTTATAGACCTCGTGCATATGATGTCACATAGTGCAAAGTATGCCCTTCTTTGGGGGAAAAAAACCCAACATAGACAATGCAGACTGCTGATTTGTCAATCAGTTGAATATGTGCGTAGTCTGCTACAGGTGCAGGGCAAATTCCTATGCGAATGGCCACATGTTCCATTGTTCTGCTCAAAGGATGGCGTCAGTATGTCTTCAATGCACAAGGTCTATTACCCTCCTCTTCCAAATGTATAGTCTATGGTGTAAACCTGATTTTCTGTGTAAAATTAAACCCTTCTTTTTGTGAATGTTTGAACTCTGTTAAATGTTACATGATTTTAGTTGACAGTTCTATAAATGTATCTTTCTTTTCAGAAAATAGCAAAGCCCGTAAGAAAATTTCAAGTCTTAAATTTTCCATCATGTTGTACGATCTTAAACTGGGATCTTTTGTATCTTTTCTACTAAATTGTAATAAATTTAAGCAGATAGAGTGCAGATGGTTTAAAACTACCCTAATTCAAATTAACAACACTTTGTCCTAGCAGTGCTGAAGGCAGAAGGGAATACTCACTAATAACTTGTTACATTAGCATTACTCAGTTAGTTACTCCATATTAATCTTTTCTTTTCTTTGCACTCTCTGTTTGTCTCTTAGTCTGTTTGTTGTCTGTCAGGCTGTCCCTCCGCTGATCTACAATGGGCATATAAAATTTTAGACTTTTGGTAGTTTTCATTAATCTTAATGGTCTGGTGTTTATTTGGTCACACTTACTTTCAAAACAGTTTTTCACCTCACAGCTAATAATCTGACAGTTCGTCATAAGTATGTTATATGTGATACAAATGAGCAATGCTGTCTACATGTACCTTAGTCAATCTAAGGATGCAGATTCCCTC